>JAPPVO010000017.1:71557034-72224118 GCA_030407325.1 Camellia japonica | reverse complement strand
ACCGAGTTGAAATCGACGGAAGCCCAGACAAGTTCTTCATGGTCGGCGCCTCCCTGAATCCAGCCGACAGACAGCATCTATTTCTTTCCTTCCTGCTCAGCAACCTTGATGTCTTTGCGTTGACTCCATACGAGACGTCGGTATAGATCCGTCCGTTTCATAGCACCGTTTGAATGTTGACCCTAAGTGCAAGCCGATCATTCAGAAAAGCCGGCGGTCAGCCGTAGAGCACACTACCGCCGTTGTTGAGGAGGTTGATAGGCTGCTTGAAGCCGGGGCAATCAGGGAAGTGACCTACCCTACATGGCTCTCTAATACAGGGGTTGTGAATAAGAAAAATGGGACTTGGCGAGTGTGCGTCGATTTCACAGACCTAAACAAAGCCTGCCCCAAGGATTGTTTTCCCCTACCCAGAATTGACCAACTTGTAGATACGACGGCACGCCATCAACGTATGAGCTTTCTCGATGCTTACAGAGGCTACTATCAAATCGCCATGCATCCTGAGGACCAAGAAAAAACTGCATTCCTCACCCCAAGAGGAACCTACTGTTACAAGGTTATGCCTTTTGGGCTGAAGAATACAGGGGCAACCTACCAAAGACTAGTCACTGCCATGTTCAAGGAACAACTCGGCCACACTATGGAAATGTACATTGACGATATGGTGGTCAAGTCCAAGGAAGAGCAGAATCATATAGCCGATCTGGAAGAGATATTCAGCATTCTACGTAAATATAGAATGAAGCTAAACGCTTCCAAATGTGCGTTTGGGATCGGCTCTGGCAAATTCTTGGGTTACATTGTCAACCACCGAGGAATCGAAGCCAACCCAAGGCAAATCACAGCAATCCTAGAACTCGGCTCCCTCGATCGGTCCAAAGAAGTTCAGAAGTTAATGGGGATGGCCGCCGCACTCAACAGGTTCATTAGTCGTTCCACGGACTGCTGCCGACAATTCTTTCATACACTACGGCAGGGCAAGGCTTTTGAATGGTCCGCCGAGTGCGAAGCTGCTTTCAACGGCCTCAAGACCTACCTCCGATCAGCTCCACTCTTGACAACACCGTCAGCCGGTGATCCACTCATTTTGTATCTGGCAGTTTCCGACCGGGCCGTCAGCGCCGTACTGATAAAGGAAGAACTGGGGGAGCAGCGGCCAGTGTATTATGTGAGCAAGGCAATGGTTGACGCCGAAACATGCTACCTTCCTCTGAAGAAACTCATCCTAGCCCTAGTCATGGCGACAAGAAAGCTGATGCATTACTTCCAGGGGCATAACATTGGGGTGCTAACAGATTATCCCCTCCGATCAGTACTACGTAGCACAGAATCATCAAGACGTGTTTCAAAATGGGCTCTTGAACTCGGCCAGTATGATATTCAGTTTCTCCCTAGAACCTCAATCAAAGGATAGGTGCTTGCCGACTTTGTTGCCGAATTCACCGGGGGTCTTGCTGACTTCAAGTCTGATGAAATTCGACCGAAGCCGAACTGGAGAATTTATGTTGGGGACATTTGGCAGTTGTACTATGATGGATCATCCAATCAACGGGGGCAACGGAGCCGGAGTAGTAATCATGACTCCCGACGGCGCAATAATTGAGCAAGCCGTCAAACTCGGCTTCGAAGCATCAAATAACGAGGCCGAATATGAAGCCCTTTTGGCCGGTTTGAGGAACGCACACCCTCTGGGCGCTCGGCGTTTGCTGGTATTTTGCGATTCAAAATTGGTGATCAATCAGCTAAAGAGGGAGTACGCAGCCAAAAATGACCGAATGGTTCCTTACATGAAATCGGCTAGCGCCTTGTTGGCCAAATTTGACCATCATGAATTGAATCAAATAACACGTGATCAGAACACACATGCAGATACCCTAGCTTGCCTCGCCTCCGCCATTAACTCAGAGATTAACGGACAATCGAAGTAGGTTTCATCCCGGAGCCGAGTATCGGCCCTTCGGAAGAAATACAAGTCAATGTCATAGAGCCAGGACCGAGTTGGATGGACCCCATTGCCGCATTCCTGTCTTCCGAACAGCTCCCAGGGGACAAAAAAGAAGTGCACAAGCTGCGAAATAAAGCCCTGTGATACTATTTGGATCCGCAAGGAAAGCTTTGTAAAAAATCCCTTTCTGGTCCATGCTTGGAATGTGTACACCCGGACAAAGTCGAAGACCTTCTGACTGAAATACATGAAGGCAGTTGTGGTGCCCATTCTGGTGGGCGCTCTTTGGCCCATCGAGCTATAACACAAGGGTATTACTGGCCGACAATGAGAGCTAATGCCGAATGCTATGTGAAGAAATGTGAATAGTGTCAGAAGTTCTCCTCATTAACCCATCTGCCTGCTGAAGAGTTAAACTCCATTACCAGTCCCTGGCCGTTCGCCCAGTGGGGACTTGATATCGTAGGACCATTGCCGAGGGCCCCAAGGAACAAGCGGTACTTGATCGTCGCGACAGATTACTTCACAAAATGGGTCAAAGCGGAGGCATTAATGCACATTCGAGATGCTGATGTTAAGCGCTTTGTATGGAGGAATATCATAACACGATTCAGCATTCCGAGAGCTCTTATCTCAGACAACGGCACCCAGTTTGATTGTGGCGTCTACCGAGAGCTGTGCAGCAAGTATGGTATCCGGCCTTACTTTTCTACACCGGCTTACCCACAAAGCAATGGTCAAGCCGAAGCCTCTAATAAATCCATCTTGGACAGCATCAAGAAGAGGCTGGAGAAAGCTAAAGGCAAATGGGTCGAAGAATTGCCGAGTGTATTGTGGGCTCATCGAACTATGCCGAGGCAATCTACTGGAGAAACGCCGTTTGCTCTATGCTTTGGAACCCAGGCAATCATACCCCTGGAGATCGGCCACCCAACCCTAAAATCTCAAGTTTTTGATATGGGCCAAAACGACATGATGCTGGCTTTGGATTTGATTATGATCGAAGAACGAAAAGACCGTGCCCTTGCGTTCATGGTGCAGTACCAACAGCAGCTTGCCAAGTCATATAATCAACGTGTTTAGCTGCGCCACTACACACCAAGAGAGTTGGTCTTGAAGAAGGTACTTCCAACTGCGAAGAAACCGGCTGATGGAAAATTGGGTCCTAACTAGGACGGCCTCTATCAGATTGATTCGATCGCAGGAGTAGGGGCATATCGGCTCAAAGACATGTCAGGAAGGAGTCTGCCACGGCCTTGGAATTCCACGCATTTACGCAAATTTTATCATTGACCCGACTTGTAGGGCATGATACTTGTTCTAAACGGTTAGCCATGTCCATCTCATTTTCTGTAATGCAAAGATCCCTATTTACTCACTACAAAATCCAGTTCAAAGGTGTTCCGATAAAAGCCTCCGGATTCGGAGCGCCCTTCGTGGATATCACGATTGGTTGAATAAAGCCTCTGGATTCGGAGCCCCATCGGCGCATGACGTCTTTGAGCCGATTAAGCCTCCAGTTGGCCAAATAAAGCCTTCGGATTCGGAGCCCCATCGGCGCATGACGTCTTTGGGCCAATTAAGCCTCCGGATTCAGAGCGCCCTTCGTGGATATCACAATTGGCCAAGTAAAGCCTCCGGATTCAGAGCGCCCTTCGTGGATATCACGATTGGCCAAATAAAGCCTCCGGATTCGGAGCCCCATTGGCGCATGACGTCTTTGGGCCGATTAAGCCTCCGGATTCGGCGCGCCCTTCGTGGATATCACGATTGGCCAAGTAAAGCCTCCGGATTTGGAGCGCCCTTCATGGATATCACGATTGGCCAAACTAAGCCTCCAGATTCGGAGCCCATTGGCGCATGACGTCTTTGGGCTAATTAAGCCTCCGGATTCGAAGCGCCCTTCGTGGATATCACGATTGCCCAAATAAAGCCTCCGGATTCGGAGACCCCTTCGTGGATATCACGATTGGCCAAACTAAGCCTCCGGATTCGGAGCCCCATTGGTGCATGACGTCTTTGGGCCGATTAAGCCTCCGGATTCGGAGCGCCCTTCGTGGATATCACGATTGCCCAAATAAAGCCTCCGGATTCGGAGCCTTATTGGCGCATGACGTCTTTGGGCCGATTAAGCCTCCGGATTCAGAGCGCCCTTCGTGGATATCACAATTGGCCAAACTAAGCCTCCGGATTCGGAGCCCCATTGGCGCATGACGTCTTTGGGCCGATTAAGCCTCCGAATTCGGAGCGCCATTCATGGATATCACAATTGGCCAAGTAAAGCCTCCGAATTCGGAGCGCCCTTCGTGGATATCATGATTGGCCAAACTAAGCCTCTGGATTCAGAGCCCTATTAGCGCATGACACCTTTGGGCCGATTAAGCCTCCGGATTCGGAGCCCCATCGGCGTATGACGTCTTTGGGCCGATTAAGCCTCCGAATTCAGAGCACCCTTCGTGGATATCGCGATTGGCCAAACTAAGCCTCCAGATTCGGAGCCCGATGGGCGCATGACGCCTTTGGGCTGAGAAATACTCCGGATTCGGAGCCCCATCGGCACATGACGCCTTTGAGCCGATAAAGACTCCGGATTCGGAGCCCCATCGGCGCATGGCGCCTTTGGTCTGATAAAGCCTCCAAATTCGGAGCGCCCTCCGTGGATATCACGATTGGCCAAACTAAGCCTCCGGATTCAGAGCCCCATCGGCGCATGATGCCTTTGGGCCGATAAAGACTCCGGATTCGGAGCCCCATCGGCGCATGACGCTTTTGGGCCGATTAAAAGCCTTCGAATTCGAGGCGTCTTCGTACAAGCCGTACAAACAAAGGCTAAAATTCATATTCAAAATGGAATAGTTCAAGCCGTATAAACAAAGGCTGAAATATGCATATTCAAAAGGCTGAAATATGCGTCTATTCAAAATGGAATAGTTCAGGCCGCACAAGCATAGTCTAAAACGTGCAAACATTCAGTGTACTAACATAAATAAAAAGTACGCTACAAATTGAAAATTAAGCGTTTTATTAAAATCAGCCAATAAATACATAATTCCTACATAAGCATTACAAGGTCTTCTTCTCTTCAGCGGCTCCCTCGGCATCACTCTTCTCAATTTCAAAGGTGGAGAAGGGAAATCATTCTGTTGGTACAACGGCAACGCCAAATTCACACCTGCTGCCTGGAGAGCATCAACTTCCTAAAGTGCCTTGATCCAGCCGTGCCTAAACCCACGGTTTTCACATCGGCAAACTTCTTCGGCAAGTTTCTCCTTGGTCTTCTGAATTCCAACCTTTCGGCCGTCATGGAAGCCTTTCTCATAGGCCGTGGCCCTCGCAGTCTCGATCGCGAACATGCTAGCCGTGTTCTGATCGGCAATAGCATCACTTATCAGCCTTTGAGTCACCCTCTCTTCCACAACCGGGTTGGGATGGCTGGCTGATTGAGACTTGGAGGACTTGATTTTCCTTAGCTCACGCTCGGCCTTCTCCGCGTGAGCTTCTAACTTCCAAATACGTTCATCTCTCTGCTCTATATCGCACCGAGCGATGCGGAGACGCATGTCGATTTCATAAGAGGTGTACAGCCCCTTTATCGCCCCGTGAACGCCTTCACGAAACACTTCGAAGTCCTGCCGACCAACCATCGACTGCTGGACCTCGGGTAGAAAAATCTATCGAGCAAACTCGACTGCCACATTTGGATCTCGAATGATCGAATCCACCTCTATCATGGGTCTATTCCCCACGAAGATCGCAAAACTCAATGGGCGTAGATTCGCGTCGGATTCCCTTCCAGAACGGGGTTAAGGAGATCTGCCCTATGGCTACTTGTCCCTCCTGGGAGACCTACTTCCACGACGAGGAGATTGATGTCTCTCCCGATCCCTCGAAGCCCTGCTTCCCGTGGGCGAAGGTTCACCACTTCGACTCATGTCTCCTCCCAGCTCAGTTAGCGTCCTCACTTCCCGTCGGCTGTTAAAAAAAAGTCTATTCGACATTCGCACTTGTTTAATCTTCCTCAAAGAGCTGGACTGATTTGTTGACTGAGCACATAAATAGGACCCTCGTTCACGAAGTACACGCCCATTTATTCCCTACGAGGGCAGCACCTCCGAGGCAATCTCATTAGTATTGAAACGTCAACAGCCCGGCACCGACTAAGTCATATGCCCCAATCGCCCCATCAACCACTGTAATTCGGCGTTTAAGGCTCATGAACCAGCTGGGGCAAGGGCAGATTCATCAATCTAGTCGGCATGAATGCCCCAGCCGCTCCACAAATCAATTCATCAGTACAATATTCATAAGTAACATTTTATTCGGCGTTCTACGTTCATGAACCAGCTGGGCCAAGGGCAGATTCATCAATCTAGTTGGCTTGAGTGCCCCAACCGCTCCACGAATCAATTCATCAGGACAATATTCTTCAGTAACGTTTTATTCGGCATTCTACGTTCATGAACCAGCTGGGGCAAGGGCAAATTCATCAATCTAGTCGGCTTGAGTGCCCCAGCCGTTCCACGAATCCATTCATTAGTACAATATTCATAAGTAACGTTTTATTCGGCGTTCTATGTTCATGAACCAGCTGGGGCAAGGGCAGATTCATCAATCTAGTTGGCTTGAGTGCCCCAGCCGTTCCACGAATCCATTCATCAGTACAATATTCATAAGTTCGTTTTATTCGGCACCTCATGAATTCATTTTATGATTAAATCAGATCCATTAATTTAATCGGCTATTAAGTTTGCCGTCTCACGTAATCGTGACATTTTGTTCTAACTGCTGATTCTCCTAATTATGTACTCACATAGCAAACAATACAAGAAATAACTTGAGAGCATAGAAAATTTTCATTCATAAATTGGGCGCTAGCAGCGGACATTTTACATATGAAAATCCAAAAAAGATGAAAATCAACTAACAAAAAACATACATTGAAATTAAAAATACATAACAAAAATAATTTGATCCCTAAAATCAATCCTTGGGATCAGGCTCTAGCGGCTCAACGTCCACTTGCTTGTATGGAATCGACATGTCCAATGGCACTCCAACGGCAGCAAGGGCTTTGAGCCAGCCATGTTTGAATCCCCGATTCTCGAACTTGGGGACCTCTTCTACATAGTTTTTTAGAGCGGTGCTCTGCCCAGCCTCGAATGCTTCGGAAGCCTCAGAGTTGGCTTTTTCCTTCGCCGCCTTCAACTCTGCCAATTCGACCTCCAGCTTGGTAAGCGCCTCCTTGGCTAACTTAAGTGATTCCTCACTCGCGTTTGCCCTCTCCTCAACATCCGATCTAAGCTGGTCAGCAGTCCGTGCCCTTTCCTTCTCAGCTTCGGCCCGCGCACTCTCCATTGTGGCTCTCATCGCCTCAAACTCGGCCCTGCTCCTCTGACCGTCCACTTCCGACTGCAAACGGCCAATCCTTTCCACGACATCATGCTGGCGACAGCCTAATTCGGCAATCCTTCCGACCGTCTTCAAAACAAGTTGGGATCGTCAGATACCAAGAAATACCGTATGCAAACAAAATCAAAACAAGGAGTTAGGATGAAGTCACCTACCAGAAGGGCCGACTGGACAGCTAATGCTATGGCCACCAAATTCGGCTCGGCGCGAAAGGCTGCCTTATCAGCCGGCAACGAGACTGAAGCAGCCAAGCTCAGCGCTACGACTGGATCTTTCAAAGCCGACGCTTTAGAGGAGATCGGCATGTTCTTTATTTTTGGTTCAACAACAAAAGGAGCGACCACACCCGACTCCTCCAAGCGTGGTCTTTTATCGGCGGGGCCCTCCTCAGAGACGGCTTCGCTCTCCGCTGTATGCTTTTCTCCCCGATCTTCCAAAATCGGCTATTTCTCTATAACCGGCCACTCGGTAACCTTTTCCACCTCGGCCTCATGAACTTGAGCCGTTTCCTCGACAATAATGGGTGCAGGAGATTCAGTCAGGGCAGTCCAGAACGGGTGGCCTCAGCTTTCTGTCGGGTGGCCATGCATTCGGCACTTCTCTTTCGCACCATCTGCGTGAGATTTTCCCCAGTCATACCCTCAGAATAAGCACCGAGTAGGTCTCCCAAATTTGTAAAAATATCTCCGAAGGAAAATTCCGCTCGACCCGAAGTGGACGGTGAGTTAGGCTAGTTAAGACCGACTGCCTCAAACGCTAAGTTTAGAGCCTCGTCGACCTCTTCGGCCTCCGCAGCAAACTTTTTCGTTGGTTCGGCAATTACCTCGACCACCGGCTCTACATCTTGTTCCAAATCAGAAGCTTCGAAACCAATTTGCCTAAGGGTCTTAAAGCTGGGAAAGATAAGGGTCGTAAGGTGTTGTTCGCCGGATGGGATCGGAATGTCGTCCGCGGCCGAGAACGTAGTATAAGTAGGCTCGTACCGCAAGAGTATATAGGCGGCTCTCCCTTGCTTCCGTACATTTGGACGGCCAAAATATTTGAGTGCGGTCTTAATTTCTGCAAGGACTACGCCGTCAGCCAGGTCAGAATCTTCTTCAACTTATTGCCTGCAAAAACAAAGGATTGGACTTGAAGAAAAAGCCGAATAAAAGAAAGATCAATAAACACAAGGAGTTACACAGCAACCTGGTTCACCCCTCTTTTTGGGAATAGGGTCTAGGCGATCTTCGCCCTCGCCGAATTCCCAGTTGCCTCGGACATTAACCATTACATCGTCAACTCGTTTGCCAGAACTAGCAAGCATGGTTACCAAGTGATGGTCGGTGTCCTTGGCCCTGAGAAAGTAGCACCCGAGCCGACCGGAGGATTTGGCTAAAGCGTAGCAGTGCCAAATCGCCGGAATGCCAAGGTTGATCCTAAGGCGCCGGTTCAATTCTACGATTCCCATTATGATTCGAAAGAAATTCACATTGGGTTGGGAAAGAATCAGACCCCAATGGTGGAGGACGGCCCTAAGAAATGGGTGTAGGGGAAAACGAACCCCGCCCTCCGCAATGGATAGGAGAGGAAAGACGATGGTATTTTGGTCATCCCTTTCCATATCAAGAGTATTGTCCATCACTAGAGATATATGGACATCATCAGGGATAGAAAAATGTCGCCGGAACCCAAAAATACGACCCTCGGAAAGGAGGTCTTTCAAATGCTTAGCCATTCTAGTAAGGACTCAAGGGTATTCTAAATCAAAAATGAACACGGAAAATAGGATTACAAAGAGAAGAGAAGAAAACTTACGAGAGGTAAAGGAGACAAGGAGAGACGGGAAGAAGTTGCAGGAGACGCGAGACAGAGAAGGGATTCCGGCTGGCAATCCAGGAGGCTCGAATATTCAAAAAGTATGCATTCGAAGAGACTGGAGTTTCAAATCATAATAAATGCAAAAGATGCACGAATGAGGCGGGAGCGTATAATGATGACCGAAAGGCGTGTGTGTTCTGACATTCACATCGGGATAGGTGAAGCCGCCTAATTTATGTTTCTCTTGACTTTTCAAATTCGAAACCAAACACACCAATTAACTGCCGTCAATGGGGAGTTTGGGGGGCAATTGTGGGAGCCAAATAAATAGCAGAATCAGAAGTGTACGCTCTAGAAGATAGACATTACTCGGCTCTAACCTGCACGATCAGGAGGCCGAATACAATAAATAGGCCGAGTAACTATTGAACTATGGGGCCGAATAAATAAGCGGATAATGAGTGAAAAGTGGAACAGGCCCCGAGGCCCTAGAAACGAGTATAAATAAAGGAACAACAGTCTAAGAAAGGTATGTGAGAACTATGACACTTGACTTAAAATACAAGTAATCCAGAGTGTAGAGACTGACTTGCCCGTCGGAGTGCTAATTCCGGCACCCCCGACCGGAGTGTTAATTCTTTTTCAGGTGACTAGCTGAGGATCATTAACGTCTGACTAGCTGAGGATCATTAACGTCCCCCAGGATCAAAAGAGTATTTCCAAACCACTTATCCACACATACCCATGCTCTGCTGCCAGTGGCTCTATCGAGATCTGATAGGCTATCCCGCTCGGTCGCCTACAGAGAATCATTGTAGGAATCGCCGGCCAACCAACTGCATGCTCAATAAGAGGGGCTCCTCTAATATCAGCCTCGGCCTCATGAGCAGCCTCTCCAGCCAAGGGGGTGCCTGTTGCGTCACCTGTGCGAACTCCGGTCAGGGGCAGCATGAGATAAGTCTGGATGAAGGTCACGTAATCTCCATCCCCTCTGAAAAAGTCAGCATCCAGTCCTACTATAAACTGAACTATAGCCTCAATTGGGAGGCTGTCTGCTGTCCTCATGGACGCTGGAAGTGGAGTGGGAACGACTGGAGCAAGTAGGCCTATGATCTGATGTACGAACTGCTCACCCAAAAACCAAGCCCGGCAGAATGGGCCCTCTAATAAGATCCGATACTGGCAGAATGGTCCCGTACCCCAGCCAGCATCATCGCCCATGGCTGCCATGTAATCTGCAAATGGAGAATTTACAAGTTGTTAGTTGTTGTCAGTTGTCAGAGTATGAATTAAAACAGCAGCAATGGAAATAAAGCAGAAATGACTGTGAGTTTAGGATTACCTCACAAGTCACTACCATGTCGAAATATCGGCGGAAGTAAGCGAAGGTCATGTTGTCGCGGTGTCGACGCCGGCACCTACCATCATACCGCCGTGAGTAGGGCACGGCTAATGCTACCTCCTCTACCGGCACTGGGGCGAGGGCCGGGAAATAGGCGTAAACCCAGAGCTGCAAGAAGAGATCAATTGTAAATCAATATATGCAAACAGATATTAAACAGAAAGTGCAAAGCGGAAAGCACAGTGTGTGACAAGTGATAAAGACAAAACGTGCAAAGTAGAAAGCATGATGCATGGACAGATATAAAAGAAGAAAATGCAAAGCAGAAAGCATAAGAAGCAAACAAAAATTGAAAGTATAGTGCATACCTCCCAGGCTCTCCAATAGCCTCCGACCTTATTCCCCTTCATGCAGGAACCGGAACTCATGTATCCATAGAGAGTGGCAAGGCCAGCGCCACTCCAAGTCGTAGAATCGCACCAAGGGCAATGTCACGAGGGCACTCAGCAGGTACAGCCCTACAGTATTCCACCTGTTCGCAAACAATGTGGAACCGAGAAGATAGATCAGAGAGCCTCGCGTGCACTGGTCCACCTTCTCCTGTGCACCTAGCTGGCTCCTGTGGAAGTGCTCATAAAACCAACTGTAATGGACCATGGTTGGCTTGTCTACTGGAGGGCATACCCCGAGCAAATACATCTATGTTGCCTCCCATTAGCCCATGTCTATGCCAAAAAGGATAGGATCACCCCCTACTCGCAAGTCGGGGATCATCAAAAAAATCGTAAGGGGTTATCGTCATCTCCCTGATAGAAGAGAAGTGGAAGGAGTTGGTGGTGTCCCACTACCTCTCCACCAAAGATCCGAGTAAGGCCCGGCTGGCCAAGTGTTGTGAGAGCCCGATGCAGAATAGGCCAAAGCCCGCCTTGTCAACCAGCTCGCGGACCAGAGTAGGGAGCTCCTAAAACCAGTCTCTCGCTGTCACCGTCCCATATCCTCTCCAAGAACGAGAGTCACCCTGTGATAAGGCAAGAAAGCATCAGTTGTGTAACAATGATGAAAGGCAGTAATGAAATGGCAAAATAGGTAAAGTGCATGAAAGCAAAGTTTGTGCAAAGTTTGTAGCTCAGTAGCTCCGTGAGAAAGGTGGGAGGTCCGCTCCCTCAACAAAACATCCTCAGGAATGCCACCAATAAAATCCTTGAAGCGTAGCATGCCTCCCAGTGCCATTGCATGCGTGTGCGGGTGATAAGTGGCCGGGTCCAATGGCCTCAACCTAAATGGCAATAGCTCTGGCTTAGGCTCTAGAGGAAAGACCTCATCTACCTCAAACTCAGTGGCAATGTCCTCTGTCGTCCCACCGACCTCATCAACTATTGGCTCCTCGACCTTAGCAATAGGTAAAAGTACAAGTATCTCGGGAGGGGCACCGTCATGTGGGATATCATCCACCATGTGGATAGCTAAAAAGGTGGTGAAAATGGAGAAAATGAGAAAATAGAAGAAAAACCCGAAAAAAGTCAACCCTAGGAGAGAGAAAATGGGAGAAAAAGTCAAAACTCGGGAAAATTTGCTAAACCCAAGAAAAACCCGAGGAAAATAAACCCAAAGTGATGAAAACCCAAAAAAATCAACGAAACCAAAATCTGATCAATTCAAAATGTAAAGGGTTAAAAGTGTTTTACAAATAAAGTTTGTGTGGGGCATTGGAAAACGTGTATAAAGCACAAATCTAGAGGGAGAAAACACCTTGAGAGAGAGGGATAGAATTTTCAATCATGTGGGTGTGTGCCAAATGAAGCTTGGTTGTTGTTTTAATGAGACCTGAGGCAAAAACCCCGAAATGCCACAGGTGGCCGGCCATCCCCCATTTGTGGTTGACTGGCTCCTTTTGTGGCCCAGGGCTGGTTTCTGCTATGCTTTTACCTAATCTGTGTATGGGATGCCCTGTTTTGGTCTTGGGAAGGAGAATGATGGTATTTGAAGTTGGTCCAAATTCTGAGGATCTCGAACTTGTGTTCCGGTTGCACTGTTCCAATTCTCGTTGTTTCTCCGGCGTATGCATATGTCATGTTTTTTAGTTAGAGCGAGTTGTATCCTTTTTGAGCATTTTGAAGGGCCTCCGAGTAGTAAGTCAGAGATCTTTGCAAGGTGTCTTCGGACACCGCTTTCTGCTTATCTTTTTGATTTCTCATACCTATTATGTTGCATGGAACATGCGCCACAGTATATGTTTTTCAATTGCATCACATTGTGTTGTATTCATATGCGTCGTATTTTTCAATTCTTGTGTCCACCCTTGTCGCATGAGTGTGATTTGGGCTTTTCCCCCCCTTAACCTCGCTACGCGGTAGTGTAGCTTGGTTTATTTTTGTACCTCGCTACGCAGTAGTGTAGCATGGTTGTTCTTGTTCCATGCTACGCGGAAGTGTAACTTGGTTTGTGTTTGTTATCCTCTCTACGCAGAAGTGTAGTTAGGATCACCTCACTACGCGGTAGTGTAGCATGGTTGTTCTTGTTTCTTGCTACGTGGAAGTGTGGCTTGGTTTGTGTTTGTTATCCTCTCTACACATAAGTCTAGTTAGGATCACTTTGATGTGCGGAAGTGTGGCTTGGTTTGTGTTTGTTATCCTCTCTACGCATAAATGTAGTTAGGATCACCTTGCTACGCGGAAGTGTGGCTTGGTTTGTTTTTGTTATCCTCTCTTCGCGAAAGTGTAGTTAGGATCACCTTGCTACGCAGAAGTGTGGCTTGGTTTGTTTTTATTATCCTCTCTACGTGAAACTGTAGTTAGGATCACCTTTCTACACGAAATTATGGCTTGGTTTGTTTTTGTTATCCTCTCTACGCGGAAGTGTAGTTAGGATCACCTTGCTACGCGGAAGTGTGGCTTGGTTTGTTTTTGTTATCCTCTCTATGCAGAAGTGTAGTTAGGATCACTTTGCTACGTGGAAGTGTGGCTTGGTTTGTGTTTGTTATCCTCTCTACGCGAAAGTGTAGTTAGGATCACCTTGCTACGCAGAAGTGTGACTTGGTTTGTTTTTGTTATCCTCTCTATGCTGAAGTGTAGTTTGGCTGTGTCTTGTCCTCCTCTACGCAGTAGTGTAGTTTGGGTTGTTTTGTCGCTCTCTACGTGTAAGTGTAGTTAGGATTGTTTCTTGCTCACCTTGCTACACGGAAGTGTAGCTTGATTGTTCTTGTGTCCTCTCTACGCGAAAGTCTAGTGAGGCTCACCTTACTATGCGAAAGTGTAGTTTAGTGTGTTCTTGTCCATGCTAAGCAGAAGTGTAGTTTGGTTGTTTCCTGTCATCCTCTCTACGTGGAAGTGTAGTTAGGATCACCTCCCTACGCAATAGTGTAGTTTCGTTGTCCTTGTCTCCTTTCTACGTGGAAGTGTAGTTTGGCTTGTCTCTTGTTAACCTTTCTGCGCGGAAGTGTGGTTTGGATTGTTTCTTGTGCGTGGAAGTGTAGTTAAGATTGTTTCTCGTTTGTTAGCTTCATTGTTGCATTGCATTGAGCCTCATTTTCGGGTGGTGTTCTCGTTTGTATTCTCAACTATTGCATCGCATCATATGTATCATTTCGCATTCTGCCCCTAAACTACGCTGGTTTGATTCCTTACAAAAGGATACGTAGGCAACTTTCGAGTTCAACCAATTTACTTTTATGTCTTGATTGTTTGCCCAAGTCATACGGCCTTGTCAAAATGGGTCGTCTCTAGGCTTTAACATTCACTCACGTCATTTCATGACTTCAAGCTCTGTCAAAGAGGGGCAACTGTAGACACCCCATTTTTTACCACCCTTAAGACTCGGGCGCCTTCGATTGCCCACCCGATGATGAATTTATATGTTGGACAAACGCTCGATTTCCTCAGCCGAAAGCCTTAGTTTTGAGTCTCAAAAGCCTAAAAACCTTGCACCACTTTTGGACTAAAATAGTATTTTTCCAAGCCTAGCCATTCACAGGCCTGCAGGCCAACTAGTGGCCAACTAGCCAAAAATGAGTGGCCAGCCGGCCAGTTGTTCTGGCAAAATAGATATTTTGCTGCCAACTGTCTCCATAGGTGCATGCACTGCACCAGCAGTCTCTATACTAATATTTCCAAGATAGTAACATATTTTTCTATATATACTTGACCACCCCTCTAGAATTTAGGTTAGAAAATTTTGGTGAAGTGAAATTCTTGGAAAATATTTCTCTCTCTCTACCTTGCCTATATACACCTCACCTAGACTCCCTAAACCAAATTTTGAGGGCTCTTTGCTAAGGTTATTGAGCTTGAATTTCAACTCTTGAGGATGGGAAATTGTTGGTTCATTACTCAAAGTGTTACTCCTCTTCAAGAGGTATAACTTCTAACTTCTTTCCCTTACTTATTTCCTATCTTTATTTGCTATTTTTGGACTATTTTTCAACTGTTTTTATGGGCTGAAACTTGTGATTAAAAGCTATCAAACGTAGAGGGATTAACCACCATTCTTTGAACATTATCTCCTAAGCTTTTGCCCTTGTGTTTCCCATCTCTCCCTCAACTTTTTTCCAACTTTTTATCACTGATTTTTAGAGGTTTCCAAATGTTGAAAATGTTGTTTTGAAGTCCCAAAAATGGAGGGGTTAGACACCCCTCCTTATGCTTGTTTACTATCTTCATTTCCTTATTGTTTGCTAACTTTTTTTCAAGCATTTCTCTTAGAATTTCAGCACTATTTTTAGCCTTTTTAGGACTGTTTTAGGTTGTTTATTTCATTTATACTTTGTATAGTAGGCTTATAGTGTAATGATCCTCATAGGTTTGGTGTTTTATGCCTTAGCCACCAACCTATTTGAGTTAATAGCTTTTATTTCATGCTTTTCATACTTGTGTTCACTTATAATAACCTCTGCAACCTCCCTCCTTTCTTGATATTTTATTTCTTTGAGAATTTTTTCGACCGAGTGTTGTTTAAGCTTGAAAAAGAGACCCTTTAATGCTAAATGGTTTAATCTCTTCAGAGGTTCATTACCAGGGCATTACCTCTCTCTCATGCCCAAAACAACTTCTTGTTTGACACTTCTCTCCATTTAGTAGACTTAATGCTCATTTTTGGACTAAAATGACTAATGAATGGAAAGTTAAGTAAAGAGGCAATAAAATTGGGGCTAAAATGGAACAAGATAATAAAAATGGTTTGGGTTCAATCGGACGTTAATTGAACCCATTGAGCCTTGAGTCATTTCATACTTTTAGTGATGAAAATGGTTCAAGATTCAAGGTCTACCACTTCCCTTGGTCAATTTCATAATAGGGAGAGGGTTTCGTTGGTCTTTTAGCTTCATTTGTTAAGCTTTTGTCCCTTGATCCATAAATCATCACGCAACGAATTTGTGTCGATTGATGGTTTGCGAATCAAGCCTCCCCTCTATTTGATGATAAGGAGAGGCATGGTGGACAAACATCCCTTGAAAATACTCTGTTTGTGCTCTGTTTCTTATCTATTGCAGCAAGGCAGTAGCAAAAACTAGTGGCTGGCTGGCCACCTTACTATACGGCCGGCCACCTCTTTTCAACTAGGCAGTGTCTTTTTCCTTGTAAAACAGAGCAGAGGCTAAGGCAAAAACAGTTCAATTTTCTGACTGCAAAGCAGAAACATTCTGGCAACAAAACAAAGAGCATTTTCGAGTAGAAATCTGCATTCATGCATGAACAATCTTCATTTCTTGTCGCTCGTTAATTTATGTTAATAGTAGTATGTTGTAATTAATTAAGTGTAATTCTTTCGAACTTGTAATAGCTTAGTTAATTAATTTTGTGTTGTAATTAATTGGTTAGCTCAAGTCTAATTTGTAAATAACTAGCTAGTGTAGTTGATTCATTTCTTTGGTAATGTAATAGTTAGTTAATTTGGTAATTAGCTAGAACATTCATTCAAACCCTCTTGTGCGAGGGCAAAATTGTAATAATGTGTGTATGTCTTCCAACCTCATTTCTTTCTCCTTTTTATTTACTCGCTTATGATGGATAGCATAGAGCATCATGTTTAAATTAGCATTTCCCATGACTTGTATCTATTTGTCTTGCATAGATAAGGTTCGATTCATCATTCTAACAACATTGTCATTTATTACTTCCTTGAATACGTGCGCCACCGCATGCTATCAAAGTGATTTACATTACATATTAGACAACTGAACCTATTAGTTACATTTTTGTATGTATTGCATTAGTCATCTTGCATATTAAAGCATACAGTTCTCTAACTATTTTATTCCTTTTGGCTTGCCTTGGAGTACTAGGTGAGTATTTATTGCTTTAGCATATCGCATGTGTGTGATTGTTGCCATGTCAAGCATGATACCATGAGGCTAAGTGCTTAGTTGATATACCTGTTTGAATGCTAGTGAATGAAGGCTAATTGCTTAAGTTGGGATAACTTGATAAATGTACATATGAGATCACTTTTTCAAGTGGTACATATTCAAATACTTTTCAAAACAAACATAAGAGCAAATGTTTCAACTTTTGCAAATTAATCTATACTTGTGTACATCACATAGTAAAACTAGCCTAATAATTGGAACAAGAGCATATACTGTACATAAGATTCACATCATGATTAGTAGAGGCCGATCTTTGATCGGGCGAGTGGGGTGCTTAATTCATGACCTTCCCCTCTCATACCTAAGTTTCCGAGCCAAGACACTTTGGTAATGATGAATAAGTGGCTTTCGGCATGAGACACGAGTTTCCTAAAATTTTCAAAAACATTTAGGTGGCGACTCTGAAATCTGGCAAAACAGTCCATTTTTGGCATTTTTGATTCAAAATCAATTTTCCAAAAGAATTGCAGAATTTGGACTCATTTGTATTTATGTATTTCACATTGCACTTGTGGAATCAGATTCTGAACCACAGGAATTCGAACTATAGGGCTAGTCATATCCGAAAGGAGCACGAAAAGTAAGCTACAATAATTAATTTTCAATTTTCAACGACAATTTAAAAATTTTGCCACAAAAAAAAAGAGTCACTAATTGTATTTATAAAAAACTATGACAAAAAAAGTCATTAATTGTCAATTTTTAGCGATATATGCAAAAAAATAGTCACAAAAAATTATTTTTAGTAACAATTTTACTAAAACTTATTTTCAATAAAACTTGATGGCAATTAAATTCAACTATTATGACTTATTAGTAGTTTGTCCTAAATTTTATGATCAATTTTGTGTCCATAACCTTATTGTGAATCTTCTAATATATTGGACTTTAGTCAAGCTGAACAATTGAGGAATTTAATAATAATACTAAGGACTAAGCTTCCCTCCAGTTTGGTTTCTTAATTGGAGTGTCATGTTAGAGCTCTGTGGCCCCACCACGAAACTCATATTGATAATCCAAATCATTCAATATGTAGGACTCGTTAAGTACCTCTTCCCTATAAAAAAATTACATTGATCGGATATCAATAGTTAGTTGATCAGATCACATTTGTGTCAACAATTTATTTTTAAAATCATAGTTAACGTTAACACAAATTTGATCTGATCAAGTGGCTATTTATATCCGATCATCGTGATTTTTTTGCAGAAATGAAATACTCGACGAATCCTAATTATTGATCTGTTCGGATTACCGATGTAGACTCTATAGTGGGCCTATGAAGCTAGATAGTACACTTTAATCTGATTTTGAACTGAAGAAAAAGCCTAGGCCTAATACCAAATACCAGAGTAAAGAACATCAAGTACAATAAAAGGCAGTCTGCGAGTACAACGAATTCAATAAAATAGTTTAAATTTGTTTCCAAGTAGTTTTGAAATGGGAAAATAGTCTGGTGTGGAATGCACTTCGTATATAATCTTATCACAAAATTACGTAAATTTTTACGAATTTACAGAAGTGATATTGTAAAAATGGGTAAGTTGAATAACAATTCGCATAAGTTCATGAAAACTTAAGACTTACACGAATTTATGTTTAACTTACGTATTTTGTAGGATCACTTATATAGTTTATGAATAACCAAACCAAACCAAACCTTAAGTTCCATCAAATGAGGTCGGCTACATGAATCCTTCTTCTCCAAGCGGCCCTATCAAAGGCCATTTCATTAGTCAAATTAAGTAGATCTATATCTCTATTTACAACGCTAGCCAACGTTAATCTAGGCCTACCCCGTCCCCTTACACTTCCATCTACCGTTACAGCATCACATCTCTTCATTATTGCCTATGTTGGTCTCCGTTAAATATGACCAAACCATCTCAATCGATTCTCTCTCAACTTATCTTCTATTAGTGTTACTCCTACCCATTCCCGAATACACTCATTCCTTATTCTGCCTTGTCTACTCTTGTCACACATCCACCTTAGCATCTTTATCTTAGCCACACTCATCTTATCTGCATGTTGTTTCTTGGTTGCCCAACACTCCGTCTCATACAACATCGCTGGTCTAATAGCCGTTCTATAGAACTTACCTTTTAGTCTAGTGGGTATTCGTTTATCGCATAATACCCCAGACGCACTTCTCCACTTATACCATCTCACCTTAATCCTATGGGCCACATCCGCATCAATCTCTCCCGCTGTTGTGATAATCGACCCTAAATAACGAAAATGTTCACTCTTAGGTAGTTCTTGGTTCTCAATCTTCACTTCTCCTCTGCTTTCATTGTTACTATTACTAAATTTATACTCCATATACTCTGTCTTAGTTCTGCTTATCCAGAATCCTTTAGATTCGAGAGCTTTTCTCCAAATCTCCAACTTTGTATTAACTCATTCTCTAGTCTCATCTACTAGCATGATATCGTCTGCAAAAAGCATACACCATGGCACGTCATCCTGAATATTTCTCGTCAACTCATCCATAACTAAAGCAAAAAGATAAGAACTTAAGGTAAATCTTTGGTGTAACCCTACAGTGATAGGAAATTCGTTTGTCTCTCCAGCAGGCGATCTAATAGTAGTCACCACCCCTTCATACATGTCCCTAATTACATCAATGTAACATTTGTCACCTCTTTTTTCTCTAACATCCCTTTCTTCTCTAATAATGTGTATTGCACACTGAAAAAAAATAAATAAATAAATAAAAATATAAAAATAATAAAACCAGGCCACACTTATTTGTGTGCCTTTACCATTTTTTTTTTTTTTTTTTTTGCTTGTGACTTTATTTATAAACCAAAACCAACGTAAATACTTTTTTGAGTTTATATTTTGAACCCAATTTAAAAACTTGAGATTTCCAATTTATAAACTAAAAAATTTGTCAAACAAAGTTTCTATGATTATTTTTTTAATTTTTATAAATATATATATATATATATATATTGTAACCATTATGTGTGATTAGATATGTGGATTGTCATGTACTTAGATAATATAAAATGATAAAGAAATTTTGTGATAAATATACTAGCATTACTTAATCCAAAATTACAATCTATTTTAATTATTTTGAACCTAAGTCGAAAATATTAGTGACACATAAAATACTATAAATAATGCCGAAGTTGCAAGTGGACAATATTTTTGCTTATGAAAATGTCTAGTCCATGACCTGGTTTGTCAGTTAGTTTTCAGTGCTTTCAAAAGGGGGAAAAAAAAAATTTTTTTTTTTTTTGTGTGTGTGTATGAAAATGGGGAAATTTCAAAATAGTGTGATAGATTATAAAACAAAAAAACAAAAAAATTATAAAAATATGTAGAGTTCAAGTGATTTTGTGATGGAGTGCAATTAAAAAGTTATACTTACATCCTTCCATATTTGTGTAAAAAAAAAAAATTCTCCCACTAGAGTATAATTCCTCCTTTCGAAAAAAAACACAAACAAAAATAAATTTTGAAGATGAAACTAAATAAAAAGTGGATTCATTAATTGAAATTAGATCCCAAGAGCTAGCAGACACCTCTGAAAATAGTAGAAATACAGTTGATTCAGACAACATGTGGTCATGCTATAATAATGGGCATAGATGATTAGAAAATAGGGAAATTTTTTTTAAGGTCCCTAGTATTAAAATTTTACAGCATAAAGGACACTCAATATTTTCATAATGTCTAAGGTCCCTCAAGTTGATCCAGAAAAAGTTGGTCCAGAGAAATTTCTCTCCAGAGAAATTCTGAAAATTTCTCTAGATTTCGGAATTTCTCTCCAGAGAAATTCTGGATTTATCTCCAGAGAAATTTTGATCTCTCTCTCTCTCTCTCTCTCTCTCTCTCTCTCTCTCTCTCTCTCTCTCTCTCCCCTACATCAACCCCAAACCCTAGCTTCTTCCTTCATCCTCGTGAACTTTCTAAGAGCTCCAGACTTTTGAGCTTCACAATGAACTCCTCCTCATCCCCTTCTGGTGGATATCCAATGATTCAAGCCATTTACATGGCTGAAAAGCTGAACAAGGGAAGACGAAGAATTTCATTGCCAACTCTTCTTCTCGTTCCATCATTGCCTTGTAAAGGCCACACATGCCTTTATGTGTTTCCTTCCAGTGTTGTTTATGGCAAAGAGCACTGCAATAAACCACTG
Organism: Camellia japonica; assembly: GCA_030407325.1. NCBI lineage: Eukaryota > Viridiplantae > Streptophyta > Magnoliopsida > Ericales > Theaceae > Camellia > Camellia japonica. The sequence continues at coordinate 72,203,102 of JAPPVO010000017.1, read as the reverse complement.
CACAACACCAGTTGCAACACATAGATTGTTCTCCGTGAACTTCTTTCTCACACATAGATTTCGGAATTTCTCTCCAGAGAAATTCTGGATTTATCTCTAGAGAAATTTTAAATTTCTCTGATTTCGGAATGTGTTTTAACCAAATTTCTCTGACTTCAGAATTTATCAAATATGTTTTCATAATGTGTTTTAACCAGATTCAGAGATGACTAACAAGGACAACCTAGTGAAACAACATACTAAAGTTGCTGAAGAAGTTGTCAAACTTGTGCACTTCTGCCATTTTTTTTTTTTTTTTTTTGTTCTGGATTTTTTTTTTTTTTTTTTTGGATCTCAATGAAAGGTAATAGACATATATATATATATATATATATATTACGGAAGTGGGGTCTGAGTAGGTAGAGAGATAAGGAGTGTTGTATGGGTTCTATTGGGGAAAAGAAGGAATAGTTTTGGAAATTGATACCCAAAAGTTATCTGAAGAACAAGACGAAGGAGGGGGGCTGGGTTCTGTCGTTTACTAGCGTTGAGGATGGTGATAGAATATCTGGTATGTGAATCGAAATAGACGTTCTGTGGGTCAAATTTTTTTGATATATGTCTAGGGACCTGAGATATCAAAAAATAATATTGTGGATCTCTTCCATTACAAAAAGTGGGAGATGGACCCTAGACCAATTTTCCCTAGAAAATAAGAGATGACATATTATATGATGATTAATAAAAGAGTATGAAAACGTGGCACTCTAAAAGAACCCAATAATTTTTCTCCAATAATTGTTGAATGGAAATTCTATAACAATAGTTCTATGAACTAAAACAAAAACAATCCAAAAAAGTCTAAAATTTGAAATTAATTGTCTAAATTCATTGATAGTATGGTCTCACATGGCAGCCCACTTCAAAGTAGAGATTTTTAAGAAGGGCAAAAAAAAAAAAAATATAACATTCTAATTAATTAACTTATCAATGCAGTTGATAAATTTTTTGATAAATTGAGAAAGCTACCTAAACTTATTGTTCCTAGTTAAATGGTGTTTTCTTGTTAAGTAAATAAATAAAAAGAGTGGGTAATACCATTTATTATCTAGGGGTGCCATACCAATTAATAAAGAATTGTATACTAGATTGAAAGTGCCATATATTAGCAAGGTGTTTTAAATCGGGCACAAGTGTGTGGCTCTGGTAGTCTCTCTGTCATTCCGTCCCTGATAACAATATATATTTAACATAATTAATTAGACTAGCTCAATTAATTATTCATATAAATCTAATTAAAAGATAAGAGATCAATGCTTAGTAAAAGTAAAATTGATAATTTCTTTTTTATCATGAGATTTTGATAGTATCTTCCTAATCATAAGAGCTATAGCATTTTCACTGCAAGTATCACATTGATAGCATTTTCAATGTAACTATCACATTTTATTATTTGGCTACTTTTGTATCTTCCTCTTTCACAAGGAGAATTTTATTAAGTCACACTTCACGACTTGTAGGACTTGCGTGCAACGACTTTATAGCTCCTTTTCTGTTTTACGAACTGAAAGATACCAATCTTATCTTATTTGCAAAAAAAATAACATCATCCACAGGTTCGGCAAGACTATAAATTTAGAAGTATTTATCTAAAATTTATTCATAAATAAAAATTAATTGTTCAAATTCATTTCACTTACGGAATCAACATTTTATCAATTTAATCTCCACCACCGATATCCTGATAATTTTTGGGACATATTTCTGGACCCCAGCTTTTTTGTTTTCCTTTGGTATAGCAATGTTGAGTTTGGTGCACCATCCATCAAATCAATCTCAACCATTAAATCTAAATTACCAAAAATAAATAAATAAATAAATAAATGTTGATTAGTATTGACAAATTTAAATACTAAAATGACAAAATTAAAACTTAAGGGATTAAAATGACAAAGAACGTATACTTTAATAATTAAAATTGTCTTTTATCCTACAAAATAAATTATTCACACTCCTCAAAGTGATTGAAAGGTTGAGATCCCATTTTGAATGAATCATTTTACTATTGATTTCTATCTAATTTTTTAATAGATATTATTAACTAAACTAAATTGACACAATATAAAAATATTAAAAAGCAAAATTAATAAAATTAGAACAACAAAAACCAAATTAAAGCAAGAAACAAATTACATCCATCACTGATATAATTTGTCCAAATTTTTTTGACACAGCATGCTCTTGCCCTAGGAAAGCATAGAGCAAATTTGTTTACAATCTCAAAAACTGTGCGAAGGTTACCATCCTTATTGGCTGTTCGGATACGTGAGCCTCACTTGTAACTTAACTAGAGCTGTACAAAATAAGTGGTCTTTCTTTTAATTCTGAGTATCTTCTTTTTGTCTTGATTTATGAAACTAACTAGAGTTGAAAAGAAGACCATTTATTTAATTATGTTTCTTTTTCACAACTCCAATTTAGTTACCAAGTGGAGTAACCGTCAATAAGAAAGAAAGTAACATGTTTTGAGTGTGTAAACAAATTTAATCACTTAAAAAAACATTATAAGAGATTTTTTTTTTTTTTTCCCTTATATTCAAGTGTCAAGTCAATTTATGTACATCTTGATTAATTTTGAAATTTATGCAAAGCATTCTCTTCACGTGAATCAAGTATCTTGATTAATTTCGAGACTTAAGTAAAGTGCTCTATTTATATAAATCGGACAAATCTTAAAAAAAGTCACAAGAAATTAAATCTGAGATTTAAAGGAAACGCATCAGGTCAGAGCTACACCTAATAGTCCAACTGGACTATAAGAGACTTTTCATGAATAAAACAAAAGAGAAGGCAACCCCTATCAATCTCTCCATTTACTTCCAAGCTAAATGGCCATGGCTTGCCAAACTCAAAAGCTTCACTTCATTTTGTTCCCTTTAATGGCCCATGGCCGCATGATCCCCATGATAGACATAGCCAAATTACTGGCACAACAAGGTGTTATTGTCACCAGTCACCACACCACTCAATGCCAATCGATTCGCAACAGTCATTGCTCGAGCACAACAATCTGGACTCCAAATCAAATTTCTCCAACTCAGATTCCCATGTCTCGAAGCTGGATTGCCTGAAGGGTGTGAGAACCTCGACCAGGTCCCTTCGCTTGACATGGCTCAGAAGTTCTATGCTACAACCAGTATGCTACAACCACCATTGGAACAGCTGTTTGGTGAGTTAAAACCAAACCCAAATTGCATAATCTCTGATCAGTTTTTGCCATGGACAAGTGATGTTGCTCAGAAATTTCATATTCCTAGGCTTGTTTTCCATGGAACCTGTTGTTTTTCTCTATTTTTGTCACATAATATACGGACCCACATGGTGTTTGATGAATATAAAGCCTTGGAGGAGTCAGAGTACTTTGTTGTGCCCGGCTTGCCTGATCGAATCGAGCTAACCAAAGCCCAGCTTCCGGCTTCTGCCAATCCGAGCATATGGGGTTTGAATAACATTTGTGAAAAGATTAGGGAGGCTGAGAAATCAACGTATGGGACTGTGGCTAATACTTTTGAGGATTTGGAGTCAGGGTATGTGAAAGAATACCAAAAGGTGACAGGAAATAAAGTTTGGTGCATTGGACCTGTTTCGCTATGCAACGAAGACAAGTTAGATAAGGCCAAGAGAGGTAACGAGTCTGCGATTGATGCACACCATTGCTTGAATTGGCTTGACTCACAACAACCAATAACTGTAGTCTATGTTTGCCTCGGAAGCCTCTCTCGCCAAGTGCTTTCACAAATGATAAGGATTGGGTTGGGACTAGAAGCATCAAACAAGGCATTCATTTGGGTCATAAGGGATAAAGTAGAGGAATAGGAGAAATGGAATTTGGAAGACAGGTTCAAGGAGAGTACCAAAGATAGAGGCCTTTTGATCCGCGGTTGGGCACCGCAAGTACTGATATTGTCACACAGGGCAATTGGGCGTTTCGTTATGCATTGTGGGTGGAACTCAACACTAGAAGCGATATGTGCAGGCATGCCTATAACCACATGGCCTATGTTTGGAGAGCAATTTTGCATTGAGAAGTTAATTGTGCAGGTTTTGAGGATTGGAGTGAGTGTTGGTGTGGAGGTTCCTATAAGATGGGGAGAGGAGGAGAAAGTAGGGGTGTTGGTGCATAACGATAATGTTGTGAAGGACACAGGCAAGTTGATGGATGGAGGAGAGAAGAAAAAGAGCTAGGTAGCTAGGGGAAATGGCAAAGAGGGCAATGGAAGAAAGAGGCTCTTCTCACCTCAACATGGCAATGCTAATTCAGGATATCATGGAAAAGGCAACTTCTAGGCAATGTGAGAGAGAGAGAGAGAGAGAGAGAGAGAGAGAGAGTACTATTGTTGAGTATCACTGCTGGAAAATTCACATTTAGCGGCGTTAATTTTCCAGCGGTGTTATAGGTGCAAAAAACGTTGCCAATTCTTTTTGTGACGTTCAGTACCAAACGCCGACATCACGGCCGTCGCTATAGCTTTATGGCATTTAAAAAACGTCGCTACATGACGCCGCCCAATGTCCTACCATAACGGTACTATGATGTTACTATGGTTTTAGCGACGTTTTTTAAATGCCGTCATATCTTTTTTTTATTTTAAAAATCTAACCGTTATAGTGGCGTTTTTAGAAACGCCATCATATCTTCTTCTTTTTAAAAAAAAAAAAAAAAAATTGTGCTATTTTATGTGATTGAACTAAAAAACACCTATATTAAAACTAAAAAAATAGCACTAATATGAAATAATAACTCCTATTCAAATAGCAAATGCAACATTAATTCGCTTTTCCATTCAATTTAATATCCAATCACCATTAACCACAAAATAACATATCCACAAATCATGTTTTAATATTAACCACAAATAGCATATTCACAAATCAATCAGAGGCTATGTCAAAGTTCTGAATTGGTATTTTATTTATATTTTTGCAACGTATGAAAAAAATCTTCCTCCATGATTTTTATATTTGAAAAAAAATGCTTTTACATATTATATATATATATATATATATTGCCAAAGTACACATTGATGCTATTATATAATATTAATATGTGAATAGTCATTCCATATCTCATATACACAGTGAAAATACTCATGAAATATAGGAAAACCAAAAGAATTTTGGAAAAATTTAGGGACCATGTCATATACATTATAGAAATACTCCAAAATGTGGAGATCTAAGAGAAGCCAAATCCTGGTCAGATTTTGAAGCAGACAGTATCTTCAAAGTTGTGCTCCTTCCTAAACCAAAAGATAGTGAACTCACAGAGCTAGACTGCATGATGCCTTCAAATTGCTTGTTGAATAAATAGAGCCATTATTATAATGGGAGATCCACCAAAAACTTTAGGAGCATTAATTGATTTGTGCTGTGTGTTCCTCCCTAGGTTCCAACTTTCATACTCTGAGGTGTGTTTGATTGGGGGAATTAGGAGGGGGATTATTCACTGTTCGGATTGCTTATCCGAAGGAGTAAGTAGTCCATCGTTTGTTTTTTTTAGTCCGCCGGACATGGACTCCGGCCGGAATCCTTATCCTCCATATGGGGATTATACTATCCCGGGGGGGTGAGTGTGCGACAATTTTGGAAGGACCATTTACGGGAGCTTCTATTTGCACATCCCTCATCCTCTTTTTACACACACTAAATAAAAATTATTTTTATTTTTATTTTATTTTTAAGTGAAATTACTATTTTGGACATAAAATAAACACATTCGGAAGTTGATTGTCGAGAAATTGAAAAACATTCGGAACTCAACTTCCGAACAAGTTATTTAGTTTCGGAAATCAACTTCCGAACCAATTGTTTATTTTCGGAAATCAACTTCCGAACCAATAAAAGATGTGTAAAGAGGGGAAGGTGTGTGTGCAAATAGAAGCTCCCACCATTTACTGTTGGGATTAGATGATAAAATGACCATTTTGACCCTCTACTATTTAATTATGTATTATATTTAGTAAAATTCAATAAAATTTAAATGTCTCAATTTAAAAATAAAATAATTTTATTTAACTTTTTATTGATGTTTTATTGATTTATTTTTTAAAATAATTTTTTTAGATATTTTATTTTAAAATTTTGTTTATATTTTATTTAATTTCATTATTTAAATGTTAATAGATGTTTTATTTAATTTCATTGTTTAATTATTATTATTTTTAAAAAAAAATTATTTAAAATTTTAATTAAAAAAATAACATATATTTTTATTGATATTTTATTTATTTAATTTTAAAAAAATAAATTTATTTAATTGTGTAAAAAATAAAATAAAATAAATTTTATTTAATGTAGCTAAAAATAATTAAAATATTAAAGATATGTTTAATATTGCTATTACTTAGTAAACAATTGAAAAATGGTAAAATAGTCTTTTGTTCATTTATCATATCCAGTCCGTCCAACCAAATATTGGATTCACTAAAAATAGTCCTTTCCAGATATCTAATCCCATAAAACAACAAACACAAGATACATATCCAATCCAACCAAATAGTCCGGGAGATTCACAGTCTTAGGACTCAAGTCCGATGAATTCTAATTTCCCCTTATCTAATTTGTCCAATCAAACACACCCTGAATTCATTGGAACAGAGCCATAATGCTCTGCAACATATGCATTAAATGATGAAACGAGACTGACTAGAAAAAGAAGGTACAGATGACCCTCTCTCAAGCTCAAACACTTCATCAACAATAGAAGAGAAACTTGATAGCAGATTTCCAGAACTAAGCATAGAACCATGGACGTTGAGCTCAGAGAGAAGACTAGACTGTACAGCAAAGGAGTCTCATCTTGATGTAGAACCTGCATGAAAATTCAAGATACTTAGGAATCCATGAAAATAATCGGCCATAATTCATGAAACTGAAGCAGTGAACTCAAATATACAGTGCTGACCAACCTGTAGTGTACACACTGTATCTGTTGAGGAAAATATCATTCCTATTGCTGAATCAAATTAGTAAGAAATAAGGTTGAGCCAAAAAGTTATATGATAAAAGAAATGTTAGTACATTATCATGGCATGTTAAACCAACACCCAAGGAAGGCGAGATGGATAAGGATCAAACCAAGATAGTTACGGGGAGTCAACCCAACAAACCCAATCTTAGGGAACATCCATCAGCTACCTAAATAATAGTAACATTCAGTAAATTAGAGACCACTTAGACAAAATTAGTGTGTGAAAACACACAAGAAACTTATCGAGAAGGAAATTACATCTGGAATAAATATGAAAAATAATGTATGACAGATAAATATATCACCAGCTGTGATAATGAGTGTTGATATGAAAACACCAACAACTCTAAACAGCAGGATGGTTAAGAAGTTTTGGAGGAACTGTTTCTTCTTGACCTGAAATCTGTTGAAAGAGATAGAAAAGTCACCCATTGATACATGAACACAGCCATTTTGATTTGAATTAGTTCAAGAGTACAATTCATATGGAAGCTACCCTTACCCGGCATTAAATATTATAGGCGGAAAATTTCTCATCTTTTGTATCTAAACAACATCAAACAATACAGCAACAGCAACAGCAACAGCAACAACAACAACAATAATACCATAACCATTGCATCCAAAACAACCAGCCAACAATCCAAAGTTCACATGATCATTCACAACGGAGTAATAACAATGCCCTAACAATGAAATCCAAGAAATGCCACAAACAACCAATGTAACGCAAAAGGCAATAACTCACATGATCGATCTGCAGTGTTGCCGGCGTGACCTTACCCTCAACCGCCTTGGTCAAGTCATTGTAATAGCTCTCTGGAGCCGTGGACTTCTTCTTAGCCACCCCAGAGAGTGAAAACCAGACCTTAGGCCGTAAAACCAGTGGAATCCCCTTCCTGATGAGCTTCTTGAAGGTAACTGCATTACCTAAAGCTGAAAATTTAAGGGAATATTTAAGGGTTGATGAAATTTGAGTCAGCAAATACCAATTGGCTCATTCACTCACAATATATATACACTATTGTGAGTGAAGAAGAATGAAAAGAGATATACCTTGAAGCAGAGAGACACTTGGTTGCAGTAGTAAAACCCAAACAAAGAGATCAATATTCTATGAAAGAATCTAAGAATCTAACTCCATGCAAATATAAAAACGCACTACATAGTTTCCATATATTCTCCAACAAAAAAGTCTCCTAGAAAGGATTGAATCAACCGCTAAAGATTAAAGTTTTGATGAGTAAACTAACAAGAAAACTATGGCGAGCAAGCGAAGGATCATTATATAAACTATTGCATGTACCATACCAAAATTGAAACTATATAATATTTAGACTTGTAAAAATAGTCATTTCCAGCGAATATAACTTTCTAAGCTCCTCGAATGACTCAAATAATCGTTACCAAGATTGGGAATTTACATAACCAGCAACCAAACAAGCAGTCCTTTAATACGTGAAATTAATGAACTACCATTATATAAACTATTGATGCACATAATTGTTAAGGACAACTTAAACATTCCTAAAAAGTTGTATCTGAGAAGTACCTATCCCCCAAAGCATGATTTCTAAAACTAGAAAAAAAACATGAATAACACAATGACAACCCAATTTGGGAAAGAAAGATGCACAAAAAAATAAAAAATAAAAATGAGTATATCTGAAAATCTGACAAGTGAAGTTCATATGTTGTTCTGCAACTGAAAATAGGGAAATTTTACAACTTCCATGATAAAATTGGACAAGCTTTAAGATCCTTAGTAGAGTATCCAAATAAGACAACAAAGTCCAAAAACAAAAACAAAAAAACAAAAAAGAGTCATACTGAGTTAATCAAGATCCTAGAGCATCCAAATAAGACAAATAACTAAATTAATTTTTATGTTTTGGTTGTATATGCACTAAAATTAAAAGCATCAAAACTAAAAATTTTCAATATTTAACACACCATGAAAACTGATAATTGGACCCCACACATATGTTGCAGACAACTACTAAACCATGATGAATCTTTGTATATGAGCATTCTCTGTATGTATAGGCGAGAACCCAAATTCAATTAAGTTATTTGGCATTTGGTAACCAGTAGATTGGTAACCCTTATTATTCCTTGGCCAGCTGGACTATATATACTATCTTCATTATTATTATTTTTTTCTCTTGACAAAGAACTAACCAGCAGAAAAAGAATGAGACTAAAAGCAAAGTAGGTCATTAATTTCTCTCATTCTCACCACTTGGAAGCAGCTCAATAGTAAGACATGGGCTCTTCTGTTCCTCTTTTTTTTTTTTTTTTTTTTAATTTCATATTTGAAAATATTTTTCTTCAGATTATGGTGTTTTAACATATTCAATATTTTTTAGGTACTTCTAAAAAATGATCAAGTACATGTAATTTCACTCCATTTCCTTTTCTGTTACTTCAACAAATCCTAAATCTATTATGAAGAAACTTAAACCAATTTCAATGAGTAAAAAACTATATTTAGATTTACAAGTTTCATTATTAATGAATATCACTACAAGTCTAACTAGTCTATCATCGCATCCACGAAACAACACTTTGGTATGAAATCCACACAATTTAAGCAAAATAACAAACAGCTATTCACAAACAGGGCACAAAAGAAACATTAATTATATACCCACTAAATCTTCACAAACCAATGGGAAGAAGATGATCAAAGACAGATTCACAAACAGAGCACAGAAGAAACATCTAAGAAAGAAACAAGTTTCAAATGTTCCTAAAATTTGAGCTCAACTAACCTCTAATCTCACTGATCGAAGAAGAAGAAGAGTTCCAAATCCACAAAGACGAGCAGCACAACTGGAATCACCGAGCTGAAGAAGGTTTTGAAGGATTCAATCGATTTTTCTAAGATTGTAGAAGGTGGTGCTCACAATCGAGAGAGAGAGAGAGAGAGAGAGGGGCAGAGAGAGAACTTCAAAATCAAAATCGCAATCGCTCTAAGATGAATCACTAAGAGGAATCACCATGCTGAAGAGGAATCGAGAGAGAGAACTTCGTATTGATTCGATCCTCTGAGACTGACATTAGGGTTTAGAGAGGGTTGAGAGAGAGAGAGAGAGAGAGAGAGAGAGAGAGTCACCTTGGAGATGTGAGAATAGATCGACTTTGTATAGGGTTTAGAAATAGGGGTTTGAAGAGAGACAGGGAGGGGGTTTGGAAATAAGGATTTGGAGGCGTTTTCAAACGACCTCTATAAAGAAACGAGACCGTTTTAATTAACAAACGGCGACGTTTACAAAACGTCGTTAATTATCAGAAAAAGTGACATTTAAAAAACGCCGTTAATTAAACGCCTATGAAGTTTTCTGAGTATTGAAAGGTTAGCATGTCAAAGTTACAGTTCATTGCTATGGAATTTGCTAAATAAAATTTTTCATTCATGTCATATTAAAACTTACATGAATTTTTTGGTATGATTTTTTGGCAAGATTGTGATGCTGGCCACCACACCTTAGATATTTATGAGCAAAGCTGAGTATGTATCCATTCGATCTGTCAAAATTGAATGGTCTAAATCGATCTTTCACAAAATAAGTTGTTTCGATATTCTGAGCGAAACAAATGAGGATTGATTTTTCTCAATTTGTCTAAGTTCGGATGGATGGTGAATGGAAGGTCATTCGACCCAACTCAATCTGCAAGCACTCCTATTTATGAGTAGTACAATTAAATTGTGTTGTAAAATTGTGATGTTGGTCAAGGCTCCTCTAATTTAGTCGGGGACTCTGATTGAGTTTTTTTTACCCCAACTTTTATTGTAGTTCATTGTCTAAATATGGGTTTAACTATCACAACCCCTAAAAAATGCCTAAGTATTCAATCTAATTTATTGAATTCATATATTTTTTTTATTTTTTAATGATGCTCTTTTCTAATTAATAATGGTAGAATTAGTGGTGGAGTCAGAAAATTAAAAAAGAGAAAGCACTTTACAATTTCAACTTTTTTCCATGATCAAAATGGTAAGATTGTTGAATATAATCTCACATCGCCAATCTAAGCCACCTAAGCTTAGTTAATATAATGTAAGAGTCTCTCTACTCATTGTCAAATGATTTTGAATTGAATACATTAACATGGTAGGAGTGTTAGGTCTTTAATGGCCCCTCAAAATTCTAAATTTTCAACCGTAAGCTAACACATTAAAAAAAATAAAAAAAATACCTCTCAAAATTCTAAATTTTCAACCATAAGCTAATACATTAAAAAAATAAAAAATTGAAAAGTCAAGGGACACGTGACCGTGTTAGATAGAATAATTATATTTGTCTGTTATTTAAATAGAAATTTTTTTGGAACACACCTTCTTTGACCCTTTGAAATGTGTGTATTATATGCACATTTAGTTATAATTTGGATAAATTATAATTATACCATTGAGATTTGTTTAAAGTACAGATTGCTTCTTGTGGTTTGAAAAATTACAAATACCCCCTTGTTAGAATTTTTTATTTAACAGAATTAATTAAAAAAATGAAATTTATAATTGTTCTCCTATACAATAATAAAATTACCTAAATTATTAATTGAAACATATTTCTAACATTATTAAAAATTATTAATTGACTTAATGATTTATTAATAAAATGGGCGATTTGTTATGAAATTAGAAACCTCCGGAGGTAGAATGTAATTTTTAGAATCACAAGGGACAATTTGTATTTTAATCGAATCTCAAGTGATTTATTTGTAATTTACCCTAATTTTTATATCTTTAATTATGATCTATTAAATTGTTAGTGATAATATTATTTAATTATGATTCAAAGATTATTTTTTATTTTTAGTTATAATTCTCATGTGTGAAACCATGACGCAACATCTGGTGGCGTGGGCTAAGAGGTTTCTCTCTGATGATACTATCAAGGATGTTACTCGACACTGAAATGCTTATCGAGTCCAGAGCCAAGTGTCACAGACTAACAAATTTGGATGTTGTTCCTCACTAGAAAGCATTGGAAGGTTATGGAGAATGCTGGAAGCTTCTAAAACTCCCTAGAGTTTTGCAGAGACTTCTACATAGTTGTAGATATTTGTAGATCCTTCCAGATAAGTACATTCTAGAATGATTCTAGAATAGTCTATAAGATAGAGTTGGAGGAAGTGTTTAGAACACTCTCCATCATTGTAGTTCTAGAGTATTCCTTGCAGCCTATAAAAAGGGAAGGCCCTCATTTGCCCAAACCACCGAAAGCAATCCGAAGTATTCCAAAGTAATACAAGCAAGCATTCTCCAAGAGATCTCTCTCTAACTTTCTCCAAGCTTTCTCTTGTATGTGCAATCTTCTCCTAGCTCTCTTTCAAAAAGGCTTACTTAGGTGCAAGCAAGGCTTGCTACAAGCATCTAAGGCCACACGGTTGGCTTGGAAAAACCAAGGCCATGATAGTGGTATGAGAGCCAGCCTAGGGATACTTGTAGACGTCTCCGAACGTCCTGGGAGGGCATCCCCCGTTTTGTTCATTGGGCTCACTACAGTTCAGGACTCAATGTCACGGTCCTGTATCTAATCTCGCAGAGTGCAATGCAAGACCGATGAATCATCAAAGAGTCCAAATCTGGCAAATCGTTTTTGAAAACAAATTTTTTGAAAGAAATGTCAAACATGGACTGCTTTGCCAGATACAGAGTCGCCACCTAAATATTTATATTGGGGGAATTTAGGAAACCCTGACTCGTTGCCTAAGGCCACGTGTCCGTCATCACCAAAGTTACCTCGGCTCGGGAACTTGGGTATGATTGGGGAAGGTCACTTCGTGAGCACCCCCGCTCGCCCGATCAAAGATCGGCCTCTACTAACCATGATATCGAGTTTTGAAAACATTTATGTGCTCTTATCCCGGTTGTTAGCCTAGAATTACTATGTGATGCGCGCAGTATACAAGTATAGACTGGATCGCCTGAGTTGGAACAAAACATTTCATGTTTGTTTTTTAAAGCGGTTTGCTACTCGCAAGTAGGCTAAAATGCGGATTTTGCCACCCTCAAGTGGGCTTAGAAAACATGGTTTTGCCACTCTCAAGTGGGCTTAAAACTCGCATTCAATGAATTGTTCCAATTCAGATAATCCAACCTTCACCCACAGGCATTCAGGCAGTTATATCACATAAGCAAATAGCCTCATGGTAAGCATGCTATCATGGCAATCACTCACACGCATGCAAGGATGCTAAAGCATAAACACTCACCGAGTACTCTAAGCCAAAACAGAAACTAGTTAGTAATCAATGCATGATCCTAGTTCATGTTAAGATGGCTAATGCAACACATGCAAAATGCAACTAAGATAGGCTCGGCTATTCTAAACATGGCATATGAAATGCAACAGATAACATGTATTCAACTTGTAATTGAAATACAATGCAGTTAGTATGATGCGCCGAGCCCGGTGCATGCAATACAGATAAATGAATGCACGCATGCATATCATAAGGTATGCTAATTTAAATATGCCCTAATACTAACCATTGAAAGCAGGTAAATAAAAGGGAGAAAGAAGTGGGGGTTGGAAGACATACACACACTCATACACACTTATTACACAATTGCCCTCGCTCGGAGGGTCCGAAAGAATAATACAGGCCAAATAATGAATCAACTATCCTAGCTACTTAATTATTACAACACTTCTAATTAATTAACAAATTAATTACAAAACAGCCTAAGTCTGAAACTAAAGAGACTGCCGCAGCTCTGCCTCAGAATGCGTGGATGATGCATGCTCGATTTGCCTTGCTCGGAAACCCGTTACCATGCCACTGTTGCCTCTGTTTGCACTGTTCTGCACCTCTGAGGGATGTGAAAATTCTTGAGGCACCTCTGAACCATTCCCTGATCATTTTGGAATGCCACCGGCCAATGAAAAGCACCACCGACTATGTAAATGTGATCACTGACCATAAATTGGGTCACCGGCTGGACTCTGATGGTCGGTCGGCAATAAAAGTGGCCGGCCGGCCATTTATTCCTGCAGAATCCTATTTTGCCTGCAGCAGTGGACAGACAGTGCATGGTATGGAATTTTCAAAGCAATGTGTGCACGGCCACTCTCCCTATCATGCTATGGACTCAAGGGAGTGTGGCCCTCGGTACTTGGGCCACCAATCATGCATTCCAATGCATGATGGCCAAAGGTACCAAGTTTGCAAATCAATGTAAATGCATGCGACAAATCAAATGAATGCTTCACGCCCTATCATGTTGAGATCAAGGGCATCGGCGACCGAGGGGTGAGACGTGTTTCATCACTTCGAGTATGAACACATCTCATTCCTCAAGTTTGGTTTGACACCCCAAACCAAACGAAATGCAATGCATGCATGCCCTATGCAATGCAAAGTAATGCAACTAGTGAAACTAATGCAATATGAGGATGCTAACTCAATGCATTGTAATGCTACCTAAACATGCGAGTTAAGCTAATGCAATATGAACATGTCAAGCATGCAATGAGGTTATGTGATGCAACTAGTTAGATATCATGCAATGTACTAAGCATGCAAGCATGATGTAATGCAAATAGGCAACAATACACAAATGCAACTTGTCAAACATGCAATTATATACGAAGATGGACTTAAACCGAAATTGGGAGACCTCAGCCCATTCCAAAACAGTGGCCAAAATGATGGGTGAAGGCAACAAAAATGCAAAGCAAACAAGCTTACTAATTGGTCCATTACTTAGACCACAATGCACAACCTTCAAGCATGAGTGAAATGCGATGAATATGAGAGTATGGCATTATAATAAACTCTGAAATCTCATGAGGAGTGATGCCAACTCAAACAAAACATGCAAGTTAGGCATGCAATAGGGCTCCAAACTTGAGGCCAACAAGGGGGTTCAAACCATAGCTATGACAAACAAACCCCAAAGGACCAAAATGACCTAAAATAGTCCTAGGGCATTCCAAAATAAGACTAGAACATGCATGGAACATGGTCAAAGCATGCCAAGAAATGGGCCCAAAACAAAGGGGATTCAAGGCCACAAAGAGGGCACTCTACTACAACCCCCCCCCCCCAACCACATATGGCATGGACTAATCAATGCAAAACAGAGTTTTAACATGCAAAAAGGAGCCCCAAAACCCACTGATATGGCAGCCCAAAGCCTCAAACACATAGGCATGCACAATGACTCATTTTAAGGCACAAAAGAGTATCTCTTCAAAGCATGGAAAGGATGATGAATGCAAGCATACAAGCATGGATTATGGACTGAAATAGCATGGAAAATGATTCCAAATCACTGAAACAACCCAACTAAAGCATGCTAATGACTTACACACTCAAGACTCACAAGCCAAAATGCATGGTGGCTATACCAAACATGGCAAACATGATCAAATTAGCACCCAACAGACCTCAAGCATGATGAAATATGACCAAAAGCTTCATGAAGTCAAGCTAGAACATGCAAGCATAGAGGGGCAAATGCATGGCACCTGTTATGACAATAAAGGGGGTTACTAGACAAGAGTATAATGCATGTAATGGACCATCAATCTGACCAAAAACAAAGGTATAATGTGACCAAATAACACCCAAAAACCTCTGAAATGGAGCTAAGTAAAGCTAAGCATGTATGCTACCTTCATGAGCCAAAACACATGAACAAATGAGACACAAAGGGAGAGGGGTATCCCTCCTCTATACAAGACTTCAAGACCCCTTCACCACCACTGAAAATCCACTGGATTTCAGTGGTGAGAAGGCCAATACACAAAAGGTTCCAAAGCTCAACAAAGAAGGCACAAAAGGGGCCAAACAAGGCCTAAGAGAGAGAGGTCGACCCCCAACACCAAAATGACCTTAATGAAACATCTTAAACATCAAAAAATAGAACTTTTATCAGTTATACACAAAGCTCAAAACAGCATGCAAAGTGGGTTGAAAGCTAGTGCAAGAATGGGGAATATAAAGTAACTATACTCACCCTTGAAGAACACTTGAAGAACAGCAACCTCAGGCCCCTTTTCTGATCAAAATCAGCTTAAAAGCTCTAAGAACAACCTCCCAACACCTCAATAACCCAAGTATGGTGTAATACTAGGTGCCTTAGTGCAAAACTAAGAACAAAAAACCCTTTCAGGCCCTCTAACACACACAAATGAAGAGAGAGAGGGAGATATAGAGAGAGAAAGTTGTATATATCATATATCTCTGGTTTTTGCGGAACCTCTTCAAAGGAGAGGGAAGGCTCTCTTATATAGAGCAAGATAAAGACCTAAGCTTCTTAAAAAAGCTAAACAAAAGTGGTCAAGCTTCTCAAGGAAGCTAAGGCAAAGGGTGCAAGCTTCTTGAGGAAGCTAAGACAAAGGGTCAAGCTGCCTCAAGAAGCTAAGGCAAATGGGGCAAGCTTCTCCAAGAAGCTTAGAACAAAAAGGGTGCAAAGGGTGTAAGTCCTCCATACACGTGTATGGAGGACAGATCTGTGTGCTCCAGCTGGCACAGCTGGCATGCACAATGCCTAAAAAAGGCAAAAAAGAAGCCCTGGCCAGAAAATATGGCCGATTGACCGAATCAAAGGTCGGCCGACCACCAAAGGTGCCGACCGGCCATCACCAATGGCCGGTGGCAAGAGAGCATGGCCGGTGGCATCATGCCAAGGCTGGTGGGTTCCAAGGGTAGCTAACAAGCTACTCTCTACCCTCAGAAGCAAAAACCAACAAGTGTTTGGTCCAACCAAGCACCAGCTAGTCAAGTCGAGAGATCCTGAGGCAAGGCGCGCAGCCGAGACCTCCGAGAACTCAAAACGAACACGAACATGGATGATCACCGAACGTTCAAACAGTGACGTCCAAGTCTTGAGGACGGTCAAAAATGGGGTGTCTACAATACTGTGATGGGGACGGTACGTGGGACTTACACCAAGCACCTTCATTGTGGGGTCCACACCAAGGGTGGTGTCTGCATGAGGCGACTTCCCATGGATAATGGAACGGACAAGCATGAAGGGAGGCAGGCAGGGTAATGTCCCCCTGACGAGGGCGTCAGGGACTGGCGGCGGTAGCATGTCATGTACCAACTCATTAAGGATGCGAGTTCTACACCAAACACCTTGCAAGCGCATTAGTTTGTGAGCGGTAAGACAAGTAGGGTAGATCCCTATCGCATCTCCTGGGTTGGTCCTTCGGCATAATGCACGAAGGTACACAGTACCGCTCGTGGAGCCGGCTTCTCGGGAGGAGGACAAGCGCCCCGTCCGTGACACAAGGCAAGAACAACTTCTCAGAATTGACATGTCGAGTTCACAATTGTACTAAGGCCTCGTTTAGGAACATGTTATTTTAGTAATTTTTTGAATTTTTAGTTAAAATATGAGCTAAAAAATTAGTATGTTTGGAATGACTTTTTGGCTTTTTGCGAAAAGATGTTAAAAAAGTAGAGAGAAAAGAGAATTTTTGACTTTTTGGTATAGGTTATAGTCTTTTTGATTTTTTTAGTAACTTTTTATCTTTTAAGCTAAAACTATAACATGCCAAACGAGACCTAAGACACAGAAAAAATTATGAATTTTTTTGCACGTGGTTGTGGGTCCACGTGCATGTGGAAAAAAAATCTACTCGCAGTGAGATGATTTCTGAGACTAAATTCTAAAGAGTCGAAATTTCAAAGGTTATTTTTAAGTGGTGCTATATAGTAGGTTCACTCAATCCACTACAAGAAAAAGCAGAATTGGCGACTAAAAAATCCCCTTTCGTCGCTGAAAGTAGCATTTTCGGCGACTAAAATGGAATAGTAGCCAAAAGTCAAAGTGAAGACTTTTGGCGACTAAAACAATTTAGTAGCCAAATGTATACGTATTGGCGACTAAAAATGTATTTGGTCGCCAATATATGGCTTTTACCGACTATAAAAATTTTAATAGCCAAAAGTAAGGACCTTTGGCGACTAAAAAAAATTTAATAGCCTAAAGTGCGACTAAAAACATGTTTAGTAGCCAAAAGTGAGGCTTTTACCGACTACAAATATTTTAGTAGCCAAAAGTAAGCCCTTTGGCGACTAAAAAAAATTTAGTAGCCTAAAGTGAGCTTTTCGACGACTAAAAACATGTTTAGTAGCCAAAAGTGAGCTTTTTGGCGACTAAAAACAACTTTAGTCGCCAAAAGTGGTAATTTTACCACGGAAAATTTATTTTTTAACGACTAAAAAATAATTAGTAGCCAAAAGTATAGAATTGGCGACTAAAATTATGTTTTGTCGCCAAAAGTGGTCCCGTTTTTTTTTCTACTAAATAATTTATTTAAAAATAAATTATGTTTAATAAAAAATAATTATGTTTATATAAATACTTTTATATTAATACGGGTTTATGTAATATATAAATAATATATGTTGCATATATAATCATATGGTGTTATAGAGGTGTAATGGAAAGAGTGTCTTGTATAAGGTGTATGGTGTGTGGGAGGTTCATACTTCGAAAGAGCAGAGGGGTAATTTTTTTTTTTTTTTTAGAAATAAGCTTTTGGCGACTAAAATGTGTGGTCGCCGAAAGCTTGAGTATTGGCGACTAAAAAAATAGTCGGCAAATGTATAATTTAAAAAAAAATAATTCACTATTGGCGACTAAAAATTTAGTCGCCAAATGTATAATTTTAAAAATATAATTGAGCTTTGGCGACCAAAGTTTTAGTTGCTACAGACTCGGTTTTTGGCGACTAAAAGTTTTTTAGTCGCCAATACCTTTCGCGACCGTGTTCCAGCGACCAAACCGGCGACTAAAAAATTTAGTCGGAAAAACTTAAAAATCGACTTTTGGCGACTAAAAATTGACTTTTGGCGACTAAAAATTTAGTCGCCAAATATGTTTTTTCTTGTGGTGATCATATAGTGGTAAGTGACGAACTCACACATAAGTGGAGATTCGAACTCACAATCCTGACACTAGATACGATTTGTCTAGACTTAAAAATTTTATCCTACCAATTCCATGTGTTGTCGTCCAAATAACTAATCCCTAAAAGAATAAAAACTTAACATCTCAATACTTATGTCTCAAAGCATGCAATCACCATCCCACATGCAAGTGTATAGTGTCATGTGATTGATTTCTTGTTTACGAGTTTATTTTGTGAATTGATAAGTTGGCCAGCTTTCATTGCGTAGATGATTCACCATGGTTGTCAGATCATGATGTGTTGTGTGATCAACAAAAATAAATAAATGATTAAAAAGGTGAAGAGGAGTGCAAAGAAGAAGAGGGGGAAGGGGAAGAGGAGTGCAAAGAGCATTATAGCGAAACAGAACAATCCCAATAATTGTTGTCACCTTATTTTCATAAATATATATGCCCGAAAGTGGAGTGTCGATGTAAAGACAAAAATATTTAATGGATGTTGTTATGTGTGTGTGCGTTTTTTTTTTTTGATAACTAGATGTCTCGACTAATTTTTAGTCTTTAAAATTAACGATCGAACAAATTTTTAATTATTCATCGAAAAGATTCAAACTATAGAACTTGAATTTTAATCTTAAATCTTTATCATTCTACTTATTCAAAAAAAAATAAAATAAAATAAAAAATAAAAAATCTTTATTGTTCGACCAAACACATAGAGTTACAGATTCTGTTGTCTTGATAGAAAACAATTAACTTCGGTATGAGAGGAATTAAATATTTTTAAAATGTCAAAAGGATGAACATCTTGTTGTTTGTGTATGTTCTATTACCTCTACTTTATGCATCTAATCATGACTTTGATTGAAGCATGCAATTATATACAACAGACTAGGTAAGTGATTGCTTACCCAAGAAAAAGGCGAGCTAAGTGATGCATCCAAGAAGGTACTTATTAAAGTCTTAACCAATAAATAATTGAATTTTGTTAATATATTTTTTAAGGCGCATATGATGGAGTTTAAATAAATTGTATATACTGCATAAAAGTTTGTGTAATAAAAAAATATATAATATTTTTACATGCTTAGCATATTTGTTTATGTCATGTTATGTCTATTATTTTATTTGTCAATAAAATATTGACAGAAATTGTTTGAGGTGTCCTAAATAAGTATACTTTTTGTCTTTTTGGACTAAAAAATGAAGGTTAAAAATATGAATATTTGAGTTAATTTTTTGACTTTTTATGAAAAAACGTGTAATAAAAAATTATAAAAATTGATTTGTAGGGAAAAATTCGACTTGGAAGTTGTGCAGCCGTAATTGTTGACTTTTGGTAAATAGTGTTAATTTTTTAAC
Organism: Camellia japonica; assembly: GCA_030407325.1. Lineage (NCBI taxonomy): Eukaryota > Viridiplantae > Streptophyta > Magnoliopsida > Ericales > Theaceae > Camellia > Camellia japonica. Next base: position 72,182,847 of record JAPPVO010000017.1, on the reverse strand, counting down.
TTTTTGAATAACTTTTTGACTTTTTGACTTTTTGATTATATGCTAAACTTTGCCTAAGTTTCACCACTCATATTATATCTAATATTAAAAACTAAACTAAAATAATAGAATAATATAAGAAAAATAGATGGCCACTGCATTGCTCACGTTTTTAAACCATATTAACATTCATTTATAATTTATATTTAGGGGTTGTTTGGGATGACCTAAATAAGTGCACTTTTTATCTTTTTACGAAAAGATGTGCAGAAAAGTAGAGAGATGATGTGATGGAAAAAAGATAAAAAGATAAAAAATGTGTACTTATTTTGGGTAGCCAAACTTAGCCTTAATGTTCTTAAGTTCGTGTTGAATGTGAATTAGTCAAAAGTTTTTTTGTTATTGGTCAATAATGTAGTGTTTGGAACATAGATTTTGAAAGAAAAAGAAAAAATATGAGTGAAATATAAATAAAATACAACTACATTTTTTATGACCGAATGTTTGGATCAATTTACGCACACCTCAATTAATCTCAGAATTCACGTAAAGCGCCCTCTCCATGTGAATTAGGCAAATCTCAGACAGTGCCTGCGCGCGTAGCCCCAAAGAGTTGAAAGCACCTAGTGAGAGTTGAACCTGAAATCTAAAGAGAGTACATCCTCAGGTCCCAAATTGCACCCACTAAGCCAACCAACCCCTTGAAATTATGAAATATAACTACGTTTCATTCACTTTTTCATTTCCCTTTACAAATCCATACCTAAATTCATAATCCACACTTTTTGACTGCTTGTTCTTAGAATTGCTCCCAATGTAATAGACGTTAGTTCAACTTTAGATTTTTGTGGGTTTTTCTATTTATTTATTTTTTTAATGAAAAATAATAAAATGTTCAAAAACACAAAAATCACTCCCCTCTGCATTTTTAGAGCCTTTGCCACAACCCTCAATATTCATTCTTTTGCCAGCAGCTTAACTAAGGTTAGGTTGGGACTTTATCTAGTAAAAGAGTGAAGGGTTAGAGAGGCTATAACATAATAGTCTGGGGATTAGGATCAAAACCTCAATCTTCTCTACCTCATCTCTCCAGATCCTTTTCTGATAACCAATCTTCTTATGTGGTTCGGCTCAAACTGCCTACATCCATGTAAGAGAGAGTTTCCACAATAAATAAAACAGAGAATACATGTGAGATGGCCAAAATACTCAAAACCGACACTATTACCCGAACCTCATGCTCAAAAGTAGTTGAGCCCTTGCTAGCCTGGTGCCCATGGTATTTTTTCTCTCATCCTTGTATCTCTATTGTTTTTTCTCACTACTCTCTTAATCTCTCTCAAAAAATCCTATAGCCCACATGACTATTTCTAATAGTCTACCCATAAGAATTCTAATTCTATACAATTAAGTAACTAAATCCTACAGCTATTAGGTTTCTCAGTAGATTATGAATTCCACTATCCTAACCCAAATACATATATACACCAACCTAATAACCATAATGGACCCACATTTATCATATGAATAGACTAATCCTAACAAAAACACATAACACATTAAATTATGCAACACCAAGACCTAACAAAGAAGAGAAACCCTGAAAACTAAGAAAATATGAAACTAAAACCTCGACTCGAAAAAAGAAACTTAGTCCTCGATGGAGACCACCTCTGTTACAGTAAAAAATCTTAAAGAACATTCTTGATGTGCTATAGTTGGAACACAAAATTGGTCACACCAAAGTCAAGAGAAGCATTTGACTAGCTTTGTTTTGTTTTTCTTTTTTGGTCATTAATTTTGTATTTGATTGGTTTTGTTTCATATTTCAACTTAGTTGAGATATGGCCTTTAAATCATGATACTTTTGTCTTGGCCTTTTGTGCCTTCTTGATGTAATTTTTGTCTATCTTGTACATTTATTTTGAATCAATAATTTTTTTTACCTATCAAAAAAATAAAAATAACAAAAGTCAAGAGAAGCATGATTTAGATTTAACCCAAAAAGCAATTCTCATTACTATGAGCTCGGAAAGAAGAACCTAATTGGGTTGAACTTTATTAAACACAAAATCATTTCTAATGAACTAAATCGACCAGAGGATCACAATGGAATCGTTTCCGAAATGACCCCTTTTTTTTTCCCCTAATTGGAACTCATTGCCACTAAGACAACAATGAGTTCTTTGGGAGCCAAAAAATAATATATCAGCTTATTTGGGCTAACCGAAACAAGGCTTGACAATGGGCCTTGCCCAAGCAAGCAAGCCCACCAAACAAATATCTACTATGCAAATATCACACCCACATCTATATAAAAGGAGGGCATCCCAAGGAGTAAGGTATGCCTCATGTCTCAGCACCAAACAACACACACACACACTCATCAATTCTTCATCATCTCTCTTTGATTCAAGTTACTAACTTTATCATCAGAGTGTCTCCAGCCGACAACCTCGGTTAGGTGGCGCCAACCATGCTTATCTTTGCAGATTTATGGGGCAGAGCTCATCTCTTTGTTGGATCTTTACAAGAAGAATAAATACGACACCCAAGGTGCTTGGACCAGTGAGCACCAAGGTTAACCAATCTCTTCTAAAAAAGGAGACCCACAACTGCATATTTGGCTTCTTTCTTTTTGATTGTGTTTATTGCTAAAGTTCAAGTATACATATATATATATATATATATATTTGATCAAACCCTTGTTGAATATCAATATTACTTAGAAAGGTTGACGAAACAAGATGAAGTTAGTAGCTCTACAATTGGGTCTTGACTCTCTCTCTCTCTCTCTCTCTCTCTCTCTAGAATTGTTCCTAGAAAGCTATTAAAAAAATAAAAAATAAATAAACAAAATGTTGCTAATGAAGGGGCCGAGTAGCTGCTTCACTACTTCGTACTACCACCAGAATTATAAGATGTTGAACATACTCCAAACCCAAACTCGTATCACATCCCATCCTCAAAATTGGGTTCTGTGAACATAATATTATCATCCATATGTGTTGAACTCACCAAATGGAATCATGAAACAATCTCGGCAAAGAGTGAGAGTTGTTCGGCGTCGATGAAAGGCTGAGAATAAGCCTTCCCGAGCACGTAAAATCAAAGATCATTCTCCTTGACTAACACCAAGGTTTTTCGGAAAGATCACTCATGTCACTCGACGATGTGTCCACCGGCAAGAAGACCTGTTTTCTAGCAAAGGCATTGGCCACCTTGACCAAGCTCAGCGAGGAAAGCTAAAGTTCCCCCATACTAAACCACGCCGATTAAAATGGAGCACCGAATTTCTACATAGTCGAAGTATTTATCATTCGGGAAACTGTTTTAAAAGTCGGAATCCAACTCCTTGAATCGCCTAGTAGACCACAAACCATACCGACAACTACAACACTACCGTTCTCAGCAACCACAATACCCGTTTGACCATTGATAATTACGACAAGCTTGTCGAGTTACTAACATTGCGAAGCCACCAGATTAGACCCATGATCAAGTTCACTAATATTCTTACTCGACAACATTGCAAAACTGAAACACGTCAGTCACACATGACGATAACTACAATCGCACCTCAGCTACCACCTTGCCGACCAATTTTCACGTTGAGAAGTAAAGTAGCCTCGATTATTCGAGTGCAAGTTCAATGACCCATAATGAGCCTCACCAAGCTCTTTTCTCAAGCATATTCCGTCACCAAGCACACTTCACCACCGAGCACATCCTGCTAAAAGCACATTTTTCCAAACACCTTCATTCAACCGACCACACTTTAACCGAGGACAAGAGCTGAACAATACTCAAAAGAAAAAAAAGAAAAAAAAAATAGAACAATGTTATTTTTGGTCAACTTTTGGAGGTCTGACGACATCCAAACAAAGGCAAAATGTGGCGTCTGAATGATGGAATGAATACTAGGCCGCGAGCTAAATCCAACGCCGCAAAATGATGCCAATCGGACTTAAAACGAGGGATATACAAAAGCTCAAACTCAGGAGTTTGGATTTAAAAATTCTGGATTTCACAACCTGCTGCATGGAGAAGATGACATTAGGATTTATCATGTGCTTCTTAGCACAAGGTGCTCCATTGCATCTTAGGGCGTTTGGGTTAATCGGGGCATGACTACCTTCAAGGTTTTCGCCGTGTAGAATCCATTTTCGGAGTCCAATTTTTCAAATTTCGAGGCTCAATTTGGGATCAATAAACTGGCAAATTAAGAATGTTAAATGATAGATCAACAGTCAGATTGTGTCCGATCAGCATGCAATTTTGACAGTAGGCTCCTGGAGCACTAGGCCACAATCATTCATGTTCACCGATCATTTATTCATCTCTTGGCCATCTACTGCCACCTGGGGCAGGAGCCACATCTTGAATTTCGTTTACATTCGGCTTCGCACCATTTGTCATCTTCTTAAACACCAACAATATATATATATTGCTCAAGTGCGTTTACAATTATTAATTCATCTATATCTTCTGTAACAATCTTATGGTTTAATTAGCATTGCATCAACATTACTCAGACACACATCAGTCATTCGGCTACTAACTTGTTGAAATTCACACAGCCACTCGACTGTTTTTGGTACGCATGGCACCACAACTCCATCACCACGCTCATCGGCAATAATCATCCTCACTTAAATGGTGCACGTATATATCTTTAATCGTGTTGGCTACAACCGCGAAGTCGTCTCGGCATAGAACTAGCATCTCGGCTTCAAATTGGTCCAAGATTTTGGAGGTGTCAATATCAAGATCTAAATATACCAAAAGGTTCATGCTGACTAGAGGAGTCTCGACCCACCAACCAAAAAAACCAAAATTTAACCAACGTCCGTCGATAGTTGCAAAACGGACCACCTTTTCAGAAAACTACAATTTTCGAAGCTGTCAAAATCAAATTGTGAACATACCAATGTGAAGTGCTCATTGAAACGAGTCCAACACAACAAACCGTGTTAAAATCGGTGCTAAAACGAAGCTGTACGAGCCAGCCAAAGTTTGCCGAGAAATTCCACTATGTCGCCGGAGAAGACGACTTGCGTTGGAAAACATAAACAATTATTCAGTGCGTTATGGCTAAGTTCCATCCTATCATCACTGAATAACAGTCACGTTCATGTATATAACTTACAAAATATGAACACAAGGATCTGTTGTGGCAAAGTGGTTTAGTCTTATTCCTTATTCCCAAGGGTAAGGGTTCAAGTCTTGCTGACAACAACTTTACTTTTATTTTTGCCAAAGACAGCTAGTCGAGTCGAGCCGAGCCGTCTAACTCAACAATATAAGTGAAATTCTCCAATGCTTCATGGAGCCCAATTCTCCACCGATCTGCACTGTCAGATCCATTTTGGCTACAACTATGCCATCAGGAGTCCGATTCCTATGATCCAATAGTTGTTTCCAACTATTTGGCGCCTTCTGAACACCTTCGTATGGTTTGATTTTTCAAATTCCATACCACCACTTTGTTGCTTTTATATGTAGTGCCACATATTGCAGCTCAAACAACATTTTTGTCGCCATGCTTGGAGTTTGATCAATGCCGACTTCAACAACGGCAACATATTTGGAGACTTACCGCCTATATCACAACCCGAATCATTTGTCACCAAAGCCAAACCTGTCCCGAAACATGGCAAACCGATCCTCGGCAATTTCGATACGCATGAATTCCTTTCGAAAAACACCTGTCATTCGAAAGCACTGGGGCAAAGAATCCGCTTCAACAATTTGTTCTCAGCTTGCTCCTCGGCACTTTTGGTCAATGTCTAATATGCATTCCTTCCAATTAACACCTGTCATTCGAAAGTAATGGGGTAAGTATACATTAGACAACAGAGCAATGCTAGGCAATCAATGACACAGGATGTACTATTCAAAATCCTTGCAATATTGGCAACTGATCGCCACTTAAAATCAGGAAAAGTCTCCGAATACGGCACAATCTTCACACTTGGCACGGAGCGCCATTAGCAAAGGTCCCCGAATTCAGAGCAAAACATACATATAGTAATTGTGGTATCCTTAGTGTAGCCCTCACCTGGGGGTTATAATACCGTAGCCTATGGCCCTCGCTCAAGGGTAATAATATCGCAGCCTATGGCCCTCGCCCGGGGGTAACAATACCGTGGTCCATCGTTACAGAGATCTCTGATGAAGACCCAAGGGGTCCCTATGTTAGACTTATATGGTTCCATCGTACACTATTGGATGTACCACACACACATATATATATATATACTTTGTGAACTTTGATATGACAAGTAATCGTTTATAATACGACTCGTTTCGAACTTATGTGATATAATTTCGTACTATGATAGACATCATTCATTAATTTCGTACTCACTGGACTTTAGCTTACCCCTCTTCCTTATATACATATAGTTATACATATATTTGCACATACATTCAAGTATGCATGCATTCATACATACAATCATTCATTCATTTGTTTTTATTCATTTATCCAAAGTGTTCTTTATCAAGAAACCTAACATCTATCTGCACAATGTAACTTGGCAATAAAAACTCTCATTCTTTCTACCGTAGGCAATAAAAGTTTTGGGGCAATTATAGGAGCCAAAAAATAATATATCAGCCTATTGGCGCTAACCCAAACAAGGCCTGACAATGGGCCTCGCCCAAACAAGCAAGTCTACCAAACAAATATCTACCAAACAAATATCACACCCCACATCTATAGAAAAGATGGGCATTCCAAGAAGTAAGGTATACCTCATCTCTCAGCACCAGATAGCGCGCACACACGCACACTCATCAGTTCTTCATCATCTCTCTTTGATTCAAGCTACTAACTTTATCATCGGAGTGTCTCCAGCTGGCAAACCGGTTCGGTGGCGCCGACCATGCTTATCTTTATAGATTTATGGGACAAAACTCATCTCTTTGTTGGATATCTACAATCCATGTAAGAGGATATCTAAATCTCATAAGTTCATTGAACTTGAAGAAACCAACAACATCCCCCACCATTTGATCAGTGCTGATCAAATCTTCAATAATTACTTTCAATTATAATTTAGAACTATTCATCTTATTTGATTTAATTTAAGAAATAATTTTTAAAATTTAGTCCTCGAGATTACGATACTCATGCTTTTTAGTATATTTATTTTAACAACTCAGTCTTTTAGTTCTTGAGATTACGACACCATACTTTTTCAATACACTCATTTTATATTTTTACACATTCTTGATTATGTCAAGATCAGAAAATATATGAGTATTATACATACTTTATTAGTTTTTTAATTCAAAGTTATTTTAATTCAAAGAGAGGCCAGTTTATTAATTACCTAAGTTTTAAAAAAATTTCTAAATTTAAAATAAGATTAAATACATAGTTTGTCCCTAAAGCATGCACATTGTGTCATTTTAATTCTAAATATATAAATCATGTTTTTTTATCTATTTTTTTAAATAGTCTTTATTGTTGTTTTCTCCACTTTTTGCATCGTAAGATAATTTTTTTAAGAGTTTGAATGAAAATTTAAACGACATTGGCATTGGGACAATTTAAATAGAAATTATTGGAGATCAAATTGATATGATTGAAATACTAAGGATTAAAATAAATCAAAGTGCACACTTTGACGACAAAAATCGATTTTTGTGATAGATCTTTCTACAATCCAACAATATATGTTTAAAGTTGAATTAAATATTAGGATGTGTGATTTTAATGTCATTTCATATTTTAGCTTAAACTGTCAAATTACATTATGTTGACATGTCTTGTTATAATAAAAACAAAACAAGATTATTATAGAAAAATCATAATAAAATAACCTTTTAAATTATATTTTATCCTTAAAATTAAAAATTTATTGACATCATTATTTTAGACTTGTGACCTTAATCTCAATAGAAAATGATAAGTTATTAATAAATCATAAATAGTTAGATTTAATTCTCATCAAATTATATTGAAAATAAGTTCTAATAAAATCGTCACTAAAAATAATTTTTCATGACAATTTTTTACATATGTCGCTAAAAATTGAATTAGTGATTTTTTTGTCACGATTTTTATAAATTGTCACTAAAACTTATAATTAGTGATTTTTTTAGGTCTAATTTTTTAAATTGCTGCTGAAAATTGAAAATTAATAACTCTTTTTGTGACGATTTTTTTAAATCGTTCCTAAAATTTATAATTAGTGACATTTTTTATGATAAAATTTTCAAACTATGTTAAAAATTAACAATTAGTTACGTTTTTTTAATAATATTTGATAAAAAAATATCATTAATTATCATCAAACTTATTAAATAATAAATTTACGTATTAAAATTAATAGGTAAGTTTACGTAGAAAAAAACAAGAATAAAATGGCAATATGCAATTTTAACGAATATATACTTCATCACAAAAACAATGGTCTTCCCGCATCGCATACAGTGACTTGGCACCAACTTTCTATGATAACTATGCTAGAGGTATTAAGGCTAAGTTTGAGAACTTGTAAAAAAGTCAAAAGGTTAATATTATTCACCAAAAGTTAACAATTACGGCTGCACAACTTTTAATTTGAATTTTTTCCTACAAATCAATTTTTACAATTTTTATTGCACATTTTTCCATAAAAAGTCAAAAAGTTAACCCAAATATCCATATTTTCAACCTCAATTTTTTAGTGCAAAAAGACAAAAAATACACTTATTTAGGACACCCCAAACAACCCCTAAAAATTTTACTAAAATTTTTATTAAATGTCTATGGATGTGGGTCTCATATCCATTTGAAATATTTGATAAAAATTTTGATAAAATTTTTAAAATCTCTAACATTCTTGTTCTATGACCCAATGAGTAATTATTTATGAATATCATATAATATTATTTACATAATATTCTAAATTAATCAGCAATATTAGGTATCATGAAAAACCTTTTATGAAAATAATCACGAAAGATTTGTGACCCTTGAATTATACTTAGAATAAAATACCACACACTAATCAAGATAATTCAAGAATTATAAATCTTTCATGATCATTTTCATAAAAAAATTGTCATTATCGTTAACTTTTCTCTATCAATATTCTAATTTACTTTTGGCTAACTAGTTTGATGACATCTTGAATAAACAATCTCATATTCAAGTATGAAGAACCCCCTTCTTCCATTGCCTTATTTGCCATCTCCCCAAATACTCTTGCCCTTCTTCTTGTCTCTTCTCCTTCTATTCCTTCACTCATTACTTTCTCCACAGCAGCCCTAACAACCTCTCTCTCCACCGACTTCTCACACTCGTCTTCCGCAAACATGCGCCCAACTGTCTGAACGCCAACACTCACTCCGATCTCCAAAAGCTGCACAGCTAGCTTCTCATTCAAAAACTGCTCACCGAACATAGGCCACGTTATCATCGGCACACCGGCACACACCCGTTCCAGCGTCGAATTCCACCCGCAGTGTGTCAAAAAAGCTCCCACAGCCAGGTGCGACAATATGAGTATTTGCGGTGCCCAGCCTCGAATCAGAAGCCCTCTCCCTTTCGTTCTTTCCTCGAATCCGTCTTCTTCCACCCACTTCTCTATCTCTGCCGCCTTGTCTCCGCTTCTTATAACCCACACAAATGGGCGTTTCGAAGCCTCCAAGCCTAAACCTAGCTCGATTAACTGAGCAAGTGAGAGGTCAGTTATGCTTCCAAGGCATGCGTAGACCACGGAGCGTGGCTCTTGCTCATCGAGCCACTTCAAACATTGGTTTTCGTTGATGGCGGCCTTGTTTCCTCTCTGAGCCTTATCCAAGTTGTCGTTGTTGCATAATGATAGCGGCCCAACGCACCAAACTTTATCTCCTTTCACCTTTCGAAACTCGTCGACATATCTCGGTTCCAGCTCTTCAAAACTGTTAATCACCACCCCATATGCTTCAGCTTCGGCAGCTTTTATTCGATTCCGAAAATCTTGCCATTCTGGTGAACTTGGATTGAAAAACATAGACACCTGAGCTTTAGTCAGCTCAATTCTATCAGGCAAGCCAGGAAGTTCGAACGGAGCTGACTCGGAAACATTCTCATAATCTTTAAAATTTTCTAAATTGTGTGCGCATAAGAGAGTGAGGCAGTTCATTCCATCAAAAAGAATTCTCGGAATTCCAAACTTACGAACAGTGTCTCCTATCCATGCAATATATTTATCGGCTATTAAGCAACTGGGACAGGGCTCGAGCGTTTCAAACAACTGCTCCAATGGTTGTTGCAACATGTCGATGCCCTTGAAGAATTTCATCACTAGGTCTAGAGAGTGAATAGCGTCTATAGTTTCGCACCCCTCCAACAGGCCGGCCTCCACTGACGGGAACCGGAGAGAGAGAAGGCGGAGGGGGAGGCCCGATTCGATCACACGGTCGATGATGGGGCGGAACCTGGAGGCAATGACAGGAGTGGTGACGACAGTGACAGTCACGCTTTGTTGTGCCAATAATTTGGCCAAGTCAATCATGGGGATGAAGTGGCCTGGGGCCATTAAAGGTACTAAAATGAAGTGAAGCTGGTGGTGGTTCTGTAAAGCCGTTGGAGCTTGGGGGATTGGCGGTGGATGGATTGGCTATGTAGAATTTATACAGCTTCGTCCCAAAATTGGGTTTAAAAAAACAAAACAAAGACCTCATTTAGCCATGATTCTTATACTAAACTCGTCACATTATCGACTGTGTTTAGCTTTAATTTTTTAAATTTAATTTTTTAGAAATTGAGTTTTTATTTTTCGTATTTTTTATTTTTAGTGAATGTTTTTAGAATTTGAAGTAACTTTTTTAATTTTTTAGATACACCTTACTTAAATGTATCTAAAAAATAAAATATTTTAAAAAATAATAAATAAACAAGAATACGAAAAATGTATTGAATTTTCATATTTTTTTTGTATTTTTAGTAAATTTTTTAAAAAAAAATTTCGCAAATATTATCCTTTTAAGTATATTTATGTTAAGGCCTCGTTTGGGAACATACTAATTTAGTAACTTTTTGACTATTTTGTTAAAATATGAACTAAAAAAAACTAGTATGTTTGGGATGACTTTTTGGCTTTTTACGAAAAGATGTGCAAAAAGTTGAGAAAAAAGATAATCTTTGACTTTTTTGTATGAGTTGTTGGCTTTTTGACTTTTTTAGTAACTTTTTGACTTTTTGGCTAAATCGGCCTATTGCCAAACGAGGCCTAAGTGTACTTAAAAATTTTAAAAATTATTTAACATATTAAAAAAATTCAATAAAAACAAAGAAAAAATACAAAAAACATAAAATAAAAAAATAATAATTTTTGTGAAAAGTGAATCTTAGTTATGAAATCAAACAAGTTGCTTATTTTTTTAGGCCTCACTTAGGAGAAGTTATTGGTTGGTCTTGGAGCACCGTCATGTGATGCCCCAATAGGGTAGGCCTCGTTTGTCAACTATATATTTTAGTCAAAAAATCAGTATAAGTTATCATATCACTCTCTTTATTTTTCTACACATCTTTTCATAAAAAATTAAAAAAATTACTAAAATAATATGTTCCCAAACGAGACCTGATTGGTGGAGAAGATGGGACTCATAAATTTATGTTGAATGATTGAAAAATATAACGGTATATGAATTATAATTAATGAGAGATATGACTATGTGACGCCCTAAAACAACTAATAATTTTTTCACTTAGATGGCGGCACTCAATTATTTTGTACTAGAAAGTATCTAGATGCTCAATTATTTTGTACTAGTCGTAATTTGGTCTTTCAAAAATAGAAGATCTCATTTCAAAATTTTTATAGAAGTAGCGATGTAAGAATGATTTTTATATGTGAATAGGATATATTCACATAATATCTTTTGTTATTTTGATTAGTGAAATATAAGTCATTTTGTTGGGTATTTAAAAACATTATAAGACGCATATATTTATAATTAGTAGTGCTACTTAATAATATTCTACTAGTAGACAAAAAAAATTTCGTGTTATAGACTCACATTTTAAATCTTTGGATAAATTAAAAACACATCTTTTGAGATTTGTTTAAAATATGAATTATTTTTCATGTTTTAAAAAATTATAAATATTTCTCTAACAGAATTTTTTATTTAACAGAATTAATTAAGTCATTTTGTTGGGTATTTAAAAACATTATAAGACACATATATTTATAATTAGTACTGCTACTTAATAATATTCTACTAGTAGACAAAATATTTTTGTGTTATAGACTAACATTTTAAATCTTTGGATAAATTAAAAACACATCTTCTGAGATTTGTTTAAAACACGAATTACTCTGTGTTTTAAAAAATTACAAATATCTCTCTGTCAGAATTTTTTATTTAACATAATTAATTAAAAAAAGTTAAATTTCTAACTGTTTATCTATACAATAATAAAATTATCTGAATTATTAATTGAAATTTTTTTTTAACATTATTAAAAATTATTAATTAATTTGATGATTTATTAATGAAATAACCTATTTATTATAAAATTTAAAACTTTAAGAGATATAATGTAATTTCTAAAATCACATAAAATAATTGATAATTTAAATAAATTTCAGAAAATTTATTTGTAATTTACCTTAATTTTTTTGTTTGAACTATAATAATATAAAAAGAGAGATAGACTCTTTAAAATAATGTTATAATAAATTAAAATTTTGACATGCGATCTATCACATCATATTGATGGAAATCTTGTCGGCCATGATTGGCTTTGAAAGCTCAAGTCTGGCCATGCTTGACTTTAATGATAGTGACGTAAAAGCCTACATCAGTATATTAGATTTTTTTTTGTAGATAAACATGAGTCCAGATCCTCTGCCATAATTTCCTACTATTCTTCCTGCCGTGGTTCCCAAACGACGTCGTTTTGGTCTTTTTTTTTTTTTTTTCATCCATCTTTTCTTTCTTTTACCCCATTGTCTTCTCTCTCTGAGGTAGTCTGAGAGCCCTAACCCACCCAATGAGCAAGAACAGAGATACGAAACGAAAAGAAGGGCGATGGCGGCGAGGCGATGCGATGCTGCGGTGGAGGCGAGGCGACGGTAATGGATTCTCAACCTCCTCCTCTATCTCTCCTCTTTCTCAACCTCCTCCTCCTCCTCCTTTTTTTTTTTTTTCCCTCCTTGAGAGAAAACAGATGTGTGTCTGCTTGTTTCAGATATGCTTTATGTTGTTTTAGGTGATCGATCTGATCATGTTTGCTTTCAATTGGGGCTTTGGTTTTTCAATTTTTATGGCTTGAATGGTGTTGTTTGATATAATAATTTATCTGGGTCTTTGTTTTGACTATATGATTATGTTATGAAAACCTTTTGATTGTATGATTATGGAAACCTGTTGAAAACCTCAAACCATTGATTTTTTATCCCAAAATAAAAATAGTATAAAACAATAAATTTGTTAAAGTTGTTTAGAGTTTTTGTATCTTTAAGAATATGGGTCTGATATACAAGGGATTCATCAGTCCAAATGTAAATATTACAAACTCATCAGTCCAAGGGATTGAATGATACTTGAACAATCTTGAAGTTGATGAGGCAGGTCGTGTGTTCATATGGAGTTGAGTTCTATATTTTTTCTTTGTTACTGATGAATTAAAACTCTCCATCGATTTGATTAATTTTTTATATCACATTTGTATTTTGTTGTTTGATTTTCCTTCTAAGGGCTTCTTGAATTCTGAAGAGAATTCACAGAATTATGTTGTGGAATTCTTTTTGTTCAAAACTATATCAGATATGTATATATGATTAAGATATTAGGAGGATTTATGTATTTATATCAGATATTAGAAGAATTTATGTTGATTTTACACCACTTGGTCAAAACTATATCAGATATGTATATAGGATTAATATTCAAGTGATCATTTCATTTTCATGACAAACAAAAATGTTTTGCAATGCAGATAATGTATAATTCTTTTGTTGAACTATTTTACATGTTGTGCTGTTTTCAAAATATTGCAGGTATTGAGGTCCCATAAGAATGAAGTTCTGTTTATTCAATTTTCACATAATGAAGTGAAACGTTATCATTTTCACATATAAATGATATAATGAAATATCCAATATAACTAGTACTACTGTAATGCAAATTGGGTAAGATAGTTTCACATTGTAACAACGCCCGCGGGGGACCTCGCTACAGTTCGGACTCGATTTTTGTTGCGGTTCTAAATCTGAACCAAAGAGTCCAAATCCGGCAAATCGTTTTGAAGAAAAAAACAGATTTTTTGAAAGAAGTGCCAAACATGGACTGCTTTGCCAGATAACAGAGTCGCCACCTAAATATTTTTTAAAATGGGAAATTTAGGAAACCCTGACTCGGTGCCAAAAGGCCACGTGTCCGTCATCACCAAAGTTGGCTCGGGAACTTGGGTACGATTGGGGAAGGTCACATCGTGAGCACCCCCGCTCGCCCGGTCAAAGACCGGCCTCTACTAACCATGATATCTGTTTTTGAAAACTTTGTGCATTCTTATTCCGGTTATTAGCCTAGGTTACTATGTGATGCTCGCAGCAAACAAGTATAGACTGAATCGTCTGAATTGGAACTAAACATCTCATGTTTGTTTGTTTGAAAATGGTTTGATGGTGCTACTCGTAAGTAGGCTAAGACGCGGATTTGCCACCCTCAGGTGGGCTTAGAAAACATGATTTTGCCACTATCTAGTGGGCTTAAAACAAACATTTGATGAATTGCTCCAATTCAGATAACTCAACCTCCACCCACAGGCATCCAAGGCAGATATATCACATAAGCACATAGCCTCATGGTAAGCATGCTATCATGGCAACACTCACACACATGCAAGGATGCTAAAGCATAAAACTCACCTAGTACTCCAAGCCAAAACAGGAACCGATTAGAAATCATGCATGGATCCTAAGTATACAGAATGCCTAATGCAACATATGCAAAATGCAATTATAGCAGGCTCGGCTATTCTAAACATGGCATATGAAATGCTACAACTATCATGTACTCAATTTGGAATTGAAATACAGATGCAGTTTGTATGATGCGCCGAGCCCGGTGCGTGCAAAACAGATGAATGATGCAAACATACTGTCATACTGTATGCTAATTGAAATATGCCCTATATCTAACCATCGTAAGCGGATAAATAAAAGGGAGAAAGAAATGGGGGTTGGAAGACATACATCGCACTCACACACCCTTATTACAATTATGCCCTCGCGCAGAGGGTCCGAATAAATATACAGTCCGAATGAAAGAATAATACAGTCCGAAATAATACAGTCCGAATAAATGTACAATTTCTAATTAATTAACAAATTAATTACAGAAAAGTAAAACTGGTATGCAAGCCAGGGACTGCCTTGCTTCTGATGTATGATGTATGTTGGGCTGCCTGGCGCGAAAATCCACTGGGATGCCCCGATTAGCCTCTGTGTGCACTGTTTCTTGAAATGCGTGCCGGACTCTGAAAAGTTGCCGATTCTGGATTTTGCTGCAACAGAGAGCAGGAAAGGGGCATAGCAATGTATTTCACAAATATATGCATGCCTCGATCCTCGTGCCACCAATCACGCATATCGATGCATGATGGCCGAGGAGTCGAATTGCACAACTCAATATAGGATGAATGCAGATGAATGCTACAACAAAACCTAGCTCCATCATGGATAATCCGGAGTGTCGGTGACTTGGGAATTGAGACCCGTTCCGTCACTCGGAGTACGAAACGTGCCTCGTTTCCCGTGCCCGGGCTAACTCCTATCCCGAACATGATGCAATATGCATGATATGCATGAAATGCAACTAATATACAGTTCTAGCATGCACAATGCTATGAGAATGGGGTGCCTCGAAATGCGCGCACACGGGCACGCGAACCGAGGTGATGACATAAAGGCACGAAATGCAATGATGGGCTTACACCAACATGAGAAGGCCTCAGCCACACTCATACGGGATGCCGGAATGATAAAAATGAGGTGCCTCGAAGTGCGTGCTCACGGGCACGCAAACTGAGACGATGATGAAATGCAAATTGGATAAAACAGAGGGCCTCGAAATACGTGCCCACGGGCACGCAAACCGAGGCAGAGGCATACAGGCATGAAATGGCATGAAAATGTAGATTGGGCTTACGCCAACATGAGAGGGCCTCAACCGCACTCACATAGGCTGCCGATGAATGAAAATGGAGTGCCTCGAAATGCGCACACACGGGCACGCATACCGAGAAAATGATGTGAAATGCGAATCGAATAAAATCGAAGTGCCTCGAAATGTGTGCCCACAGGCACGCATACCGAGGCGACGATGAAATGAGAAGTCGGATAAAACCGAAGTGCCTCGAAATGTGTGCCCACAGGCACGCACATCGAGGCGATGACAAAATGAGAAAATCGGATAAAACCGAAGTGCCTCGAAATGTGTGCCCACAGGCACGCACACCGAGGCGATGATAAAATGAGAAAATCGGATAAAACCGAAGTGCCTCGAAATGTGTGCCCACAGGCACGCACACCGAGGCGATGACAAAATGAGAAAATCGGATAAAACCGAAGTGCCTCGAAATGTGTGCCCACAGGCACGCACACCGAGGCGATGACAAAATGAGAAAATCAGATAAAACCGAAGTGCCTCGAAATGTGTGCCCACAGGCACGCACACCGAGGCGATGACATAATGAGAAAATCGGATAAAACCGAAGTGCCTCGAAATGTGTGCCCACAGGCACGCACACCGAGGCGATGACATACAGACATGAAAAATGTAGATTGGGCTTACACTAACATGAGAGGGCCTCAGCCACACTCACATCAGATGCCGGAATGATAAAAATGAGGCGCCTCGAAGTGCGCGCCCACGGGCGCGCAAACCGAGGCAATGCAATAAGGCATGGAATGACATGGGAAATGATATGCAAGCATGCAAACCAAATTTCAGCCCCTAAATGAGGGGGAAGACAGCCCTTAAATGATACGAAATGACAACCGAAGCATGCAATCATCCCGAAATGCAATTCTAAGTGCCCGAAATGGCCTACGGCTATGCTAAACATGCAAAATCGGCACTTGACAGCAAAAACAGTAGCAAGGCAGTCCCAAATATGGCATTTTTTCAGTAATAAACATGGCCAAAATGCAAGCATAGATATGGCAACAATAGCTCGCAAGAATACGGTAAAAGAGAGGATTTTCAAAGCAAGTGGTATCTACAATGCTCAAACCAGAAAAAACAGTTCTACAAAATTGAAGAGGGGCCAAAAACATGCATATTTACAGTGGATGATATCCTCTATTTCAGTGTGTGGATATGCTCAAAATGGCATACAAAAATGAGCCAATAAGGGGGTACAACATGAGGTACCATAGGCAAGCATCAAACAACTTTAAACCCTTAACAAAAGATGAAGAATAGACAATTCTAAGACACTTTCTAAGCCTGACGAAGACTCATATCAGTGGCTAAGCAAGCCTAAACAAACATGCAATTTTACGGTAAATTGAAGGATTTCAAAACAAGTACCAAAACCAGTCATCAAATGGCCTAAGACCCTTAACAAAGAATGAATAATGGACCAAAATAAGGCACTCTCTAAGCCTGATGAAGGCTGAAATCCGAAGCATGGTGAGCTTAAAAATGCACGCAAAATGGGAGTGGAACAAGAATTCAAAGCAAGTGATACGTAGAGCAAGAAAACCAGGTTGAGCCCTTCTTCAATGTTGAAGAGGGGCTCAAAATAAGCACAATCACAGTATATTACAAGTTCCAACTCAGATCACAAATAGGCCAAAATAATCATGCAATTTTACGGTAAAATGGAAGGATTTCAAAGGAAGTGCATGCTAGAGTCACCAAACATGATGGAGCCCTTCTTCAATGTTGAAGAGGGGCTCAATATAAGCACACTCACAGTTTATAGTATGCTCGAAATCAGATCACTCAAAAGCCAAACATAGCTTGCAATTTTATGGCATAAAGAGTGGTATTGAAAGAGGTATGTGATAGAAATACCAAATGAGGTTGAGCCCTTCTACAATGTTGTAGAGGGGCTCAAAATGAGCACAAAATCAGTAGGGGTCGGAGCCCAAAACTGAGAGCAAGTAGAGTAAAGAATTGATCCAAGAAAATGCTAGAAAAATGGAATTAGGGACTTACCCTTGAAGATCCAACTTTGGTGGCTTCTTGGTTTCAATTTGTTGACCCTTAGCCCTTGAAGAACACTCCTTTTCTGCTGGAATGAAGATGGTGATGGTGGTGCTTGGAGTTGATGAAGGATTTGAGCTAGAAACTTGAAGAAATTTGGAGCTTTTTTGCTATGGAAATGGAGGAATTGGAAGAGGAGCTCTTCAAAGGATTTCTCTAACTCCAAAACCAGCTAGGAGCTGCTGGTTTTTATGGCCAAAAGAGAGGAAATATCTTGCCTCAAAATATCTAGATATTTTGAGGGCAAAATATCTAGATATTTTGAGGGCAAAAAGAAAAGATTTTGTTCGGCCACGAAGTGGGCATCTGAGACCGCAGTGTTCTTCGGAATGATGAAACAGAGATACCTGCCAAAATTGAACAAAAAAAAATGCAAAACGAAAGCTCGGGGACCAAAACCGCGCGGGGTCCCGAAAATGGACTGCCGGGCACCGGAAGTGGTGTTCGGCTGCGAAGTGGGTCTCGGAGACCCCAGTGTCCCTTGGAAGGACCAACAGAGGTGTCTGCCAAAAATGAACAGACATCGATGCAAAATGAATGCTCGGGGCCAAAACCGCGCGGTTCGGGATCCCGAAAATGGGCTGCCGGGCACCGGAAGTGGTGTTCGGCTGCGAAGTGGGTCTCAGAGACCCCAGTGTCCCTCGGAAGGACCAAACAGAGGTGTCTGCCAAAAATGAACAGACATCGATGCAGAATGAATGCTCGGGGCCAAAACCGCGCGGTTCGGGATCCCGAAAATGAGCTGCCGGGCACCGGAAGTGGTGTTCGGCTGCGAAGTGGGTTTCTGAGCCCCCAGTGTCCCTCGGAAGGACCAAACAGAAGTGTCTGCCAAAAATGAACAGACATCGATGCAAAATGAATGCTCGGGGCCAAAACCGCGTGGTTCGGGATCCCGAAAATGGGCTGCCGGGCACCGGAAGTGGTGTTCGGCTGCGAAGTGGGTCTCAGAGACCCCAGTGTCCCTCGGAAGGACCAAACAGAGGTGTCTGCCAAAAATGAACAGACATCGATGCAGAATGAATGCTCGGGGCCAAAACCGCACGGTTCGGGGTCCCGAAAACCGGCTATGAGCACCAAAAGTAGCATACGGCCACGAAATGGGCATCGGGGGCCCCAGTGTGCTCTGTTATGATGAAACAGAGGTACATGCCAAGAACCGGAGAAACCTGATGCGAAATGAATGCTCGGGGCCCAAATCACGCAGTTCGGGGTCCCGAAAACCGGCTGTAGGCACCGAAAGTGGCATACGGCCACGAAGTGGGCATCGGGGGCCCCAGTGTTCCTCAAAATGATAAAACAGAGATACTAGCCAAGAACCGGAGAAATCGGAGATGGTTGGGCGGTCCCGAGCCGAGGCACACGGCCTGACGGCCCCGAAAACCGGGAACCGGGCTCCGAAATGGGCAAAATGACCTACGGCCACGAAAAGTAGCTCACGGCCACCGGGATATAGTCTACAGGACCACTCCCTTCCCTCAGGAAAGAAAACAGAGAAAACCGAGTCTGGTTCGCAAACCAAGACAAGGCACAGAAGAGGATTCGGAAGTTCGGAGGCGGGGCGCACGGCCGCGACTCTGAGACTTCTGAACGAGCACAGTATGCAACATCACCGAGCGCCCAATCGGTGACGTCTGAGCCTTAAGGTCGGTCAAAAATGGGGTGTCTACACACATCTATGGTTATGGTTGTGTCTGTGTTAGTGTTGCTATGATTTTTGACTTGGTAAGATAGATTGACTAAGAGACGGGTATGATTCGATATAAACCCGTTGACATGCCAATATATGTTTTTCTAAAGTATACTGAGCAAAGTAATTGTTAGGTTTTTATTCTTGGCAATCCCGTTTGACAAAACTCTTTTGAGTTGTAATTTTATTCGCATTTTTATTTCAGTGAGGCTATGAGTTTATTAGATGCGAATCCAACTCGAATCGAGCTTTGCGGAGAAGTTTGTGATGTTAATGCTTTCAAGATTGCCACTTCGCTGATTATTACGGGGGTCAAGCTCGCTCGAGCCAAGGAGTGCTCGCTCGAGCTAAGACTTTCTCGCTCGAGCCAAGGAATTCTCGCTCGAGCCAAGGATTGCGTCCATACAAAAACCTGAAGAAGTGTATTCCTCGCTCGAGCCAAGGATCCGTCGCTCGAGCCAAGGCACTAGTAGAAATCATGAAAATTACTCTCCTCGCTCGAGCCAGGCAATCTTCGCTCGAGCGAGCCTCAGAATCCGGATTTCTCAAGGAGTTTGTTTTCTTCCCAATCTTGGATTGCTTTTGGTTCTCTATAAATACTTGGTTTTCTCCCAAAACTAAGGAAATTCATTGAAGTCCTCCAGATCTTCTTTTTGGTTCTTAAAGGTTTATATCTGGGGATATTTTGATTTTTTCTTTGATGTTTTATTGAGTATTCAACTCATGGTTTAAAGAGAGTACATCAAAGATTTGTTTGTTATACACAAAAGAGAGAGTTGTTCTTCAGTTGTGAATTCTGAAGAATTCGAGCCTGAACCTTTGGTGGAATCCGGAGTGGCTCATCAGAAAGACAATTCCGTGCTGAAGATAGGGTTGGAAGAGGCACATAGAGGTTGGTTCAATTAGGCGTTGTGAATTCGATACATAATTGAGAGTATACCTGTGTAATTCCTTTGAATCTTCTTAGTGGATTGTTCTTGTGGCAGTTGCCCGTGGTTTTTTTTATCACAATTGGAAGGTGTCCAATTGTGGTTTTTCCACGTAAAATCTTTGTGTCTCTTTCTCTTGATTGTTTGATTGGGATTGTTATATTTTGCTTAGAATTGGTACATAATCACAAATCAACATCTAGGAGGTTTCTAGATTTTTCAGTAATGATTTTCGTTGATCATTGAAAATTTTCATTTTTTGACTCGTCTTCACTTCAATCATTGAATACAGGTGCCTAACCAAGGCAATTTGACAGTGGAACATACTCTATGTGGCCATGAAAACCCTGTTTCTTTTCTCTCTAGAGTCTTGATGACTCTGTGATAGCAACGAAATGGACCATCTGCATATGGATTGCTGCTTCTCATATCAACTACGATTCATCGTCATCAATTCATTTCATGATCAAGTGTCGTCGTTGCTGATCTCCGAGCATGTTTCGTTTAAGTTACTGATGCTAACTAGTTGAAACAATCTTCTGATGATAGCAATTTTGGAAAATATCATTTTCATAGCTTTTATTTTTTTCATTTTTCTTCTTTTATTGTATTAATGGAATTGCAAATTTGAGTATTATTATATTATATAGATCTAATTTGTAAAACCCTGTTTCTTTTCTCTCTATTTTATTTTTTTCATTTTTCTTCTTTTATTGTATATCTTTGGCCTTTGTTTTATCTTTCTATCTTCATCTTTACCTCTCTCATTTTCCCCCTTCTACATCCAAAATTTGTAAAAGACAAAATAAGAACATCAATAAAAGTTTAGATTTTTTAATATTGAATGCCAATAGCAGCTGCAATATAGAAGTAGCAACAACATTTTCAGATTTCTAAATTCCCAACTATTTCAATAATACCAACAACATTTTCAGATTTCACAATTTTCAAAAGTTCTACATTCCCAACCATTTCAAAAATCAAACTAGTCAATTACAACATTGAAACATAGTTACTTCTTCATAATTAAAATAATAACAATTACAGTAGCACAACTCTTTCTCTTATAATTCCATCACTTCTTTGTATTGCATTTGTAGGACACATTACTCATTGTCGGTATACAAGGGTCTCCACATTGATAATAGTACACTTTGTTGGGCTTCAACCCTGCAAAAAGAAATCAAAACCCATTTAAGAAATCAAAAGAAATTCAAATAAAGAAATCATATACATATATATACATATAAACCATATATATATACATACATATTTAAGCACCACATGAGAATGAAGATAGAAGAGGAGACCTCACAGCCGTCTCACCTCACCTAGCTGCAGCCGCTGTCACCTCCGGAGTCGTCGTTGCCAACCCTCCTCTGCGCCAGAGGAACCGTTCGAGTTCGGCTCTCTCTTGAGGGGTTAGGGCTGTCTTAACGATTGAGGGAGAATGGGAAAAAAGAGAAGAAAATTTTTTTTTGAATTTAAGACCAAAACGACGTCGTTTGGGAACCACGGCAAGAAGAATTGTAAGAAACTATGGCAGAGGATCTGGACTCGATAAACATTTGGATGCAGTGGAGGCCATTGTAATATCTCATTTGGATTTTTGTACATAAAATATGTGGATGCATCCCTATTGTCATGCCTCCTTCGGATTAGAGTGCTGTTTTTTAGCACGACACCCTCCATAGCCATCTGAGAAATCTAAGAGAAAAAAATGCTATGGTCGATAACGTTTATGTTTTCTTGATTTATGTTTAAGAAGGTGTTATAAATTAATTTTTATTTATTTTAAAAAAAAATTAAACATTTGAAATAAAATATTTAAAAACAATTTAAAACAAAAGTCATTTTATGTGTTTGTCTGTGTGGACAGATATGTGTATATATATATTAAGGTGGGGGATTTTAAATTCTAGCTAAAAATTAAAAAATTATTATAAATTATCAAATCATTTTTTTTACTTTTTGTATATTTTTTTTATAAAAAATTAAAAAATTAATTAAAATAGTCAATTTCTAAACAAAAATTGACAAAAAAGTTAATGTGCTACATGAGATAGATGGTATACGAAATGTAATAAAAAGAGGGGCATAAATCTTCCAACAAGAATGATTATAAATACATAATCAACTACATAAAACATAAGTAGACGCCATCATATAATATGTATGGTCAATATTATTTTTTTAATTAATTTTAAGGGGATTTATGTATAGGTCTTAATAAATAGATTTATTATTTAATAGGTCATATGATAATTAATGACATTTTTGTCAAACATTATTAAAAAAAAGTCTCTAATTATTAATTTTCAGCGACAGTTTAAAATTTTGACACAAAAAAAATGTCAATAATTATAAATTTTAGTGATAATTTAAAAAAATCATCACAAAAAAATCACTAATTTTTAATTTTCAAGGACAATTTAAAAATTTTGTCACAAAATACAGTTAAGAGAAGCATGATTTAGATATAACCCAAAATGCCATTCTCGTCAATATGAGCTTGGGAAGACGAACCCAATTGGGTTGAACTTTATTAAACACCAAATTATTATCACAAATGGAATCGGTTCCCAAATGACCCCCTTTTTTACTAACTGGAATTCCTTGCCACCAAGACAACAACGAGTTCATAGAACTTGGAGAAACCAACATCCCCCACCATTTGATAAGTGCTGACAAATCTTCAAAAATTACTCTCAGTTATAATTTAGAACTATTCTTCTTATTTGATTTAATTTAAGAAATAATTTTTTAAATTTAAAGAACTCAGTCTTTTAGTCCTTGAGATTACAATACTCATACTTTTTCAATACACGTCTTTTAGTTCATGAGGTTACGATACCCATACTTTTTCAATATACTCATTTTATATTGTTACACATTCTTGATTATGTCAAGATCAGAAAATATATGAGCATTAAACATACTTTATTAGTTTTTTTAATTCAAAGTTATTTTAATTTCACTACAAGAAAATACACATTCGGCTACTAAAAAATTAGTCGTCAAAGTCTCATTTTTAATCGTCAAAAGTCAATGATGACTAAAAAATTTAGTCGCCCTATTAGTCGGGGGATACCTTGTCGGCAATAATATTGGCGACTAAATTTTTTTGGTAGCTAATTTACAACTTTTGGCTACTAAAAATTTTTTAGTCGCCAAATGTAACCTTTTGGTGACTAAAATTTTAGTCACCGAAAGTTTCCACAAAAAAATGAGTGCAACTATTGGCGACTAAAAGTTTTTGTCGCAAATAGTACTACATTTAGTGACTAAATATTTTAGTCCCCAAAGGATTTTTTTCTCATCTTGATTCGTTTTGGCTACTAACTATTTGGTATGTAAAAGGCTCTTTGTTTTATGCTCTACTAAATATTTAGTCACAAAAAACATTTACTTGCTTTTTTAGCTACCAAATATTTAGTCACCAAAAATTTTATTTACTATTTTTTTTAATTAATTTCTTTGCAACCTATATTTATTCCATTATTAGTGTAACTTGTACACTCTATATAAACAAAACAGCACCTATGCCGATTATATTATCAACCATTTCACAACTTGCACACATTTCACTTTCAACCATTAAAAAAAATTCATATTTACTTCAAATTTCAAATATAATAGAAATTCCATACGAACTAAGTGTAATCCAATATAAAATAGTAATTCCATACAAAAATAAGGATTATCAAAAAGGTAATCTATATCACGCGAAAATAATTTGTACCAAGCCAATAGTTATCTCCATGAACAATAGTAATCCACACAAAAAGAGAGGGTCACATAATAATAGGTTATACAAAAATAATGTCCTTAGACAAAAATATATATATATCCACAATTGCATGCCAAAAACTACCTGTAAAAGCAAAATTATTCATTAGTATTGATTGAATAACATTGGCATATTTCAAATTATAAAAAGAAAATTATATAAAACTCGAATGTAATTAATATTTTCGAATTAATTATTAGTTTTGTATACTAGAATGTATATGTAAGAGAGGGTTCAAGAAAGGAGTTGGAAAATTCGAAGATCCTTGAAGAACAACTTCGAATTCTCTAGAAGATAATGTATGAGAGGCTTAGATTCTTCAATAGTCTCAACTCAAGAACACAAGAGTAAAGGAGATGATGGAGATAAGAGATTGGGTGAAGAAGAAGGCAAAATGGCTAGAGAGAGAATAATGGCAAGGCTCTCCCATGGATCTTCCACTTTCACTCTCAAGGTTGATAATGGAGAAGGGAAATTAGTTCTTTCCCAAGAGTTAAAAAAAAAACTCCAAAAATCCATCCCTTGTAAAGCTATGGGTGGGTGCTATTTATAAGCACCTCATGATGTAGGATGGAGCCCATGTGCAAGGCACATGGGGGATATTCTCTCTGACCATCTTGTCCGAGGAGGTGATTTCTCCGAGGAGGTGACTTTTCCGAGGATGAGAAAAAAAACCCCGAAGAGGAGATCAACCCCTCGGCGAACCCTTCTTCTTAGCCACACTTAACCAATGATCCCCAATCATCCCAAAGGGTCAGGGGTAGTCCCAGAGGACGTCCTGTCGCATAAGGGTCAGGGGTAATTTAAGAGAACGCCCTGCCGCAAATATTGCCGAGTCTCAGGGACCCCCCGGGGTCGTGCCACCTCGACCCGGGTATAGGCTAGTTTAACCGAAGAGTGAATTTATCTCCACTCACCGTCCTCGGGATCGGGTCCTTTGTTCGGACTCCATTACGCCCATGGTTCTGGTACGTAGATCCCGGAAAGCTCCGAGCCCGCAAGTGTTCTGGGACTCATTAACGGAGCGACTTCTAGATTGCGTTTGAATCCGTTCGAAGCCAAGTGCTTCGGACGTCTAGGTTCGTGGATCCGAACCCTTTCGAGTCCGAGTGCCTCGGATCTCTAGGCTTGCTTAATACCCTTTCGAGTCCGGGCTCGAGTAAGTCTCTAGGTTCGTGGCTCCGAATCCTTTCGAGGCTTAGTGCCTCGGATCTTTAGGCTTGCTTAATACCCTTTCGAGTCCGGGCCCGAGTAAGTCTCTAGGTTCGTAGATCCGAACCCTTTCGAGGCTTAGAGCCATTCAGCCCGTTTGACAGCGATAAATTCGGGCCCACCAATCTTGGACTTGCGATAAATTCGGGCCCACTAATCTTGGGCTATTGGGCCTAAATAATTTAGTGGGCTCAAATTAGCCCCTCTTACATTTGCCCCTTGCGTGTATGAGAAATTGTAATTTTCTCGGACATGCATAGTTTCACCTTGTCTGCCATGCTCCGCATTACGTCTTCGGGAATATATGGTCTTTACAGAGTTCATGGATAAAGCCGAGAGCTCACCGTAATTTACAGATAAAATCCACAAATAAAAATTAAAAATATATATATATATATATATTTTTCTTTTTTATAACATGTGAACACATAAAATAAAGAAAGCACTCAACAACTTGTAAAGTTTCAAAACCTTACTTTCAGTGGCCTATTTTTATATATACATAGCCTTAGCACCTTTTTTTTTTCAAATCAAAGATAATAAATAAATAAAAAAACAAAGCACTCACCCTTTTTATTATTAAAAGGGCAACGTCCAAACACCTTTTTTTTATTATGTGCTTAGAAATGGTTTGGCCTCTTATATATATATATATATATAATATGAAAGACTATTCTGAGCAGCACACTTTGTATTATAAAAAAAGTAAAGCTGATGCACTGTTTTTTTGATTTGGAGGAAACAAACGGCAGGCTCTTATATATATAAATATGTATAATATGAAAGACTATTCTGAGCATCATACCTTTTTTTTTATTGAAAGAAAGGGATGACAACCCTAATCAATGTGAATTTGGATCATCGGCCGCCCTACCCGGCAGCCCCCAAAACGACGTCGTTTTGGGGTTTTTTTTTTTTTTTTTTTTTTTTTTTTTCTTTTCTTCTTCTTCGTTCTTGCCTTCTTCTTCGTTCTTCTTCGAAACCAGAGGAGAGGGGAGGGGAGGGGGAGAAGAGGGAGGAGGGAGGGGGAGGAGCGAGCTCGCCGTCGCAGCTCGTCGCCTCGCCGACGGCCGTCGCAGCCGTCCGATCGTCGCCCGGTGCAGCTCGTCGCAGCAGCTGCACCGCCGCACCGCCGTCTCCTCCGCCTCCTCCTCCTCCTCCTCCTCCTCCCCCACTGGTTATGGCCCCCTCCAGTCCGGCCCACCGGCGACTCCCTCTTCTTCTCCCTTCCTCTCTCTCTTCTTCCACTTCCCTCCCCCTCTCTCTCTTCTTCCCCTCCCTCGCCTCTGGTTCTGTTCGAAACAAGGAAGAAGAAAAGAAAAAAAAAAAAAAAAAAGGAAAAAACCCCCAAAACGACGTCGTTTTGGGGGGCTGCTAGGACGGCCGCCGAAAAGGGCAGCCGAGGATCCTTGCTCTAATCAATGTAGCCTCTCCTTTTATTTGTTGCACAGCGCCGCACCCACTCTCTCACTAAAATATTGAAGACCCTGCTCTATTTCTTCAATAAACAGAGACCCAACTTTCTTCTTCATTTTTGGTCTGTTGCGCAGCTGTTGCGGCCTCCTTCTCTCTTTACACAGAGACCAACCCAGCTGTCCTCTTCTTCAATTGGAGGTCCGTAGTTGCTTGCTACAAACATTGTGAACCCAAGTTGCTGTTGGTGTTACAGATGCCATCGCCTTGCCCCAGCTCCGACGGCCGTGGGCATCGCGACCCAAGCCAATGCTCACTGTCGGTACTTCATTTTAGAAACCATGCTGTATTTATATATATATACTAGATATATATAGCTAAACTTTGTAAACTGTGATGATCGATTACTTCTGACGATACGCTCCAGCTCTGTAAGTATACTTGCTTTGGCACCTTCCACATGATCCCGATGACTAACATAAAGATTGCATCAAGCTACTGTACAAACCATAGGATGGATTACATCCCCTAATATTCCCCAAAAGACCCCGAAAATCAAACCAAATGAGTTATGCTTTCCAGCCCATGTCGTTCCAGTCATCGTTACTAAAGACACACCGACGCCACCGACACACCGATGCCGATTCCTCTGCGACATCACTGCCATTTCAGGCCTCAACTGGCCAGCGCCGACGCCACCGCTACTGCTGGCCTCGACTGCCCGGCGCTGTTGCCCGTTGGCTTCTCTCCCTTGCAGCTTCACCATCGGTGCTTCACTTCTGCCCATTTTTTTTATTTTTTTTACACTGATTCAGATCTGAGGTTGTTGTTCTTGTTGTTCTTGTAGTATAAGCTGGTTGAGATGGAGGGCGAAATTGATGCCAAAACACTGCTTGATTATGCTGAATTTCAAATTTTTCCAAGCCAAAACAGGTATGAAGCTTGTGTGTGCAGTGGCAACAAAGTAGAAACAATAGCATCTGGTCCTTTGGGACAGCTGGCGCTGCACTTACCAGAACTAAAAGATTTATTCTCAAAAGGATCCAATGTTGTCTTCAAACTTCAACCACCTTTCTTTGTATATCAAGGATCATCGTCATAATTCTGGAGATGGAGAAACAGACAGCTGCAACTTGAATGGATGAAGATGACATTGTGTCGTCAGATGCATCAAACACGTAGTCAAGGAAAGGCACAATAAAAATCAATGGTGGTGACTCCCTCTGGCACAGACTTCCAAGGCTCATAGTTGGAAAATGGTGTAAGGAAGCGTCTGGTTATTCTGTTTGCTGCAGATAGTAGATCTAGCCCACACAGTGGTCACCATACTAAGGGGAGAGGAAGATAAAGGGAGCCTTTTTCATCAGAAAAAAAAAAAAACCAAGGCCCTATTTGGGTTTGTACTGTTGTTTGTCACTCTCTCTCACAGGTGTGGCCTTCAGATTTGTAAGTATATTTTTCGAAACCCACTCACTAACCTCTTGTTTTGATGAAATGCGAATTTGTGAGCCTTGCTGGTAATTTTGACAATAATTTTGACATACATACAGGTCTGATGTTGAACCCTTCGAGCGCCACCGTCGGCTTCTGCGCGAACCCACCACGGCGTTGCTCTGTGCGTGACCACCTCAACTCACGCGGCTCGTCCGTCTCGTGCCCAACCGCAACTGACCAGTGACAACCATGCTGCCCACTCAACGCAGCGTCGGTCTGTCGATATACCTTCTTGCCCACTGAAATCCATCACTGTTAGCCGTGACCCGCCAACGCCGACCACACCACCGATTCAGCGTGGTGTCGGTCTGCCTAGTTGTTCCAGTGCTTTGCCTTCGTCTTCGGCTGTTCAACGCGAACCACACGTCGCCCACTCAACGCGATGTGTGGTTTTGCCTAACACCATCCAGCTTGTTATTCTCACAGCCCGGCGCTATTTTTCGGAGTTTGAATCTCGGTTTTTGCATACTCACTGGATTCGGCCGTGATTAATCAACGTGGACCACGTCGCCGACTCAATGCGGCGTCGGTTTGCCTATCTCCTTTCTCGCCCACTGTTTCGTCCGCCATTCTCAACCTGCGCCGCTTTTGGTCATGATTCTCTTCATTGCTTCTATAAGTATGTGAGTAAGTATTTTGAAATTCTTCTATAAATTTGTGGGTAAGCATTTTTGAAACTTCTGAACTTGAGATAACCCCCACTCTTATTGAATCTTGATTTGTATGAGAAATGTAATCCTGAAATTCATATTTTGGAGCCTGACCTTGTGTTGATAAATCTGACATGGATAGAGTATTAATGTGGCAGATGAAGTCCGAGGAAATAAGTCCT
This sequence comes from Camellia japonica, assembly GCA_030407325.1. Lineage (NCBI taxonomy): Eukaryota > Viridiplantae > Streptophyta > Magnoliopsida > Ericales > Theaceae > Camellia > Camellia japonica. The sequence goes on along the minus strand of JAPPVO010000017.1, from coordinate 72,153,301 downwards.
TCATATTGTATATAAATCTTGTTATCGAATGATTGATTGTTGTGGCTCCAAGAATAGTAAAACCCGATATTGAGCTTTATATACTTGATGAATGAATTCCCGATATCCAAATTCGGCGAATGTTTCGCTTGGAAGAATAAACTGATGTAACAAAGAATAAGACCATATATTGATGTGTGCTGATTTTGTGGACACTCGAGAAAATAAAATGTTGATGCCGAAATTTTGTTCGAACATTGTTGCTTTATATTAGCTTGAGAGGAATTGGCATGGGGAGACAACACCTTGATTGTTGCATTTTCGTGAACTTGCTCGGAGTAGTAGAATTGTTGTAGCTTAAATAGATCATTATTATTTGTTGATGTTGCCCCATTCCGATAATCCCTGAATCAGGATATGAAATGGATATTGCCCATCTCATTTGTTGGTTTTACTATTTCAGGCAAATAAATTTTTTTGTGTGAAATCCACGACCCCGAGGCCTTCAGAATCTTCACTAATGAGAGCAAGGGCTATTCCTTGGAAGTCCGAACAGAAACAAGCCTGTCCCTCAGAAGTCCGAGGTTGTCCCTCGAGAGTTTGAGCGAACATAAGGCTCTTCCTCAGAAGTCCGAGCAGAAACAAGACTGTTCCTCGAAAGTCCGAGCAGAGGCAAAGCTCTCCCTCAGAAGTCCGAGGCTGTCCCCCGAGAGTCTGAATAGTAATACACATTCTACTTCAGCGAGAAAGATCCCCGAAGCTTGCATTGACAGAAGTAAGGGCTATTCTTCGGAAGTCCGAGTGGGAGCAAAGTTGTCCCTCAGAAGTCCGAGGCTGTCCCTCGAGAGTTTGAGCGGAAATAAGGCTCTCCCTCGGAAGTCCGAGAAGAAACAAGACTGTCCCGCAGAGGTCCGAGCAGAAACAAAAGTAAAGATTATCTCTTGGAAGTCCGAGCGGAAGCAAAGTTGTCCCTCAGAAGTCCGAGGCCGTCCCTCGAGAGTTTGAGCGAAAATAAGGCTCTCCCTCGGAAGTCCGAGCAGAAACAAGACTGTCCCTCAGAGGTCCGAGCAGAAACAAGGCTGTCCCTCGGAAGTCCGAGTGGATGCGTACTTCTACTTCGGTAGCTAATGGAAGCAAAGGCTATCCCTCGGGAGTTCGAGTAAGAGTCCACTCTACTTTGAAAAGAAAGATCCTCAGAGCTCGTATTGATGAAATCAAGGGCTGTTCTTCGGACCCGCACTAATGAGAGCAAGAGTTGTCCCTCGGAAGGCTCTCCCTCAGAAGTCCGAGCAGAAACAAGGCTGTCCCTCGGAAGTCCGAGTGGGAGCACACATGCTACTTCAGCAAGAAAGACCCTCGAAGCTTGCATTGATGGAAGCAATGGCTGCTCTTCGGAGGTCCGAATGGAAGTACACTTCTACTGTGTCAAGAAAACTCCCTTCAGGTTGGTAACTGAGTCTACTATTCCTTTTTCTTCTTTGAGGGGCAACAAAAATTGAAAACTGTTTCAAACAACATAACACAATGAAGATATACAATGTAGAGAAAATAACTGTTAATGGAGATACATAATATGGAGGCAATAAATTTCTTCATAACATAAGAAAGATAGAACTTCATGGACAATGCAGTAAATGCAAACTGTAAATGTCATAGATAGACTCCTTCTGTGGAATGTTGACATTTGCCTCTAGAGTTGCAAGGTCATTTGGAAAGCTTTCACCAGCTGCTCGGGCTGTGACCGTCATACACCATCATAGCCACATCTTCTAAGATATCCTGGGGCCCTTGTTCTTTGAACTTTAGCTCATCTGCTTCGACTTTCTTTCTAAAGATCTTCTTAAGTGTCCGGCACTTTTCTGTAGGATGTCCTAGTGATCGGTGGAAAATACAATAATTAGGACCCTCACGGTCCTTCTTCGGCAAAAGCTCTTCGACATAAGGCAACTTCAGTTCCCCGTCTGCCACCCATTCTTTAACTAAGGCCTTCACCTCCTCAATACTACACGGAAAAGGAGTGTCATCTTCGCAGTATTTCCTCTTCTGACCTCTGAATTCCTCCCCCTGCGACTTTCGGGTAGAAGACGCGGAAGCCGCAGTGACAGAAGGTCTTCGGGGTGACAGAAGGTCTTCGGGATGACTTGAAGCTGGTTTTATAACTAGTGCCGAGATGAGGTATGTTGATGTTCTGAGATGCTTCAATTAGTGCCGAGAAGGTGGGTAGCTTGTGATTAACAAGAAGCATCTTGTACCCGTTCAATGCCCCTTCAACACAGATTTGGACCAAGTAGCTTTCCTCCACAGCCTCATGACAGTCCACGGCTTTGTCTTGGAATCTCTTCACATATTCGAGAATGTCTTCACCCTTCTGCTGCTTTTCCTTACACAGGGTAAGTGTGGTCACTTTCTCGGCCACTTGAAAGAATTTGACATGGAATTTGTTGACCATCTCCTCCCAACTTCGAACAGAGTTTGGGGCCAAGTTAACGTACCAACTATATGCTCGGTTGGTGAGGGACTTGGAGAACTCTCTCAGCCGGAGGACGTGGCTTGAACCATAAATACCCAGAGTCTCGATGAACCGCACAACATGTTCTCGAGCATTTCCTTGTTTGCCATCGAATTTGATGAACTTCGGCACCGTGTACCCCTCCGGGTATGGATAACTCAACATCTCGATAGGGTATGGTGGCTTGACATCCGGATCAGGCAAAGAGGGTAAAGTCATCTTGCCCCGTTCAAGATCGAACATGGCTTGCACCTCGGCGAGAGTGAGAAATTGTTGAGGGAGAGAACTTGATAGTGGTATTCCTGGAACTTGACTTGTAGACCCGAAGATCGAGCCTGGAGCAACTTGGCCATTTGGGTGTTGAGAATTCATTATCGGTGAAGACACATGACGATATTGGCCATCGGCACCTATGGACACGCCATTTGGTGACGGGACATTGAATTGAGGCCCGGAAAGTCCACCGCACGGGGGCGCTATACCGGGTTGTGCTTGCAAATTTGTTGTAGGCGCCAAAGGAGACCCACTCGGTACATGAGTAGAATTTACAATCGGTGGAACAGAATTAGGCATGGATGGAATACCATTTTGTAGAGAAATTTCTGTAGGCCTTCTTTGAACTTCCACAGCTGTTGAAACACCATTCATCACGCCGGAAACTCCTCCAACCGCCGCTGGACTATGGATTGATCCTCCAGGTGCGTGATTTTGCGCTCCACGGGCCGTAGGTTGGCTATGACTTGTTCCTCCTAGCACTTGATTCTGCACACCATTTTGTACAACTTCAGGGAGAATTTGGGGTGGATCTTGATGGTTTTGACCATTTCCAACATTGCCATGAAGTTGTTGATGCTTGTCGGTGCCGACTTGACCTCCATTTGTTGCTGGTGGTGCAAAATTCGAACTCATCATCAACATGGTGTGGGTGAGATTTCGAAGGGTCGTGAGAATCTCTTGTTGAGTGTGTTGGAGTTCTTGAATGGCTTTAAGGATGAGAGGTGAGTCTTGAACTTGAGTCCTTTCATCACCACCATTGGAAGAGCCTTGTTGATGAGTCTCATTATCTGCCATTTTTGCCGGTGTTGTATGAGTTCCAGATCTCGTTGAAACCATTAACCAATCCGCCTCCCCAGTGGAGTCGCCAAAATGTAAGAGAGGGTTCAAGAAAGGAGTTGGAAAATTCGAAGATCCTTGAAGAACAACTTCGAATTCTCTAGAAGATAATGTATGAGAGGCTTAGATTCTTCAATAGTCTCAACTCAAGAACACAAGAGTAAAGGAGATGATGGAGATAAGAGATTGGGTGAAGAAGAAGGCAAAATGGCTAGAGAGAGAATAATGGCAAGGCTCTCCCATGGATCTTCCACTTTCACTCTCAAGGTTGATAATGGAGAAGGGAAATTAGTTCTTTCCCAAGAGTTAAAAAAAAAACTCCAAAAATCCATCCCTTGTAAAGCTATGGGTGGGTGCTATTTATAGGCACCTCATGATGTAGGATGGAGCCCATGTGCAAGGCACATGGGGGATATTCTCTCTGACCATCTTGTCCGAGGAGGTGATTTCTCCGAGGAGGTGACTTCTCCGAGGATGAGAAAAAAAACCCCGAAGAGGAGATCAACCCCTCGGCGAACCCTTCTTCTTAGCCACACCTAACCAATGATCCCCAATCATCCCAAAGGGTCAGGGGTAGTCCCAGAGGACGTCCTGCCGCATAAGGGTCAGGGGTAGTTCAAGAGAACGCCCTGCCGCAAATATTGCCGAGTCTCAGGGACCCCCGGGGTCGTGCCACCTCGACCCGGGTATAGGCTAGTTTAACCGAAGAGTGAATTTATCTCCACTCACCGTCCTCGGGATCGGGTCCTTTGTTCGGACTCCATTACGCCATGGTTCTGGTACGTAGATCCCGGAAAGCTCCGAGCCCGCAAGTGTTCTGGGACTCATTAACGGAGCGACTTCTAGATTGCGTTTGAATCCGTTCGAAGCCAAGTGCTTCGGACGTCTAGGTTCGTGGATCCGAACCCTTTCGAGTCCGAGTGCCTCGGATCTCTAGGCTTGCTTAATACCCTTTCGAGTCCGGGCTCGAGTAAGTCTCTAGGTTCGTGGCTCCGAATCCTTTCGAGGCTTAGTGCCTCGGATCTTTAGGCTTGCTTAATACCCTTTCGAGTCCGGGCCCGAGTAAGTCTCTAGGTTCGTAGATCCGAACCCTTTCGAGGCTTAGAGCCATTCAGCCCGTTTGACAGCGATAAATCCAGGCCCACCAATCTTGGACTTGCGATAAATTCGGGCCCACTAATCTTGGGCTATTGGGCCTAAATAATTTAGTGGGCTCAAATTAGCCCATCTTACAGTATATATATGAAAGAAAATTATGTAAAACTCCAATGTATATAAGGCAACCAGTAATCTTTTAAAATTATATAAAACTCAAATGTAATTAGTCTTTTCAAATGACTTATTGGCGAAAAAATATGAGGAGCAATTAAGAAGGCATTAGCATTAAAAAACACTGAAGAACAAAGCTCAAAGTCTTAAAATAATGTATGAAATAAAATTTTAGACAAATGATATTGATATGAAGTTAATTAGCAAGCTGATGATCAACGTAAGCATGACTCCTTCGGATTAGCTCCACCGCTAATTCATAAAGGTCTTGGAAATAATCACTGGCATAAGTGATATGCAAATTTAACAAATATCATGCTTCCAGCAAACAGAACATGTTATTGATGTGGACCGAAAAAAATAAAAATAAATAAATTTACCTTGAAAGGTTCCCAGCCCATCCACTGTACAATCTCTTCTATATATATTCTTTCTTTTCAGCCTCGGGGTTTGTATCATCATACCTAATATTGCAAAAAATCACATCACTAAAACTAGAAAACAACAATCATTCTATAGTTCTTTATCCTTTCCAAAGTTGATGATGAGCATCCTAAAGATAAATTGTGTTAAATTTAATGGATTCAATAACTTAAAAAAAAAAAAAACTTTTCGGCAAAAGAAATCAATTTTCACGATCATTTGCAAGTAATATTCCAATAAACAGTAGGAATGGCAACGGGGCGGGGCGGGGCGGGGCTGGGGACCACACCCCCCGTCCCCAAAATGACCCTGTCCCCGTCCCCGATCGGGGAGCTCATCGCCCCTCCCGCCCCCGCCCTCGATCGGGGATCGGGTTTCCCCGACCCGAAATATCCCCGATCTTTTTTTTTTAACACAAAATTAATCTGTTTTTTCACAAAAAAAAAAAAAAAAATTGAATCTATCATCAAAATTTAATCTGTTTTTTCAGTATTCATCATCATCATCAACACTCATCATCAATAACTTTAAAAAAAAAAAATTGAAATTGTATCTATCATCATCATCAACATAAAAAGAAGAAGAAGAGAGATCTGAGATTGTTCTGTTCATCACCCACACACACGTATATATATATATATATATATCTATTAGCATCATCAACAATCATCATCACACACATATATATATACATACATACATAGAGGTAGAGAGAGAGAGAGAGAGAGCTTCACGATCTGTAATCTGTTCAGATCGGTGATCGGTGGTGGCAACGGTCACGATCTGTTCACGAGCGGCGGTGAGGGAGAAGCGACAGCCATCGGCGTCGTGTGTGAGAGAGTGAGAGAGGGAGACGAAAGCAGCACTGCCGTCGTTGTGAGAGAGAGAGAGAGAGGGAGTCCAAACCCTAAGCCGTGAGTGAGGGAGAGAGAGAGAGAGAGAGAGAGAGAGGAGTCCAACCCTAAGCCGTGACTGAGAGAGAGAGAGAGAGCCCAACACTTCTGTGTGAGTGTGAATAAAATGTATGAGAACTAAACCTAAGCACACATATATATATATACTGGGCATAATTGTAATTTTACATCGGGGATATTCGGGGCGGGTCGGGGATCGGGGGCGGGGCGGGGCCGGGTTCGGGGATGGGATATGTATCCCCGTCCCCGGCCTGAACATCATCGGGAATTTTTTTTTTGAATACCATCCCGGCCCGTGGGGGATATTTTTCGGGGAATAACCGCTCGATTCGGGGTCAGGGGGTCGGGTCACCGTCGGGCCGGGTTTAGATTGCCATCCCTAATAAACAGAAATATACGCACAAGCACAGGCACACGAATTTGCATAGAAAGGGTTCTAAGCCACAGGTGCAAAATTCTACACTCTAATGATTTCCCTATTTTTATAGTAGAAGTCTAGTCCATATAAAATAATACAACATGCAAGTTTGCATCAGAAGCACTCAATGCTACAAGTTCCAAAAAGTTTGCCACTAACAATATTATAGCCATCAAATAAATCCAAAAACTAACATATACAATAGGCTATCAGATGAAGAGCAAGAACCAAAACTCAAGAAAAATTGAAAAATAAAAAACTCTTTAACTAGAAAATATTAGTTACCTTGGCATGACGAATATGTAAATACCCATTTGCCTTCAAATGTTTTTTTAGCATTTCCCTCGTACTGCAAGGTCTCAGCATAGGACAGTCATTGAAAAATATTTCAGTATGTATCTGAGGACCCATGAGATGGTTATACATGTTAAGAAAATCCTATGATAGTGAGAAATTGAGAATACAAAAGCAATGGCTAGATAAAAAAAAAATATGCAAGTTACACATAAGTACAACATACATTTAAAATATGCAAGTTACACATAGGTACATCATACATTTAAAATATGCAAGCCTGCAATTAGAAAATGAGATGCAAATAAAACACTGAACAAGCTTCAAAACTACAAAATTTGTATTAATGTTTTTTTTTTTTTTTTTTTGATCAACACAAGACCTGTATTGATGCGAGAAAACCTTATAAGAAGGAAGAAAAACATCAATAAAGAGGAAGGGGGGGGATGATGCAAAGGCCATCATAGTGAAACCACCTAATCCCAACTAGGTTGGCACTAAGCAGCCCACACAATCATATGACAGCACCAACCAAGAATCTATTGATGAGGTACCAACAGATACACATACAACACAATAACAGATACAAATACAGCATAGCTAGTAGCCCAAATACAGAGTCAGCAGAGTCAACAGAGTTAGCAGAACTCATTCAACTGAATCGGGTGTTGCCCAATCAGCAAAACAACAATATCAGCAACTCCAAACTGCCACCCAAAACACCAAAACAACATCCACAGCAGACAATAACTGATAACATACCATATCACAGCAGAAAAAACACCAGATAACAGCAGACCAACCTCACCAAGTGGTGGCATACCAAGGTACCAAACTAGCTAATATCCCTCCACTGTAGTCCTTAATCTGATTCAAACAGTTGATTAATCCAAGAGAGTGCATGAACCCCTTTACATAAGCTTTAATCAAATAGGCAAGAAACTGAAAAAATAAAGAACCGGGAAAAAAACAGAATACAAAACATAACACAACCAGGGCATATCAGCTCTATGGCACCCAAGGCATAACAGCTTCAATCTATCAGTAACTTACTAACAGCTTCTACATCTAGCAACAACTCTGAAGCTGCAACTAACAAGCAATACACCTCAATTCTGCAGCAGCAACTAGATTGAATTCCAACTATACACAAAAGCATACCTGCTTTTGTGACGCCCCGAATCTACACTATAGGTTGCAGTTAAGGGAGAGTCACTAATGAGTCCTATGGTCAATAACCAAGTAAGATCCCAGATCGCCGGAGGAGTCAAATTAGCCTCCCTTCTAAGTCCGGCTTTCTTAGGCAGCACACTACCCTTTTGACAGATCTTAAAAGGTATTGACACAAGGTCTCATAAGCAACAATAAGGTTCATACATATCAATATATAGAACATAAGTACATAACAACCTCAAATATCATTAATTTCAAAAGCCTGATCCATTACATTACATCCCAAGAGAAAACTTAAATCTTCATATGAGTCTTACAAAATATCAAAAGGGGTTTCTAACTTTCCTAAGATAGCCAAAAGTCTTCGAAGGTTTCGGGTTTGTCGTCTCCAGCTATAAGCTCCTCTTCGGCACCTGGCATGACACGCCGTGAGCTTTGAATGCCCAGTAAACACACACACACCCCACCCCTTTTTCCCAGTCCAATACACAATCACAAAATATAACATCAAGTAGTAAAGCATGATACTCCAATAAATAAATAAATAAATAAATAAATAAATGGTTAGGTTAGATGTCAGTAATCTAGAAATCCCCCAAAGAGATTTCGTCCTCCCAACCACAAGAATCGGACTTTGCTGCTTTGTTGCAGAACTAACCTCGGATGCCTACCAACGGTTATATACCGCGTAGCGCCAACCGCAGGGCCTCAAAAGAGACGGTAATAATGGGCCTCGCCCAAATCCCTCCTCACACCAAGCTACCTAGGGTCCGAATACAACCGCTCCGTTCACGGGTTCCGAAAACCACTTGAGCAAGACTTTAACTTCAAATATGGAACGCATCCCAATAATCCATATACCACATATTATCATCTTTTCATAACTCAAGTGTTCGAAAACCCAATACCCACCCAATTAGGTTTCCCGTTGAATTAAGTGTTTTAAGTCAAGGTTAGTCCAACTAAACAATATAATAATATCCACATAAGCATGCATCCTCAAGATAAGAAAGATAAATAACATAACATGCACATACAACATCTTGCCAAGATATGATCATAAGCCATTAAACATTTTCATGAATACAAGGGCACAAAACATCCATACATAACAAATTTCCAGATTTAACATCACGTGAAGATTAATACGAAAGGACTACTTTAGATCATCCACCGAACTCGGTCTTCCTATGGTTTGTAGAGAATTTGATCTAGTTTCTAGAACATTTTTCGGAAATGGGTTTGCTTTTCCAGATTTTAAGTTAATTAGAAAATAGTCCAGCGCTGTCCAGAATCTGTCCAGATCCGTCGACCGTTACGAAAACTTGATTTTCTTTCAAAACGCTTAATGTTTTTCGATGAAACCAATTTTAGTTGAAAGCTAACTCCTTAAGGGAGGTTTTGACATAAAAATGGAGGTTCAGGATATTTTTGTACATTTTTCTGGAATTTTTGAAAGTGGGCTGCGAAAACAGATTTTTAGGTAGAATGCCCAAAACAAGAAAAATTATAAAAAGGGGGTTCCACCATGGGAAAGTTTCATTTCTTTTGTGAAGAAAATATACTAAGTATCACATGTTTAACTCAGAAAATTTGTTTGAAAGAGTGCTCTTGAAAAGTTGAGAGATTGGTAGAAAAGAAGGTGGTTTGGTGCCAAAATGGGAAAAATACAAGAGAGATGGAATCAATGCTCAACTTTTAGTAACTTATCAATAACATATTTGAAAACATTATTTAGAACCCTTAGAAACATGTATTTGAAAAAGGAAAATGAAAGAGAAGGTTGTGTTGTGGCTTACCTACTAAGCTTTGCACAAGGAAGCTCTCTTCTTTCTTCCTCCTCTTCTCCTAGACTTCTCTTCCTTGCTCTCCTCTCTCTCTCTCTAGCCAAAATGTGTGTGTGGGTGTGGTGTGTTATATGTGCTTGCAAGCTAGGGGGTGTTGGTATTTATAGACAAGTTTTGATGCAAAATGTCCTAAATGCCCACTAGTTGAAAATGGATGGAAAGTTTAGGATTTGTTTGAAGTTCAAATGAATAGAAGTGACTTGGGGAGTGGTTTACTCAAGGATTAGGTAACACTTGGTTGTAATGAAACTAGTTTTGGGAATTAGCATCCTAGGTCTAGGTATTAGGTTGTGTATTTCTAGAATTCCATCATGGTGGTTCTTGGAAATTGGTTTCTCACTCTTCCCTAGGAGTGTGATGGGTTATTATTTTATTTGTTTTGGTCCTAGAGCACACTCTTCAAGGTGTGTATATATATATATATCTTACAAGATTGATGGTACTAATAACATTAGGGTACATGTACTTTTTTTTTTTGGGGTAATGCTTAATAAAAGAAATGAGGGCTTGGAATTAAACTCATGTATTGGAATCTTATTTATGTATTTACTTATGATCTAGTTAGATTTAGGGCTAATTTAAATACTCATAGCAAATCTTTATTGGTACTAAAGTCATTATTGCTCCAAGATTCAAGGGATTTGTTTGTACTATAGTATAATGATGATGCCTAGTCATGTCCTCAAAATTTGGGAAGATTTTCTTATTTATTTGGTGTACAAATCTTGGAAATTGTAAAACATAATGTTAAAAAAGATTTTAGGGTACAAGTGTATATATATAAATATATGATGGTACTTGTTTGAGGTCAATTTGTGATTTAATAAAAATGTGAGGGCTTGGGCTTAATTAAAATATCTATTTCAAGTGAAGAGTTAATAAATTAGTGTCTAGGAAAAAAAATAATTCAGTTTGTATTATCTTGTTTTGAATTTAAAGGTAAATAACTGAATGAAGACTGTAAAATCCGGAAGTTAGGGTTTAGAGCAATTAATCTAAAATTTAAGAGTTAAATAATTAATATTAGAGTGTTATAATTGATTTCTAAGCTTCCAGGGTCGATTAGGGTTTGTATGGTTTCGTCCGTGATGCGTTTTCGACTCTAGGGTTTAATTTGCGAGCAATCAACGAATTAAGGGCTTGGTGTTAAATACATGTAATTTATTAAATTAGGTTAGGGAACCTAATCCGGCTAGGAAAATTTCTGTTTTGAAAAAAAAAAAATAAAATTGCTAACCGACAAGATTCGAAATAATTCAAGTAATCGAGGGCTTTAAGAAAATAATTCATCATTAGGGTCTTAAAAGTAAATGCATATTTCGGGGGCTTCACAACCTATCCCCCTTAAAACAATTTCGTCCCCGAAATTCAACTATATACTGCCTTCGAAAAGCTCGGGGTAGTTTGCCTTCACCCAGTCCTGTCGTTCCCATGTAGATTCCTCAATTCCCCGATGACGCCATAGCACCTTCACCAATTGAACCGTCTTGCCTCTAAGGTTCTTCTCTCGATGATCTTGTATTGCTACCGGTCCTTCTTTAAACGTAACATCTTTGTCAAGACTTATCTCTTCCCATTTGAGGACGTGTGTTGGGTCGGCGATGTATTTTCTCAACATAGATACATGGAAGATGTTGTGTATCCCTGCTAATTGCGGGGTAGAGCTAGTCTATATGCTACTTCGCCCACTCTTTCCAATACCTCAAAAGGCCCGATATATCGTGGTCACAGCTTTCCCTTTCTCCCAAAACGTACGACTCCACACCTAGGTTGCACCTTTAGGAACACGTGGCTGCCTACTTCAAACATCAATAGTCTTTTCCTCCTATCTGCATAATTCTTTTGACGGTCTTGGGCAGTCTTTAATCGTTGTCGGATCAATTTGACCTTTTCAATAGTCTCTAGAACAAGTTCAGTTCCTATCAGATTTGCATCACCCACTTCCGTCCAACAAACCGGCGATCTACAAAGTCGTCCATGTAATGCTTCAAAGGGTACCATGCCGATGCTAGCTTGAAAGCTGTTGTTGTAGGCAAATCCGATTAGGGGTAGGTGTCGTTCCCAACTTCCTTGAAAATCCATTGCGCAAGCTCTCAGCATATCTTCGAGTGTCTGGATAGTGCGTTTAGATTGTCTATCTGTTTGTGGGTGAAAGGCGGTGCTAAAACATACCCCGGTACCAAGAGCTTCCTGTACGCTCCCAAAATCGAGAGGTGAATCGTGGATCACGATCTGACACAATAGATACCGGAATTCCATGCAGTCGAATGATTTCCCCAATGTAGAGTCTACACATAGACTCTAAGGTGTCAGTCATCTTATAGGGTAAGAAATGTGTTGACTTGGTGAGACGGTCCACTATTACCCATATAGCGTCGCGCCCTCTAGGTGACTTAGGCAACCCTATCACAAAATCCATCGTCACATACTCCCATTTCCATTCGGCTATTGGTAGAGGTTGCAACATTCCTCCTGGTTTCTAATGTTCCGCTTTCACTTGTTGGCATGTCAGACATTTTGCTACAAATTTAGCCACTTCCTTCTTCATTCCCTTCCACCAATATTGCCTCTTCAAATCTTGGTACATTTTAGTCCCTCCTGGATGTACCGCCAATGCAGAATGATGACATTCCTTCAGTACCTTTTCTCTAAGCAACTCGCCACTTGGTACAAACAATCTGCCTTGGTATCTTAAACTTCCATCGGGGTGAATTACTCAATCGGGCATGGGCTCTCCTAATTCTAGACGTCCCTTGATATAGGCTACCTCTTGATCATGCTTCTGGGCCTCCACGGCCTCATTCATCAACTTAGGCATCACCTTCTGTGCACTAAGACATGCTTTTGTAATTTGGGATTCCACTTGGATCCTAAACTCATTGAGTGTCTTAACCATATCCCATTTTTTGATGAAGATCTTAGCCAACATCCCTCTGCTCTTACGACTTAGAGCATCTGCTACTACATTGGCCTTACCGGGGTGATATGAGAGAGTGAACTGGAAATCCTCAAGATACTCCATCCATCGTCTCTATCTTAAGTTAAGGTCCTTCTGCGTGAATAGATACTTCAAGCTCTTGTGATCTGTGAAAATCTCAAATTGTTCCCCGTACAGGTAATGTCGCCATTGCTTTAGGGCAAAAACCACAGCTGCTAATTCCAAATCGTGGGTGGGGTAGTTGCGCTCATGAGGTTTCAACTGCCTAGATCCATATGCGACTACCTTTCCATTTTGCATGAGCACGCAACCTAACCCTTCTTTAGATGTATCGCAATACACAGTGTACCCCTCTTCTCGTTCTGGGATGGTCAAAATTGGCGCACTAGTTAACCTCTTCTTCAGCTCCTGGAAGGATTTTTCGCAAGCTTTGTCCCACTCATATTTTACTCCCTTTTGCGTCAGACGAGTCATTGGTTTAGCTAGTTTGGAGAAATCTTGGATGAACCTCCGGTAATAACCGGCCAATCCTAAAAAGCTGCGGATTTCCGACACAGTTTTTGGTTGTCTCCAATCTAATACTGCCTCCACCTTGGTTGGATCCACCGCAATCCCATTTTCTGATACCACGTGCCCTAAGAACTTTACTTCATTCAACCAGAACTCGCGTTTACTCGCCTTGGCATATAACTGATTATCCCTAAGAACTTAAAGGACAGTCCTTAAGTGTTGCTCATACTCTTCTTCAGACCTTGAATATACCAAGATGTCATCAATGAATACTACTACAAACTGGTCAAGGTATGGTCTAAAAATCTTATTCATTAGGCTCATGAATACTGCCGGTGCGTTGGTTAGTCCGAAGGGCATTACTACAAACTCATAGTGGCCATATCTAGTACGAAAGGCAGTCTTTGGTATATCCTCCTCCTTGACTCGTAGTTGATTGTAACCTGACCTGAGATCGATCTTTGAATAGCACCTTGAGCCTCTAAGTTGGTCAAAAAGGTCATCAATCCTCGGGAGTGGGTTCCGGTTCTTAATCGTGACTCGATTGAGTTGACGATAATCGATGCATAGCCTTAACGATCCATCCTTCTTTTTAGCAACAACACGGGTGCTCCCCATGGCGAAGTACTTGGCCTAATGAATCCTTTTTCGAACAATTCCTGTAGCTGTGTCTTCAACTCTCGTAGTTCTGCTGGTGCCAGGCGATACGGAGCCATGGATATCGGGGTAGTTCCAGGGTGTAGCTCGATGCTAAAGTCTACTTCTCGGGTTGGCGGCAATCCTGGTAATTCCGTAGGAAATACATCTATATATTCGCATGCTACGCGTGGAAGTTCTAATTTTTTTTCTTGGCTCTCCTCATTTAAAATCAGACTTGTTATCCTACCCGCAAGTGGATCGCTCCACTGTGTCCTACATTTCGTTGAAGTCATGGAGTCTTATCTATCCCCCTTAAACTGAAAACATGCTCCGTTGGATGGGTAGGTCATCTCCTTCTATCGAGTAACGAATCTATTTTTAAGATGAGGTCGTAGTAGGGTATCTTTATGAAGTTGAGTTTCCTTTCCACAAGCTCCAAATCCTCTTGGATTCTACCCCCATTCATTCTGAAGTCAATGTTGTGCCGATTATTTCCGCAAAGATGGTGAGACTCCTCCAAAATTTGATTCTTGATAGGGTTCGGGATTTTAGCCACGGTTACTAGTCCATTTTTAAGGTTTCAATTGGTACCGCATTTCTATTGTTGCTTGCAAGCTCTTGTTATTACTTGTCTCGAAGTATGGTCCACCATTTGTTGTCCCTTGAATGGGGTGAGGCGTAAGTCAAATTCTAACTACAGAGGCAATTCCTAATTTAGAGTTTAATTATCCTAGGGTGTTCGCACAGCACAACTTCATATACAAAATAATAATTACGAGATTCCTAAAATTGGATTGAAGTGGAGACGAAGAATATGAAGCAGTTATGGTGATAATACCAGGATTAATTGAAATATGGATGAATAGTATGATGTTATGGTTTCGAACTTCAATGTGATCAAGGTTATAGAGGTAGTGACTAAACTAGATATTTAACTTGAAACTGCGTTGGCCATCCGCGTTTCAAACTGAACATCCAAGATTCGTCACTGAGTAAAGAAAATGAATTTATTTACAAGAAGCCTTGGGCTAAATAAAATAATCAAGGGTCAAAGGAGGTCAAATTTACAAATAGTAGTATAAAATAGGACTAGATGGACAAGACTTAATCTTGGAAAATGATGACATCGAATAAAGGTTACGAATACAAGATGAGGGTACGTCGATCGATAGAAGACGCGTAGAACTAATAGTACCCCCTACTGCGCGATGTGATGCCGCACTCAAGGTTAAAACCATTTCACGATCCTGAAGTAGGTCCTCATGAGTTGATGTTGGCGTGCCTGAAATTCGAAGAAATTCCCTAAGATAGGTCAAGAAAGATTCTAACATAGTCGGGGCAAGGTAGTCTCTAACCGCAGGTTGAAACGCGTGGGTAAGGGTTGAACCTAGGCTCTGATACCATATTGTGACGCCCCGAATCTACACTATAGGTTGCAGTTAAGGGAGAGTCACTAATGAGTCCTATGGTCAATAACCAAGTAAGATCCCAGATCGCCGGAGGAGTCAAATTAGCCTCCCTTCTAAGTCCGGCTTTCTTAGGCAGCGCACTACCCTTTTGACAGATCTTAAAAGGTATTGACACAAGGTCTCATAAGCAACAATAAGGTTCATACATATCAATATATAGAACATAAGTACATAACAACCTCAAATATCATTAATTTCAAAAGCCTGATCCATTACATTACATCCCAAGAGAAAACTTAAATCTTCATATGAGTCTTACAAAATATCAAAAGGGGTTTCTAACTTTCCTAAGATAGCCAAAAGTCTTCGAAGGTTTCGGGTTTGTCGTCTCCAGCTATAAGCTCCTCTTCGGCACCTGGCATGACACGCCGTGAGCTTTGAATGCCCAGTAAACACACACACACCCCACCCCTTTTTCCCAGTCCAATACACAATCACAAAATATAACATCAAGTAGTAAAGCATGATACTCCAATAAATAAATAAATAAATAAATGGTTAGGTTAGATGTCAGTAATCTAGAAATCCCCCAAAGAGATTTCGTCCTCCCAACCACAAGAATCGGACGCGGATTATTCGGTATGCCCCCTCTTTTGCTGCTTTGTTGCAGAACTAACCTCGGATGCCTACCAACGGTTATATACCGCGTAGCGCCAACCGCAGGGCCTCAAAAGAGACGGTAATAATGGGCCTTGCCCAAATCCCTCCTCACACCAAGCTACCTAGGGTCCGAATACAACCGCTCCGTTCAAGGGTTCCGAAAACCACTTGCGCAAGACTTTAACTTCAAATAGGGAACGCATCCCAATAATCCATATACCACATATTATCATCTTTTCATAACTCAAGTGTTCGAAAACCCAATACCCACCCAATTAGGTTTCCCGTTGAATTAAGTGTTTTAAGTCAAGGTTAGTCCAACTAAACAATATAATAATATCCACATAAGCATGCATCCTCAAGATAAGAAAGATAAATAACATAACATGCACATACAACATCTTGCCAAGATATGATCATAAGCCATTAAACATTTTCATGAATACAAGGGCACAAAACATCCATACATAACAAATTTCCAGATTTAACATCACGTGAAGATTAATACGAAAGGACTACTTTAGATCATCCACCGAACTCGGTCTTCCTATGGTTTGTAGAGAATTTGATCTAGTTTCTAGAACATTTTTCGGAAATGGGTTTGCTTTTCCAGATTTTAAGTTATTTAGAAAATAGTCCAGCGCTGTCCAGAATCTGTCCAGATCCGTCGACCGTTACGAAAACTTGATTTTCTTTCAAAACGCTTAATGTTTTTCGATGAAACCAATTTTAGTTGAAAGCTAACTCCTTAAGGGAGGTTTTGACATAAAATGGAGGTTCAGAATATTTTTGTACATTTTTCTGGAATTTTTGAAAGTGGGCTGCAAAAACAGATTTTTAGGTAGAATGCCCAAAACAAGAAAAATTATAAAAAGGGGGTTCCACCATGGGAAAGTTTCATTTCTTTTGTGAAGAAAATATACTAAGTATCACATGTTTAACTCAGAAAATTTGTTTGAAAGAGTGCTCTTGAAAAGTTGAGAGATTGGTAGAAAAGAAGGTGGTTTTGTGCCAAAATGGGAAAAATACAAGAGAGATGGAATCAATGCTCAACTTTTAGTAACTTATCAATAACATATTTGAAAACATTATTTAGAACCCTTAGAAACATGTATTTGAAAAAGGAAAATGAAAGAGAAGGTTGTGTTGTGGCTTACCTACTAAGCTTTGCACAAGGAAGCTCTCTTCTTTCTTCCTCCTCTCTCTCTCTCTAGCCAAAATGTGTGTGTGGGTGTGGTGTGTTATATGTGCTTGCAAGCTAGGGGGTGTTGGTATTTATAGACAAGTTTTGATGCAAAATGTCCTAAATGCCCACTAGTTGAAAATGGATGGAAAGTTTAGGATTTGTTTGAAGTTCAAATGAATAGAAGTGACTTGGGGAGTGGTTTACTCAAGGATTAGGTAACACTTGGTTGTAATGAAACTAGTTTTGGGAATTAGCATCCTAGGTCTAGGTATTAGGTTGTGTATTTCTAGAATTCCATCATGGTGGTTCTTGGAAATTGGTTTCTCACTCTTCCCTAGGAGTGTGATGGGTTATTATTTTATTTGTTTTGGTCCTAGAGCACACTCTTCAAGGTGTGTATATATATATATATCTTACAAGATTGATGGTACTAATAACATTAGGGTACATGTACTTTTTTTTTTTTGGGTAATGCTTAATAAAAGAAATGAGGGCTTGGAATTAAACTCATGTATTGGAATCTTATTTATGTATTTACTTATGATCTAGTTAGATTTAGGGCTAATTTAAATACTCATAGCAAATCTTTATTGGTACTAAAGTCATTATTGCTCCAAGATTCAAGGGATTTGTTTGTACTATAGTATAATGATGATGCCTAGTCATGTCCTCAAAATTTGGGAAGATTTTCTTATTTATTTGGTGTACAAATCTTGGAAATTGTAAAACATAATGTTAAAAAAGATTTTAGGGTACAAGTGTATATATATAAATATATGATGGTACTTGTTTGAGGTCAATTTGTGATTTAATAAAAATGTGAGGGCTTGGGCTTAATTAAAATATCTATTTCAAGTGAAGAGTTAATAAATTAGTGTCTAGGAAAAAAAAAAATTCAGTTTGTATTATCTTGTTTTGAATTTAAAGGTAAATAACTGAATGAAGACTGTAAAATCCGAAAGTTAGGGTTTAGAGCAATTAATCTAAAATTTAAGAGTTAAATAATTAATATTAGAGTGTTATAATTGATTTCTAAGCTTCCAGGGTCGATTAGGGTTTGTATGGTTTCGTCCGTGATGCGTTTTCGACTCTAGGGTTTAATTTGCGAGCAATCAACGAATTAAGGGCTTGGTGTTAAATACATGTAATTTATGTAGAATTAAATTAGGTTAGGGAACCTAATCCGGCCAGGAAAATTTCTGTTTTGAAAAAAAAAGAAAAGAAAATAAAATTGCTAACCGACAAGATTCGAAATAATTCAAGTAATCGAGGGCTTTAAGAAAATAATTCATCATTAGGGTCTTAAAAGTAAATGCATATTTCGGGGGCTTCACAGCTTTAGATTATATACTATGTCATGAACTATGTACTTTAACTCTTTCAAATTAAGATTTTGCCCATAGAGCAACTCTAACCTTCACCAACTCAGTCAAATTTGCAAAGTCTGGCTTTGCCTCATTAAACACACACTCATTCCTGAGTTTCCACACAGACCACAACATTGCTAAAAGAACTACCTTCCAAATTTTCTCCACATGAACCTCATATCTTATACCTGACCACCATTGTAGGAGTTCCTCCACTGAACCAGGAATGACCCAAAACAAATTCCACCATTTCACAATATCAACCAAACTCTCCATATCAAATGACAATGGAGAAACACATGATTTATGGTCTCCACTTCAGATTTGCAAAACACACACAGTGTACTAGCATTGGGATTCAGCACTCCTATCCTAAGCAACAAATCTGAGGATTTAATCCTGCCTCTCCATGCTAGCCAACTCAGAAATTGCACTTTGGGAGGAGCAATAGTCCTTCAAATACTCCTTGTAATTGATTTTTTAGGTCCTTTGGATGATTGCATTCTTTGCCACACTGATGCCACAGTAAAAGACCCTGAAGAGTGTGCTAACCAAGAACAAGAATCTTCAACCACTACATTTAGAGTAGGTGCATTATACAACAAATCATTCAACTTGGACACCTCCTCCTCTTCCCATGCTAAAAAGGGCCTTCTAAGAGCTATCTTCCAGTCCCGACCCTCTCATTTCTTATGGAAAAAAATACAGCAGTGAACAACCATTCTCAGTTGACAGTGAAAACAATCTAGGAAAGACTTCACTAAGCCTCTGATTATTAAACCATCTATCAACTCAAAACTGAATCCTTTTACCATTACTGTCGCGACCCCACTCCGCCCCTAGTAGAATGGTGCCGTGATGGCCAGTAATCCAAGATTACCAAAGGCCAACTGACAAAGATTCACACACAATCAGAGTATACATATGGGGCTTACATGTGCGGAAGCAATAAATTTAAATCTAAGTAGTCCATAAGAGCTGTGCATAGATTAAATGAAATGACATACATCTTATCAAGGTCTTACAACTTGAATACAAATAAAATAAGTACATAATACATCTTGATCAAAAGGCTTCTCAAGCCGACATAAACAAAAGGAATAAACTACAAGCTAAGAAGCATGATCTTCAAGATGCTACAAAAATACGAATCCAAAACAAGTTGCAAATAATCATCTAGGCGTCGCCGCCTTCTTGCTCATCACCAACATATATATAAGGAGAGGGTGAGCTTGGATACACAGTAAATGATATTAGCAATAAAGGTTTGCATGAATGATATACAAGATTTCCATCAAAACAATACATAGCATAACTAGTACAAAATCAAAGGATGAACCAAGTTCATCTATTAAATCTTTCAAGCTTCAAGGGATGCTTACTGGCATCAATAATACAAGGGATGACATTAAACAAAGGTGCTACAAAAGCTTAGAGTCCTCTAGCACGTAAGGACTTGTGCTACAAAGGTTTAGAGTCCCCTAGCACATACGGACTTGTGTTGGAAAGGTTTAGAGTCCCCTAGCACGTACGGACTTGTGCTACAAAGGTTTAGAGTCCCCTAGCACGTACGGACTTTTCAAGAATGTCATCCAAAACAAGGCTAATACTTGATACACAAAATATGGGTATTCATTCATGCTTAACAAATACTTCTTCCAAAACAAAGCAAAACAAAGCTTCATTAAACCTTTATAACATAACTTTATTAAAAATACCACTCACCTAGCTCTTCGGGTGTAGGAGTTACAAGCAAGGATCCAAGGCCTACAAGTACATAATAAATCCCATTGAATGCGTTTCAATAAGACACGGTGAGATGCTCAAAGATGGATATGAAATGCATCCTTAAAACAAGCTTTACTTGACAGGAAAGGATCTCGACATTTCTTTCAAAATCAAGTCAAAACAAGCAAAACATGCTGGGAGTTATAACACAGCCTTTTCATCTCGGAAAAACATGCTGGGTACCAACCAGGTCTTGGCCGAGGTCCCACACCTCTTGGCCGAGGTGTGGTCCCGATGGCCATATGCAGGGAAATGAAGTCTGGAAATTCTGGGTTTCTTTTGAAGAGCATGAAGAATATGAACATGAAGAACATGAATGCAAAAATCATAACTTCTTTATTCAAAATCTGAGATTTCATGCTATGAGTTCAAAAACATGGACCTGGGCACCCATACTTGAAGATCTTATGAAAACGAACACAAAAACATGGATCTTGATACAAACTTTCGGATTAAGACATGGTTTTCTTTCAAGAACACAAGAACATCATTTTTCTCTTTCTAAAACCGAATTTCAAAGCAA
The DNA here is from genome assembly GCA_030407325.1 of Camellia japonica. NCBI lineage: Eukaryota > Viridiplantae > Streptophyta > Magnoliopsida > Ericales > Theaceae > Camellia > Camellia japonica. The sequence continues at coordinate 72,132,342 of JAPPVO010000017.1, read as the reverse complement.
TGCATGGCTCATGAATCATGCTAGATCATACAATGTAGTTAGATGAACATAAAGAACAACAAGAGCAAAACAAGAATCTAACCTCAAAACACGAATCCAACGGTTCAAACTCTAAGGATCAAGCTTGGAAATCTATTCCCACTCTAAGAACTTCTTCCTCTTCTTCCTAGAGCTTCTCTCTCTACCATGCAAATATGACACACAAAATGATATGTTTTCTCTACTGCCAGCAGACTTAACCCTCTGCTGGGACATGTGGCACCATCGGATTGGGTTTCCTCAAAAAGGTGACTGAATGACAAGACAAGACCATGACAAAGGGTGTTCAACAAGTAAGGTGACATGGGCACTCGGGCAGGTAAGGACCTCGGATTAGAACAAGGCTTCGGCAATTAAGGTCTCAATGATCTCGGCTAGGAAGGATAACACTTGGCCTAGCTGTGCCACACCTCGGCCTAGATGTGCCACACCTCGGTCTAGGTCATACCAGTCCAGGAACAAGATCACCAGGTGCAGGGATCAAAGATCTAAATTACCTAAAGGGTAACATCTCGGCTTAGATGATACATATCTCGGCCTCGGTGATACACACCTCGGCCTAGATGATGACATCTTTGCCAATATGCCGGGGTGAAGGTGGAGGTCAGCCAAAGTGGTTCCAAGATGACCCTAGGTGTAAAAGGTCCAAAGGCGTGACCTAGGCTTAAGATGACCTCGGCTACACACACCAAACAAGGGACAAAACATACAAACAATACTCAAGCCAAAACACATAGGTACAAAACAAGACGGAAACCTTACTTAGGCAAAACAAGTCAAAACCACAAGTGCAAGCTTAACAAAACAAAACATGCAGATGCACATGAACATGACTAAGACGAGGATGAGGGTCACTACAGTCTACCCTCCTTAAAGAAGTTTGGTCCCCAAACTTAAGTTACCTTGCTCTGAAAACAACTCCAGATAACGAATTTTCATTTCTTCTTCCATTTCCCATGTAGCATCCTTGCCATAATGCTCTTTCCATTGAATCTTCACCATCGGTATCGACTTATTCCTCAACTGTTTCACTTGTCTATCAATAATTCTCATCGGCTTCTCTTCGTAGCCTAAATCTTCATTGACCACAATCCCGGAATAATCAATCACATGTAGTGGGTCCCGAATATACTTCCTTAACATCGAAACATGAAATACATTGTGGACTTGGCTTAGTTCTGGCGGCAAAGCAAGTCTGTAAGCAACGGGGTTAACTTTCTCAAGAATTTCAAACGGCCCAATGTAACGAGGCGCTAACTTACCTTTCCTCCCGAATCTTGAAACTCCTTTCATCGGCAAAACCTTCAAGAATACATGATCCCCAACTTCAAATTCTAACTCCCTTCTTCTCTGGTCGGCATAATTCTTCTGTCGACTCTGAGCAGTTTTGATCCTTTGTCAAATGAGCTTAATCTTCTTGGTTGTAACTTGAACTAATTTGGGACCAATCAAAGCTTTATCTCCTACTTCGGTCCAACATATCGGTGATCTGCACTTCCTTCCATAAAAAGCTTCATACGGCGCCATGCCAATGCTAGCTTGATAACTGTTATTGTAGGTGAATTCTACTAATGGCAAATGCACTTCCCAACTTCCCTTGAAATCCAATACACACAATCTGAGCATATCTTCAAGTGTCTGAATCGTTCTTTCTGTTTGCCCATCGGTCTGGGGATGAAAAGCTGTGCTAAACCTCAACTCGGTTCCCAAAGCTCCTTGTAGACTCTGCCAAAATCTAGAAACAAACTTCGGATCTCAGTCTGACACAATGGATGTCGGCACTCCATGAAGCCTAATGATCTCATTCATATACAACAAAGCGAGCTGATCAGCATTAAAGGTAGTCTTAACAGGCAAGAAGTGTACTGACTTAGTTAATCTATCAACTACGACCCAAATTGAATCCATACCCTTCTGTGACCTCGGCAAACCAACTACAAAATCCATGGAGATGTGTTCCCATTTCCACTTTGGAATTGACAAAGGTTGAAGAAGTCCTGCTAGCCTCTGATGCTCTGCTTTCACTTGTTGGCAATATAGACATTGAGACACGAACTCGGCTATCTCTCTTTTCATATTCGGCCACCAAAAAGTTTGCTTCATATCTTGGTACATCTTGGTATTTCCTGGGTGAATAGCAAATCTGGAACCATGAGGTTCCTGTAAAATTCTTCTTTTCAACTCGGGGACGTCGGCCACGCATAATCTTCCTTCAAACTTAAGTACTTGATTCTCAACGGTGTACCCTGACCTCGGCTTGGTGACAAATTCATCAATCACCCTTTTTGGGAATTCATCCTCCATCTGCCTGGTCTTCACTTCTTCAATAATAGTCGGCTCCACTGAAATCATCGCTAAACATGCCAAACTCCCAACTAATTTCCTGCTTAAAGCGTCGGCCACTGAGTTTGCTTTACCTGGATGATACTGAATCTGCATGTCGTAATCCTTCAATAATTCAAGCCATCTTCTCTACCTCATATTTAATTCCTTCTGGGTGAACAAGTACTTCAAACTCTTGTGGTCTGTAAAAACTTGGCAAGAGGCTCCATATAAGTAATGACGCCAAATCTTCAAAGCAAACACCACGGCTGCTAGTTCTAAATCATGGGTAGGATAATTCCTTTCATGAGGTTTCAATTGACGCGATGCATATGCTATAACTTTACCCCCTTGCATTAACACATCCCAAACCCTTATAAGAAGCATCACTATAAATCTGGAATTCCTCATTACCTGTCGGCAGTACAAGAACTGGTGCTGTGACTAACCTCGTCTTTAGCTCCTGGAAGGCTGATTCCCTATCCTCGGTCCATTCATACACCACTCCTTTCTGAGTTAGTTGCGTCAAAGGTATTGCAATCTTTGAAAAGTCCTTCACAAACTTTCTGTAATAACCAGCCAAACCCAGAAAACTATGAACCTCGGACACATTAGTCGGCCTCGGCCAATTCACAACGGCTTCAACCTTGCTAGGATCAACTGAAATACCTTCTTCACTAATCACATGCCCCAAAAATGAAATGCTGGAAAGCCAAAACTCACACTTGCTAAGCTTGGCATACAACTTCCTGTCCCTCAAAATCTGTAAGGCAAGTCTCAGATGCTTCTCATATTCAACTTCACTCTTGGAGTAGATCAATATATCGTCGATGAAAATAGCTACAAACTCATCTAGGTAAGGCTTAAAGACTCTATTCATCAAATCCATGAATGCTGTAGGAGCATTAGTTACTCCAAAAGGCATTACCAAAAATTCGTAATGGCCATACCTCGTCTGAAAAGCAGTCTTCTCAACGTCCTTGGCTTTAACCTTGAGCTGATGGTAGCCCGACCTGAGATCAATTTTAGAAAAGACTCGTGCTCCCTGTAGTTGATCAAGTAAATCATCGATCCTCGGCAATGGGTACTTGTTCTTAATGGTTACCTTGTTCAGTTCTCGGTAGTCAATACAAAGGCGAAGTGTACCATCTTTTTTCTTAACAAATAGAACTGGGGCTCCCCAAGGTGAAGTGCTCGGCCTGATAAAACCCTTGTCTAACAACTCTTGTAATTGCATCTTCAACTCCCTAAGTTCGGCTGGGGCCGTTCTATAGGGTGTTTTGGAGATAGGCTGGGTTCCCGACATAACGTCAATGGTAAATTCTATTTCCCTATCGACCAAGTGACCAGGCAAATCATTTGAAAAGACATCGGGGAATTCTCTAACAATTGGGATGTCGGCTAACTCAATGCTTCCATTCGAATCACTTAGTATACTACACAGATAACCTTGACACCCCTTTTTGATCAACTTATAAGCTCTCATGGATGAGATCAAGTAAGGTGGAGATACTACCCCTTTTCCCTGAAATGTAACCTCAGCTTGGTTTGGGGGTTTCAACGTGACACTTTTGGAAACACAATCTATGGACGCATGATTCGCTACTAACCAATCCATCCCCAATATAACATCAAAATGAGTCAGGCTTAACGGCATCAAATCAACTAACAATCCTACATCCTCAATCACAACATTACACGCCCTATAAATAGATGCAACAATCATAGTTCTCCCAGATGGAGCAGATACAGATAACACATAACCAAGGGGTTCTAGTTTCCTATTCAACTTCTCGGCAAACTTAGTAGATACAAATGAATGCGTAGAACCCGAATCAATCAATATGTATGCATCTTGAGAGCAAATTGGAAGGGTACCTGACACTACTGTCTCGGCGTTCTGGGTGTCTCCTGGTACTAATGCAAAAACTCTGCCCTGTCTCATCTGCGCCTTGCCGACGTTGCTGTTCTGTGCAGAGCCCGAAGTACTCCCATTTTTCTTGCCATCATTTACATTTGTCTTCGGACAGTCTTTCACACGATGACCTACCTCACCACATTCAAAACAAGCTCCAGACGCCCAACGACAAACTCCAGAATGTAGCTTCCCGCAACTTGAACATGTCGGCCTAGTACACCTTCCTGTCTTGAGTTGCTTGAACTACCTATGTTTGTTTTCTTCCTGGCATCAAATGCTCCTCGGCGATTGTCGTAATTCTGTCTCTTCCTCTGGCTCTCTCCTGAACTCTGGTATCGGTTCAGGTTAGCTTCTGCAAGGATGGCCTTGTCCAATACTCCGGCGTAAGTCGTCATGTTGAGCATGTTAACTCGATCTTGTATCGGCCCACGGAGCCCACTTTCAAACTTCCTAGCTTTTCTATATTCATCATCGACCATATGAGGCGCATATCTCGCCAACTCGGTAAAAGCACGGTCGTATTCTACCACTGTCTTGTTGCCTTGTGTCAGAGTCTGGAACTCTATGGTGTTGCGATCTCGGACACTGAGGGGAAAATGCTTGTTGTAAAACAACTCCAAAAATCTGGCCCAAGTCAGGCCTGGATTGCATTCTCGGATCATCATCCACCATCTTCGCGCGTCATCGTCCAACGTAAATGCTGCCAATGACAGCTTCTGAGCGTCGGTGCTGGGAAAAATCTCAAACAACTTCTCCATTTCCAGAACCCATGCTTCGGCTTTTATCGGCTCTATACCCCCTTAGAACCTCGGCGGGTTCATCTTCTTGAACTCTTTGATCAAAGTTATCGTGCCATTGCCATACAAAGCTGGCGGCGAAGGCACTTGTGGCACTGGAGGAGGTGGAGGCGGAGCTGCATGTCGGCCGTCTGTCTGCTCGGCCTGAGTAGAAGTAGTACTGGTGTCCTGTGGCCTAGGTTGTCGCAACTCACGGACCAAACCTTCGACCAACCTTTCTAATCTGTCCAATCTGCCGTCAGGATGATCTCGGCCAACTGGAGGTCTACCCCTTCTCATGATGCTAGGAGTATGCAAAATGTGACTTTAAAACAAAATGAACAAACAAACATGTATGTAAGTAACAAATGATCATGCTGAGATGATGCACACCTTGTCAAGTAGCAAGCAATATGATGCAATCCTAACATCATTCTAAGGGACATCCTATGCTCTTTAGGACTCAAAGTGTGTGAATAAACGTACTATAAGGAACCGGTGCTCTGATACCATTCTGTTGCGACCCCACTCCGCCCCTAGTAGAATGGTGCCGTGATGGCCAGTAATCCGAGATTACCAAAGGCCAACTGACAAAGATTCACACACAATCAGAGTATACATATGGGGCTTACATGTGCGGAAGCAATAAATTTAAATCTAAGTAGTCTATAAGAGCTGTGCATAGATTAAATGAAATGACATACATCTTATCAAGGTCTTACAACTTGAATACAAATAAAATAAGTACATAATACATCTTGATCAAAAAGCTTCTCAAGCCGACATAAACAAAAGGAATAACTACAAGCCAAGAAGCATGATCTTCAAGATGCTACAAAAATGCGAATCCAAAACAAGTTGCAAATAATCATCTAGGCGTCGCCGCCTTCTTGCTCATCACCTACATATATATAAGGAGAGGGTGAGCTTGGATACTTAGTGAATAATATTAGCAATAAAGGTTTGTATGAATGATATACAAGATTTCCATCAAAACAATACATAGCATAACTAGTACAAAATCAAAGGATGAACCAAGTTCATCTATTAAGGCCAAGTTTGGCATCTACTAAATAATACAAAAAGTCAAAAAGTCACTATCCTATTTAAGGCACATCATCTTATTTAAATAACATCACCTTCCTAACACATCACATCAAACCCAACCCATATAAGCCAATAAGTCAAAAAGTGCACTTTTTTAGAACATCCCAAACCAACCCTAAATCTTTCAAGCTTCAAGGGATGCTTACTGGCATCAATAATACAAGGGATGACATTAAACAAAGGTGCTACAAAAGCTTAGAGTCCTCTAGCACGTAAGGACTTGTGCTACAAAGGTTTAGAGTCCCCTAGCACGTACGGACTTGTGCTATAAAGGTTTAGAGTCCCCTAGCACGTACGGACTTGTGCTACAGAGGTTTAGAGTCCCCTAGCACGTACGGACTTGTGCTACAAAGGTTTAGAGTCCCCTAGCACGTACGGACTTGTCAAGAATGTCATCCAAAACAAGGCTAATACTTGATACACAAAATAGGGGTATTCATTCATGCTTAACAAATACTTCTTCCAAAACAAAGCAAAACAAAGCTTCATCAAAACTTTATAACATAACTTTATTAAAAATACCACTCACCTAGCTCTGCGGGTGTGGGAGTTACAAGCAAGGATCCAAGGCCTACAAGTACATAATAAATCCCATTGAATGCGTTTCAATAAGACACGGTGAGATGCTCAAAGATGGATATGAAATGCATCCTTAAAACAAGCTTTACTTGACAGGAAAGGATCTCGACATTTCTTTCAAAATCAAGTCAAAACAAGCAAAACATGCTGGGAGTTATAACACAGCCTTTTCATCTCGGAAAAACATGCTGGGTACCAACCAGGTCTTGGCCGAGGTGTGGTCCCGATGGCCATATGCAGGGAAATGAAGTCTGGAAATTCTGGGTTTCTTTTGAAGAGCATGAAGAATATGAACATGAAGAACATGAATGCAAAAATCATAACTTCTTTATTCAAAATCTGAGATTTCATGCTATGAGTTCAAAAACATGGACCTGGGCACCCATACTTGAAGATCTTATGAAAACGAACACAAAAACATGGATCTTGATACAAACTTTCGGATTAAGACATGGTTTTCTTTCAAGAACACAAGAACATCATTTTTCTCTTTCTAAAACCGAATTTCAAAGCAATGCATGGCTCATGAATCATGCTAGATCATACAATGTAGTTAGATGAACATAAAGAACAACAAGAGCAAAACAAGAATCTAACCTCAAAACACGAATCCAATGGTTCAAACTCTAAGGATCAAGCTTGGAAATCTATTCCCACTCTAAGAACTTCTTCCTCTTCTTCCTAGAGCTTCTCTCTCTACCATGCAAATATGACACACAAAATGATATGTTTTCTCTACTGCCAGCAGACTTAACCCTCTGCTGGGACACGTGGCACCACCGGATTGGGTTTCCTCAAAAAGGTGACTGAATGACAAGACAAGACCATGACAAAGGGTGTTCAACAAGTAAGGTGACATGGGCACTCGGGCAGGTAAGGACCTCGGATTAGAACAAGGCTTCGGCAATTAAGGTCTCAATGATCTCGGCTAGAAAGGATAACACTTGGCCTAGCTGTGCCACACCTCGGCCTAGATGTGCCATACCTTGGTCTAGGTCATACCAGTCCAGGAACAAGATCACCAGGTGCAGGGATCAAAGATCTAAATTACCTAAAGGGTAACATCTCGGCTTAGATGATACATATCTCGGCCTCGGTGATACACACCTCGGCCTAGATGATGACATCTTTGCCAATATGCCGGGGTGAAGGTGGAGGTCAGCCAAAGTGGTTCCAAGATGGCCTAGGTGTAAAAAGTCCAAAGGCGTGACCTAGGGTTAAGATGACCTCAGCTACACACACTAAGCAAGGGACAAAACATACAAACAATACTCAAGCCAAAACACATAGGTACAAAACAAGACGGAAACCTTACTTAGGCAAAACAAGTCAAAACCACAAGTGCAAGCTTAACAAAACAAAACATGCAGATGCACATGAACATGACTAAGACGAGGATGAGGGTCACTACAATTACCCACAACTGTTTTAACATTGTTGAAATAGAGTTCACGCAAAGCAGGATTAGTAAATTTCATTGATAATACATCCTGCCACAGAATAGACATCAAATCTGAATCCACTGGGAACGGACTCCATTTGCCACCAATCTCTCCATACTTGCTGCACAACACTTGTTTCCATAATGTATTCTCCTCTCTACCATACCTCCACCACCACTTTATTAATAAGCAATCATTTACCTCCCTCAAATTCCTAACCCCTAACCCTCCTTGAAACTTAATCAAACATCTCTCTTTCCAACTAACTAGATGTATTTTTCTCCTCAATTCAGTTCCTCCCCAGAGAAAATTAGATTGAATTTTATCAATTGATCTTGCAATACCCACTGGCATTTTAAACAAGATAACAAATAAACCGGCAAACTTGACAACATTGACCTTATCAAGGTTAACTTTCCTGCAAAAGACAAGCACTTTATCTTCCATAAAGCTAGCTTCTTCTTGAATTTGTCCACCACTGGCTATCAGGTAGACTTTCTCCTAGGATTTGCTCCTAAAGGCAACCCCAGATACTTCATAGGCAACTACTGACTATGGCAACTGAGCCTTGTAGCAAATTCTTTCACCAAATCATCCTGAACACCTATCCCACACACTTGACTTTTGTGAAAATTAATTTTAAGTCCTGACATAACCTCAAAACATCTTAATATTCTCTTGATAGCAATTATTTCCTCTCAATCTGCTTCACAAAATATGATAGTTTCATCTGCAAATTGAATGTGAGATAATTTTAGCTCATTTTGACCAATTGAAGCTCCTTTAATCAAGCCCACTGCTTTTTCTCTTTCCAACAATAAATTAAGGCCCTCTGTAACAATATTAAAAAGCAAAGGTGAAAGTGGATCACCTTGCCTAAGTCCTTTCATTGGAGAAAATTCTAATGTGGGAGAACCATTCACTAGCACTGAGACTCTAGCTGTAGAAATATAAGTCGTCATCCATCGCACCCATTTTTCTCCAAGACCAAAGTTGGTCATCATTGAATACAAGAACTCTCAATCTACTGAATCATATGCCTTTTCAAAATCCAGCTTTAGAATGATACCTTGATTCTTTAATCTTTTCCACCAATCCACCACTTCATTGGCTATTAACACCCCATCCAGGATACATCTTCCACTCAAAAAGCCTGTTTGCACTTCACTAATAAACTTTGGAAGCACCTTTCTCAACTTTCTTGATAAAACCTTGGCAACTATTTTGTACACTGAACTTACCAAACTAATAGGCCGATAATCACCCAGACCCATGGGATTGTCTTTTTTGGAAATTAAAGTGATAAAAGAACTATTCACTCCTCAAGCCAACTTACCATTAGCATGGAATTCATTCATAAGCTGCACTAACTCCCCCTTCATTATATTCCAGCATTTCTGTATGCAAGATAAGTTAAAACCATCAGGCCTTGGACCTTTATTACCATCACAATCATTGACTACTTCCCAAATTTCCCCTTCTGAAAACTCTGCCTCTGACAAACCAGATTCTTCAAGACTAATTGAGACAAAAACACTTGACAATTTTGGCCTATTCCTTCAATCTTCAGAGAACAATTGGCTAAAATATCTTACCACTGCTTGTTTAATTACATCAGGCTGATCATGTATAACACCATTCTCATTTACAAAATCCAATAGATTTTTTCTCTCCCTTGTGCTAGCCATTAAATGGAAGAACCTTGTATTTTTATCCCTATTTTCTGCTTATGACAGTCAGGATTTTTGAAGCCATAACCACTCTTTCTTTCTACTCGACTCCCAGACTAACCTTCTAACCTCTCCTCTTCTTACAATCTCAATTTCCTGCAGATTCCTACCTTCATCTTCTATGTCCCATTCATGGAGTTCATCCTCAGCTTTTTCAATTGCTCATCAATGTTTCCAAACACTTGACAATTCCACCTTTTGAGATGTACTCTAAGATTCCCCAACTTTTTCATTATCATGAAACTAGCCCAACCACTAACACTACAACAAAAAAAGGTTTTTATGGCGTGCAATGCACGCCGTAAAAACCTATCTACGACGTGCAACGCGGGTCATATTATGACCAGTCATGGAAAGTCATTCATTTTCAACGACATGCTTCGTATGCCGTTAAAAACTATTTAACGGCAAATTTTTTGCGTCATTGTTACTTTTTCTACGACATGCTAGAATACGCCATTACAAACCATTTAACGGCATATTTTGTGAGTCGTTTTTACTTTTTCTATGACTACTTTTGCACGCTGTTAATTAGTAAGACAAATAACGACATTGATTGCATGCCGTAAAATATGTAATACAATGACTTATTATGCCTGCCGTAGAATATGTATTTTTTTTTTTTTTTAAATTCAGCAGGTTCTATTTGACCAATTTTGTACAATCTAATAAATATTACAAACAAGCATCACAAAACATCAATCAACCACCAAAATATTGTTTGAAACATTAAAAAGAAACTATATCCATAAATTATAAACATTCAACAACTGTCTATACATTCCAAACATTCGAAAACTATATCCTTAAGTTCTAAACTATCCAAAAAGTTTAAACCATCCAAAACTATGCATATCTAAATTTCTAAACATATCCAAAACTATTAAGAGATTCTTTAAAACTATCAACAACAATTCCTATAGCAATTGCAGCTGCAGCAAACCCACTTGCTCCTATCACAGGGACGAGGGTGCCCATCTAAGCTTGCAAGTCTTACCACATTGATTCAAACCTGCATTTATCAAAACAAAAGAGATTTATGAATTAGGTCCCGGCCTTAAGTCCGCTTATGACCTAGCAAAAGAGATTTTAGAATGACAAAATAGATTTATGACAATTTTAAACAGTAAAGTGGATTTCATGTACTAATTTTGACAATTTAGAGGGGAAGCTCACAATGAGCCAAGAGGAAAACACCAAAAAATTGAAAAAAAAAATAAGATAAAAAGAAAATCACCAACCATGTGGAAAATTTACAGCAACATCAAAAAGAAAAATATAATTTAAGAGAATATTTTAATAACCTTTTTTGTTTTTTGTGTAAGTTCTTTACTCAATACCACAATAACATATAAGCATGAGTAGAAACCTCGTGAAGCTAATGTTAAAGTGATAATACTAAGCTAAATGAGATCATATGCCTTTAGATAGATGAAAGAAAACAAGACAGATAACACATGAAGTAAGCTTCAAATTTACTCTAAAAGATACACAAGAATCAATTGGGGAAATATCAGAATTGAGCATTTTAGTGAGCATATAATATGCTTGTAAAACTGCATACAAGCACTTTCTATGTGCACAGGCAAACATACACCAAATCCAAGTACACCTAAAATTCATGTGGTCCGTGTCCATTAGTACTACACAACACAGTAGTCCAATATAATGGTTTTAGTAAGTGGAACTGCTTCTTTGATGTTTGATATAGAAATTAATAAATATAAGATAAAATCATTTTCCTTGCATCACACCTTTTCAATTGGTTAAATTAAGTGAGTGCTTCTTGCTAATTTAACATAACAAAGCACCACAAGAAAGTCCATGCCTTATTTTCTGGCATACTTTTTTCCAGTAAACTAAATAGTTTTTCAACAAAAACATATTCCTTAGTTTTATTTTCTTTTTGCCATACATTCCTACATCTCTCTTTCCTACCTAAAATTTGTAACACTGCAGCACAGCCTTACTATGATTAAAACAAGGATTAAAATATGAGATTTCTCATGTATAGTTCTAAGAGCATACCAACATCAACATAGATCCTCTTTGCTGCAGCCTTGATCTGTTATGTAGATGGAAAAAAGATAACAAAAAAAGACAATAGTTGGTCAAGTTTTTGTACAATAAGAATATGAACTCAAAAACACTTTGGGAGCTTGCTTTTAGATTGTTTAGTTGTCTGTGAAAGATTCAACTCAGAACATAAACTTCCATTCATACTTATCAAATTTAAAAATAATTCAAAACATAAACTTCCGTTCATACTTATCAAATTTAAAAATAAAAACTTTGAACAGACTTCTAAGTTTCTAACTACCTAATTAAAAAGTGAAGCTAAGTTCTTGGAAGTTCGCTTTTTGAGTGTTCAGTATTTTATGGAAGATCAAACTAAGTCTGATTTTTTAATTGTTCCAAATTTCCTCGTCAAAAATTCTCTTTAATGTTGTGTTTGGTTAGGAAATTTGGGAAAGGATTTGGAAAGGGAAAGAGAAAGAGAAAAGTTAGGTGAAATGTGAATAAAATATACCTACATTTCACATACACACCTTTTCTCTTTCCATTTCCAAATCCCTTCCCAAATCCCCTAGCCAAACACAATGTAAGTGAGTTGAGATAGGATTATTATTGCAAGCTTACTATAATGATTTTAAAGAAGAAAATTGAATTTCTAAATAGAAAGATATAAACAGGCTTTTATTTTAAGCAGAGCCCCCATGGGGAAAAAAATGAAAAATTAATGTTGTTAACCATCCATACCTTGAGTTCAAAAGTTTCTTCAGAAACTGTAGATGGAAAACTGTTAAGAGGCATGTCAACCAAAGTTGTTAACCCACTTGTATAAACGAAGTTAATTAAGTACTTAATTACGTGTGCAGATAAAAGTTTGATTTATAAAGTCAACAACTAGATATAATTAGACAAAACAAAGAATGAACAGAGGCATCAAATGATGTCCAAACTAAGTGAGACCAGAACCATTGGAAAGGTATTTGAGTTAGGGATATTTTATCAAAGGATGAAAATTCTACAAAAAACATCAAGGGGGTGAAAGTACAGGTTCAAGCAGTACTGGTCTATTCTTGTCGTGTTTTAGAAAAATGATCATAACTCTCTCAATAATTAATATTTTTCAGTGATTCTTGTGTACATAGAAAGGTATCTCATATATCCAACATTTGGTGCTGGTTTCACTCCATAAAGATTTTTTTAGAGAAAATGGCATAGAAACAAAGTGAGGGTTAACTGCTACTCCTAGGAATCTGTAGGATCCAACCATAAAGAAATCAAATAATACCCATTGTCACTAACATCATAATAAATAAATAAACATGAAGGAAAAGAGAAAACCGTGCCCAAACTCACTTTGTTGTCTTGCAATCATGTGATTAGGTTACTTTACACTAAAAAAATGTAACTAAACAATACAACCAAGGCTTAATGTCTGCAATAAAATTGGGAAGAAAAGTCAATCAAGTAGAGAGAAAGAATGGGAAAAAAAAAACAAAAACAAAAAAACAAAACAAAATACAAAACCAAAAACAAAAACAAAAACAAAAACAAAGACAAAATTCTAAGTAATGTGTAACAACAAGACACTTTCTACTTAAGCTGAAAGGATTTTTGGTTATGTTTCCTCACCTCAGTATTTTAACATCTGTATTTCCTAGAGAATAGGTTTTTCTATTTACTCCTCTTCTTAGGCCATCTCCAACGGTGCATCAAACCCAGCATCAGATTTGAAATTTGATGAAAAAGCCACTGTTTGTGTCTCCAATGGTTTCACCAAATTGATATCAAAATGAAAACAGAACAAAACTTTCATCAAATTGAGAACAAGCTTGCGATTTCAGTATTTCACTGTGCTATAACGTTGGGGTGGGCCAACCGGATGTCCGGCCGGTTGACCCACCGGTCGACTGGTTCCCTTTCAAATAGGTAGGTTCAAACAGGGTCAAAAAGGTTCAAACAGGTTTTAAAAAAAAAATTTCTTGCCTTACCGGTCGACCCGCCAGTCGACCCACCAGATGACCCTTCCCTTTTGATGCACCGTTGGAGCAAGCCATATCAGATTGAGAAAATCAGCTATTTTTTACTTAGATTTGGTGAAAAAAGTAATGAAGCGTTGGAGATGCTCTTAATGAAGATCTTGTTCATAATATTAATAATAAGAAAGTTAAATTAATTTTTTTTTTTGGATAAATAATAAGAAAGTTGAATAACAAATATTGCATTTAGCTCATTGCAGTCTCCAATAGCTCTATCCCCAAGAATAACATGAAATAGACGGCCACGAAAGGGACCTAACAACTTGTGGAACTGGTTAATCATAGATGACCCCTTACTTCTCATCAACTTTGATCCTCTAGCAGAAACATCTCCAAATACGAGCAGCATATCAGGCTTCAATATTTTAAATGATTTCTGGTTCAAATATTAGTAACATGAAATGATAAGATTATGCAAGTTCCAATAAAAGAATAGTTCAAAGCATGGACAATGACAGGGATGAAAAATAGTACAAATACAGAGAGATTCAACTCATGTTGAAACATGTGAATCTAATAACTGCAATCCTCAAGTGTCATTGAACCAAGATTTGTCAACCATGGATTGAACCACTTTTTTTTTTTTTTAGTTTCCTCAACCTGATTTTGTGATGCAACACTTTCAGCTCAACTAATATAAATATGCTACATATTAAGTGTAATATCCTTTATGAAACTTTATTAAAATAAAAGTAAACTTTGACAAGTCACATGCTTAAATATGCTTAAGCAATGAATCATGAAGAAAAAAGGAATATCTTTAAATATTTATAAAGTTATATAACAAGTTTTCATTGTTCATATTAAAGTGCTTGATTCTAACATGAAAAAATCAAGTATTAAATTACTCTATGCTTGTAAGAAAAGTGCGTGGCAACATATAGTGAACAAAGTCTGAATAACCAGATCAAATCAAACACATCATAAGAAAGAAAAGCTTGAACAGCCTAATAGTTAACTGGGCTTGATCAGTTGCACCCAATGTTTCAACTCGTATTTAATTCATTTAAACTTGTTTCTAATTGTTAGTATCGGGAAAAAAAAAAAAAAAAAACTTCACATTGAACAAAACCCTAACCCCAAATTCATCAATTTAAAGCAATAGAATATCAAAATCATCAATTTGAAAAAACCCTAACCCCAAATTGAAATTATGATCAGGATTAAGTTTATATCACTGGTATGCATCACTCATACAAATTGAAGCACGATAAAACAAGATGGAGCATAACAAGGGGTAGACAATGCATCAGTTTTGATCAATAATAGTTGTTTTCACATTGGTAACAGCTGATAGTGATCAATAGGCGAAAAATCAAAGCATGCAGAAAGTCTTGGAGATCCAATATAAAAAGTTACCCATCCTGTAGAGATTAAACTAAATGCTAGAGCAAGTTGTATACTATATGAACGGATGTCTGCAGACTGATCAATTTGAGCATTAAGTTTCGCACATTGCATCATGCAGATGTAAGAAGAAAGCAAATATTCACAACCAATTTCATTCACCTTCAAACTGAGTAACATCTTCTATTGTAAACTGACAAATGTGAGCACAAACACATATTCATACACATGTACACAACTTCAAGGCAGATCAAGGAAAACTTACCTGACAAAATCTCCTTTCAAAGCAAGAGCACCAGAATACTAGATGCTTATGTCATCCCCATGATTTGCCTCATTCTTAATTAACTTTGATATTTCCACTTGCTCATCAAGTTTTCCATCCAAGTTATCAATTTATTATGTCAAGTGCCTCTTTGTTGCCTTATCCAAAAAAATAAATAAGTAAATAAAAATAAAAATTCCACTCGCATTTGCCTAAACCCCCCAAAAAAATTAGAACAAAAATAACACAAACACTTTGACAGAAATCAAAGATACAATAGCCTTTTCCTCATATTGGTTTTTTTAATTTTTTTTTTTTAATAAACCTTCTTCTCATATTGGTTTCCATACTGCAATTCAAACCCTACAATTCAAAGTTTAGGAAAAAAACAAAAAAAGAAGAAAGCATCAAGTTGAAAGATAGTAATAGTACTGAACTTCTATATGCAAGGACTCTCTCTCTCTCTCTCTCTCTCTCTCTCTCTCTCTCTCTCACACACACACACAACATTTAAGTTGCATCACCTAAGACACCTACCAAACATCCTAGAAGATCACTCATTTTCCTGCTATAGTATATATATATATATATATCATGGGCTCAATATAGTTGCAGACTCTTATCTTATTTATCGTTCTCTATAGGAACGAACATTTGTTAACTACTTACCCAACCCTGATTCAAAGTCTGCAAGTGCAACCAAATATGATTTAACTTCCATTATTTCAACCTACAAACAGACATAACAAAATTAGAAGAATAACCCATTTCAAGACATCAAATTTTATGCTCAAGACAACCAAAATTAGGAGAGTAACCCATTTCATTTCTAATTTTTTGAGGTAAATGCTTGATAATCTATCAAATTCACAAAATTTACTAATTCAAAAAGAAAAAAACACTGCCTTCAAACTCACTTTCCCAATAAAAAGACCCCATTTAAACAATATTGTCTCATTCACATACAAATTCAACAACAGAACCACCCAAAATCAACAAAAATATTCAAAACCCATGAACCATCTATGGTAGATCTGTGCAATTAGACAATGTTGATACCAAAAAAAATCAAAACCCACCTCCAACCTGAGAATCTAGATCTAGATCCTTCTGATCTTCGTAGCAAATTAGAAAAAGGGGTAGCAAATTAGAACAAACCCATGAAACTTTTCAGTGTTTTAATCAGAAAAAAAGAGGTAGCAAATTAGAACAAGCCCATCAAACTTTTTAGTGTTTTAATTAAAAAAAATCAAAAAAATGCAAAATTTACAGTACCTTTTGGGAAAAACACAACAGATTTTTTCTTTTGAAGAAGCTTTGTATCAAAAGCAACTTCACATTTCTAGTATTATTTTCTACCATTCTTTGTTATGAACTAAACAAAAATATAGAAGAGTAAGAGCATATATGTATATGTTACCAGGTGAATTCCATCAAAGCCATAGAGCTCGTTCATTATCGTCGACTTCCCTACCCCAGGCGGTCCGATCACCCCAATCACCGTGAAATCAGTATTATCCATCAGATGCTACAGTCAATATCAAATTTCTTAGATTTTTATAGAAATATAAAACCCTAGAATTGGAAAGAGAACTATTAGTTTCTGAAGTAACCTAGCCAGTCTCTATACATTCAAATGAGTTGAGAGAGAGAGAGAGAGAGATTATGGGAAGGATGTGATCAATGTGGAAGTCCCAGGAATCAGAAATTAGGTTGAGAGAAGCGACGGAGGGGAGACGAGAGTGGATGGAGACGGAATCGTCATCAGCGGAGGCTCCGTGGAACACAAGAATTGGTGGCCACGCTTCTTCAACGTTGCCGCGATCTCCACCAGTTAAGGTGGATCGAAGTACCGTACGCTTCTGAGGCAAACAAACACCACTGTCTCACCCTACTCTTCCCCAATCAGGCATCACCGACGAGGTTAGGGTAGTGGGACACAGTGATGAGGCTTTGGAGAGTGGTAGAGGAGCTCAAGGTTAGGGTTTTGTTGAAGGCTCAGGTTAAGACAAAAATCTATGAGATTGAGAAGGTGATCTGTGATGCTGAGACGATTTGGAGAGAGAGAGAGTGTGTGTGATATACATAGTGTACAGAAAGAGAGCTATGCCCAATTCAAAGAGTATTTCATTTTAGCATTTGGTGCCAGAATATTTTATTTTGGCAACTATTTTTATTTTGTTCATACTATTTACGATAGAAATTGCTTGTCGTAAAAAGTAAAATATTTTTAACGACTAGCATATGTGCGTCGTGGAAAGTGTACTTTCTAACGACTAATTTTTTGTGCACCGTAAAAAGTGCAAGATTTTTAATGGTTGGCTTTTTGGTGTGTCGTGAAATGTTAATATTTTTAACGGCTGGTGTACGCGTGTCATGTATAGTTGATGTATTAACAGCATGCCATATGCTCGTCATAAAAAGTTTTTATTATTTACGGCTACCATCGTAAGTCATAAAAAATTATCATTATTACCATTCACGGCCTATGCAATAGACACGTCGTGGTTGGAAAATTATTTATGACATGCAAAAATAGAAAATTGTAAAAGTGAGAAACCACGGCTTGCATTTACTGTATGTCTTTAATGTGAAGCCGTAAAAACTCAATTTTGTTGTAGTGTAATCTGATTATTTTCCCAAGATGACTTCACTTCAAATTTAAAATTAGGTGGCAAACACCATGCATTTATGAATCTAAATGGCCTTGGGCCCCAATCCCTCTTATCTTCCATAAGCAATATTGGGCAGTGATCAGAAAGAGTCCTGGGTAGCCCGCGTTACTTAAATGAGAACTTCTTCAACCACTTATGATCAATTAGAAATCTATCAATCCGGCTCCGCCTTTCCCCATCCAAAGCATTACACCATGTATATGTTCTGCCTAGCATTGGAATGTCTAACAGCTCCAAATTATCAATCAAATCATTGAAATCCTCCATTCCTCTATCCCTCCTCAAGCACCCTTTCCGTTCACTCATAAATCTAATTTCATTAAAATCCCCCCTACACACCAAGGTTTTAAAAAAATGGATTTAAGCTTCACTAAAGACTTCCATAGCTGCCTTCTTCTCAATACATCATTTGGTGCATAAATGTTTACAATAACACAATCAAAAAAGTGGAGTGAAGTACCTGCCAACAAAATGAAGTTTCTATTACTGCAACATTCCTTTAGGAGAAAGATTTCTGAATTCCATAAGCAAAGCATACCTCTAGCACTACCCTCTGCACCAGCCTCCATGTAACCCATCTCCTCCCATGGCCATAGTGACTTAACAAAGTTTTCATCAACACTACATCTCTTTGTTTCTTGCAACAGTAGAACATCTATCTTTCTATCCCTAACCAGATTCTTCATTTTACGTCTCTTTTTAGGCCTTCTGAGACCTCTAACGTTCCAAGATAATATCTTCATAAGGAAACTATTAATGAACACCAAACCACCTAGTAGCAACCAAATTGGCTTAGGAAGCAACACCCATACCTTCCATTCTTTCTAAGTCCTTCTCTTCTAGCTCAATTATTTTGCTTACCACATCCTCCTCCTTGCCTTCACAGTTCGGCCCCAAAATTTTCCCAACTTGAATTGTAGCTTGTACTTCATTCAACAACTTCCTCCTGTTCCTAGAATCTGTACTCTGCGAAACTGATAATGAAATTGCAGCAGCGGCTACTCAAAATATAGCTCCATTTTGAAGACAATTGCTAAACAACCCACCCTTGTTCTTCAGTTGCTTTCGGTTTATCCTTCCCATTTTTTTCAATTCATCTCATTTCCTCATACTTCGATTGATGACTTTTTCACAGGTCTTTTCCCTTTTTGATGTATTACCCCTGTTTTTCACTCCCTACTGGGCCATATGGAGAATCTGTGAACTTACCTAAGGATGAGTTGCACATTCACTTATGTTAGGGGCCTCAATGATAGGCCCATTAGCCAATTCCCCATTTAAAACTATCTCCAAATTTATATTGGGCCATGAACTTTCGGCCCATTAACCCTCCTAATAACCCCAGAAGAACATATTTGGCCTTCAACAATTTGAATTTCATTTGCCACATCTTTTCTTGGATTATTCAACCGACCCAGATCTTGCACCATACAGTCACCTCCATCATTTGTGTTTCCCAAATTACACTCTGTCTCTTTTACAGCTGATATAGACTCCCATTTATTACTTCCTTCCTTCTCCTCTGTATCTGTGTCCACCATTTCCTTCTCTTTGCTTGCCACAACATCTTTTCCTAGCATTACCTCATTCCCTGTATTTGCATTGACTGCATCCTCATTTCCCTTATCATTTTTTGACAGTTGATTGACCTCTTCCTGAATTTTGGAAGCAACATCCTCACTCTCCTGGTTTTTTTGTTGACAGAAACATGTAGTGACTGCTGCAGATAACTCTTCGAACACTCGAACTATGGAAAAAATTTCCATGGAATTCAACATTGACCACTGTATTTATGAATTCAAACATGTTCGTAATTATTTGTACCTTACCAAACTGAAAGGAACTCTGCTTAAGAATGTTGTCATCTAACTGGACAACTTCCCACTATAGTTTACCAATATCTGTAAAATTATTAACACTCCATAGGTTAAAAGGAACACCCACACAAGTAATCCACACACACCTTTCTTGTTTGATATACAACCTTTTTCCCAATCACTTATAGATTCACACCAATCAAAAATCCATCCATCAATAGCTATTCTTGCTTCCCTCATATGTAGTTCTGATTTGAAAGTTAGTACTACTAACCTTCCACCTCCATCTCGCACTCTTACCTCCTTCAGGTCTCTTCTTTCAAACTCCTTCTAAAAATCATTGAATGAAGAAAAAGTCTTCAGCTTCACAATCAGACTTTCATATAGCCAACCATTTCCTGACTCATAAACCTTTAGCACCACTTTCAGTTTCTCCTGGATGACTCCATTTTTAACAGCTTCAGCATGAGATCCACTTCTTATATCCTCCATTTGTTGCTCTGTACAGATCCTTTTTTGATAGTGCCTCGTCATCTCGCCTCCTCTGTTCCTCATCATGGGTTGTTTCTACACTTCTTTTTCGTACTCTGTGTTTCTCAGTGCAAAAATCCTCTACTGTTGTTGCCTCACCATCGGACCACCATTGTTCCTCGCTGTAGGTTGTTTCTGTTCCCCTTTTTTATATTCTGCCTTCTTCACCTTCAGAGCTTTATTATCACACCATAAACCATCAGCCTTTTGCCCCGCCATGTCTGCTGCAACCTTACAGTCGTACCTTACAAATCCGAACCAGGAGCCCGTAACTTGTCTTTTTTTTCATTGGAATAAAGACATCCTTAACTATTCCGAACTTATTGAATAAAGTATACAAACTTTTTGGATCCATAGAGTTTGGAATCTCATCTACAAAGATGGTAGACAACCCATCTACATCCACAGAGGGACTGCTTTGATTACCCACTCTTCCTGCTTCTTCTTCTTAGCACCAGGTTCCACCCTTCTCTCTCCATTCATGCAAAGAACATGATCTTTTATTTGGATAGATATATTACCACATAATTCGTATCAATGTTTTCTTGGAATTTGCATAAATGTTTTCTTTTGCTTCCCTTTTGGATTAGAATAGTAATCTAGTTTTATCTTGAGCTGCTACACTTTTATGTAAACAAGAGGCAGAACATCTCAATGCAACAATTTGGCAACCATTGGTAAACTGCTGCACAAAACAGAGAGAAATAAAAAAATATGCACAGCAAGATTTTAAAAATTAAAACGGTCCACAAAGAGTAAAGTGGTTTTCAAAATAAAAAATTACAGTACAATATATATATACATGTTCACATTCAACATACTAATTTGTGTGCCACATGGAGTCACTTCTTCTTAGAGTGCCTTGTCTTGAATTTGTTCTCGAGGTTCTAAGGGGATCAAAGACAAGACTTGCATCCTACAGAACAAAGAAGATGAATCAAGAGATTTTAATAATTAAGAGCACTACTATCAGTCATAACCCTATCCCATTCCAATCAAGAGATTTACGAGTTCGCTTTCCTCTTAACAACTAAATCCCACCTTATCATTGTTCATAAAAAAGAATCAAACATACAGGCAAGCCATACACACATACGTGCACGACAAAAAACAAATAATAATAAATTGAAACTAAAAGCTGTTCCAATTGAACAAAATGAATTCACAAACATTCCTTAAAAAAATCAAATAAAGCAAAAAGGAAGGAGTAACAAGTTGGACTTTGATAGCATGCAATAATCAACTTTATCAAATTCAAAGAATGAAGAAGATTAACATAGCATTGGATGGATTAATGCTATCATATAAACAAACCTTTAGTCCCATTGAGAATCTGAAAAATCTTTGTTGTCATTATTAATGCAAACCATTGGAAAAAGTGTTGACAAAACAACTGTCAGGTCGTGCAACATACAACATAGAATAACCATCAAAAAAAGAATCTAACCCAAAAAATTAAAAATTAAAAAGTATTTACATCTAACATAAATGGATTGACAAAAAGGAAATGATATAATAACAGTTTACAGAATAACAGATTTTGATTAGATGGCGGAGTAACAAATAAAATGAATATGCAATTACACATTAAATAGGTCATTGGAGATGACATTGGAAGCAAAATTTGTGTTGATGTTATAGCAATACACTAGTAAGCCACAAGACAAACAGAAAAATCCTAAAGGTCTTGTTTGATTGGGGATATAGATGGGAGATCAATTTTATCTAGTAAACTAAAGCAAAGCAATGGGGAGGAAAAGGTGTTTTCCAATGCTATAGCAATACACAAGCAAGTCACAAGACAATACATTAGCACAGGCAAAAGACTAGCCTGATATCTCAAAACATACAAGAATTATTTTGTCTTTCAATAACTTAACAAACATAAATCAACAATATCCCATCAAAAAATGTATTTGTTCGGTGATTAGTTTACATCACTATATCAACAATATTAAAAATGATATTCTAATATTTCGAAACTATTTCTTTGAAAGAGGGTGCACGTGACATATAAATTTTCCTTACAACTATACATTTATGCATACATGTATATATAAATGATCATGGTGATATAAGTTGGCCCCCACAACATCTCATGTTCACCTTTGAATATAACTTTCCAGGAAATGCAACACACACATATATAGAGAGAGGTTAAAAGTCATTGTTGGCATGGCCACTTTGACCTCGTTTAGGCAACTACCCACTCTTGGTGTAACGGCCCGGACTTGTATCTACCTAAATAATCATCTAAATACATTGTTATGTGCTAATGGCTTAAGTGTTAGATGTGAATTATATGTTTTTGAATTTGTATCTGTTGTTCATAGGAAAACTTGTTGCAATTACAACTTTAAACTGGAATTTGCAGGCCTTAGAGGTGCCAGAAATTGAAATCGATCGAATATTTGTAATTAGCATGATTTTTAGGACTTAGTGTGAAGTTTTGTAAAAATCTAATTTAGAATAAATTAGTTAGATTTAATTGAATATTATATATATATATATATATATATATGAGCCTTAGTGTTAGACTCAACATAAAAATAAAAATCTGGGAGAGAGAATGAAAAGAGTTCTAGAGAAAGGAAGAAATAAGGAGAAAGAAGAAGATCAACAGAGAATTGTAGGAATTTTCTTAAATCATCAACTCTAGGTATGAATCTCTTCCTTATTTCTTAAATTTGAGCCATTTTCACTCATAATCCTCTAAGATTGAAGCTTAAATTGAATGAACTCATGGTATTAACAAGCATGGCATATGTTTTCATGGAGGTTTTG
Organism: Camellia japonica; assembly: GCA_030407325.1. Lineage (NCBI taxonomy): Eukaryota > Viridiplantae > Streptophyta > Magnoliopsida > Ericales > Theaceae > Camellia > Camellia japonica. The sequence goes on along the minus strand of JAPPVO010000017.1, from coordinate 72,108,961 downwards.
GTCATACACATGATCTCTTGCATGAGGCTTGAAAATGGAGGAAGAACTTCATGGATTTGAGGATTTGAAACTCAAGAATGCAAGCTTTTTGGGTTTACATTTCAATTCAAGGGTTTCATTTGTCCTACATGGAAATTTAGTTTGATTTGAAATTATGGTCTTGTTTGAAGTTAGAAATTGTTTATTCAACATGTTTTTTGTGAGTTTTCGGTTTTGATTTGCATGATTTTGAAGTTGGGTCTGCAAAAGTTGAGCTTCACCTTCGAAATAGATTTTCGGACAGTGTTTCAACCCAGATCGCTCATGCAACCAAGGCCACCGTACAAATGGCCAGACCACCACACGTGCAGCCAAGGCCATCGCATGTGTGGCCAACAGCGCAGTTTTTTTGGTTTCGTTTTCTTTTCATTTTTTTGGCTTTCGGGCCTTCATTTATATGGTTTTCACATGTAATTCACATCCATATGCATATCATGAGCATGAAAGAGAGTAAAGGAAGAATAGGAATAACTGAACAAATATATAACAAATGATTTGAATAGATTAAACTGAATATACTATGAAATGTGTTTTGTTGTACTTGGATAGGTTTCTGCAGGTTGAGCCATTAAGGTGGACCATCCGATCAAGCACTGTGAGTGACATTTTTGTAAAGATATATTAATATGCACTATACTTGAAATGCTATACGAAATGCTATATGAAATGCTATGTTTCTGAAATGTGATTTTGATTTTGTAAACGAATATTTGGTTTGCAAATCTAGTATGGCACCCAAGGATAGTCCCAAGTCATGGGGGACGACACATTAGTGTGGGTCCATGACATACATGTGATTATGAGATCTCGTTAGTCATTTCATTGTGGTGATATATGTTTAATCGGTATTCGGAACCAATTACTCTAGTCGGAAGACGTTACGAAATGTTCCTTGGGATGTACCATTATTATGTTCTGATATGAGACTGATATGATAGATATGTATGATCGGTTTTCTATGTATGATTTGATGTGGAATTCATTCACTAACCTCTTAACTTTAATGTTATTCACTGGACTTTAGCTCACTGTGTGTCTATATATGTCTAGGTGAGCGACATGTGGCACAAGCCCAGAAGGAATCCTCTAGCCAAACCACTGCTTAAAGCTTTGGAGTTTTGTTCCGGTGCCTCCAAGTTGAGGCTAGGTCTAGAAGACCGTTGCCCAATTTTTGATTATGATGTTCTTTTGATTTGATACAAGTGTATATGTATATAGAAGCTTTGTACAAGATGTGATGTATGCAATACATGGTCGGTAAATTAACGCGATGTGCATGTGTTATTTCATATAGAATCACAGCTCATTGGACTATTTGTTATATAAGCTTCCGCTAGCCCGATTATTTTGATTTATACAGGAAGGCCTTTGGTAATGTCGGATTATTGGCCGATTACGACGCTAAATCTGTAGGGGCGGGTTTGGGTTGTGACAGAATGGTATCAAAGCACGAGTTAATCTACCCACACACGTGTCCAATTGAGCAATAGGAATTCTAGAAAAGAGTTAGGAACATTTTCATTGTGGTACAAGTTTGTGAGTGAAGATATGAATCCATGAACATTATGTGACATGAGAATGAATTCTTTTATTGAATATGAAAATACATAGGTAGATATGATTAGTGTTTGAACTTGAACATGAAAGTTGTATAACCTATATGAGAATATGGAATGAGAATGAATAAAGAAACTTTGTGGATTAGCATGCAATTTTGATATATAAGTGGCTTATGTGAACATGAAAGCTCCTATGTTTATTATTACCCATGCTTATATAGACCAATGGAGAACGCAAGAAATGTAGATGAGTCAGAATCTTCTAATGCTAGACTAGACTCGTTCAAAAGAATGGTTGAACTATTGGCTGAATCTTTGAGGCAATAACAACAGAGACAACCATTTCGGCCTCCTCTTCCGCCACCTGTTCAAATGGAACTGATCAATAATGACAACATCATTGCTCTAACCTAAAAGTTTAACAAGATGAAGCCGCCAACCTTTCGGGGAAGTCTTGACTTTTTGAAACCTGAAGCTTGGGTTTTGGAGATAGAAAAGTTGTTTGAAGTTTTCCCTTATTTAGAGGTACAAAAGGTTCCATTAGCCACTTTTACTTTGCAAGAGGAAGTGAGACGGTGGTGGATGCTTGTACGAGACAATAATGGCTCTATGATGTGGGCTCAATTTAAAGAAGTGTTCTATGAAAAATATTTCCCACAATGTGTGAGAGATCGCAAAGTGACAAAATTTGAATAGTTGAAACAGGGTACTATGTCAGTAGTGGAGTATGAAGCCAAATTACAGAACTGGCCCGATATGTTCCACACATGGTTGATTCAGATTATAAGAAAGCTAGGAAATTTGAAGTTGGACTTGATGTTGAAGTTCTTGACCTGGTAAATGTATTGAAGTTGACAAAACATGTGGATTTCCTTGATAGAGCCCTTATGGCTGAGGCAAATATTGTCGCATTGAAAATGTCCAAGTTAACGTCAACAACTGAATATGAGAGTAAGAAATAGAAGCAACAGAAAATTAAAAAGATCGGTGATTCGATGACTTCCATGAATGAACAATCAAATTCAAGAACTTTGAACAATACAAGTTGGGGAAACAGTGGGAACAATGGCATACCTACTTGTAGCAAATGTGGGAAACAACATTAGGGCATTTGTCGTCGCTTATCCGGAGCTTGCTTTAGATGTGGATAGAAAGAACACTTAGCTAAATTGTGTCCACAAGCTCACCCAAATAGTAGTAAATCCGTTCCTAGTGGGGTGAAATCAGCAATGACACTGAGAACAACCGCAACATCTACTCCCAAGGGAGCATTTTGAGGCAAGGAAGGGTTTACATCCTAGTTTTAGAAAATAAGTAGAATATTGAGACAACTGATGCATGTATTATCTTACTTTTGTACAACATATTTATGTGAAAATTAGTGTAGGCATCATACACTCCTTAACTTGATATGAATCGTGGACACGTTGATGGACCTTATGGACATGTGACCCTATGCCTTATGCTTTGCTTTCTATTACTATGTAGAATCTTATTAGCATCGACGGGTTATGTTTGACTTGTTTCTTTTGACCATAAAATCGTTGAAGAGTTATAAGTATGCAGTGAAACAAGACAAGGTTGAATGGTAGCTAATGCATGCTCTTGAGACTTATCTGAATTTGCCAAGTTACCTATGCTATGAAAACTGTTTGGATTTATAAAGTTTGAGAATATGCTGAGTAGGTATTTTATACTGTCCTTAGACAATTTCATATGAACTATAATTGTGGCTCGACTTTTCGTGCTCCTTTCGGATATGACTAGCCCCACAGTTTGGACTCCCGTGGTTCTGAATCTGATTTCACAAGTGCAATGTGAAACAATGAAAACACAAAAAAGAGTCTAAATCCAACAATTCTTTTGGAAAATTGATGTTTGAATCAAATGCCAAAAATGGACTGCTTTGCCAGATTTTAGAGTCATCACCTAAATATTTTTGGAAAATTTAGGAAACCCGAGACTCGTGGCAAAGGCCATTAGTTCATCATCACCAAAGTGTCTCGACTCAAGAACTTAGGTACGAGAGGGGAAGGTCATGAATTGAGCACCCCACTCGCCCGATCAAAGATCGACCTATCATGATGTGATTTTTATTTACATTATATGCTCTTGTTCCGATTATTAGCTATTTTTACTATGTGATGCACACACGTATAGACTAATTTCCAAAAGTTGAAACACTTTGATTTTATGTTTGTTTGAAAATTATTTTTGATACTCGTCACTTGAAAAGATGAGTTTGCATGTACATTAATCAATTTATCCCAACTTATGTAAAAAGGCCTTCATCCATTGGCATTAAAAGAGTTATATCACTTAAGCAATTAGCCTCATGGTATTCATGCTTATCATGGAAACAATCACACGCACGTGGTTATGCTAAAGAAATAAGTGCTCACCTAGTACTCTAAGGCAAGCCAAAAGAAATAAAAGAGTAAGAAAAAATGCATGATCCTACGGATGCAGAATGACTAATGCAACACATGCAATATACCATTTTAAATCAGCTCGGCTATTAACATGGCATGAGATTCAATTTGATAGCATGCAGTAACACATGTATTCAACGAAGTAATAAACATCAATGCTTGTTAGAATGATGAACCGAGCCTCGAAGCATGCAAAACAAGTGTATGCAAACATGGAAAATGCTAAGAGCAACATGATGTTCTAAACTAACCATCGTAAGAAAATAGATAAAAGGGAGAAAGACGTGGGTTGGAAGACATACACGTTATTACATATTGGCCCTCATGCAAGAGGGTCCGAATGAGTGTCTGAAAGTCCGAATTAAACTAATTATTACAAAACTGAATGAATGAATAAGTAACTAACTGCTAAGCTATAATTAACTAACTAGCTAATTTATTACAACAAAATAAACTAACCATCTAACGAAACATTGCTGCAACAATATTAATTACAAAATAATAATTAATAATTAATCATCAAACAAACAAGGATGCACAATGCTCGCATGCACAGCGTCCAGAAACTGCTTTATTTGCCCAGACGATTCTGTTTCACCTTCAGCCACTACCCTCTACTTTTGTAAAACACACTGCCTTACCAAACATTGATGGCCAGCCGACCCCCAATGAAGCTCGGCCAGGCCCAAATAAGGCCGGCCATGCCTTAATTTCATGAAAAACTTGTTTTTGTGCTCTGAGGTGAAAACAATGCAGACAGAGCAACTAAAGCCCTGTTTGTCCCCCCTGCTCTTCTCTGTTATGTGGAGCTTCAAGAGAAAAGTGGATTTAGTTCCAAAATCATCAACAAGCACATGTTGATGGCTTGATGATTTCGAACGCAATTGGACAAAAAAATTAATAAATGCAATGAAAGGTGACCACCCCTCCCTCTTATCATGAATTTAGCTCAAAGAGGAAAGCGGAGACGCTTTAAGGTTTATCAAAACATCATGAATTGACATATGACGACCCTTGACATGATGGACTCGGCATAACGTCCGGCTGAACCCAAGCAATGCAACTCATTTTCTTTACGTTGGTTGGTTCATTTTAAGCCAATTTTATTAATCCCTTTTTGATTTACCTTTCCATTATTTAATCAATTTGTCCAATAATGAGAGTTACATCCACTAAAATGAGAGAAGCATCAAACGAGAAGTTGTCTTCGACATTAGAGAGATGTAATGCCCTGATAATGAACCTCTGAAGAGATTAAACCATTTAGCATTGTATGTATCTTTCTCGTGTTTGAACAACATTCGGTTAAAACAACTCTCATGCAAAAGAAAAGAAGAAATGAGGGAGGTTGCAGAACTGACTTACGTGAAATTGATTTTAAGAATGAGATTCTTTATATGAAAACTAAGTAAAGAAAGCCATCAACTCGAATGACTCGGGGTCTAAGGCCTAAACAACCGAAGCCATGAGGACTTACAACACAACAAGTATAATATTCAAAGCATAAACTATTTAAATGAATTAAACAGCCCATAACAGCCCCTAAAATGTAAAAAAGCAATAGGTAAAAGCAAGAAAAAGTAAGCAAAAAGAGTAGAGAAAAAGTTATGGAACAAAGCCTAAGGAGAGGTGGCTAGCCCCTCCACTTTTAGCAACTTTAAATCATATATTTCAGCCCCAAAACAGTCCCAAAACAGTGGCTAAAAGTGTGTTTAAAGAGTACAAAAAAATAGACAAAAACAAGAGATATAAAGCTAGTAAGCAAAATCAAGAAGAGGTGGTTGACCCCTCCACTTTTGAGACTTTCAAACCATGTTTTCCAGCCTTTTTAAGCTCTGAAAATCAGTATGAAAACTAAATAAAAGAGTGCAAAAACAAAGGGTATGAGTTATGGGATAAGGTGCAAGAAAGGTTGTTAAACCTCTACCTTTTGTAGCCCTTTAACCCTAAGTTTCAGCACTTGGAATGGATCCAAAATAGTGTATAAACACAAGAAAAAGATAGAAAAAAGATGGAAATGAAAGCAAGGAAAAGGTGACAAGCTTATACCTCTTGAAGTGAGCAACTTTGGTTGTCGATCAAACTTGATTCCAAACACCCTCAAGTTTATGAAACATGGTTTGAAAGTTTAACAAAAAGCTTCAAGAACAAGCTCTAGTGGTGTATGCATTGTGTATGTATAGCTAAAGAAGGTTTGAGGGTCAAAGGAGGAAGGAAGATGGAAGGAGATCTTTCTAGCTCTTCATAGCCTTTGAAAAATTTGCTAACCTTGAATTCTGAAGGAAGAGGTCCTATTTATAGAATTTGAGCCAAAATGGTCAAAAATATCTTCAAACAAAGATACTTGTTCAATTCCCGCCAGCTATCGGTCTGGCGCCATTGAGACCCGGTCGGGCCTCAAAACCCACGGCCAGGCCTAAAAAGCAACCTAGGAAAAGTTTTCATTGAGGCCCCGACGGGGCCTCAATGAGGCACAGCCGGTTCTAAATGGACCCGGCCGGGTCTAAAAATCTACACTTCAGGCCCGAATTCAAACGGGTATAACTTCCTCATCCGGACTCGGTTGTAAGTGATTCTTGAGTCTAAATTGAAGCCCCAGAAGTCTACTTTCCAATGTTGGTGGCCTCACATCTAAATTCTAAGTGTGCAAAGAGATATGCCTATTTTAGTGAAGACTGCTCATTTTTTTCTCAATGGTTTGATACTCAGCTTCTTCCTAAACTAGTTTTCTTCCCTCTCCTCCAATTTCCTCCAACTCCAAACCCATACATAAGATGTTTTTAAAGATTTTTCAAAGATTTCACTTTCCTTCCACGTATCTCCACTTTGTCCTTGCTCGGTTTACCGAAAAGTGCAATATTTTAAACGAAATGTGAGCCTCGGAACATCGTAAAAGCATTTGGAAAAAGATTTTGAAATGAGAGTTTTAAGATCTAAAATAGTTTGGCCAAAAATGGGTGCAAGGTTTGGTATTAGAGCCTGAATCCAAATTTTTTCGCTAAGAATTCAAAAGATTGCACACTGTAACTTTCATCATTGAGTGTTCGGAATAAAGCTCCTAAGTCTTATGGGCGGTAAAAAATGGGGTGTCTACAGTTGCCCCTCTTTGACAGAGCTCGAAGTCATGAAATGACGTGAATGAATGTCAAAGCCCGAAGGTGACCCATTTTGACAAGGCCGTAAGACTTGGGCAAACAAACAAAATACAGATGCAGTTGGTTGAACCAGAGGGTTGCCTATGTATCCCTTTGCAAAGAATCAAACCAGTATAGTTCTAGGGCAGAATACAAAATGATACACAATGCAACGAAACAATGCCAATGATATATAATATATGTATATAACGAAATCATCAAACCACAAGCAGTGCTTACCACACAAATATCATAAAGGAATGGGGATAACCAAACAACGCCTAACATAGGCCAAGTGCCTACACCCTCAATACTGGCCTCAGCACAGCATGGGTGCTTACACATGACGGAAGTGGCCACAACCAAACAACACCTAACACAGGCTAAGTGCCTACACCCTCAATACTAGCCTCAGTGCAGCATGGGTGCTTACACATAATAGAACCATGTTTTAACATAAAAGGGGTGTGAGCACCTGCAAAACTATGTTTTTTGCAGAAAGAGAAAGAGTACAAGTAATTGGGAGGTATGATATAAGTAAGGAGTGATCTGCTGAGAAAGATAATGATCCTAAACGCTGAATGCAACAAGACAAAATACAATGCAATGGATGCAATTGATGAAGTGAATAAGGGGCGTAGGCTGAACTACGTCTTACCTAGAAAGGGCATGGACACAAAACAGACCATGTCTAACACAGAAAAGGTTCTGACACCCTCAATACTGGCCTCAGCGCAGCATAGGTACTTACACATGACAGAACTATGTTTCAACGAGGAAAGGATATGAGCACATGCCAAACGAAGCTTAACATGGAAAGGATGCATGATGTAATAGATTTAATGGATAATGCAGTAGCTGCATGCGATAGATGTTATATGCAATGCTATAGATGATACTTAATAAAATGCGATGTAGTAGTTGGGAAAGTGAAAGTATCTTACAAGGGCAATTAGCGATGACTCACCTTATGCTGTTGGGGATTTTCCTCTTCTTCTTGTTGCGCTTCCAAACCACGGGTACTACTTTTGTCCCTGACTATGTTTGCACCTTCCCCTATTCTCCAATAGGGTGACAGACTAAGTTGGTTCAGTATCTAGAATTGAGGCGTATACAAGCTACCTCAACATATGGGGCTACCATATAGATTTCAAGCCAAGGATACACCCTTGGGTATTTAAACCAGATTTTAGTCTCGGAAATTCCGAACCTTTGCGTTCTAGGCATCGCCATTTGAAATCTAGTTTCCACCGTCTTAATTGATCTCCTAGGAACTCACTACAAACACAGTCAGATGGCTATACCAGACCGTATGAAGTCGTTCGGACACGACAAACACCAAAGGAATTGCACCTCTAGAGGATTTAAGATCTCCTAGACCCAGTGAGTGCATAAGACAGTGCGAGTGAGGTGCACAAAACAGTGCGAATGAGGGTGAATAAATGCACAAAACAGTGCCATATGAGTGCACAAGATAGTGCGATGCAAGGTATAAAAAATAGTGTGATACAATGTGTACAAAACAGTGCGAACAAAGTGCACAAAATAGTGTCATACGGGGTGTAAGGTGCACAAAATAGTGTGAACTCAACGTGCACAAAACAGTGCTGTGGGTGCACAAGATAGTGCAATAAAAAGGGAATGCACAAAACAGTGCAATGCAAGGTGCACAAAATAGTGTTGTGTAAGGGGAATGCACAAAATAGTGCGAACTTAGGGTGCACAAAACAGTGTTATGGGTGCACAAGACAATGCGATACAAAGTGAATGCACAAAACAGTGCGAACTCAAGATGCACAAAACAGTGCAAAACAAGGTGAAGATGTATAAATGCACAAAACAGTGCGATGAGAGGTGCACAAAACAGTGCGAACTCAAGGTGAATGCACAAAACAGTGTGAACTCAAGGTGCACAAAATAGTGCGAACTAAAGTGAATGCACAAAACAATGCGAGTGAGGTGAAGATGTATGAATGCACAAAACAGTGTGATGCAAGATGTACAAAACAGTGCGATGAAAGATGCACAAAATAGTGCAATCCAAGATACACAGAATAGTGCGAGATAGGGTGCACAAAACAGTGTGATACAAAGTGAAGATGCATGGTATGTAGAGGGAAATGAGCAATACTCAGAGTAATGTGTCATGTACCTTATGAAATGAGTGTGGGGCAACTTGCCACAATTTATTGAAATGTACTTAAAAAATATTGCCGAAGGTGACTCAACGAAACAGGAGCAATCAATCACACAATTCAAATCAACCAGAATGTATGAGAATGCATGCACAATCCAAAGCACATGTATTAATCGGTGGGAAGATGACAATCCCAAGAGAGTTTTGAAAAGGTTAGAGACAACTTTTGAAAGCTGAATCATATCAAAGTCATCATGGGGGTGAGCTCACCCTAATAGAGGGAACAGTCCTGACAAATGGCATTGAGCGGACTGAGAAAAAGGTTAGGAAGGTTTGGTTCATGCCCCTTGTTCAATTGATGGCCCAATCAGATGCATTGAAAATTGCCCCTAGTGTTCAGTCATTGGCTATCGGTTGGGTTCATGCCCTTTGTTCGATGGATGGCCCGATCAGATGTACTGAAAGTTGCCCCTAGTGTTCAGTCACTGGCCACCTTTTTTAGTATCATGCAAGCATGTGTAATGGGGATCATCAGCTCTTGGAACAATTTCCAACCAATCAGACCCATGCTTCCCTTCTGTCCCAGTATGTTGAGAATCTACTCCATTTCCCCCCAAAGCAGTGACGGATTCCTCATATACACTTTGCAATGATCATGAATATGATTCACCTTGTATGGGCACTCTCAATTTGTTTATAAATTCCACAGATGGACTTGTTTTTAAGTTTGGAGCAAACACTCATGTATAGAATTTTGGCGATGCCACTTTGTTAAACTTTGAGCGACAAACACGCCATGATGGCTCGATGAAGAGCGCTTTTGAGCGACATACACGTTATGGTGACTTGATGAATAGCGCAGACTGAAGAAAACACCAAGCACGACACAACATAACTCACAATTGACCCAAAAGCAAAAAAGACTCAAGGTGACTGATCATTCATAGTGCCTCTAGTATTACTTATGTTCCCTGTAAAACTTAATTTCGCAAAACCTGAGTTTTGATTCATTTTTTGCTCAAGTTAGAGATTCAATTGATAAGTTCGAGTATTGAAAATTGTTCCACTTGTTGATTCAAGCTAGTTCTTTCTTACCCAACGCAAGCATGATATGTGTAGCAGTCAGTGTAGCTCATGGATTGATGTGAAGTTGACGACGTGAATTAGGCAAGATGATGATTGGGTCGAGATGAACAAGATGGATATGGTTGAGACCGAACTTCAGGATGAAGTTGTCTACGTATCCCAAGAATGGGAATCAGGTCAACGTAGTTCATGGCTAAGGTTCACTCGGGTTTTGACACTCTCCTTTTGCACTCTAACTTTTGTCAAAGTCGCCCCTTCGGGGTTTTCAACCTTGTGAGCTCTATTTATTTGATTTCTCATTTTTTTCATTCTTTAACTTTTGCCTAGGTCGCCCTTTCAGGTTTTCGGCCTAGCGAGCCTCTCAAGGATAGCATTACAACATTTGTGGTGAATTTGATCCATAGTTATCCTTGCCCTAACACTGGAATTGGCTTCGCCTTGATTTGAGCTTGGTTCTCCATTCTTTTATGCATGCCTTCTTCCTTTCTCATGCTCCTTTTCAACGTTGGTTCCTCTTGCAATGTGGTACTTCCTCTCATTGGCTTTACCAAATTCAGAAAAAAGTTCCATTCCTCATTCCAATGGATACCCCTGGCTTGATAGTTAACTTCTTTTCCCTTTTCTTTTTCTTTTTTTCTTTTTCTCCTTTCTTTTTCTTTTCAGTTTCTCTTTTTGGTTTTTTTTTTCTTTTTTCCTTTTGGTTTCATTTCTTCTTTCTTTTCTTCTTTTTGGTTTCTTTTATCCATTTCCTTTTGAAGTAATGAAAACACCAGGGGAAGAAATTCTATGATTGTGAGGTTTGAAAGTCGTCTTGTACTTTGCCAAAATGATTGCCAAGGTGAAGAAAAACCCCAAGACAGTGTAGGATACCCCACACAATTCTGAATTTATCTTTGTAAGTTTGCAAAAGAAGCAGTTTAAAATTTGGAAATCATGAAGGACTTTGCGCCAATAATTCAGAATCCACTTAAACCATTTAGGGGATCCTTCTCAACACTCATGCTTATTAACAGAATCTCATTCAAAAACAAAAATCAAAGCTTTTTCCATTTTGAAAAAGGTCACACATGCATTGCTATAAGCACAATAAAATTATCAGAAACTTGACTCCCACTTTCTTATTTAGAAAAATGAAGACCTGAGGATACACAAGAGCGACTCAATGGAAAAGACTCAACTGACACAACAACACAAGAAAAGACAACGAAAATAAAATGCATAACTCAACTATTTACAGGACACGATTCAAACAAAATTAGCATCCTTGAGACAAAATGGGGTTTTCACTCTCCAAGTCCATTGGTAGAATTCAAAAACAACTTCAAGTAGCCTACGAGAGGGTCCAAACCTGCCTTCAAGTCAACATTAACATCCACACCCAGTAGGATTGAGTTTAGGCTTCCATATTGAGTCTCATAGATTGAGCCTCACAATTATCCCGGTTGTCCCCACACATCTCCTTGACCGTCCTAGTTGGGGTCAAGATTGGTTGTTGGCAAGCCATGGATAGATTTATGTTATGAGGTGGCAATCTATTGCAATTAGGGAGAGGTTTATTGACAACTTTGGGATTTTCAGGTGGGATGATGACCTTATTGTCAATTAGGTCTTGAATTTCATGGCAAAGGTGAAAGCAATGGTCAGTATGGTGATCGTACTACTGATGAAATGTGCAATATTGGGTAGGGTCATATCTAGGTCGGAGAGGATTAGGGAAAGGTTGAGGATTGAGCAGTTTGAGATGCCCTTTCTCCATCAATACCTTCAAGGCGAGGGTTGGGCTCATATAGAGATGGGTGAAGGTTCGATTTTGGAAGGAAGAAGCATTAGGTTTAGGGACATTGGCAAATGGGTTGGCGGGTGTTAGCTAGGTATTCATGGGCTTGGGACTAAAATCAGGATGGGTGTTTCTGGTAAAGCATCCCGTTCCAATGCTTGCCCCTGATTCAAAATGCTCCCAACCTGAGTAATAAAAGTGTAATCCACAGTCTTTACAATGACTGTGAGCATTTGCTGCTTGTTCAACCCTTTGACTTTCAAAGTCTTAATAGCCCACCGAAGATGTGCATAGGGATCAACACTTACCCCAGACTCATTCTTGCTACTTGCTTCAACCATGTTCGCTTTTGATTGGCCCAATCCACTTTTAGTTTGTCCCAAGATTGGAGAATCCTTTGATGGGGTTGAAACCCCAAAGGTCAAATCTGCCACCGTTCCTTGAAGGTCTTCAATCATTCTCAACATCTTAGCAGTAGTGGGTTTGGCCATTTGGCGCTCTTGATGTGTGCGAACCGAAGTGGGTGTATCCATCATGCATAAATTAGTGCTTTCTAGAATAAACACCTCATGCTTGGGTAAATGGGCTGAGGTGATATATATGCTGAGGTCGAAGGTAAGTGGCAGTGTATAGATGAGGTTAAGGTGAAGAGAAGGTACTTGGTTGTCGATGGGAAGTGGATTGGTGGTAACATTGGGTTCTTGGGGTGGAGCTATTGTCTAGTTATCGATGAGATTCTGAACCTCATGACGAAGGTGGTAGCAACGATCAGTGCCATGACCGTACTACTGATGGTACGCATAATATTTAGTGGGGTTATGTCTAGTAAGGAGTGGGTCAAGAAGAGGTTGGGGATCAATGGGTTTGAGATACCCTCTTTCCACTAGGACTTTTAGTGCGCTAGTTAGGCTCATATGGAGGGGGGTGAAAGTTCTGCCTTGAGCTCGGGTTGGGCTGGCTGTTTGTGGGTTAGTATTGGCAAAGGGGTTGGCAGTTTTGGGAGTAGTGACAACAGTATTGATTTTAGTGGTTTCAGGAATAGTGCTACTACTAGCATTGATACTCCTGGAAAACACCCTCGTTGTTGGTTCGCTTATTCTGTGAATAATCCCTGTGTTGAATGCACTCTCAATCTGAATCCCCAATTCATGCAAATTTTTGAAAGTGAACAGTGGAGCGACTATTAACTTTTGTAACATATCAGGCTCAAGGTTCTGCACCACTATCCGCACTTAGTCCTTCTCAGAAGGTCAATATGTCATTTGTGTTGCATTTGCTCTTCACCTTGCAACAAATTCCACAAAAGGTTCTTCAAGATTCTGGTGGGTTGCTTCAAGCTCTTGGGTGGTCATTTCTATTAGGGTATTGTAAGAATACTGATTGACAAATGTCTCAACCAAATCTTCCTAGTTCTGCTTCACCGAATCCTCTAACTTGGCGTACCAAGTGGCCGCTATACCCGACAGGATTCTTCCATACAGAGAGAGTTTCTGAGGCTTAGTCAGACCCATTGGTTTCAGGATGTCCAAGAAAAGTTGGATATGTACCATAGGACCTCCAAACCCGTCAAAACGGTCAATAAGCGGCATTTTGAACCTGTCTGGGAGCCTTACGGCAACCTCCATGTACCCATCCACAATGTCGGGAATGGAGTTAATTCCCTGTGCCTTTTTGATTGCTTCTCAAGGTTAGCAATTTTTAACAAGGTTGGGTTAAGCTCATTAATATTAAGGGGATAACGCTCCTCATTAGACTGCACTAGGGGTCTGAAAACTCAAGCTTGAGCTAACCCTTCTCGAGGATCTGGGCTATGCAAATCTTCAGCTGGCGGAGGTGGGTCAAAGTTTGAATAGGGCCCAAGACTGGATGTGCAGTAGATGCCCCAGATAGGCATTGCATTTCAACACTGGTCTCGTCCTATGTGGCAATTCCCTGGTTTAAGGCCGCTATCATGGCCACAACTTTTTCTGGACTCTGTGCCATCACGGGTCTGCTGAGTTGGCAGTCAGAGAAATGGATGGTTGTAAGCTGAGAACTGACTAACAACGATTTTGACCCGGTTATACTTAATGTATCTGAATTGGATTAGTTTATACAGGTTTAACTGGATTGGGTTTTTTAGAATTGATATTTTAGCATTTGCTGGATCTTTTCTAAGTTGGCCTTTGGGAATCAGATAAACCGGACCTTTGCTGACTGGGTTTTTTCTGGATGGACTGAGCCTGCGATAGGTTAAGGCTTTCCGGGTTGGATTGGGCTTGGCCTTTTCCTTCTTTGGCTCAAACAAACCTAGCATTAAAACAAATGCCCTATCATATCAGGATATTAGGCATGCTGGTAAAAACAAAGCAAGATATAATTTTGGGCCCTGGTTTTGGTATGTTTCCACCATATCAAACACAAACCCCTAGATTTTGACCCAAATTCTAATTCTGATATGACCCTCAAGTTTGAAAGGAATCACCTCAATATTAAGACTCTCCAAGGATTGCATCACACATTTCTAAAGATTTCATATTTTGCACAAAAGCATTCAAAACACCACTATGAGAGGTTAGGGATTCCCTGTCCTAGCTTTTGGAGTGATCTATAGCTTTACTATTCAAACAAGCAGTATCACAATAGCCTAGCAAATAGGAGGGCATCCTGTCCTATGTTTGAAAAGTCACTAAGGCTGACTATATGCAATTAAGACGATTGGTCAAAAATGGTACCTCAGTAAGACTACCTAATATACCTCTCACACCTAACACCAAGAAATGAAAGGAGGATCAAACGGTACAGGGGTAATCCAGATCCAAGGGTTGTGTTTCCAACATGATAGAGCCCATGACCGATCAGCCTTTTGGCGAGCTTTTGGGCAAGCCTCCTCCAAACCGTCCAGGAATAGCAAATGGAAAACACAATGACTTAAAGTAACAATGCAAATGCAATGCTAAGAACATTTATAGGTAGATAAAATTTCACATCATGAATTTCAAGTCAAGTTCTCTAAATCCCCAGCAGAATCGCCAGAAACTGTGGCTCGACTTTTTGTGCTTCTTTCGGATACGACTAGCACCACAGTTCGGACTCCCATGGTTCTAAATCTAATTTCACAAGTGCAATGTGAAACAGTGAAAACACAAAAAAGAGTCTGAATCTAACAATTCTTTTGAAAAATCGATGTTTGAATTAAATGCCAAAAATAGACTGTTTTGCCAGATTTCAGAGTTGCCACCTATATATTTTTGGAAAATTTAGGAAACCCGAAGTGTCTCGGCTCAGGACCTTAGGTATGAGAGGGGAAGGTCATGAATTGAGCACCCCACTCGCCTGATCAAAGACCGGCCTCTACTAATCATGATGTCATTTTTATTTACATTATATGCTCGTGTTCCGATTATTAACTATTTTTACTATGTGACGTACACACATATAGATTAATTTGCAAAAGTTGGAACACTTTGATTTTATGTTTGTTTGAAATTTTTTTTTGAAACTGGTCACTTGAAAAAGTGAGTTTGCATGTACATTACTCAATTTATCCCAACTTATGTAAAAAGGCCTTCATCCACTGGCATTAAAAGAGTTGTATCACTTAAGCAATTAGCCTCATGGTATTCATGCTTATCATGGAAACAATCACACGCATGTGGTTATGCTAAAGCAAGAAGTACCTAACACTCCAAGGAAAGCCAAAAGAAATAAAAAAGTAAGAAAAAATGCATGATCCTACGGATGCAGAATGACTAATGCAACACATGCAATATGCCATTTTAAATAGACTCAGCTATTAACATGGAATGAGAATCAATTTGCTAGCATGCAGTAACGCACGTATTCAACGAAGTAATAAACAGCAATGCTTGTTAGAATGATGAACCAAGCCTCGATGCATGCAAAACAAGTATATGCAAACATAGAAAATGCTAAGAGAAACATGATGTTCTAAAATAACCACCGTAAGCAAATAAGTAAAAGGGAGAAAGACGTGGGGTTGGAAGACATACAGTTATTACATATTGGCCCTCATGCAAAAGGGTCCGAATGAGTGTCCGAAAGTCCAAATTAAACTAATTATTACAAAACCGAATGAATGAATAAGTAACTAATTGCTCAGCTATAATTAACTAACTAGCTAATTTATTACAACAAAATAAACTAACCATCTAACGAAACATTGCTACAACAATATTAATTACGACAATCAATAATTGATTACAACAATAATAACTAATAATTAATCATCAAACAAACAAGGATGCACAAGGATGCACAATGCTCGCATGCGCGGCTTCAGAAACTGCTCTATCTGCCTAGACCATTCTATTTCACCTTCAGCCACTGCCCTCTACTTCTGCAAAACACACTGCCGTACCAAACATTGATGGCCAGCCAGCCCTCAATGAAGCCCCGCCGGGGCCAAATATGGACAGCTGTGCCTTAATTTCATGAGAAACTTGTTTTTGTGCTCTGAGGTGAAAACAATGCAGACAGAGTAGCTTAAGCCCTTTTTGTCCCCCCTGCTCTTCTCTGTTATGTGGAACTTCAAGAGAAAAACAGATTTAGTTCCAAAATCATCAACAAGCACATGTTGATGGCTTGATGATTTCGAACGCGATTGGACAAAAAATTAATAAATGCAATGAAAGGCGACCACCCCTCCCTTTTATCATGAATTTAGCTCAAAGAGAAAGGCAGAGATGCTTCAAGGTTCATCAAAACATCATGAATTGACGTATGACGACCCTTGACACGATGGACTCGGCATAACGTCGGGCCGAACCCAAGCAATACAACTCATTTTTTTTTACGTTGGTTGGTTCGTTTTAAGCCAATTTTATTAATCCCTTTTTGATTTACCTTTCCATTATTTAATCAATTTGTCCAATAATGAGAGTTACGTCCACTAAAATGAGAGAAGCGTCAAATGAGAAGTTGTTTTCGACATTAGAGAGATGTAATGCCCTGATAATGAACCTCTGAAGAGATTAAACCATTTAGCATTGTATGTATCTTTCTCATGTTTGAACAATATTCGGTTAAAACAACTCTCAAACAAAAGAAAAGAAGAAATGAGGGAGATTGCATAACTGACTTATGCGAAATTGATTTTAAGAATGAGATTCTTTATATGAAAACTAAGTAAAGAAAGCCATCAACTCGAATGACTTGGTGTCTAAGGCCTAAACAACCGAAGCCATGAGGACTTAAAGCACAACAAGTATAATATTCAAAGCATAAACTATTTAAATGAATTAAACAACCCATAACAGCTCCTAAAATGTAAAAAGCAGTAGCTAAAAGCAAGAAAAAGTAAGCAAAAAGAGTAGAGAAAAAGCTATAGAACAAAGCCTAAGGAGGGGTGGCTCACCCCTCCACTTTTAGCAACTTTAAATCACATATTTCAGCCCTAAAACAGTCCAAGAACAGTCCCAAAACAGCCCAAAAATAGTGGATTAAAGTGTGTTTAAAGAGCACAAAAATATAGACTAAAGCAAGAGATATAAAGCTAGTTAGCAAAATCAAGAAGAGGTGGCTAACCCCTCCACTTTTGAGACTTTTAAACCATGTTTTCCATCCTTTTTAAGCTCTGAAAATCAGTGTGAAAACCAAAGAAACGAGTGCAAAAACAAAGGGTATAAGTTATGGGATAAGGTGTAAGAAAGGTTGTTAAACCTCTCTACCTTTGGTAGCCTTTTAACCCCAAGTTTCAGCACTTGGAATGTATTCAAAATAGTGTATAAAACAAGAAAAAGATAGAAAAGATGGAAATAAAAGCAAGAAAAAGGTGACAAGCTTATACCTCTTGAAGAGAGCAAGCTTTGGTTGTTGGTCAAACTTGATTCCAAACACCCTCAAGTTTATGAAACATGGTTTGAAAGTTTAACAAAAAGCTTCAAGAACAAGCTCTAGTGGCGTATGTATTGTGTATGCATAGCTAAAGAAGGTTTGAGGGTCAAAGGAGGAAGGAAGATGGAAGGCGGTCTTTTTAGCTCTTCAAAGCCTTTGGAAAATTTGCTAACCTTGAATTCTGAAGGATGAGGTCCTATTTATAGAATTTGAGCCAAAATCGTCAAAAATATCTTCAAACAAAGATATTTGTTCAATTTTCGCCAACTGTCTGTCTGGTGCCATTGAGACCCGGCCAGGTCTAAAAATTTGTACTTCAGGCCCAAATTCAAATAGACATATCTCCGTCATCTGAACTCGGTTTTAAGTGATGTTTAAGTCTAAATTGAAACCCCAGAAGTCTACTTTCCAATGGTAGTGGCCTCATATCTAAATTCTAAGTGTTCAAAGAGATATGCCTATTTTAGTGAAGACTGCTCATTCTTTCTCAACGGTTTGATGCTTAACTTCTTCCTAAACTAGTTTTCTTCCCACTCCTCCAGTTTCCTCCAAGTCCAAACCTAAAAATAAGATGTTTTTAAATATTTTTCAAATAGTTCACCTCCCTTCCATGTATCTCCACTTTGTCCTTGCTCGGTTTGCCAAAAAATGTAATATTTTAAACAAAATGTGAGCCTCAGAACATCGTAGAAGCATTTGGAAAAAGATTTTGAAAAGAGGGTTTTAAGATCTAAAATAGTTTGGCCAAAAATGGGGTGCAAGGTTTGGGATTAGAGCTTGAATCCAATTTTTTCACTAAGAATTCAAAGATTGCACAGTGTAACTTTCATCATCGGGTGTTCAGAATAAAGCACCCAAGTCTTAAGGGCGGTCAAAAATGAATATGGAACCTACTGTAATTGACTGTGATATGGAGTTATTGTGTACATTTGGAACGATGGCTTATTGGAATATTGTGATCGGGTTATGCTACTACGGAAATTGGTAGACCGAGAACTTAACTATGATTTGAACATTTACCTTGCCTTGAGAATCTTGCGTGAACTACTAATAGAAAACTATTTGATTATGAACGATACTTAAACTCTTACTACCAACTGATTGAGAACAAATGTAGTAAGAACACATGTATTATTACCTTGACTACCATGGGATTGATTATTGGGAAAATGGTTGCTTCCGGGCTACTACCATTTAAATGTGATGCTATGGGCTTCGATTGTTAACCCCAACTACTTGAACGCATGTGCATTTTATATGTTCTACAGTTGACTGTTTTAGTATAAGCATATTATGCAATTGTACTATGGGAAATGAGAATTGTTAACTGCATAAATGATTTGCTTGTATGACATATAGGAATTATATGAAGCTTTAGTGAAATGTGTCGCCTCGTGTTATTAAAAAAAAAAACAAACAAAACAAAACAAAACAAAACAAAAATAAATAATAAAAAAAACAATTCTAGAAAGGACTAAGAAACTAGGTTTGTTATTGGTCAGATTATTGTGCTCATGGGTTTTGACTATGAGAAATTTGATCGACCTTCTGTAGTACCGTGTAAAAGAGAGGAATTAGTGGTGCAATGGGAAAATAAAATGACAAATGGGACCTTGACTTGATTTGTGACATGATAACCTAAGTTTGGAGGACTAGTATTGTAACGGCCCGAACATGTATCTGCCTAAATAATCATCTAAGTGCATTGTTATGTGATAATGGCGTAAGTGTTTGATGTGAAGTATATGATTTTGAATTTCTATCTATTGTTCATAGGAAAACCTATTGCAATTACAACTGTAAATTGGAAATTGAAGGCCTTAGAGGCACCAGAAATTGAAATTGATTGAATATTTTTGATTAGCATGATTTTTAGGACTTGATGTAAAGTTTTGTAAAAATCTAATTCAGAATAAATTAATTAGATTTAATTGAATGTTATATATATATATATATATATGAGCCTTAGTGTTAGACTCAACACAAAAATAAAAATTTGAGAGAGAGAATTAAGAGAGTTCTAGAGAAAGGGAGAAACAGGGAGAAAGAATAAGATCAAGAGAGAATTGTAGGACTCTACTTAAATCATCAACTCTAGGCATGAATCTCTTCCTTATTTCTTAAATTTGAGCCATTTTCACTCATAATCCTCTAAGATTGAAGCTTAAATTGAATAAACTCATGGTATTAACATGCATGGCATATGTTTTCATGGAGGTTTTGGTCATACATATGATCTCTTGCATGAGGCTTGAAAATGGAGGAAGTACTTCATGGATTTGAGGATTTGAAACTCAAGAATGCAAGTTTTGTGGGTTTACATTTCAATTCATGGGTTTGATTTGTCCTACATGGAAATTTAGTTTGATTTGAATTATAGTTTTGTTTGAAGTTAGAAATTGTTTATTCAACATGGTTTTGTGAGTTTTGGGTTTTAATATGGATGATTTTGAAGTTGGGTTTGCAAAAATTACGCTTCTCCTTCGATGTAGATTTTTCGGACTATGTTTCAACCCAGACCGCTCGTGCGGCCCGGGCCATCGCACATGCGGCCAACCCTTTTTTGGCCAAAATTGCATTCTGAAATCACCGCTCGTGCAGCCAAGGTCACCGCACGAGCCACCAAACCACCGCACGTGCCACTAACAGGGCAATTTTTCCATTTTGTTTTCTTTTCATTTTTTTAACTTTCGGGCCTTCATTTATATCGTATTCACATGTAATTCATGCCCATATGCATATCATGAGCCTAAAATAGAGTAAAGAAAGAATAGGAATAACCGAACGAATATATAATGAATGATTCAAATAGATTAAACTGAATATCCTATGAAATGTGTTTTGTTGTGCTTGGACAGGTTTTTGCAGGTTAAGCCATTAAGGTGGACCATCCGATCAAGCACTGTGAGTAACATTTCTGTAAAGATATGTTGATATGCACTATACTTGAAATGCTATATGATATGATATGTTTCTAAAATGTGGTTTTGATTTTGTGAATGAATATCCAGTTTGCAAATCTAGTATGGCACCCAAGGATAGTCCCAAGTCATGGGGGACGGCACATTAGTGCGGGTCCATGACATACATGTGATTACAAGATCTCGTTAGCCACTTTGTTGTGGTGATATGTGTTTAATCGGTATCCGTAACCGATTACTCTAGTTAGAAGACGTTAAGAAATGTTCCTTAGGATGTACCATTATTATGTTTTGATATGAGACTGATATGATCGATATGTATGATTGGTTTTCTGTATATGGTTTGATGTGAAATTCGTTCACCAATCTCTTTATTTTAATGTTATTTACTGGGCTTTAGCTCACTGTGTGTCTATATATGTCTAGGTGAGCGACATGTGGCACAAGCCCATAAGGAACCCTCTAGCCGAGCCATTGCTTAAAGCTTTGGAGTTTTGTTCTGGTGTCTCCGAGTTGAGGCTAGGTCTAGAAGACCGTTGTCTAGTTTTTTTATTATGATGTTCTTTTGATTTGATACAAGTGTATATGTATATAAAAGTTTTGTACAAAATGTGTTGTATGTAATACCGGGTGGGTAAATTAACGCTATGTGCATGTGTTATTTCATATAGAATCACAGCTCATTGGACTATTTGTTATATAAGCTTCCGCTAGCCCTGATTACTTTGATTTGTACAGGAAGGCCTTTGGTAATCTCGGATTACTGGCCTGCTATAAAGCTAAACCTATAGGGGTGGTTTGGGTTGTGACACTTGACCTCAATTTTTTAAAATAGACAGTGATTGGGCTAGTAGTTTCTATAGTTATTAATTTTCTTCTCTCTTGTTTCATGATATTCTTTCTTGGGTCTAGAGGAATAACAAATAAATTTATTAAATATTAAAACTCAAACCAATATGTGACTTCAGAATACAACAGAAGAAGTAGAAGAAGAAGAAGAAGAAGAAGATGAGCAGAGACAAATAAATTTTTGATTCAGGCATTGCATCAAAAGTTGGAGGGCGAAAGATGTAACAGGAAGAACAAATTCATGGGAAAGAACAAATGCATGAAAGGTACAAATCAACAACCACGAATCCAATTCAATATGAGAACAAACCAAACTTAGACACAGAGAGCCAAAAGAGTTCTTAATCAAGCAACCATAGGAAAATGAAATTAAGAATTCGATTGCACAACTAATGGCATATGGAAGTTGAAGAAAGGCATACCTCGTCTGTTTCTTGAACCAGATTGACAACAATTTGCATGTTGAATGTTGTTTTACAAACAGGCCAATCGATTGAATATTGTTTGTGGAATGAACTATGTTTGTAAGTTGAAGGTAAAATACTTCAAATCTCCATGAATATATTCATTATTTAGCAAGCGAGATCAAGCCTCTGTATCAAAAAAAAAAAAAAAAAAACAAAACAAAACAAAAAAAACCCTAAATGTAGAACAAAAATCACAACCAATTTACTCGTTTCCCAGAATTGAAACTCCTACAGCATCAAAAAAAAAAAAAACATCTTAGAGCTATAGTGAAATGGGCAAATAAGGAAGGAAGAGAGAGAGAGAGAGAGAGAGAGATACCTAAATCAAAATCAATGGGCTTGAGACGGTGAGTGATGATGGCGATGAGACGGTGTACCGACGGAGAGCGATGGGCAGTTCAACCGGAGAGAGAGCAAACTCTAATGTGTTGATTGGTTTTTCCTTTCGTGTATGTATCAATACATACAGAGAAATCAAATTTAAAAAAAAAAAATTAAACATAAACCAAAATGAGGCAGCAAAATTGAGTGTTCCCACCAAAAAAAATTTAGTTTTATTGCTGACTAAATCATTTTGGTCACTGAAAATAACCTCTGCTGACTATAATTTTTTGGCGACTAAACTATTTTAGCTAAAAATAAAACAATGCTAATTATTTGGCGACTAAACTATTTTAGTAGCCAAAAATTATTATTCCACAACTAAAACATTTTTGGTCACCGAAAATAAATATTTGTCGACTAAATTTTGGTCGCCAAAGATTAATAGCAAATATTATGTGAGATGTTTGCCGACTAAATTTATTTTAGTAGGCAAAAAGTAGTATACGATGACTAAATAAATCTTTGTAGCAAAAAAATAAAAACTAACACCGACTAATATGTCTTTTAGTCGCCTATTGTGTAATTTTTTAGCGACTAAGTGGTTTCTTTCTCGCCTATTGGGCAACTTTTTAGCAATTGATTGTATTTTAGTTGCCTATTGGGCTCTTTTTAGCAACTAACTATTTTTTAGTCACCTATTGGGTCACTTTTTAGCGACTAATTGTGTTTTTAGTCGGCAATAAGTAATATACGGCTACTAAAATATTTTAGTAGCTAAGATATGAACCATTGCCGACCAATACAAATTTTAGTCGCCATAGGGATGGCTTTTGGCGACGAAATTCATTTTAGTCGCCAAATTTGGTCGTCAAAAGTGCAAATTGTTGTAGTGTTCAAAGAGAGGCAAGTTTATTAATTACCTAAGTTCTAAAACTTTTTTCTAAATTTAAATAAGATTAAATACATTGCTTGTTCCTAAAGCATGCACATTGTGTCATTTTAATTCTAAATATATAAATCATGTTTGTTTGTTTGTTTTTTCAAATAGTCTTTATTGTTGTTTTCTCCAAATTTTACATCGCCAGTGGGACATTTTTTTTTAAGAGTATGAATGAAAATTTAAATGACAATGGCATTGGGACAATTTAAATTAGAATTATTGGAGATCAAATTGATATGATTGAAATAATAAGGATTAAAATAAATCAAAGTGCACACTTTGACGACAAACATCAACTTTAGTATTAAGATTTTTGTAATGGATCTTTCTACAATGGTATCCAATAATATATGTTTAAAGTTGAATTACATAGTATTAGGATGTGTGATTTTAATGTCATTTTATATTTTAGCTTAAACTGTTAAATTACATTATGTTGACATGTCTTGTTATAATAAAAACAAAACAAGATCATTATAGAAAAATCATAATAAAATAACCTTTTCCATTATATTTTACCCTTTAAAATAAAAATTTATTGACATCATTATTTTACACTTGTGATCTTAATCTCAGTAAAAATGGTAAGTTATTAATAAATCCTAATAGCTAGATTCAATTCTCATCAAATTATATTAAAAATAAGTCCTAATAAAATCGTCACTAAAAATAATTTTTATGACAATTTTTTACATATGTCACTAAAAATTGAATTAGTGACTTTTTTCTCACGATTTTTATAAATTGTCGCTAAAACTTACAATTGGTGACTTTTTTTGACTAATTTTTTTAAAATTGTCGTTGAAAGTTAAAAAATATTAATTTTTTGTGACGATTTTTTAAATCGTTTCTAAAACTTATAATTAGTGATATTTTTGTAATAAAATTTTCAAACTATGCTAAAAATTAACAATTAGTTATATTTTTTTAATAATATTTGATGAAAAATATTATTAATTATCATCAAACTTATTGAATAATAAATTTGCGTATTAAAATTTATATGTAAGTTTACGTAGAAAAAACAAGAATAAAATGGCAATATGCAATTTTAATGAATATATACTTGGTCCACAAAAACAATCAATGTATGGTCTTTCCTCATCGCATAAAGTGACTTGGCACCAACTTTCTATGATGAGTGTGCTAGAATTCTTAAAAATTTTAGTAAAATTTTTATCAAATGTCTTATATGAGTGTAGATTTCACACTTATGTAAGACATTTGATAAATATTTTGATAAAATTTTTAAAATCTCACTACAAAAATTTCAGGTTTTTGCGACGGCAAATTGCCGTCGCTAATACTCTTAATGTCATCTTAAAAAACTTTTAACGACGGCAAATGACTTTTAGTGACGGCAAAGGGGGGGTCACAACAGAGGGCGTTGCCAAGAAGTTTTAGCAACGGCTATAATGACCAATTTTTTTTTTTTAAATAGCCAGTGCATTATTTAATTGAGCAAATTTTCGAATTTGAGTGCTGTGTAAATTCTATGCGAAAATAGTTCAGTTTTGTATTTTTAAAAAATATTTTCAGATCTCAGAAAATTATGATATTTTTATATATTGTTCCCATATGAGTCTATCACATCGGATAAAAATTTCAGAATTAAATGATGAGTATTTATTTTATGAAAATTCACGGACTGATTGGTGTTCAGTTTAATTTATAGCAGAATTTTGTTATTTAATTTTTAATGTTTAGATCATGATTTGGATAGATTTGTTGGGTCTACTTTGATATGTAATTGGGCGATGTTTGGCTTATGGATGAAAATTTAATTCAAGACGCATGATTTAGATTTAATTTAATTTGAGTTTGTTTAATTATTCATATTTAACTGTTTGGTCCTTTTTTATTATGTGATTGGTAGTAACTACCTTGGGAGTTGTTATTATTTATTATATAGGATAATAACAAATATTTGTTAGTTGATTTTATAGTGTGTACCATATAGTGAAAAATTATATATTTTTGTAGTTAATAAAATGTGTATATTTCATAGTGAGTAAAATATTATATTTTATGGTGAGAAAAAAATTATATTATTTTATAATTTATGTTACAAAATTTTGGATGTATAATCGTTATATATTTTATATTATTTAGCATGATGTTTAGTTGGTGAGTTTCCTCAGGAGGCAAAACCCACATGTGAAAAATCTAGAAACTTCCTAGATGTTGATTTGTGATTATGTATCAATTTTAAGCAAAATATAACAATCCCAATCAAACAATCAAGAGAAACAGACACAAAGATTTTATGTGGAAAAACCACAATTGGACACCTTCCAATTGTGATCAAAAAACCACGGGCAACTGCCACAAGAACAATCCACTAAGAAGATTTAAAGGAATTACACAGGTATACTCTCAATTATCTAGCGAATTCACAACGCCTAATTGAACCAACCTCTATGTGCCTCTTCCAACCCCACCTTCAGCTCGGAATTGTCTTTCTGATGAGCCACTCCGGATTCCACCAAAGCTTCAGGCTCGAATTCTTCAGAATTCACAACTGAAGAACAACTCTCTCTTTTGTGTATCACAAACAAACCTTTGATGTACTCTCTTTAAACCATGAGTTGAATACTCAATAAAACATCAAAGAAAAAATCAAAATATCCCCAGATATAAACCTTTAAGAACCAAAAAGAAGATCTGGAGGACTTCAATGAATTACTTAGTTTTGGGAGAAAACCAAGTATTTATAGAGAACCAAAAGTAATCCAAGATTGGGAAGAAAACAAACTCCTTGAGAAATCCGGATTCTGAGGCTCGCTCGAGCGAAGCTTTCCTGGCTCGAGCGAGGAGAGTAATTTTCATGATTTCTACTAGTGCCCTGGCTCGAGCGACGGATCCTTGGCTCGAGCGAGGAATACACTTCTTCAGGTTTTTGTATGGACGCAATCCTTGGCTCGAGCGAGCATTCCTTGGCTCGAGCGAGAAAGTCTTAGCTCGAGCGAGCACTCCTTGGCTCGAGCGTGCAACGGCTGATAATCAGCGAAGTGGCAATCTTGAAAGCATTAACATCACAAACTTCTCCGCAAAGCTCGATTCGGGTTGGATTCGCATCTAATAAACTCATAGCCTCACTGAAATAAAAATGCGAATAAAATTACAACTCAAAAGAGTTTTGTCAAACGGGGTTGCCAATAATAAAAACCTAACAACATGGGGTTGTTGCCCCTACGCCTCTTTTCCTTTCTTTCTTCTTTTGCTTTTCTTTTTCTTTTTCTTTTTCTTTTGCCTCAGCAGAGAGCCCAGCTCTCTATCTCTATCTCTCCCTCTCACCGTCTCTCTCTCTCTCTCTCTCTCTCTCTCTCTCTCTCTCTCCCTCCCTCCCTCCCTCCCTCCTTCCTCCGTTGTTGACTTAAGCTTTAAGCTTAGAATGGATCTTTCCTCCGTTGTTGACTTAAGCTTTAAGTTTAGAATGAGAGTATTTAAAGTGAGATTTTGCAAAAGTATTGTAAATGAAAGTCGGAGAGTTCGTCGTGATCTTCGCAATGGTGTTCTCGGATTATGATCGAGCGATGTTTACATTTTCATATTTGTTTTTCTTCATATTTGAGGTAGGGACTTTCTTCATATTCTTACATTAAAGCTATGTTAGGGTTATTTTGAGAAAATATATCATTATAAGAGGTATTGCATATATATATATATATATATATTCATATTTTTGTTTGGTAATTTTTGGAAGAAAAATTATGTTGAAATGTTAAGAATGTTGGCATTTTGAGGTTGATTTGAAAAAATCATTTTGTGTTGATAATTTTGTAAAATAAATCCGAAAATAAAGTTTAATAGTTGTATGGATTGTCTCTACATTATATTATGATTAGATGATTTATTTTGAGAAATATAAAGTTGATTTTTTTTTTTTTTTTATCTTTGATTTGAAATTTATTTTTAAGAAAAATAAATTAATATTGAGGAATATGGAGTAAATGCTTAAGTAGGAATTATAGAGTTGCTTTGGGATTAAAAACTATAAAAATCTTATATTCATGATATTTTGTAAAAGATGATATGTTGATGATTAAGTTATGTTCATTTTTATGAAAATAAAAATGTGAAATGTGGACTTTCAAACTCATAACCTTGAAAATGTTACTATTGGGCATATTTCATAATTTTTGATGTAAATATCATGTTGGTTAAGTAATTTTAGAAAAAGTTGTGAAATTGTTATTGGTAGAGAACTTGGTAAAAATATTATCTCTTTAAATAGCTTGGCCTGAAAAAAATAGTTATATTGAAATATAGTTATGTTTGAGGAATGAGGCATGTAAACTTAGGTTTGATATTATTATTTTGAAATTTTTTTAATATAATAAACTTACTAATTTAGTGGATTAAATTAGTTTTGGTTAAAAAGTTATATCCGTTATGGTTAAAATTGTGTTATTAAGATTATACCATAACTTTTGACATAGTAGGATGGAAATTGTAACATTTAATAAGTATAAATTTTCTTTGAGTTATATATATGTTTTTTGCAAGATCTAGATGATTTTTCGAAATCATCATTTGATTTGTTTTGAAAATTGATTGTTGATTCAAGAAGATGAGAGATTTTTTTTTTTTTTGAAAATGGGTTTACTTTCTTGTTCCTTTTAAAATAGAAATTGAGGGTTTTGAACTATGAAGATTGAATAGAGATGTTTTTAGTGACTTTCTTTCAATAAATGAAGATGAGTGGTTTTGGTGAGAAAACCTAGAAATTTGGGATTTTTAAGAAAGATGTTGACAATCTTTGAAGATGTTATTATATTTATTTTTTGTGCCAAAATAAATGATGTTTGAAAAATTGTTTATTTGTTTACATATAAATGATGATTTTCATGGAATATGAGAATTGTTGAAGTTTTGGAAATTGTTGTTCAAAATGTTGATATAGTCTTGAAGTGACTAAATGGTTGAGATTACTCTAAGTGTGAGAATTATGTTGTCCCATAGATGAATTGGAATAAAAGTATTTATATTCATCTTGAGAAATTATATTAAAATGAGAAATAAGAATTTTGATCACAATGGAAATATTGTGTGGAAGTATTGAAAGTGGAAGAAATATGGCAATGTATTATTAATCATTGCATTGGCATATCAATTCATTTGATAACGATGAGCTTTGAAATTTTTTTTTTAGGTCTCCCCAGGGTATCCCCCGCCGACCGCGGAGACTAATCCCTTCGCTGGTTTGTAGGCACCTCGAAGGGTGGGACAGCTGGCCCAGGGATTTAAGGCTGCTCCATGCCCAAGGTGGGAATCGAACCCCCGACACTTGGTTAAGGGAGGAGGAGTCCCTTCCACTCCACCACACCCCCTGGGTTAATGAGCTTTGAAATTTGATTTGAAAAACTTTGTATTGAGAAAAGAATGTTGGGAAACAAGTTTTCATGAAATGACTTTGGGGTAAATACGGTGGTAAGTCTTGAAAGGTGGTGTAGATGATAGGTGTTGAGCCTTCCAGTTAATACTGATAAAAATGACAGATTATAAGTGTCGAGCCTTTCAGTTAATACTGGTAAAAATGACAAATTACAGGTGCTGAGCCTTCCAGTTGATACTAGTAAAAATGACAAATTGGTAGTACTTGTATAGTCTACTTGTAGACACCAGCCTAGGGATTACCTGAGTCATATTTACCATCTTGGAATTTTTTTGAAATTGTTGGATTAATGTGCTTTCAACATAGAATTGTGTGTAAGACTTTCAAAAGATGAGAACAATATTTTGAGCATGACATGACATATGTATTACTCTCATAAGACCGTATAAAATGGATTTGAAGAATTGTTTAATTATTTGATTCAATTGATAATGAGATAATTAAATGAATTGAAAAAGATGTCTTGTTACTATTGAAACATGTTTATTTATTTAAGATAACTTGTTGTGGTTAATTAAATAAATTGGATTTAAGAGATTATGTAATAAAACCATATAGTTTTGATATGATATGATTTTCACGTAGATGTATGAGTATTTTGGTACTCGCATGTCTTCTAATGTTTTAATGTGAGATTACTTGGTGAACTAGTAGTTGCTTACTCCCTGCCTGTACATGTGTACAGGGAATGCTTTTCGGATTTGAAGATCAAATAATGAGTTTTACCATTTCATAAGTGTAATGTAGTGATGGATTGTACTACTTCATTTGTTGTTTGGCTGAGTGCTATTTTCTTGTAAAGAGTAGTGTCCTCTCTTTTATTGTAAGCCTCAAGATATTTCTTTTATTTGTATGTAAATGTCATTGTTGTATAACGAGAGGGAATATGTATATTTAATTATTCATCTTTTCATTCAAGGATGAAATGTTATTTGTAAATGAACTTAATTAATGAATATTGGTAAGGTTATCCGAGTAATAAAATACGGGGCGTTACAATGGCATCATGCCGTCGCTTTTTTTTTTTATGACGGCAATTGTTGCCTTTGTTAACGGCATTTTACTATCGCCTATAATATGTAAAAAATTGAGACTTTTTGCGACGACACTGTTTTACCATCGCTAAAATTTTTATTTGAGACCACAAGAAATGCTATCGTGAATTATGTTTTTTTTGCAACAGCATGGCCACTGTCGCCAATGGATCTAATGTTTTTTGTGACGGTGTGGTGCCGTTACCAAAAAAAAAAAAAAACCCTGCAATAAAATTAATAAATAATATTAAAATTTCTTATTTTTTGTAACGGTGTACACTACAACAAAATGCACCTTCAGCAACTAAAATTAGTGACTAAAAAAAATTGTGTCGCCCAAAGTTGTGGAATTGGCGACTAAAAAAGTTTTTAGTCAGCAAAAGTAAAATATTTAGCTACTAATTTTTTTAGTCGGAGTATATTGGTTATTGGCGACTAAAAAAAAATTAGTCGTTAAAAATTCTAGAATTGGCGACAAAAAGAATTTTAGTCGCTTTATATTGAGTTTTAGCTACGAAAACCGTTAGTCACCGAATGGAAAATAAAAAATTATTTTTTTGCCTTTGATGACCAAAAATTTGGTAGCCAAAAGTTTATTTTCCAGCAACAAAAAAGAAATTTGGTCGCCGTATATTGAGTTTTGGCTACTAAAATTATTTAGTAGCCGAATGAAAAATAAAAAATTATTTTTTCCTTTGGTGACCAAAATTTTGGTAGCTAAAAATTTATTTTCAGCGACAAAAAAGAATTTTAGTCGCCACATATTGAGTTTTGGCTAGTAAAATCATTTAGTCACCAAATGAAAAATAAAAAATTATATTTTTACTTTTAGTGACTAAACTTTTAATAGCCAAAAATTTATTTTCAATAACAAAAAAAAAAATTTATCATCAAAAAAATAAAATTTATAGAGAAAGACATTTCAAATATTTTGGAGAAATTTATAAAATACTTTCAACTACTAAAATATTTTAGCCGCCAATAACCATTTTATATATCTCACGAGTCACGCCCTCACTCTTCTCTCTCATCCTCTCTTTCTCTACCCAATCCAAACCAAACCCACCTTTTCTCTCCCAAATTCTCTGCTAAACACCTCATTTCAAATCACATCTTTGAATCTACCTGCTTCTACGATCTTCTGTGTTCACATCTACACATACATACATCCACATTGAGAAGCTAATTTCCCATCAAAATTCTCTAGTATGAGAACCAAAGCAAGCAACCAAAACAGGTTCATGCGATTCACACAGATCTGTGAGTGAGCCACACAGATTGCAGATCCACACCCCATCATTGTCTAAAACATTTCACGCCTCCGCCTCCGCCTCCTCCTCCTTCGCCTCCTCCTCCTCCTCCGCCGATCTTTGCAGATCCACCGCCACCGCCACCACCGCGAGATCCAGAGGCTTCATCTCTGAGAAAAACTCTGCTCCATTGATGCTCCGTCTCGCGTATGCTCTCTCTCTCTCTCTCTATATATATATATATATATATGTATATAAGTATATATGTGTATCTATAGATCTTCGATTGAAAATTGCAAATTTTGCTAAGAAATCTAACACATTAAGGCAATCAATTGGTGAAACCATTAATTTTCATGTTTGATTTTTCTTGAAGTGGTGGAATTTGTTATTTTTACACCTTCATTCTCTATAGCTTGGAACAAAATGAAAGATTTGTTCCAACACTAACAAAATCCTAAAAGTTGTAGGAAACATACAGACTCAAACTTCAACAAAATAAGTAGTTTCTAAACCAAATGTGAGGTGGGTGTTCGTGTCTGTGTATATATGTATGTACTATTAATTCTTCACAGTGAGATGGTGAGTGAATTTTATTGGAATAAATAATGTTATTTTTTCTTTCTTGTTTAAGAAGAAACTTATTTCAACATAACATTTAAAAAATAATTTTTAGATCTTTAAAATAATTTTGTTTTATTCATGAAATAAAATGATAAATTTATCAATGATAAATAAGATTATTTTACTGGTTTTGGTAAAATCTAGAACTATTAGGCAGGAGTTGTTCATCCAGTAGCTAGTTGCTAGAGCAGTCACCAAAAGGCACAGTATAAGAAATGGTTAGGTACTAGCCTGAAATTACAGATTAGAACCAGTAAAAAATCCCCAGTGGGGTCTGATAGATGAATGAAGATATTAAGGAAAAGAAGACATGACATAGCTGATATTTGACTAATTATTTTCTGGGAATATTCACAGCCCATTGCCAATTGAAGATTATAATGAATAAGATAATACGAGAATGCATTAAAATGAAAGGGATATTGGTTATTACCTTCAAAGGTTGAGCTGAGTAAATGTAAGATGGAAAGGATCTGCCTAAAGCAATGCCCTGCCCTGCCCTGCCTATACATGACAAGCATTCAGGGACTGACATTCATTTTAAATACTTTATGAGAAGAAAAATAGATCACTGGCCACTTATTAATAAATAAGACTTACCCACACATCCAATAAACCAGCCGACCCAAGGCCTCCCAAAAGCAGTACCCAAATTCGGGTAATCACCCAAGGGAAAGAATTTTAAAAGACTTGTTTCCTTTTTCCAAAAAAAAAAAATCCGAAAATACGTGAATTCCAGTGCTCATTCGCGTATAAAAAAAATAATTAGTCACATTTCATACCTCATACCAATCATTGAGCATCTAGAAAGATGGAGAGGACACAAATATAGTCGTTCTAGCAGGAACACACACTAATTTCCATTCATGAGAAATGTACCTGTGTATAGCCAGCTTGGCATGGGGTAGACATTATGCAAACAATTGATTTGGCAACATCTTCCAAAGTCCAATGGAAATTTGTTGCAACATGAATAGAAGTGAACTAACAGACACAGAGAGCATTGTGGAAGTAATATGATTATTTGAGCAAGCATATTAAGAAAACCATCCATTAACCTCCCAAAGATAACCTCATTTGTGAGCTAACAGCCAACAATATTCTATACCTAGGAGTAGAAGAGATGCTATTAAGGCTACATTTGGATCAATATATTTTAAATGAAAGAATTTGAGCTTGAAATTTATAAATACATGAGTGATGCAGACCAGGTAGTCGTGCAGCATAATTGTAGGAATTGGACCAGTGAAATGGCATACCAGTGATTATGAGCTTGGGTCGATGCTGTCGTGAATTAATCCGAAAGGCCCATGTTTTTATTGAATACGGCCCAATGATCAAAAACACTTTCTTTTTGGCCAAATTCCATCGTTTAGGCTTTCGATTCTACAAATTAACTATTTTTTAAATTTTGTTTTACCAATTACTTTGTCTACGAGTTTACATTTTTTTGTGTTGTTTGTTTTGGCATGTTTCTAACTCAAAATTTATATTTTTGGTAATTTTATGTTTTTCTGCATTAATTCCAAGTATTATGAGGAATTAGCCTAATTTATTATTTCCTAGTTAGGTTAGGACATGCGTACCTATAAATTAGTTGTAAGCCTCAAGGCAAATCAGTGTAATTTGGATTATTAAAATTTCAGGGAGAGTTTCTTATTCTGAGTCTTCAATATTATGGGTATTCTTAGATTAAACAAAATTATAGGTTGTTTTGCATTAATCTCGCTATGCAATACTGTTTCTACACGACACACTCTTCCCCGGAGCGCTGAGAGAGTTAGTTGTTGGAGCTGGATTAAAATACCTATGAAAAAACTCTCTTAAGACCTAATCGTTTGAAATCCACTCATATTCTTCCATCCTTCTCATTACTTGCCATGGCCTTCTATTTTGGTGCTAGATTTGGTTTTGATAAAGCGGACAGGTGTTCTTTCTTTCCTCTATTATCCTGTGGTGCATTTGGAATTATAAGTTTCTAGTTTGCTAGAATATTGAAATGTGCTGTGATCCATCATATCATTATATGAAAATGTAAGCCTAAATGAAAAGGCATGTGAGTGTGTGAAAATTATTAATAAAATTTAGATTAATTTTTATAAAACATTTGAAGTACTTTTAACTCTACTATGCAATATCTTTTTGACAGCCACATGTAATGGAAAACTAGGTGCAATTTGGTTCACTTGTTCATCTGAAAAAGAAAAAAATTAGATATGCTCTGGCCATGAGTGTCTTAGTGCCCTATAATGAATTAAGTTTCTCATCCCTCTATGCTCCTTAGCCTTGTTTTGAAGGAAAATGCTTAATTTATTTTATTTTTTATTTTATTTTATTTTATTTTTCTTCTGTCTTCAATTAATTTTGTTGTTGTTTTTTATTTATTTGTTTATTTTTATATCCATGCTATCTGTTAAATCAATTAGCTACTGTGAGAACCTGAATATACAAATCAAGTAAATAATTAAATAATAATAATTTCATAATCTTTAAATATTTTGATGGTGAATCTTAAAGTGCAAATTAATTATTATTGAATGATCTTTTAATTAATTTTAAACCTAAAATAAATTTATGGTGAAAGTCTTTAATTTAAAGGCAAGATTTATTATAAATATATATATAGAGAGAGGGTGTGACTTGAACTCTAGACCACAAGGTTAATATATAAGACTCTTACCATTTGAGTTGCATATAACTTATATATATGTTTTGTATATTTATCTATTTATTTGACCTATGTGTGCCCACCACTAGTATAAAATAAAATAAATACAAACCCTACTCTATTCTTTGTTCACCACATGGGGAACAACACAGTAGCCACGGGAGAGAGTTTGAGAGAAGGGGAAAAAAAAAAAAGAAAAAAAAGAAAAAAAAAGAAGAAGTTGCAATCAAAGAACTTTTGGGGGTGTGGTAGGGTTCTAACTTTCTTCTTTATTTTATATTTGTTCTTTATCCTTATTCTATTTTATGATTTAATTCATTGATGGGGAGGTTGTAGGTGTATGTAATTTGTGTATATATATACTGTTAAAAAATCTGAGTTAAATTCATGTATAAAGAATGGTGTAATTCTTAGTCCAAAAATTCTGTACAGAATCACAAACTTGAAAAATCAAGAAACCATATCAAACGAATGAATTTTGAACTAAAATTTTTTACAGTATATTAATTACATATTGAATTGCATATCTGAATTTTCTCATAATGTTTGGGAGTCGAAATCCATATAAACTGATGCATTCAAATCTGTCCAGAAAACGGATTTAAATAGTAAGTTCGGAAGCATCGTTCTCTTTGGGTATAGATCCGAAAATTATCAAATCAGCGTCATTAGAACCGGTTACGAGTCTAGTTTAGTACATTTTTGGCCTTGCATTGATTGCTCATGTATACTAAGAGAACCATTAATTTATTTAAAGTGCTACAGAAAATAACCAGTTTAGATGTAATTAATTGTAGATAATTTTGATAAGCAAATCAAGTAAAATCAATTGGGTTTGAAACTTAGGATATATTAGTTGATATTTGGAGGATTTTGGAAGTTTTTGAACAATGTAGAGTGGGTTTTGTAATTTTCAAATTTAGCGAATAGATTGGGAAAACTTGTTTAAAACTCTGTTTTATCTTAAATTTACTTTTAGTTAAGTTTCGATCGGAACCCATGTCTTGGGTAATTTTAGACCTTGAAGAACATTAACTTAGGTATTATTTAAGAGTAACGGTGAGTGGGGTTGAGCTGTGTTAGTGCGCTTTAGTGTGGGGTACTTAGTTTATTATTCTCTTTAGTATTTTTAAATTAGTAGTAACGTGTAGTCTTCATACTTGGTTCAGGGTACTAGTTGGACTTTCATACTCTATTCGAGGATTATATTATTTCGTTTTCAGGTGAACAGTTTCATGCTGCATATTTTATAAATGTTCCCCTACCTTGAACTGTTGAAAAATTTAATTGTTGTTTCAGGACTAAACTGTTTTGATAAATTATTATATTATCAATGGAATCAAATTATTTTTGAAACATGTGTGAACTTGGTATACTGTAAACTATTTGTTTTGGTCTCATGTTTATAATGGTGAACTATCATGTTTTGCGAAACTGATGTGTATTGATTATTGGGACCATCTGTATATTTTAGTCCAAGAAAATTATTCCACTGTGTGTGGTGACTCTGGCCACTAGGGAACAGATCCAGGTTGGGCCGTGATGACTCTAGTACTCAACGATTGTAAGGAAAAGGCCTAGGTTAAGCTAGGTGACCTTCAATCGGATCGTCTTAGAGAAAAGCCCCGGGTTGTCACGCTGAGGATGACTCTTAGTTTGGTATTGGATCCAACGGGGCTTATAGCCTTGAGAACTGTGTGGCATGTTACTTGTTATTTCTTAGTACCCAGAAAATTATTGGTGTTCATGTTGTAATCTGTATTAAGTGAAAAATGTCATTTATCATGTTCTTGAGAGACATGAGTATTTTAACTGTTGAACTGCGGAACCTTCTTTTTGAAACAGATTGTCTTCACCAAATTGTATGCCAAGCTAATTTCTGTGATATATATCTTATTTTGGAATTGAACCCTGTTTTCAAAACTCTATTTACTACCCATGTTGCTACTCACTGAGCTATCAGCTGACTTAGTTGTTTATCATTTCCAAGTGTTAGAAGGACTAAGAGTGGACTTGTAGCGTAGTGGGGACTCAATTGCATGGACCTCTAGAACATTCATTTATTTTGTTTTAGACTGTTATGTCAAGTTTGTGCATATTTATTTTTATTTTTATTAAGGCTCATTTAGGATTATTTTGATATGTGGGCTGTTGATATCCCATAAGTTTGGATGGTATTGATTACGGTTGGTTTTGCCGTTTATACTTGTGGCATGTCACTGGATTGAGTTTTGGTTATTTATCAATGGACTATTTTATAGTTATTCAATGTGTTTATGGATTCGTATTTAGGCTTATGTGTACCTTGGGCTAAGGTCCTGTGGGCCACAGTCGGTCATGCCCGAATTTGGGGTGTGACAGCTATTTCACTAATTTTCCCTCATTTAGTCTTGCTATATCAGTTATAATAATATTGTGCAATTAACTCACAAATTGTTTAGTCATTTTTGATTACTTATCTCACTGGTTTTTGTTACATATTGATGATGTTCACATGGATACAGTAATATTTTTAGGCCAGATTGATGATGTTTGCATAGGCGCAATTTACATTATATTTTTGTTTATGGAAAACATGTACATCTCATATGTTTTGTTATTGAGATTTTTTTTAATTTGGATTTTAATTGTTGGTTTGGATAATATATGTATTTGTTGGATTATACTATGTTTATGGATTCTTATTTTCTTTGATATGCACGGTTAATAGTTAAGTTTTGTATATGGTTGAAAATTGAATGTTACAAGTTGTGAAAAAATATTTTTATTGAATGGTTGAGAATTGAATGACTGAATGGATGAATAATTTTGTATATGCACAGGTTACAAGTGGTGCAAAAAATATCACAGAACAAATCATAAAAACTAAATGTGACCTTTTGGCAATTAAACAAATATCACAGGTTGGTTTTTGGCTACTAAAATTTTAATCGCCAATTGTCAAAAGTGAAACTTTTGACTACTAAACTTTTAGTCGCCAATTATAAAAATGAAACTTTGGCTACTAAATTTTTAGTCCCCAATTCTCAAAAAGTGAAACTTTTGGTTACCAAATAGTTAGTCGCCAAACATATATGCTCAATTGGCTACCAAAAATTTAGTAGCTAAAAGTAAAATATATATATATATATAATTATTTTTAAAAAATATATGGCGACTAAAGGTTTAGTCGCTGATAGGTCACTTTTGGCTACCAAAAAAATTTTAGTCACCGATTATCTTTCCCGACGAACTATTGACGACCAAATTGGCGACTAAATATATTAGTTGCCAAAAGTAATTGACGACTAAAATAAGGCTTTTGGCGACTAAAATTTTAGTTGCCAAAAGTGAAATTTCTTGCAGTGTATGGTGTCGTCACAAAAAAAAAAAAAAAAAAAAAATGCAATATAATTATTAAAAATATTAAAATTACCTATATTAAATGAAAACAATTGAAAAAGAAACCAATAATTGCATAATAATATAAAAATTTCTGTATAGAAATAACAATTTCTCTATAATAAAAATATTCTTACATCCATGACTACACATCAACAAAATTACCCCACTATAATGTTGTTCATAATTCAAAATAACATAAAACCAAAATTAAAAGTTTCCTCATCATTCTCCGTGGGTAACAAAAACAAAAGTTAGACACATTTTTCATAGGCATGCATTCCACAAGAAGCAAATTCCTACAAATATCTGAAAACAAAAATAAAAATAATTAATGACAATATAATTATGTGTTATATGTTAATTACAAAAAAATATAAAAATTTTACTACTATAAAATTACAAAGATAATTAAGTAAATAATTTTGCCTAGACCGAAATAGAGCTCTAACTCCCAAATCGAGAACACAATTCGAGTCTCGTCTTCTCCCACAAGTCTATCATGCCTAGGCAGTGGTGTGTGCCAAGTTTCGTGCTAATAAGACGCCGTTTGGTGATTTTGGGGCGTCAACACCTCGAATTCTAAGTTTCTTAAGGAACTAGTTTGCCTAGCGTGAAATCCGGCTGTAACTTTCAAACCGGGAACACAATTCGAGTCCCGTCTTCTCCCACAAATCTCTCATGCCTAGGTGGTCGTGTGTGCCAAGTTTCATGCTACTCCGATGTCGTTTGGTGATTTTGGGGCGTTAACACCTCGAATTCTAAGTTTCTTAAGAAACTAATTTGTCTAGAGTGAAATCCGGCTCTAACTCCCAAACCGAGAACCCGATTTGAGTCTCGTCTACTCCTACAAGTCTCTCGTGCCTAAGTATTCCTGTGTGCCAAGTTTTGTGCTACTCCGACGCCGTTTGGTGATTTTGGGGCATCAACGCCTCGAATTCTAAGTTTTTTAAGAAACTAGTTTGTCTAGAGTGAAATCCGACTCTAACTCCCAAACCAGGAACCCGATTCAAATCCCGTCTTCTCCCACAAGTCTCTCGTGCCCAAGCAATCGTGTGCGAAGTTTCGTGCTAATCCGACACTGTTTGGTGATTTTGGGGCGTCAACACCTCGAATTCTAAGTTTCTGAAGAAACTAGTTTGCTTAGCATGAAATCCGGCTCTAACTCCCAAACCAAGAACCCGATTCGAGTCCCATCTTCTCCCACAAGTCTCTCGTGCCTAGGCGGTCATGTGTGCCAAGTTTCATGCTACTCCAACGCCGTTTGGTGATTTTGAGGCGTCAACATCTCGAATTCTAAGCTTTTTAAGGAACTAGTTTGTCTAGAGTGAAATCCGGCTCTAACTCTCAAACCGGGAACCCGATTCAAATCCCATATTCTCCCACAAGTCTCTCGTGTTTAGGCGGTCGTGTGTGCCAAGTTTCATGCTAATCCGACGCCATTTGGTGATTTTGGGACGTCAACACCTCGAATTCTAAGTTTCTTAAGGAGCTAGTTTGTCTAGGATGAAATCTGGCTCTAACTCCCAAACCGGGAACCCGATTCGAGTCCCATCTTCTTCCACAAGTCTCTCGTGCCTAGGCGGTCGTGTGTGCCAAGTTTCGTGCTACTCTGACGTCGTTTGGTGATTTTGGGGCGTTAACACCTCGAATTCTAAGTTTCTTAAGGAACTAGTTTGCCTAGGATGAAATCAGGTTCTAACTCCCAAACCGAGAACCCGATTCGAGTCTCATTTTCTCCCACAAGTCTCTCGTGCCTAGGCGGTCGTTTGGTGATTTTGGGGCAGAGCTGACATACCATAAAATGCCAAACCACTAGGGATAGAGCCTTAGCACATCTGGTGATAGGTTTTTGTCTAAGACTCTACTTCTTGCCCAACCCAAACAGTTGCCAAACACCCGTAACAAGCAAAAGTGCTTACTAAACTAGACAGTAGGCAATTTATTTCACAATTACACTAAGAAAGTTTATATGAATTTATGTTCTCATCTCATAAATATTGAGATACAGACCTATATACCAAGCCATTTTACTGAGCTACAAATCTACCCTTGCATCTGGATTTACATGCTTGTAGTAGAGACAGAAACATATGTAATATTAGGAATCTAAACACATGCCAAAACTAAAAGATACAGATCGTTACCCAACAAGCTATGGTTTTAAATTGTGCCAGTGAAGGTAGATATTTCTGCTTCTGTGTTTCAGTTTCGGCTATTTGTAGACAGCCCATTTTTGACCGTCCTCAAGACTTGGATGTCATCGTTTGAACACCAGATGATTATGCTCGCTCGTGTTCGTTTTGAATCCCTGAAAGTCTCGGCTGAGCGCCTTGCCTTGGAGCCTCTAATCTTGTCTGTTTTGTGCTTGGTTGTGGGCCAAGAGCTTGTTGCTTCACTTCTGGAGGAGAGAGTGACCTGTCGGCCATCCCCTAGCCTGTCGGCCATGACTTGTGCCTGCCGGACACCAGTGGTGGCCTGTCGGCTATGTTGATGGTCGGTCGGCTACATTGATGGCCGGTCGGCCACCTAAAGTGGCCGACGGCCATTTTTCTCCTTTTTCAGATATTTATTTGCCAGCTGTGCTAGCTTTTGTTCGCTGATGCTCATCTCCATACACGTGTATGGAGGGATGAATACAAGCCTTTGGTTTGCTTTTCTATATAAGTGGGGGGTCTCTCCCCCATTTTGAGAGGTTACACAATTTGGAGCAAATTTTTTCCTCTCTCTCTCTAGAATTCTCTCTCTCTCTCTCTCTCTCTCTCTCTCTCTCTCTCTCTCTTATTGTTTTATGCTTAAAAGTGAGAATTCTCTACACTTTTGCACTAAGACCCTTAACCGAACATCTTCATCTTGGAGCTAAGGTTCTTTGAGGCTTGGTTTGAGCTCCTAAGGCTGGTTTTAGCTCAGAATTGTAGCTGTTTAGTACTGTGC
Source organism: Camellia japonica (assembly GCA_030407325.1). Classification (NCBI taxonomy): domain Eukaryota; kingdom Viridiplantae; phylum Streptophyta; class Magnoliopsida; order Ericales; family Theaceae; genus Camellia; species Camellia japonica. The sequence continues at coordinate 72,068,172 of JAPPVO010000017.1, read as the reverse complement.
TTCAAAGGTATAAGGCTTACCTCATTTAAGCTTTGTTTTAATCAATTGCTTGGCTATCGTTTTACACTGTTTTGACCTGGTTTTTCAACCATAAAAAAACTCTATTTTTAAGATTTCAAAATGGTGGTTTAAGTCTTGGTGAGTTAGGAGGCTGTCCCCTCTTTTTGCTCTTTCGCGTGTGAAGCCTTTTGTGCCATTTCTTTCCACCTTTAAATCAAACTTTTTTGGGCCTTTAAACCATTGAAATTCAAAGTTATTTCAGTAGTAAAACGTATGTTTAGAAGTCCAAAAATTAAGGGGTTAGCCTCCCCTCCTTGTGTCTTGCTTCCATGCCTAGTTAGCTTCACATATTAGCTTGATTTTGTAGCTTGTGTTAGCTTAGTTCAAGAATGTTTTAGGCTCTATTTTGGCATGTTTCAACTCTGTTTTGGGTTGGTTGGAGCATTTGTGGCTTGCTTTTTGTACTTGTAGTGCAATTGTGCTTACTAGTCTAGCATGCTTAATGGTTTAGCCTATTTTTGTAGCTTGTGTTAGCTTAACTTCAAGTTGTTTTAGCTACTATTTTGGCCTACTTTAACTCTGTTTTGGGTTGGTTAAGTCCTTCGAGGCTTGTATTGCATGGCTATAGTGTAATGGTCTTCACTAGCTCATTGTTTTGAGGCTTTAAGCATGAAGTGTTTGAGTTGTTTGCATGTTATAGCATCATTTTACATATGATTTTAGTGTATATAGCTCTGTCACACTCTCACTTATTTCACTCTTTCATTGCTTTTGAGAGTTGTGTTTTGACTCTTGTTTGCAAGCTAACATGTGAGCATGTTTTTCTAGCCTTTTGTGCCTAAATCTCAGCATGTTTTAGCCATTATTTTGGCATGTTTTAACTCTGTCCAGAGCTGGTTTAGTCAAGTGAGCTCTGTGTTTGTGATACCCCTGTTCCGTAATATGCTGAATTGGTCCTTAATTTGAGTATGATTATGTGTTTAGCATGATTTTATGTGCCATTATGGGAATGTTTGTGATTGTGGAATTTTATCTGTTCACCGTAGGAATATCTGTTTGAGTAATCTGCTTTGAAAATTTAATTGAGGGCCTTATCGACCACAGAACCCAAAAATTGATTACGCTATTGTGATTGGCATAACTTTTAGAGCCTACGGTGAAGTTTAATTGAAAAATTGATTCGAACCAGATTAAGTTGATTAAATTGATATATTGGTGCCCAATTGTTTATTATTATTATATTGAATTAGTGGGCTGTTTTGTATAAAGCCTCTACACTCCCCATCCTCTATTATTCACTTCATTTGGCTGATCAAAAACTCAAAAGGAAAAGAGATGGTCGGCTAGTGAGAGAGAGAGTGAGGGAATTTGGGATTTTGGCCTCAAAGCTTGATAATTTTGGAGATTTAGCTCAATGATTGTCTAGAGCTTGAAAGATCAAAGCTTCTAGGTGAGTAATTCTTGAATTATGGTTTGTAATTTTGTGTGTTCAAGCTAAATTGGTGATCATGAGTGAGATTGAAATGAAATTGGGTTGTGTTTGTTAAATTGGAGCCTAATATGTGCATGCATGTAAGAAATGGCCAAGAATCTTCATGTTTGAGCACAATGTGTATGATTTGTGTTGAATATTATCTAAAAACCATGTATTGGGACCCCTCTTCGCCAATTAAGTTTATATGAAGGCATATTTCTTACATGCAAGAATGAATCATGTAAGAGTAAGCTTTGCATGTTTGAATGTGATGTGTTGGTGATGAATTTGGGTTAATTTGAGACATGCATGTAAGTAACACAAGGAATTGAGCTCCATTGTGATGTGTTTTGGTGTCTATGGCGTGTTAGTACAAATATATGTGAGATTGGAGCCTTAGTTTGCAAGAAAAATTGGTTGAATGTCGAGTTTGAACTCAAGGGAGTGTTCTGGAAAACCCAGAATTTTCGACGTCCGCTCGAGCGGGAGAAGTGCCGCTCGAGCGGAGAAAACGAGCTCCTAGCATTTTCTGCAGACTTGGTTCCCGCTCGAGCGGGGAGCTGTGTAGGCAAGAAAGTCCGCTCGAGCGGCCGAGTTCGCGCTCGAGCGGGAATTGTAGGCAACCAGTACTTTTGCAGACCTAAGGGTCCGCTCGAGCGGGGAAGTCCACGCTCGAGCGGGGACCCTATTTGCTGAAATCCTGTTTTTGCATTTTGTGTTCTGTTTTCCGTTCTCTTTCACTTGCAAGCACTCTTAGGCATATGTTAAGCATTGTAAATGAGTTAATGAGATAATAAGAAAGCCTAAAGAGGAATACGTGAATTAAAGAACGGATTGGACGGTTAATGACCCTTTTGTGTTCATGAAATGTGTAGGGTCAAGCTTCAGGGCAAATCCACAAGCCGATCACTGTGAGTAATATCGATATTTGAATGCTTGTAAATGTCCAATTGTTTACTCCCTTTAAAGCTTTATGAATTGCTAATTGGGATTGTGGACGTAAGTCTGACATGAATGCATAAATGGACCCAAGGTCGTTTTGATAAGCATAAATGGACCCGAGGTCGTTTTGTTAAACATGAATGGACCAAAGGTCGTTTTGTTAAACATGAATGGACCAAAGGTTGTTTTGATGAACATGAATGGACCAAAGGTCGTTTTGATACGAATGTATGGGCCGAAGGCCGTTCTGACACGAATGAGTGGGCCAAAGGCCGTTTTGAAATGAATGAGTGGGCCAAAGGCCGTTTTGAAATACATGATTGGGCCAAAGGCCGTTTTGACATAATCGAATGGGCCGAAGGCCGTTTCGTCATGAATGTAAATCTGAATGGGCCAAAGGCCAATATGTACGGAACTATGGTTACTTGATTTAAATTACCCTTATATGTGTTAACTACAGATATGAATTGGGCCCAAGGCCGTTTGGAAAATGTTGTTCTACGTCTTGTTGCATAAATTCTGTAATTGATGTTATTCACTGGGCTATCGCTCACGCTCATTCATGTCTTTGTAGGTGAGCCAAGAGAAGTCCAGACCCAGCCTCAGTGAAGCCTGTGTAGAACAACCCAAGTTTTGGAGAGTCAGCCCTTGTGTCTCACGCATGAGACCCGTCTTCGCCTTTTTGTTATCCATTTTATGTTGTCAAGATGGCGAAGACTTTGAGTAACTCTGTATATAGTTTTGATGGGTTGGCTTGGACTTATATGATCCTGTTATACAGAACTCATGCTACTGTTCTACTGATGTGAGTTATTAATGTCTATGTATATAATCGTTTTGATGTGCCATGTAAGCACAGCTCTGTGGACAAAGTTTTGATTTGCTTCCGTTTGGCCCCCATTAACTCTGTTAAAAATACGTTTGGATCCGTTTGAGGCCGTAGGTGATCTCATGATTATTGGCCGATTACGTCCTTAACCCACGGGGGCGGGTCAGGGTCGTGACAGTGTTGCATGCTTATAGTATTGTGATCTTCACTAGTTTGATGCTTTAGGCTCTTAAGCATCACTTGCATGAGTTGCTTGCATGATTTAGTGTTTTTTTGCATGACATATTAGCACTGAAAATTCTGCAACCTCCTTCTATTCTTCACTTTTTACTTTGTTTTGAAAGTGGCCTTGAGCCTCTTGTTGGCTTGAGTGTGGAATTGAGGCTCTCATGCCTAATGGTTTTAATCCTCTCTTGAGGGTTTCTACTAACCAACAGCATGAGGCCTTTTTCATGCTCAAGGTATTTGCAGCTTAAGCCCTCTTTCCAATTAGAGGACTCTTACTTTGGACTTAATCGGTTAAAGGACTAATCGGTAATCTAAAATGTGTAAACAAAATGAACAAAGTAAAACTTGAACAAGATAAGCATATTGTGTTGCATTGCATGTGTTTGGATCGGACGTTAATCCAAACACAAGAAAAATGGGACGTTTCATACTTAAAGTGATGAAACTTGCCACTTTTCTTGGTCACTATCACCCTTGATCATATGTGATAGGGTGGTGGTCCTTCGAGTGTTATTTGTGCATTCATTGACTTTGTACAAGCTTTGTTTTCACTTTTCTTGGTCGTGACAGTGGCAGTACACACATCCCTTGAAAAATGCATTGCTTTGCCTCTGTTGCTTTCTGTTGCAGCAAAAACAGAAGTCTGGAAAAAGGGGTGGCCGACCGGCCACTTGAAGTAGCCTACCGGCCACTTAAACTAGCTGACCGGCCAGTTGTTGTGGCCGACAGCCACTTTTTGTAGCCGACTGGCCACTAGTGAATTTTTGTGAAAATGTGTTCCTGTGTTGGAGCAGAGGCATTCTGGAAGTTGGTACGATGTTCAGAGATCACAACAAGGGTAAACAGAGGTAATCGATGGCAAGGCGATGGATTTTTGGGAAGAAGCCAACCGAGCATGCATGTCTCCCTCGCCTCCGAGGCCATTTACTTGCTTTATTTAAATTACTCTAGTTAGTTAGCGTAGCTAATTGTTCAGTTCAAGTGTTGTAATTAATAAGTTTAATTTGGTTTGTAATATTTTAGCTAGCTTAGAATAGTTAGTTAATTTATTTCAACTGTTGTAATAATTAGCTAGAATAGTTAATTAGATTCGTTTTGTAATAATTAGCTTAGCTTAGCTTAGTGTAGCTTAGCTTATTCATTTAGACCCTCCTTCGCAAGGGCGTAATGTTGTAATAAGTGTGTGTGTGTGCGTGTGTGCCTGTCTTCCAACCCCACGTCTTTCTCCCTTTTATTTAATCGCTTTTGATGGTTAGTTTAAGAGCATGTTTTGATTAGCATACCTTATGCTTGTATGTTTGCATCATTCAGTTGTCTTGCATGCACCGGGCTCAGCGCATCATTCAAACTGCATTGTATTTCAATACTTATTTGAATTCGTGTTTCAAAGCATGTTATCAAATTGTTGCATTCATATGCCATCTTAGGTAGCCGAGCCTATTAATTGCGTTGTTGCATGTGTTGCATTAGGCATCTTGCATAGTTAGGATTATGCATATTTCTAACTAGCTTTTGTTTTGGCTTGGAGTACTCTGTAAGTTTTACGCTTTAGCATACTTGCATGAGTGTGAGTGTTGCCATGATTGCATGCTTGCCATGAGGCTATTTTCTTAAGTACTTAATTGCATGAATGTCGGTGGATGAAGGCTTATTGTTTGAATTGGAACAATTCAATAAATGTGTGTTTTAAGCCCACTTTGCGAAGTGGCAAATCATGTTTTAAGCCCATTTGAAGGTGGCAAATTCAAACCAGTTTCGAAAACAAACATGAGTTGATTCGTTCCAATTCTTGCGATGTAGTCTATACTCTTGTGTGCGTCACATAGGAAAGTTAGCTAATAACCCGAATAAGAACACATGTGTTTATAAAATAACATATCATGCTTAGTAGAGGCCGACCCTTTGATCGGGCAAGCAGGGGTGCTCATTTCAGGACTTCCCCTTTCGTACCCAAGTTCCTGAGCGGAGGCAACTTTGGTGATGACGGACACGTGGCCTTTGGCACGAGTCAGGGTTTCCTAAATTTTCCAAAAACAAAATATTTAGGTGGCGACTCTGTAATCTGGCAAAGCAGTCCAGTTTTGGCATTATTTGATTTAAAATCGATTTTCCAAAATGATTTGCCGAATTGGACTCTTTGGTATTTATTAGTCTCACATTGCACTTTGTGAGATTAGATTCAGAACCGTGATATGGAGTCCGAACTGTAGGACCAATTCGAGCTCTCTGAAAGGGGGCGCGAAGAACTCAAGCTACAGTTTCTGGCGACTCTGCTGGGTATTTAGAGAACTTGACTCGAACTCATGATATGTTGTTTTATTTATACTTATGGGTTTCTTTGCATTGCATTTGCATTGGTACCCCTAAGTCACAGTGTTTGCCATGTGCTATTCTTGAGCGGTTTGCCGGCCGGAGGCTTGCTTGGAAAAGCTTGCCATAAGGCTGACCGGTTGCGAGCTCTGCTACGATGGGAACACAAACCTTAGATCTGAACTATCGCTGTACCGTTTGATCCTCCTTTCACTTCTCGGTGTTAGAAGCGAGAGGTATATTAGGTGGTCTTGCTGAGATACCCTTTTTGACCAATCGACCTAGTTGCATATCGTAAGCCATAGAGACTATTCCAAACTAGGACAGGTTTCTCACCCGAATGCAGGATTGTTTGAAACCGCATGTGCGCGTAGTGAACCCTTAGCTCCTGATGAAACTAGGACAGGGAAACCCTACCCCACCATAGGGGTGTTTTGGCTCTCACTTGCTTGATATGTGTTTTTTAGAGTGTGACTCTGTAGGAATGCATGTATCAGTTGCAAGTCTGGGTATCAATTTGAGGGTATCAATTTTTGAGGCAGAAATTTGGGACATAAGTCAGTGTTTGAGTACAGATTGTCCAGCTTATGATTTCAACTGTGTGTTGTCCTTGTTTAAGCCAAGATGTTGTGCGTTTGCTGATTGTTGTTTCTTTTTTTGCTTTATTTTCTTTTTGCAAGGTAGTATTTCACAATTGCTTCCGATGAGGCAGTTTCCCCCCGAGCACTCTGGACCAGGGTTAGGAGGATTTACCGATCTAAGGATCTTAGTGGAGGACAACCAGTGTTTTCTTCGCTACCCCCGGTTATGAGATGGAGGACAGTCAGGCATAGATCACCGGTTCAACAGTCGCCAATTCAGCGGTCACTATCTACGCCACCTGTGCGCAGTTGGGCCCAGTTTTCTGCTTCCACCTCAGAAAGAGAGTATATACCGGATTCGATAGATCAGCACCCCTCAGTCAACATGGAGGATATGATGCGCCAACTTCAACAGACCATCGAGGCCATGCAGCGAGACGCTGCTCGCCAAGCAGAAGTTACCGCCTACCAAACAGAGTTTGCAGCCTAGCAGGCTGAACTGATTGCTAGACTTCAACAGCAACAGCAACAGCAACAGTAACAACAACCGCAGCAGGCAACAGCTTCTGCGTCCCACCCACCTCTTGTAGATATCCCAGTGCCTAGAGCTCCTGCTCCCACAGCCAATGTCCAAGAAAATGCGGACATCCCAGTGGATCCTATTCCACACCAAACTTCCAAAGCACCGGCCTACCCAACGGAAGCCCCCTTTTGAGTTCGAAGTCAACCCTACCGCTCTGAAAGTGAGTAAGCTTGAGAAGCTTTTTAAGAGGGCTCAGGGTGTCAACTCGATCCCGAACATAGAGGACGGCTATACAGATTCGGCGGTGACATTGTCGGATAGATTTAAAATGCCACACATAGATCGCTTCGACAGCTCGGGTGATCCCATGGTCCACTTGCGGCTATTTTCAGATATTCTGTGGCCGATGGGCCTGACTAGACTGCAGAAGCTATCCCTCTTTGGCTGAACCCTGTCGGGTATTGCGGCTATTTGGTATGCTAAACTGGAGGATTCTATGAAGAGGAGCTAGGAAGAGATGGCTGAGGCCTTTGTCACCTAATATTCCTATAACACTCAAATAGAGGTCATAACTCGTGATCTCGAGGTTATTCGTCAAGAGCTGAAGGAGGGCTTCTCCGACTTCGTCACTCGGTGGAGGGCCAAGGCCTCCATGATGACCACCAGGCCAGCTGAGAAGGACCAAATAAGAATGGTCGTTCGTAATCTGCAACCGAAGCTGCTGCAAAAAGATGATAGTCCTACCCCTACCTACATTTGCTGATCTTCATGAGATAGGGGTGCAGATAGAGGATGCGATGAAATAGGGTCTGATTGACCATGAAAATGAGTAGCCCAAGAGGGCTTTTACACATAGTTCAAATGCGGCTACAAGTAGTAACGCAGCTGTAAGGACTTCTGATGTTGGTATGGTCACCACAACACCGAAAACAACTACCCCTTTCACCAGTGCATCCGGAACCACCTCACAACTTGCAAAGTACCCACCCCGGGGACAGAGGGTTTTCACCCCACTCTGTATATGTCACGACCCGAACCCGCCCCTATGGGTTAAGGACGCAACCGGCCAGTAATCCTGAGATTACCTACGGCCTCAAAACAAAATAGACATAACTCAACAGAGTAAAGGGGCCAAACGGAAGCAATAATCAAAAACTTTGTCCATAGAGCCGTGCTTATATACACTCCAAAACAAACCATACTCATATACATTAATAACCCACATCAAAAGTACAGTACCATAAATTCTTAAACACAGGATCATCCAGCTAAGTCAACCCATGACAAACTATTTACAAATATACATAAAGTCCTTGCCAGCAAGACAAAATATAATTACATAACAAAATGGCAAGGGTAGGTCTCGTGCGTGAGACACAAGGCTGATTTTCTCAAAACTCATGTTGTTCCTGGCAGACTTCACTGGGGCTGGGTTTGGACTTCCCTCGGCTCACCTACAAACACATGAATGAGCGTGAGCGATAGCCCAGTGAATAATATCAAATACAGAAGTCATATAACAATATGCAGAACAACATACTCCAAACGGCCTTGGGCCCAACTCATATTCCTATTTAATAGATATACAACTATACGAATTTCAAATTAAGTGACTTGTAGTTTCAACATTCTGGCCTTTGGCCCATTCAGATTCCCATTCATGTCAAAACGGCCTTCGGCCCGATCATTTATGTCAAAACGGCCTTCGGCCCACTCATTTATGTCAAAACGGCCTTCGGCCCACTCATTCATGTCAAAACGACCTTCAGTCCATTCATATAAGTCAAAACGACCTTGGGTCCATTCATATATGTCAAAACGACATTCGGTCCGTTCATTCCTATCAAAACGACCTTCGGTCCATTCAATTCTATCAAAACGACCTTGGGTCCATGTAATTCTATCAAAACGACTTTTGGTCCATTTGTATATTCGTGTCAGACTTTTGTCCACAATCCCAATTAGCAACTTATAAAGCTTATAAGGGAATAACCAATTGGACATTCACAAGTATACGAATATCGATATTACTCACAGTGATCGGCTTGTGGATTTGCCTTGGAGCTTGACCCTACACATTTCATGAACACAAAAGGGTCATTAATAATTCCATCCGTTCCTTAATTCACATAATCCTCTTTAGGCCCTATTCTTATCTCATTAACTCATTTACCATGCTTAACATATGCCTAAGAGTGCTTACATGTGAAAGAGAATGGAAAACAGAACTCATAATGCAAAAATAGAATTTCAGAAAACAGGGTCCCCGCTCGAGCGGGCCCTTAAGACGGCAAAAGTACTGGTTACCTCAAATCCCCGCTCGAGCGTGAAACCTGCCGCTCGAGCGGACTGCCTGTCTACATAGCTCCCCGCTCGAGCGTAAAATACCCCGCTCGAGCGGGAGCCATGTTTGCCAAAAATGCTGGGAGCTCGAATTCTCCGCTCGAGCGGCACTTCCCCCGCTCGAGCGGACGTCAAAATTCTGGAAATTTCAGGTTGTGTTCTTGAGCTCCAATTCAACTTTCCAGCCACAATACTTGCATGCAATGGCTCAAATCTCAATGTAATCATACAAACATGGCACCAATGCAAGATTATAACATCATAGAGCTCAATTCCTTGATTTATCTACATGCATGGCCCAAAATATGTCAAGCTCAACACCCACAATACAAATTCATACATGCAAAGCTTACTCTTTCATGATTTACTCTTGCATGCAAGGGATACACATTATTCACAACTTATTTGGTGAAGAGATGGTCATATACATGGATTTCATTCAACTTCAACATAGGTTACACAAATTAAGCTCAAACATGGAAATCTATAGCAATTCCTTACATGCATGCTTCTATAATCTTGAAATCCAACATATACAACTTAATTCCATCACATTCAAACTAATTCATGCTCTTGACCATCTATTAAACTTGAATTCACAAAATGATGACCATGAATGCATGAATCACTCACCAAGGAGCTTTAATCTTCCCAATAGTAGCAATATTTGAGCTTAATCTCCCAAAAGATCTAGGTCTTGAACTACAATGCACAATTTTCCCCCTTTCTCTCACTATGGCCGGCCCCTCTCTCTCTATTGTATCCTCAGATTTTTCTTGAGCTCAAATGAGTTAAGGAGAGTGTAGTGCTATGGCACAACAAGGCCCACTAATACAATATTTTAATATAAAATATTTGGGCACTAATTCATCAATTTAATCAGTTTAAATTGACCAGAATCAATTTTCAATTAAATTTCACCGTAGGCTCTAAAAATTATGCCAATCACAAAGGCGTAATCAATTTCGGGTTCTGTGGCCGATAAGGCCCTCAATTCAATTTCCAAAGCAGATTATTCAAACAGATATTCCTACGGTGAACAGATAGAGTTCCAAAATCACACATATCCACATAATGGCACACAAAATCATATCAAGACATATAATCACATACATATTAGGGACCAATTAACATAATACAGAACAGGGGTATCACAGTCTTCCCCCCTTTAGGAAGTTTGGTCCTCCAAACTTAAGTTACCTTCATCGGGAAACAAATGTGGATAGTGTAGTCGCATTTCCTCCTCTTTTTCCCACGTGGCATCTATACCATAGTGTTCCTTCCATTCAACTTTCACCATCGGGATGGTTTTGCTTCTCAACTGTTTCACTTGCCGGTCAACAATTCTTTCCGGCCATTCCGCATATTCCATATTTTCATCAATAGCAACCCGGTGATAATCAATCACATGAAACGAGTCTCGGAGGTAACCCCTCAACATCGACACATGAAACACATTATGGATTTGCTTGAATCCCGGTGGCAAGACAACTCTATAAGCAACTGGGCCAAGCCTTTCTAAAATCTGAAACGGCTCAATGTAACGGGGCGACAACTTGCCCTTTTTTCCAAATCTGACTTGGCCTTTCATCGGAGAAACACGGATGAACACATGGTCACCGACCTCATACTCAAGAGGTCTTCTCCGAACGTCTGCATAATTCTTTTGTCGGTCCTGGGCTGTTTTGAGCCTTTGACGAATAGTCTTGATTTTCTCAGAAGTATCCTGCACAATTTCTGGCCCAAGCAAGGCTCTATCCCCGACCTCTGTCCAACAAATGGGTGATCTACACCTCCTACCATACAAAGCCTCGTATGGTGCCATACCGATGCTGGAGTGGAAGCTGTTATTATAAGCAAATTCTGCAAGTGGCAAATAATCTTCCCAACTCCCCTGAAAATCCAAGGCACACAAGCGAAGCATATCTTCCAAAGTTTGTATCGTTCATTCTGACTGCCCATCTGTCTGTGGGTGGAATGCAGTACTGAACCTTAGTTCCATTCCCATAGCTTCCTGCAGACTCTTCCACAATCTAGATACAAATTTCAGATCTCTATCCGACACAATAGACACCGGAACTCCGTGTAAACGGACAATCTCATCAATATAAATGGTAGCCAATCTATAAGCAGTAAACGTAGTTTTGACAGGCAGAAAATGTGCAGATTTAGTCAGTCTATCAACTAACACCCAAACAGAATCCATTCCTCGAGAAGTCCGAGGTAGGCCAACGACAAAATCCATAGTCACATGCTCCCACTTCCACTCGGGAATAGGGAGAGGCTGAAGTAGACCGCCTGGTTTCTGATGTTCAGCCTTAACTTGCTGACACTGAAGACACTTGGATACATATTCTGCAATCTCTTTCTTCATCTTAGGCCACCAATAGGTTTGTTTCAAATCCCGGTACATTTTATTGTTGCCGGGGTGCATAGCAAATACAGATCTGTGGGCTTCATCTAAAACTCTCTTCTTTAGTTCCGGGATATCAGGGACACACATTCTGTTTCGGAATTTCAACAGTTCATTCTCAATGCTGAATTCTGCTTTTGGACTCGTCTCAAATTCATCAATTACCTTTCTAAGGAACTCATCCTCTTTCTGGTTCTGCTTGATTTCATCAATGATTGCCGGCTCGGCTGTAATGGCGGCTATCAATCCGCCCTGTTCACATACCACCACTTCAATTTCAGACCTCTCAAAGTCTTGCAAAATCTCCCTCTGCTCAGTAAGCAAGCAAGCCATACTCCCTGTTGATTTTCTGCTCAAAGCATCAGCCACTGTATTAGCCTCCCGGGGTGATACTGAATCTCTAGATCGTAGTCTTTTATCAGTTCTAGCCATCTTCTCTGACGCATATTCAACTCTTTCTGCGTGAAGAAGTATTTCAGGCTCTTATGATCCGTGTAGACTTCACACTTTGCCCCATACAAGTAATGCCGCCAGATTTTCAAAGCAAAAACAACCGCGGCCAACTCTAGGTCATGTGTTGGATAATTCTTCTCATGTGGCCTCAACTGTCGAGATGCATAAGCAATAACCTTTCCGTTCTGCATTAACACACAACCCAAACCCTTATAAGACGCATCACTGAAAATCACAAAATTTTCCGTACCTGAAGGTAATGTCAAAATTGGTGCAGTAGTCAATCTCGTCTTCAATTCATGAAAAGCTGATTCTCTTTCACTGTTCCACTCAAATGGTTGCCCTTTACGTGTCAATTGGGTAAGAGGCACAGCTAGTTTCGAAAAATCTTTCACAAACCTCCTGTAGTACCTAGCTAAGCCCATGAAGCTACGGACTTCTGTCACATTAGTTGGTGTAGGCCAGTTCACAATTGCCTCTATTTTCTGCGGGTCCACTGAAATTTCTTCCTTGTTGATCACATGCCCTAAGAAAACAACCTCATCCAACCAAAACTCACATTTCTTTAGTTTAGCAAATAATTTCCTCTCCCGAAGTATTTGTAAAACAGTCCTCAAATGATGTTCATGTTCAAGTCTGTCTTTAGAGTATATCAAAATGTCATCAATGAAGACTACAACAAACTCATCAAGGTAGGTTTTAAAAATTCTATTCATTAAGTCCATAAAATGCTGCCGGAGCATTAGTCACTCCAAATGGCATAACAAGAAACTCAAAATGACTATATCTCGTTCTGAATGCGGTTTTCACAACATCCTCTGCCTTAACTTTCAGTTGATGATACCCGGATCTCAAATCGATCTTAGAAAACACCTGTGATCCCTGCAACTGATCAAATAAGTCATCAATACGGGGTAAGGGATATTTGTTCTTGATCGTTACCTTGTTCAATTCCCTATAATCGATGCATAGACGCAAGGTACCATCCTTCTTTTTCACAAATAGCACCGGTGCACCCCAAGGCGAAGTGCTAGGCCGGATAAACCCCTTGTCAAGCAGGTCTTGCAACTGTTCTTTCAATTCTTTCATTTCGGTAGTAGCCATTCTGTAGGGAGTTTTAGAAATAGGCTGGGTGCCTGGCACAGTCTCGATAGTAAACTCTATCTCCCTGTCTACCAATTCCCCTGGTAATTCATTTGGGAACACATCTGGGAATTCTCTAACAATAGGTATATCATTCAATTCAACATTCACAGGTTGTTCAGTCAACACATAGCACAAATAACCCTGGCACCCTTTCCTGATCAGTTTACATGCTTTCATTGCAGATATCAAATAAGGTGGAGGCACTACCCCATTACCCACAAACACAATTTCTTTTTGTTCTGGTGGTTTAAATACAACCCTTTTTGTCACACAATCTATGGTGGCATAATACTTGGTCAACCAATCCATGCCCAAAATTACATCGAAATGTCTAAAGTTCAAGGGCAACAAATCTACATATAAGGTAGCATCCTCAATATGCATGTCACAAAACCGATATATATAGTCACATAACACAGATTCCCCCGATGGAGCAGACACACACAACAAATATGGCAACAACTCTAGGGGTCTTTTCAGTCTAGATGCAAATGTATATGTCACGAATGAGTGTGTTGATCCAGAATCAATTAATACAAAGGCATCCTGATTACATATTGAAATAGTACCTGAGACAACGGCATTGGCATTCCGCGTATCGCCCGGAACAAGTGCAAAAACTCTCCCCTGTCTCACTGTCTCCCCAGTAGTAGCAGATCTCAAAGTATTTCCCGGCTTTGGAACTGATGCAGTTGAACCAGCGGCTAGTTTCCCACTGTTCTAATTACATTCTCGGGCTATGTGCCCTTGTTTCCCACATTTGAAACAGGCTCCTGATGCACAGTAACAGACTCCACGGTGCCTTTTGCTACAAATGTCGCACATGGGAGCCGTGTCTCGGGAAGAATTTAAGGTAGTGGAGGAGCCCGTGTTTTGCTTTTTCAGAAATTTCTTCTTCGAAAAGAAGCCTTGTCTCTTGTTACCTTTCCATTCTGTTGTCGACTTAGCTTGTCTAGCTATATTAGTCTCTGATATGATGGCCCTGTCAAGTACCCCAATGTAGGTTTCCAACTTTAGAACATTCACCCTTTCCAGGATGTCACTGCGGAGTCCACCTTCAAAGTGTCTTGCCTTCTTATAATCGGTGTCAATCACGTGTGGTGCAAACCTGGCCAACTCAGTGAACTTGGCCTCATACTCAGCCACTGTCATGCTATCTTGCTTGAGTTCCATGAACTCAGCTATTTTCCTATCCCGAACGCATTGTGGGAAATACTTGTCATAAAATATCTCCAGAAATTTCACCCAATCCACATCTTTATGATTTTCTCGCATCAACATCCACCATCTTCTTGCTTCGTCCTCTAGCATAAAAGTGGCTAGGAGCACTTTTTGAGTCTCCGAACAGGGGAACACTTCAAATAATTTCTCAATGCCGAGGACCCACGCTTCGGCTTTCAACGGATCTAATCCCCCGTGGAACTGTGGTGGTTTCATTTTCTTGAATTCCTTGGTGAGAGCTATTATCCGATCATCATTTTGATTATCTGGCACGGGTGGTGCCGGAGGTGGAGGTGGCGGGTGTGGTTGCTGCCACTGTTGTTGCCACTCCTGTTGCTGTCTCAAAGCTTCTGCCATTTCTTGGATCAATCTTTCCATCCTGTCTATCCTAGCAGTAGAGGACTCCTCTATCTCATCACCTCTGGTTCTCACCATCTGATTAAACTTACATTATATTTCATACAAAAGATTCACAAATATATACACTAAGTGCACACATATTCAAATGGTTTGCAATGCAAGTAGTTCACAACTTACACATATAATTGTTCATACCAAAGCATTTAAGCATATAATCAAATGCTTCCAAATTTATATTTATCACATGAATGCATCCTAGATCTTATCTAGACGCTTATTGCTCTTTTTGGACAAGTGTGTGAGTTATTAACTCGTGCTCTGATACCACTCTGTCACGACTCGAACCCACCCTATAGGTTAAGGACGCAACCGGCCAGTAATCCTGAGATTACCTACGGCCTCAAAACAAAATAGACATAACTCAATAGAGTAAAGGGGCCAAACGGAAGCAATAATCAAAAACTTTGTCCATAGAGCCGTGCTTATATGCACTCCAAAACAAACCATACCCATATACGTTAATAACCCACATCAAAAGTACAGTACCATAAATTCTTAAACACAGGATCATCCGGCTAAGTCAACCCATGATACAGCAAGACAAAATATAATTACATAACAAAATGGCAAGGGTAGGTCTCGTGGGTGAGACACAAGGCTGACTTTCTCAAAACTCATGTTGTTCCTGGCAGGCTTCACTGGGGTTGGATTTGGACTTCCCTCGGCTCACCTACAAACACATGAATGAGCGTGAGCGATAGCCCAGTGAATAATATCAAATACAGAAGTCATATAACAATATGCAGAACAACATACTCCAAACGGCCTTGGGCCCAACTCATATTCCTATTTAACAGATATATAACTATACGAATTTCAAATTAAGTGACTTGTAGTTTCAACATTCTGGCCTTTGGCCCATTCAGATTCCCATTTATGTCAAAACGGCATTCGGCCCGATCATTTATGTCAAAACGGCCTTCGGCCCACTCATTTATGTCAAAACGGCCTTCGGCCCACTCATTTATGTCAAAACGGCCTTCGGCCCACTCATTCATGTCAAAACGACCTTGGGTCCATTCATATATGTCAAAACGACCTTGGGTCCATTCATATATGTCAAAACGACCTTCGGTCCATTCATTCCTACCAAAACGACCTTCGGTCCATTCAATTCTATCAAAACGACCTTGGGTCCATGTAATTCTATCAAAACGACCTTTGGTCCATTTGTATATTCGTGTCAGACTTTTGTCCACAATCCCAATTAGCAACTTATAAAGCTTGTAAGGGAATAACCAATTGGACATTCACAAGTATACGAATATCGATATTACTCACAGTGATCGGCTTGTGGATTTGCCCTGGAGCTTGACCCTACACATTTCATGAACACAAAAGGGTCATTAATAATTCCATCCGTTCCTTAATTCACATAATCCTCTTTAGGCCCTATTCTTATCTCATTAACTCATTTACCATGCTTAACATATGCCTAAGAGTGCTTACAAGTGAAAGAGAACGGAAAACAGAACTCAGAATGCAAAAACAGAATTTCAGAAAACAGGGTCCCCGCTCGAGCGCCAAAGTCCCCGCTCGAGCGGACCCTTAAGACGGCAAAAGTACTGGTTACCTCAAATCCCCGCTCGAGCGTGAAACCTGCCGCTCGAGCGGACTGCCTGTCTACATAGCTCCCCGCTCGAGCGTAAAATACCCCGCTCGAGCGGGAGCCATGTCTGCCAAAAATGCTGGGAGCTCGAATTCTCCGCTCGAGCGGCACTTCCCCCGCTCGAGCGGACGTCAAAATTCTGGAAATTCCAGGTTGTGTTCTTGAGCTCCAATTCAACTTTCCAGCCACAATACTTGCATGCAATGGCTCAAATCTCAATGTAATCATACAAACATGGCACCAATGCAAGATTATAACATCATGGAGCTCAATTCCTTGATTTATCTACATGCATGGCCCAAAATATGTCAAGCTCAACACCCACAATATAAATTCATACATGCAAAGCTTACTCTTTCATGATTTACTCTTGCATGCAAGGGATACACATTATTCACAACTTATTTGGTGAAGAGATGGTCATATACATGGATTTCATTCAACTTCAACATAGGTTACACAAATTAAGCTCAAACATGGAAATCTATAGCAATTCCTTACATGCATGCTTCTATAATCTTGAAATCCAACATATACAACTTAATTCCATCACATTCAAACTAATTCATGCTCTTGACCATCTATTAAACTTGAATTCACAAAATGATGACCATGAATGCATGAATCACTCACCAAGGAGCTTTAATCTTCCCAATAGTAGCAATATTTGAGCTTAATCTCCCAAAAGATCTAGGTCTTGAACTACAATGCACAATTTTCCCCTTTCTCTCACTATGGCCGGCCCCTCTCTCTCTATTGTATCCTCAGATTTTTCTTGAGCTCAAATGAGTTAAGGAGAGTGTAGTGCTATGGCACAACAAGGCCCACTAATACAATATTTTAATATAAAATATTTGGGCACTAATTCATCAATTTAATCAGTTTAAATTGACCAGAATCAATTTTCAATTAAATTTCACCGTAGGCTCTAAAAATTATGCCAATCACAAAGGCGTAATCAATTTCGGGTTCTGTGGCCGATAAGGCCCTCAATTCAATTTCCAAAGCAGATTATTCAAACAGATATTCCTACGGTGAACAGATAGAGTTCCAAAATCACACATATCCACATAATGGCACACAAAATCATATCAAGACATATAATCACATACATATTAGGGACCAATTAACATAATACAGAACAGGGGTATCACAGTATGTCTCTGTCTGCGGCCTTGAGGGTCCTGATCAGAAAGGGACATCTGAAGCCCCTAGAGCCGCGCCCATTGCCTAATCCCCTCCCTCCTACACACAACCCGGCCAAGTACTGCGCCTTCCATCATCAGCATGGTCGTTGTCATGACCCGAACCCGCCCCTATGGGTTAAGGACATAACCGGCCAGTAATCCTGAGATTACCTACGGCCTCAAACCTTAACAGACATAACTCATTAGAGAAAAGGGGCCAAACGGAAGCAAAAATTTAAAACTTTGTCCATAGAGCCGTGCTTATATGCACTCAAAACAAACCATGCATATATATACGTTAATAACTCACAACAAAATACCGTACCATAAAGTCCTTTACAGACAGGATCATCCAAACTGAGTCAACCCATATCAAAACTATATACAGGTGTACACAAAGTCCTTGCCAACAAGACAAAATATAAATACATAACAAATGGCAAGGACGAGTCTCGTACGTACGACACAAGGCTGACTCTCCAAAATTCATGTTGTTCCTGGTAGACTTCACTGGGGCTGGGTTTGGACTTCCCTCGGCTCACCTACAAACACATGAATGAGCGTGAGCGATAGCCCAGTGAATAATATCGAATACATAAGTTATATAAGCAATATGAAGGATAACATGCTTCGAATGGCCTTGGGCCCAATGCATAATTCAACTTAGCATGTATACACTTATACAAAATTCAGGTCAAATGACTGTAGTTTCAAACATACTGGCCTTTGGCCCAATTAGATTTCCATTCATGTCAAAACGGCCTTTGGCCCACTCATTTATGTCAAAACGGCCTTCGGACCGTTCATTTCTGTCAAAATGGCCTTCGGCCCACTCATTTATATCTAAACGGCCTTCGGCCCACTATTTCATGTCAAAACGGCCTTTGGCCCACTCATTCATGTCAAAACGACCTTGGCCCACTCATTCATGTCAAAACAGCCTTTGGCCCACTCATTTATGTCAAAACGGCCTTTGACCCACTCATTCATGTCAAAACGGCCTTTGGCCCACTCATTTATGTCAAAACGGCCTTTGGCCCATGCGTTTCTATCAAAACGACCTTTGGTCCATTTGCGTTCATCAAAACGACTTTCGGTCCATTCACTTATTCATGTCAGACTTCTGTCCACAATCCCAATTAGCAACTCATAGGGCTTATAAGGGAATAAACAATTGGACATTTACAAACATTCAAGCATCGATATTACTCACAGTGATCGGCTTGTGGATTCGCCCTGGAGCTTGACCCTACACATTTCATGAACACAGAAGGGTCACTAACAGTTCAATCCGTTCTTTAATTCACGTATTCCTCTTCAGGCTTCATTCTTATCTCATTAACTCATTTACAATGCTTAACATATGCCTAAGAGTGCTTACAAGTGAAAGGGAACGGAAAACGAAATACAGGACGAGCATACAAAATTTCAGAAAACAGGGTCCCCGCTCGAGCGTAAACTTCCCTGCTCGAGCGGACCCTTAAGGCCTGCAAAAGTACTGGTTGCATGAAAAATACGCTCGAGCGTGAAATAGAGTGCTCGAACGGGAGGCCTGTCTACAAAAACTCCCCGCTCGAGCGTGAAACATTCCGCTCGAGCGAATGTCCAACTCTGCAAAAAGTGCTGGGAGCACGAAATTTACGCTCGAGCGGAGGTTTTCCCGCTCGAGCGGACCTCAAAATTTTGGAAAACCCAGAATGTGTTCTTGAGCTCAACTTCGACATTTCAGCCACATTACTTGCATGCAATGGTTCAAATTACACATTTACACATGTTAACATGCTACCAATACAGGATTACAACATTAGGAAGCTCAATTTCAAGGATTACGCACTCGCATGATTCAAATTGACACCAACTTCAATTCTATCATACATATTCATGCATTTAAGCTCTTATCTTCTCAAATTGTACATGCATGTGATGAATTAGCCACATTCTCAACTTAGATAATACAAATGGTGATCAAGACATGAGTTTCCTTTAACATTTCACATGAATTATACACATTTGTGCTCAAACATGCAATATCAAGGTGATTTCCTACATGCATGCACATATTAAGTTTCAATTCAACAAATACAACCCAATTTCATTTTAATCTTACTCTTGATCACCAAATTAGCTTGAACACACAAAATCACAACTATAATCCAAGAATTACTCACCTACAAGCCTTGATCTCCTAAGCTCTAGTCAATTCTTGAGCTAAATCTCCAAGATTTCCAAGCTTTAGGCCAAATTTGCACTATTCTCTCCTCTCTCACTCTAACAGCCGTCCTTGCCTCTCTCTAGAGAGTTGATCAGCCCAAATGAAGTTAAAGGAAGGGAATTGAGTGTAAAATGCCTTTACATAAATCCCCACTCACAATATAATAATAATAAAGCAATTTGGCGCTATTCATCAATTTAATCGATTTAATCTAACCCGAATCAATTTTCAATTAAATTTCACCGTAGGCTCTAAAAATTACGCTAATTACAATGGCGTAATCAATTTCGGGTTCTGTGGCCGATAAGGCCCTCAAATTAATTTCCAAAATAGATTATTCAAACAGATATTTCTACGGTGAGCAGATAGAATTTCAAAATTGCATATATTCACATAATGACACACAAAATCATGCTAAACACATAATCATACTCAAATTAAGGACCAATTAGCATACTACGGAATAGGGGTATCACAGTCATGACACCAACCTATGCTTTAGACTCCGTCATGAGATTCAGGATCTCATTGACAACAAAGTGATTGTGCCTCCTGAGAAGCCTAACGTCACTACAAACCCTCTCCCACCACATAACCAACCCCCTCCCCCACCTAGGCAAGTATACCTTATCCAAACAATGGCCGTCCCATACAACCCCAGTATATACATCACTCCCTCCCACTTGCCTAAGCCGGCGCTGTTCATCCGAGAAAGCACAGACTTGTGCATGATGAGCGCTTCCATATCCCAACCCGAACCCATGGTGGTAGCTGTGGTAGAAGAAGGCATGCCTGAGGGCTCCGTGAGCTTAACTAAAGAAGAGTACAACCCTTGCTGTTACATTATGCCAACTTGCCAGACCAGACTGATGGTGGAATTGCCGATGGGGATGGAGGTTAATGTAGTCCGAGAGGACGGGCCAAGCCAGGGGCTGGATGACTTAGCTGAGCTTGAGGAGGACATCAGTAATCTGCAGTTCTTTGATGAACAGGATCTGGGAAATGTATAGATCGGCTGGTTTGATATGAACGGATCAATGGATAATACAGGGTGGCTTAGTGATGAGCCAGATGTTGATGAGGGGTCTCAATCGAAGCAGGAACAGTTGGAAATAGGAACGTCTGCAATGGCCGGAATAGTCGACAACAAAAGGAAGTTCCCGGGGAGCATCGGTACTAAAAATTTTGCTCAAGAATTGGGTAGCTTGTGTACAGTTGATACAGAACAGGAGGCCGCGTTGAAGCGGTTCGAGCAGGAAAGAACTGAGATTGATTAGAAGACTAGAAAAGCCAAAGGCCCCGCGGGGACTGATTGTGTCATGAACATAGGAATGATTACAGCGGAACCGGATGTGTGTTTGTCAGCTGCCGAAGGAATGTGGTGGGAAGATGAGAATTTGCATCTCGCCCACACGGATGAGGATTGGGGACAGAATCTACCAGATGATACGTGGTATGCTAAGGAAGTTGATCACATGACTCGGAGTGGGCGGAACTTTAAGCCCCTACCCCTGGACCAACCAGAAGCATCAGGGAAAGATAAGGAAGCTGAGAAACAGAAAGATAAACTGTTGGAAGAAGAAGCTGTACTGAAGCAGCTGAAGAAGATTCAGTCGGATACATCTATCTGGGGTTTGCTCATGGCTTCATGGGTGCATAGACAAGCCATCCTATCAGCAATGGATAAAGCTAAGCTTTCCATCGACACAACCCCTGAGCAGTTAGTGGGACTGGTATTTCCAGGAGGCGCCTCGCCGACTTTGACCTTTACTAATAAAGAATTGCTGCCCGAGGGCTCTGAACACAACAAACCACTATACATCTCTGTGGAATGTAATGAGAACTGGATACCAGTTGTCTTGGTTGATAACGGGTCTGCAATTAATGTGTGTCCGTCGCGTATGGCCTATGCTATCGGTTTGAAACCTGCAGACTTCGCACCAACGGCCCAGGTGATTCGGGCTTATGACAATACAAGTCGGGAAGTGATGGAGATAGTGCGGATCAGAACTCAAGTTGGCCCG
Source organism: Camellia japonica (assembly GCA_030407325.1). NCBI lineage: Eukaryota > Viridiplantae > Streptophyta > Magnoliopsida > Ericales > Theaceae > Camellia > Camellia japonica. Next base: position 72,046,257 of record JAPPVO010000017.1, on the reverse strand, counting down.
GCACAACAGGATATTAAATTCCACGTCCTGGATGTCCCGACCACCTTTAATTTACTCCTTGGACGGCCGTGGCTGCACTAAGTAAGAGCTGTCTCTTCCACTCTGCATCAGATATTGAAGTACCCCCATAGGAAGGGAGTAGCTATTGTTTTTGGGAACTCTTCCATATATCCGCCGCCGGAGGTTACTACATCGGTCTTGGAAATTGTACACGGCGAGGAGGATGTCTTTTTGTTTAGGTTCACCTTGGTCGAGGCTCAGGTAGTGCAAGATATTCTGGCTGTTGATGAGGGGTTATATGTCAGTGCGTAATCCGTGTAGCTCATGAATAAGCTGCAACATGTATCTGGAATGGGATTGTGAATGAGCAGCCGGAAGGGCGTCGCTGTATTGGCCGAAGTGCCACACAACCCTTATACCTTTGGTCTAGGTTACACGCCTACCAAAGAGAATTGGGTAAGGAAGGGAAAGGAAATGGCAGGAAGGGCCAAGGCTAAACAAACTGGGAAGCACTATGAGTTGGTGCATAGACCTATTCATGGAACCCTGAACGACCGCTTTGTCTGGGAGGGGGAGGATTTCCCATTTTGTGGCTTTCCTGAGTCATGGCTGAATTCTGAGAAGTGGCGTTTGCCCGGCTTTGAGATCTTTTTCGATCTACAGTTGCAAGGGGATGAAGTTGTAGAAGAACAGACTGACCTACCAACTGTGGCTGAATAATGTATAGAGGATAAGTCCGATGGCACAGAACTTGAGATAAGAGCAGCGCTGGCTTGTCTCCTCTCGGATCCTCAGATCACACTAGAGAGCTTGGGGGATGACTTCTCTATTTCCATGATTGGAGATCAATCGACTGTGGGCCCGTCTTCTGGCATTCAGGATGCATCTATCGCACCCTCCCTCATTTGGCAGTTCGAGGACGGTTTTTTGTCCAGTAATTCTGAATCAGGTAGTGAACTGGAATCTGATTCCACAAAGTCTGTGGAGTCAGAATCAGATTCTAGTTCTTCTGAGTCAGAGTCTGGTATTCCTGGGGTTGATAACCCGGATGCCGTTGTTTTGTCTAGGTTGTCCTTTTCCATTTCTTTTGAGTCGGTTGTAACCGAGGAATTGGACGAACTGGAAGTTGTGAATGAGAATGGTACCACTACTATTTCTGAGTACTTTTATGTGCCACTTGTTTACTGTATTAATTAGGACTTTCAAAACTTTGATAAAAACGACGAGGAAGAAATTCCTTCGGTTTTGAAACATTTGATTGATCGAGAGGAGGAGAGATTTGTAAAAACCTTGGTTGATGAAATCACTTCAATTAATGTTGGTACTGAGAATCATCTGCGTCTGGTCCAGATCGGGTCCACGTTGTCTTCGGAGAAACGCGAGCGCTTAGTCGCTTTATTAAAAGATTTCAAAGATGTTTTCGTGTGGTCCTACGAAGACATGCTTGGAATCGATCCTGAGATTGTACAACACCAGATCCCTTTTGACCCTGAGGCCCGACCTGTCAAGCAGAAGCTTTGAGAATACGCCCGGATTAGGCTCTGAAAATCAAGGAAGAGGTCACCAAGCAGATAGATGCAGGGTTCTTGCTTGTATCTGAGTATCCTACTTGGTTGGCCAACATTGTTCCAGTGCCGAAGAAAGATGACAGAATTCGGGTGTGTGTGGATTTCAGAGATCTGAACAAAGCTAGTCCAATGAACGACTTTCCTCTGCTGCATATCGACAAATTGGTGGACTTCATCGCAGGCCATGCGTTGCTCTCCTTTATGGATGGGTTTTCCGGGTACAACCAGATTTTGATGGCACCCGAGGGTAGGGAGAAGACTGCCTTCACCACGCCGTAGGAAACCTACTGCTATAGGGTGATGCCGTTTGGTTTGAAGAATGCTGGGGCTACTTATCAACGGGCTACAACTACGATCTTGCATGATATGATCCACAAATAGGTGGAGGTGTATGTGGACGACATGATTGTCAAGTCCAAGGAAGGAGAGGGCCACTACACCGCCTTGAAGAAATTTTTCCAACGGATCAGAGAGTATCGGCTGCAACTGAATCCTCAGAAATGTACTTTTGGCGTGATAGTAGGGAAAATGCTGGGGTTCTTGATTACACAAAGGGGTATTGAGGTTGATCCGTCCAAAATCAAGGCCATCCTAGAAATGCCACCACCAAGGACTGAAAAGGAGGTGCGCGGCTTTCTGGGTAAAGTGCAATGCATAAGACGGTTTATTGTAAAATTAACCTTGACTTGTGAACCACTATTTGGTCTCCTGAAGAAAGGAAAGAAATTCCAATGGGATGATCGATGCCAGGTTGCTTTTGAGCAGATCAAGCAGTATCTATAGAACCTACCCTTGTTGTCGTCGCTAGAGCCGGGGAAGCCATTCATTTTGTATTTGTCAGTAACTGACATGACAATGGGCTGTATGCTTGCACAGGAATCTGAGCATAGAGTGGAGAAGGCCATCTATTACCTGAGCAAGAAGATACTGGAATATGAGACCCGTTACACTACGTTGGAGAAGGCTTGTTTGGCCTTGGTATGGGCTACCAGGAAGTTGAGGCACTACCTGTTAGCTCACTCTGTAATTCTGGTTTCGAGATTAGATCCCATCAAATATCTCTTCGAGAAACCGGCGCTTACGGGTAGGCTAGCCCGTTGGTTGCTTCTTCTCTCCGAATTTGATTTCAAATACATGACTCGCAAGTCTGTGAAGGGGAGAGCGGTAGCGGAGTTCCTAGCAGATCACCCAGTGGAGGGAGATGAAGCAGTAGAGTATCTGTTTCCAGATGAGGCCATTCTGCAGCTTGAAAAAGAGATTTGGACTATGTACTTTGACGAAGCGTCTAAGCAGTATGGGTATGGGATAGGGGTGTTGCTGATAGCGCCCGACAATTCCCACATACCTTTAGCTTTCAAACTCCGGTTGAAGCTGAATATGAGGCATGTATCACTGGCTTGGAAGCCGTCCTGGAACTAGGGGCAAAATGGTTGGATGTCATTGGGGACTCGAACCTGGTTGTATCTCAAGCGAAAGAACACTGGAAGGCTAAGGAAGAAAGGATGATGATCTATCACCAAACCATGGATGTTCTGATTCCTAGGTTTGAGAAGTTAACCTTCACGCATCTGTTAAGAGAGCGCAACAGGTTCTCTGACGCCTTATCAACTCTATCTTCCATGATAGACATCCCTTTGGGAGTCTGGACGTGTCCAATCATTATTGAACAGAGGTATGTGCCGGCCTACGAGCTGATTGCCGCAATAGATGATGTACAAGATCAGAACCCCTGGTATCATGACGTCTAGAACTTCTTAGAAAAGGAGGCTTATCCACAGGGTGCAAATACCAAAGATAAAAGGGCGATATGACGAATGGCTGCTCAGTTTATCATCTGCAGGGGTAAATTGTACAAACGAGGCCATCTGGGAATGCATAAACTGTGTGTTGATGCTGAAGAGTCGAAGCGCCTAATGGAGGCCATCTACGGAGGAGAATGCAGAGCGCACATGAGTGAAGTGATGCTAGCTCGGAAGATTCTTAGACAGGGTTACTACTGGTCAACCATGGAGGAGGATTGTATTGGTTCTGTTCGGCGATGCCACAAATGCCAGATCCATGCAAATTGCATGAATATCCCGTCGTCTAAGCTGTACAACATGACTTCACCGTGGCCGTTTTCAGTCTGGGGAATTGATGTTATTGGGGCAGTTACTCTAAAGGGGTCAAACAGGCATGAATATATCTTGGTAGCGATAGACTACTTTACAAAGTGGGTCGAGGCCCAATCCTACGTAGTGCTGAAAGCGTCGCACGTAGCCAAGTTCATCAGGAATAATATTATCTGTCGTTATGGGGTCCCGAATGAGATCATCTCGGATAATGGTTCCCACTTCAAGAAGGAAGTGATCAACTTGTTAGAAAAATACAACGTGGCTTTTCACAAGTCATCCACATATCGGCCGCAAACCAACGGAGCTGTTGAGGCCGTCAACAAGAACATCAAGCACATTCTACAGAAGATGGTGGAAACCTATAGGGACTAGCCAGATAAGCTGCCATTTTCTCTTTGGGGCCATAGAACATCAATTCGAACTTCTACTGGGGCAACTTCGTATTCTCTGGTTTGTAGAATGGAAGCTGTTCTTTCGATTGAAGTTAAGGTACCATCGCTGCGGGTTATGGCTGAGTGCCAGATAGCAGAAGTAGATTGGCAGCAGAGTAGTTTCGAGGAACTTATGCTGTTCGATGAGAGGAGGCTGAAAGCACTGTACCATGTCCAAGGTTATCAACGAAGAATTGCCAGGGCTTTCAACAAGAAAGTTAAGTCCAGGAATCTGAAAGAAGGGGATTTGGTGCTCAAAGACAACCGAGCTCCCATCCATGACCTTAAGGGCAAGTTCAGACCTAATTGGACTGGTCCTTATATCATCAAATCAATTTGGTCGGGTGGAGCTGTCATTCTTATGGACTTAGATGGCCTCGAATTCTCCCAACCAGTCAACATGGACAAGTTAAAGACATATTACCCTTGAGAGGCTCGCTAGGCCGAAAACCCGAAAGGGCGATCTAGGCAAAAGTTAGAGCACACAAAATTTGAAATAAGAAAAACTGAGCTTGCAAGGTTGAAAATCCAGAAAGGGCGGCCTTAGCAAAAGTTAGAGTGCAAAAGGAGAGTGTTAATGCTCGAGTGAACCCGAACCGGACTACGTAAGGCTTGATTCCCATCTTTGGGATACGTAGGTAACTTCATTCTGAAGTTCAGCCATAAACACTTCCAAATCAACTGTGTCCATGAGATTGTTTTGGTCATCTTTGTCTTTTTTGCATCCAAGAGTTCGGTTGTGATCTTTGCTATCAGAGCTGGTTACAGTGCAGTACTATTCAGACAAGGGGCAACTTTCCAGTTATTGGATCCAGGGTTGTACATCTCAAGGATAGATTCCGGGTGTGTCCAGTTGTGATCCTTATCGAAAATGGTTTTGAAAAGTTTTAATAAAAGTTGATTTTTGTTCAAATTAATCTTTTTACAACTTGGACCATTTTTGGACCAAAAGGAAAATTTTCAGTACCCACAACCTTCAATTTCATTGATTTCAATACAAAGTTCTCCAACTCTTGATACAAATTAAAGTTGCTTTTTATTATATTCAAATGGAAAAATTGAAAGTACAGATTAAAGCAATAAACTTGGGGCATAGTTGAGTCAGGTATTCCTGCGTTCCCTCCCAGAGCTTGTGGAAGCTCCAGATGCTAAAGTAGGCCCGGTTTTCGCCTCATCTTCAAGCCAAGCTATGCATTCGCCAGAAAGGGCGTAATTGAAATTGGGAGTGGCAGCCAGAAATTCTCTTGTCTTCCAAGCAGTGGGATAGCAAGCTAGCTGCGAGCCTCGGATCGGAAATGAAGTCGGGTACTCTACCCTATCTTCTGGGCAAGTTTGGTCGTGTCCAAACTGACGCTTGAACCGAAATGGAAAGTAGAAGATACAGTGTGTCAAACCAACCAACTGAATGCCAGGCTGGCGAGACATGCTGTAGCTCATCTCAGGCAGATCAAACCAGGGGCAATGCAAAGTAATGTCAACAGCGGGTCTGTGGCACATCCATTGGCACCACCATCCCTCGTTTGGGAAATCAACTAGCCATTGGTGAAAGAAATAGCCGCGCGCTAAATACACAGGGCAAGCGTCCACTACTTTCAACTTATCCATGAGTCATACCTGGGGAGAGATGAAAAATAAGAGAGATTAAAGAATAGAGAGGTGTATGTGGAGAGAAAAAGTGAGAAAGGGTTTTGAGAGAAAAACAGAGCTTGAGGGCTGAGTGATGTGAGATATACATGTGAGAAGGGTGGGAAGCATTACCTGTAAAAGTAGTGGACTTCCTGCAAACTTGGTTGTCTCCCTGGCGATGGAAAGCATCCAAGCCCATCAAAGTCTCGGCTAGTGTCGAGCCAATGCAGCTCTTACCCTCTCTCAAGCCTTGGGCAACTTCGATCAGGCGAATGTTAGACCCTCCGAAGCCAGGGACAAGCAGAAAATGAGCCAACATACACAAGCAGAGAGCATGCTGTCGAAAACCTTGCCAAAAACGGTCGCCGCGGTCACCGGCGTCAGAAAATCGATGAATCAAGCTGGGAATATCCAACTCCCCGTTGTGAATCAGAGATCGGGCATCGTGTAAAGTAAGCCCACACATCCTTCATAAAGCTTGGATGTGGCCAAAACGGGACTGGGGCAAGATTTCCTCGCCACGCCGAGATTCCATCAAAGCTTGAAATTCTTCAATTGTCGGGCACATCTCTTGTCCCCCAAAGCTGAAAACATGTGCAATCGGATTCTAACATCTATCCGCGGCATGGAGGAACGAAAAACACAGTGGAGTACGACTCAGTGGGAATAGTGCATTTATCCCGAAACCTCAAAAATTCAACTTTTTCGAGCCCTCTAAAGTTGCAATCAAAGTCGAGATTTTTTCGTTGAAGAATGGCTCTATTTGTGGCAAAAATAGAGTTGAATTGAAGAAACCACGAAGCTGGAGTTTTTGTAGAAGATAAGGTGTTAAGTGGAATACATGTGGAAGCAATCTGGAGGTTCCCTGCACTGGTGGCCGACCGGCCACTTTTGTAGCCGACCGACCAGTACTAGTGGCCGACAACCACTTTTGATGGCCGACAGCATTTGTTTATGGTTGGTGGCCTCCTATTTTGCCCTCTGGGCCATCTATGTGTTGAAAGTGCTAAGAACCTGTCTTTTGTTCCACTCTTGGTGCATTTCTTCTGTCTCTCTTTAAGAATTTTGTCGAATTGCTTATCAAGTTGTTGTTTTGCTTATCGAGTTGTCGAATTGCTTATCAAGTTGTTGTTTTGCTTATCGATTTGTCGATTTGCTCATCGAGTTGTATTTGTTTTGATTGTCGAGTTGTTGTTTTGTTCATTGAGTTATTTTACTTTGTCTGTTATGTGTTGGTTGGTTCATTACTTGATTAAGCAGTTGCCAATACAATTTTCAATTTCCATCAATCTCGTTTTCGTGAAAAATGGTGCGATGTGATGAATGCTCAGAATGCAAAATATAACACTTTTTAATTAAAAGTTGTTTTCATTCCGATCATGGTTTCTTTTTACAAAAAGAGTACAAGTTTTTAAGAAAATAAAATTGCCTAAGGCTGTACAATGTGCTAACATTACTTGCAAAAAGAAAACTAAGCAAAAACATCTGAATCGGCGCTAACCACCTCAGGATCGAGAGGCCCTCTTCGTCCTCTTCCTCGGCAGGGCGGACTCAGAGCTATCGCCATCGACGCTACTGTTTGAATCTGAGTCGGCGCCTGATCCAGAGCGGTCTCCGCTCCCCTCCTTGGAGCCATCCTTAGCATCGCCACCGCCCTCAGAACCCGAGTCGGTGCCGTCGCCTCCACCCTCAGATGACTCTGACTGCGGGCTCGCTGGCTCCTCGTCCTCATCTGTCTCATCATTATTCGGGATAGGCTCTGGTGAGCCGCTCTCATCATGAGTACGTCTAGCTCTGCCTCGGCTGTGCGTCAGAGTCCATCGTCTCTCTCTCCCTGCTGTCAGGGGAGGCACTGAAGGTTCTGCTGGGGTGTTTGGTGGGGCTGGCATCTGAAAAGGGACCTGAAAAGGACAGCTTGTCAAATGCATCAGTTATGGTATCTATTGGATGCAAAGATGATTGTAGTGTTGTATGCAGTGTGTGGGAGCAGTGTATCGATGCAGTGTTGTTAATGTAATGTATTCAGATCAGTATGAAGCAGATTGCAGTTGAAATGCTAATGTGTCGACAGAAAATTTCATGACATGGAGTGCAAACTGAAGGAAACTTACCGGAATCCTGTAGAGGCTGAGTAGGTTCATGCTCGTCTGTACCATCCCCATCAGAGAAGCCGCTAGCTCGAGAGCCTGCCCGGTGTACTCTACGGATGCCTGTAAATGTGTTGAGATGATCAGCGGTCTACAAAGCATAACTGAAATAATTTGAATGTGCAAAATGTAAGTACATATCAGGGTCGGGCCTCAAACTCCGACAAGCTCGTGACTAGCTGGTGCAGGCTCGATGGGAATCTGGTAAGCCTCCTCTGTAGGTCGCTAGCAAGTCAGTGTAGTAGGCAGCTCTGGCCATCCTACCCTTTGCCTCGTCTGAGAACCTCTCCTGTCGTGAGCCCAGGACGCCCTGGATCCTCCTGATCTCCCTCCTGCAGCTGGAGCTCTAACTCTCTCACCTTCGCGGGCGCCAGTCAGGGGAGGCATGAGGTATGTCTGGATGAAGGCAGTGTAATTGCCCTCAAGTCTGAAGAAGTCACCGTCCCAACCTCTGGTGAAATCAATCATCTCCTGCATGGTATATCTCTCTATGGTCCTCATATATGTGGGAGGCGACATCGGAACCACCGGCTTGGGCAAGCCAAGGCTCTGTCGCAGGAATCGCTCCCCTAAGAACCACGCTCGACAAACTGGGCCCTCGAGCAAGATCCGGAATTGAGAAGCCTCCCGAGCACCGGCAAACAAATCTCTGACCCCGTTAGGCATCACTGCCCACGGCTGCCAGGTGATCTGCAAATAGTGAATATACAGATTGCTAGCTGCTATTGTATATGTAATATGAAGTAGAGCTGAAATGACTGTAAGGTTTGAGTTACCTCTGCTGCGGTCACGGTGTCGAAGAATCGACGGAAAAATAAGAATGACTCTCGGGGCCTCCGCTGGCATCTTCCATTGTACCTGTGCGAGTATGGCATCATAGGTGGTATCTCTACCTCTGGCTCTGGGGCAAGCCTCAGAAAATAGGCGTACACCCATAGCTGCAGAAGGTGGAAAGATAACAGTGAGTATATATCAGATGAACACAGAGAATGTAAAGCAGAAAGCAGACAGTGTGTGCAGTGTACAGATAATGAAAAGCAGAGAGCAGACAGTGTGTACAGTGTACAGAGAATGTAATGTAGAAAGCATACAGTGTGTGCGGTGTACAGATAATGTAAAGCAGAAAGCAGATTGTGTGCAGTACAGTGTACGGTGTGTGTAGTATACGGGAAATACGAAGTAGAAATGTAAAGCAGAAGGGTAAGACGTACCTCCCAGGCTCTCCAGTAGCCTCCTAGCAGATGCCCGCTCCGACGGGAGGTGGAGCACATGTACCCATATAGTGCGGCCAAGCCTGCGCCGCCCCAGTTGTAGAATCGGACGCGAGATAGGTTCACCAAGGTGCTCATGAGGTAGAACCCGACGGTGTTCGCCCGGTCGGCGAATAGAGTAGGGCCAAACAGAAACATGAGGAAACCCCAGGAGTAGTACTCGGTCTCCTCGCGGGTCGTCGACGTCGTCCCTCTGAAATGATCAACGAACCATGTATATCGCACCATCCCTGATCGGGAGATGGGTAGGTGAATCCCCAACAGGTAGATCTAAGCGGCCTTCCACTCATCCATGTCTGTGTCGTAAGGAATCAGATGACCCCCTACCACTATGCCGGTGAGCATAGAGAAGTCGAAGGGAGTCATCGTCATCTCCCCTGCTGTAGAGAAGTGGAGGAAATCGGTGGTATCCCACCACCTCTCTACTAAAGCACCCAGTAGAGGTCGGCTCGCAACGAGACGTGAGAGCCCCATACAAAATGCGCCGAAGCCAGCCTCGTCGATGATATGATGGACAGCGTTGGGAAGCTCCATATACCACTCCCTCGCAGAGGTGGTCCGTATCCACGAATGGCATGTGAATCCCCTTGTAAGCAAGACAAGCAGATGCAAGGCAATGTAAGAAATATAGCGCAAGAATGTGTTTGGGATGAACAGATGAAAGACAGTGTGAGCTATACAAGAGATGCAACCTACATTACGGAAAGTGAAAAAGTGTATACCTCGGAGGCACCATGGGATAAATGTGACTCCGACTCGCGTAGCAGGAGGTCCTCCGGTGCACCTCGCGCGAACCCCCTGAACTGGCCGATACTATCGGGAGGTAGCATGTGTACCTCAGGATGGTACGTCGCCGGGTTGAACAGTCGAATACTGAGCGGCAATGGCTTGAACTTTGGATCCATCTCCATCCTCGGAGGAGCTTTGTCGTGTGGGATGTCGTCCGCTATCTCGAGGAAGGATGAGAAAATGGTAAAAAATGTGGAAAATGGGCGGGAATGCCAAAAGTCAACAAAAAGTCAACCCGAGGGAGGAAAAATGGAAGAAAAAGTCAGGGCTCGGAAAAAGAAAGTGAAATCAAGGGTAACTCGAGGGAAACAAACCCCGAGTGATGAAAGTCAAGAAGGAAGCATCGAAATCACTTTTTAATCGTGCAAAGAGGTTTTAGCGAATCGGACGTCCGTGGGATGTTTTGAAAATGCGTATAAAGTGCGGATCATAAGGAGAAAATGGTCTAGAGCAAGAGGAGAAGAGTTTTTGGGTTTGAGGTAGTGAGGAAATAGGGTTTGAAGCCCTATATTTAAAGACCCATGGTGAAATGCCAAAAATGCCTCGAATCTGTCATTAGTGGCCGACCAGCCACTAGTGGTGGCCGATGACCACCATTTGTGGCTGATGGGTGGCCAGTGGCTTTCCAGGGTGGCCCGCAAGCCTTTGGTGCTCTCCTTGGATGTTGTTCTGTTGTTTTATGCCTTGATCCCTCAAGAAAGTGCAAGGAAGTACATTTTTAAGCTCAAGTGGCCTCTGCGGAAGCCCCAAATTGTGTTTCCAGTGTGTGGTGCTCAACATGAACGAGATGTATCCTTTTAAATTCTTGCAACTCCTCCGAGAGGTAGGTTGGAGGTTGCGATCGAGTCGTTTTTACCGTGCACCGTTTTTGTCATTGCACAAAGCGCGTGCTTCTTTGTCATTGCATGGAACATGCTGGTCTTACATTGTCTCTTATTCGCATAGAGCATGCATCTTGTGTTTCCGCATAGCACATGTATTTGTTAATCAAGCATGGAACATGCATTTGTCACCTTTGCATAGAATATGCACTTCCCACGCTTGAATAGAATATGCACTTCTCACATTCGCATAGAACATGCATTCCTATCTTGCTGTATTTGTTAAGTTTCTTTTTTATGCAGGCACGATATTGTATGTATGGTTCATTCAAAGCTGGTGCAACCAGACGATATTGTATGTACGGTTCATTCAGAGGAACTCCATGTAAGATCATTCATGTCCTTTGAACACCTTATTTTGGTTAGAAGCATTCGGGTATGCCCGGTGCTTACACCACACCTTGTTCTGGTTAGAAGCATTCGGGTACGCCCAGTGCTTATACCGCACCTTGCTTTGGTTAGAAACGTTGGGTCGTGTGCCTGATGTTTATACCACTCTTCGGTTATAAGTGTTTGGATAGTGTGCCCGACGCTTATACCCCTCTTGTTGGTTAGAAACATTGGGTCGTGTGCCTGATGTTTATACCACTCTCTGGTTAGAAGCGTTTGGATCGTGTGCCCGACGCTTATACCTCTTTTGTTGGTTAGAAACATTGGGTGGTGTGCCCGATGTTTATACCACTCTTCGGTTAGAAGTGTTTGGACCGTCTCCCGACACTTATACCTCTTTGTTTTGGATAAAAACATTGGAACGTGCTCTGATGTTTATACCATCCTCCGGTGTTTGCACCGCTCTCTTTTCCCCCTCGCGCGTGGCGCATTAGGACGCTTTGGTTAAATGCATCTAGACGGATTCCAATGCCTATACCGCCCTTTGTTTCGGTTGCATAATAGTTGAATGTGTTTCATATGTTATCACTATTTTCTGTGGTTCAGAACCTTAGGATGTGTCCCTAGGTTCACACAATCTCGCTCCTCGCGTGTGCCACGCGTTGGGATCTTGTTTGCCGCCTCGGGTGTGCCCGAGGGTCGTGTTGTTCTTTATCCTTTCATGCATGATTGTGTAGTTAAGCTTACATAATTTTCTTACATCATCTCTGCATGAAATGTGGTTTGGTTCATGTTAACTTGCTTATGTACGAGTTTGCTGTAGCGTTTCCTTGCATAACATTTGCATCTAAATGTTTCGTTATAGTCTCATTGCATGATCATAAGTTATGTTCTTGCATCATGCATGACATTTGCATTTTGCCCCAGAACTGCGCTGGTTTGATTCCTTGTAAAGGGATACGTAGGCAGCCTACGGGCGCAATCGTTCTTTGTTTTGATTACTTATTTGTCTAAGTCTTCGGCCTTGTCAAAAATGGGTCGTCTCTGAGCTTTTGATATTCACTCCTGTCATTTCATGACTTTCGAGTTCTATCCAAGAAAGGCAACTGTAGACACTCCATTTTTGACCGTTCTCAAGACTTGGATGTCATCGTTTGAACACCCGATGATTATGCTCACTCGTGTTTGTTTTGAGTCCCTGAAGGTCTCGGCTGAGTGCCTTGCCTTGGAGCCTCTAATCTTGTCTGTTTTGTGCTTGGTTGTGGGCCAAGAGCTTGTTGCTTCACTTCTGGAGGACCTGTCGGCCATCTCCCTAGCCTACCGGCCATGACTTGTGCCTGCCGGCCACCAGTGGTGGCCGATCGGCTATGTTAATGGTCGGTCGGCTACATTGATGGCTGGTCGGCCACCTAAAGTGGCTGATGGCCATTTTTCTCCTTTTTCAGATATTTATTTGCCAGTTGTGCCAGTTGTTCTTCACTGATGCTCATCTCCATACACGTGTATGGAGGGATGAATACAAGCCTTTGGCTTGATTTTCTATATAAGGGGGGGTCTCTCCCCTATTTTGAGAGGTTACACAATTTGGAGCAAAATTTTCCCTCTCTCTTTAGAATTCTCTCTCTCTTCTTGTTTTATGCTTGAAAGTAAGAATTCTCTACACTTTTGCACTAAGACCCTTAACCAAACATCTTTATCTTGGAGCTGAGGTTCTTTGAGGCTTGGTTTGAGCTCCTAAGGCTGGTTTTAGCTCAGAATTATGGCTGTTTAGTGCTGTGCTTTAAAGGTATAAGGCTTACCTCATTTAAGCTTTGTTTTAATCAATTGCTTGGCTATCTTTTTCCACTGTTTTGACCTGGTTTTTTAACCATAAAAAAACTCTGTTTTTAAGGTTTCAAAATGGTGGTTTAAGTCTGGGTGAGTTGGGGGGTTGTCCCCTCTTTTTGCTCTTTGGCTTGTGAAGCCTTTTGTGCCATTTCTTTCCACCTTTAAATCAAACTTTTTGGGCCTTTAAACCACTGAAATTCAGAGTTATTTCAGTGGTAAAAAGTATGTTTAGAAGTCCAAAAATTGAGAGGTTAGCCTCCCCTTCTTGTGTCTTGCTTCCATGCCTAGTTAGCTTCACATATTAGCTTGATTTTGTAGCTTGTGTTAGCCTAGTTCAAGCATGTTTTAGGCTCTATTTTGGCATGTTTCTACTCTGTTTTGGGTTGGTTGGAGCATTTGTTGCTTGCTTTTTGTACTTGTAGTGCAATTGTGCTTACTAGTTTAGCATGCTTAATGGTTTAGCCTATTTTTGTAGCTTGTGTTAGCTTAACTTCAAGTTGTTTCAGCTACTATTTTGGCCTACTTTAACTCTGTTTTGGGTTGGTTAAGTCCTTCAAGGCTTGTATTGCATGGCTATAGTGCAATGGTCTTCACTAGCTCATTGTTTTGAGGTTTTAAGCATGAAGTGTTTGAGTTGTTTGCATGTTATAGCATCATTTTACATATAATTTCAGTGTATATAGCTATGTCACACTCTCACTTATTTCACTCTTTCATTGCTTTTGAGAGTTGTGTTTTGAGTCTTGTTTGCAAGCTAACATGTGAGCATGTTTTTCTAGCCTTTTGTGCCTAAATCTCAGCATGTTTTAGCCATTGTTTTGGCATGTTTTAACTCTGTCCAGAGCTGGTTTGGTGAAGTGAGCTTTGTGTTGCATGCTTATAGTGTTGTGATCTTCACTAGTTTGATGCTTTAGGCTCTTAAGCATCATTTGCATGAGTTTCTTACATGATTTAGTGTCTTTTTGCATGACGTATCAGCACTGAAAAGTCTGCAACCTCCCTCTATTCTTCACTTTTTACTTTGTTTCGAAAGTGGTCTTGAGCCTCTTGTTGGCTTGAGTGTGGAATTGAGGCTCTCATGCCTAATGGTTTTAATCATCTCTTGAGGGTTTCTACTAACCAACAGTATGAGGCCTCTTTCATGCTCAAGGTACTTGATGCTTAAGCCCTCTTTCCAATTAGATGACTCTCACTTTGGACTTAATCGGTTAAAGGACTAATCGGTAATCTAAAATGTGTAAACAAAATGAACCAAGTAAAACTTGAACAAGATAAGCATGTTATGTTGCATTGCATGTGTTTGGATCGGACGTTAATCTAAACACAAGAAAAATGGGACGTTTCATACTCAAAGTGATGAAACGTGCCACTTTTCTTGGTCACCGTCACCCTTGATCATGTGTGATAGGGTGGTGGTCCTTCGAGTGTTATTTGTGCATTCATTGACTTTGTATAAGCTTGGTTTTCTAACTATCATGCATTGAAAATGCTTGGTTGGTGGCTTAAGAACCAAGTGCTACACTCCTTTGAGCTTGAGAAATGATAAGGAGGGTGGCAGTACATACATCCCTTGAAAAATGCATTGCTTTGCCTCTGTTACTCTCTGTTGCAAAAAAAAACAGAAGTCTGGAAAAAGGAGTGGCCGACCGGCCACCTGAAGTAGCCGACCGGCCACTTAAACTAGTCGACCGGCCAGTTGTTGTGGCCGACAGCTGTAGACACCCCATTTTTAACCATCCTTAAGACTTGGACGTCATCGTTTGAACACTCGATGATCATCCCTGTTCGTGTTCGTCTTGAGTTCTCGGAGGTTTCAGCTACGCGCCTTGCCTCAAGACCTCTCGACTTGTTTGTTTTGTGTTTGGTTTTGCATCAAACACTTGTTGTTTTGCTTCTGAGGGTGGGAAATAGCTTGTAGGCCATCCCCACACCTCACCGGCCATGGCTTGAGGCCACCGGCCTTGTTTCCTTGCCACCGGCCACTGGTGATGGCCGGTCGGCACTATTGATGGTCGGTCGGCACATTTTGTGGTCGGTCGGCCAACTTTGTTGGCCGATTAGCCACTTTTTCTGGCCGAGACCTTTTCTTGAGGGGGTTTGAACCTTTTGAACCCCCTGTTTTAGCTTCTTGAGGAAGCTTGAACCTTTTGAACCCTTGGTTTTTAGCTTCTTGAGGAAGTTTGAACCTTTTGAACCCTTGGTTTAGCTTCTCCAAGAAGCTTGAACCCTTTGCACCCTTGGTTTAGCTTCTCCAAGAAGCTTGAACCCTTGTCTAGCTTCTCCAAGAAGCTTGACCCCTTTGCCTAGCTTCTCTAAGAAGCTTGGCCCTTTTGCTACAAGCTTCTAAGAGAAGCTTGACCCTTTTGCTTAGCTTCCCTTAGAAGCTGGACCCCCTTGACCCTTTTTTATGTTAGCTTCTCTTAGAAGCTTGGCACCTTGCCTTGCACTATATAAGGAGAGCCTCTCCTTCCATTTCAAAGGTTGAAAAATCTGATATATAAGATATATATATATATATATATATATCACTCTCTCTCTATATCTCCCTTTCTCTCTACATTTGGGTGTGTTAGAGGGTTCAAAAGGGTCTTGTTCTTGGCCTATTGCACACCACTTCATAGCCACACACTTCCATCATCACTTGGAGGTTCTTGGAGCTTGTTTTCAGAGGTTGAGGGTTGCATTTTTGGGTCTAAAAGCTGCTGGTTCTTGCTGGTCTTCAAAGGTAACCCTTTTTCCCTCTTTATTCCCCGTTTTTGCACACACTTTTAGCCTTACTTGTAAGCATATTTGGGCTTTGTCATAAACTGAAAAAAATCTTATTTTGAGCTCCTCTTGAAGTTTGTTTCAGGTCACTTTTGTGTTTGGGGTCGTTTACCTCCTCTTAGGCCTTGTTTGGCCTCATTTTTGTGCATTTTTGGTGAGCTCTGGGACCACCTTGTTTGGGCCTCCTCACCACTGAAATCTTGAGGGATTTCAGTGGTGAGGATGGTGGTTTGAGGTCCTAAGAAGGAGAGGGCCATCCCCTCTCCTTGTTGCCTTCAATATGTGCCATTTTAGCCTCATGTGTGAGCACCATTTTTAAGTTCATGTTGGCCATGTCTTAAGTGTTATTTGTACCTATTTTGCCATGATATAGCACTGTTTTTACTTGGTTTAGACACACCATGCTTGCTTTGCATACTTGTCTTGTAATGCCATGAAATTGCCTTAACATGTATCTAGCATTTAGACCACTATGCTTACTTGTTTTGGCTTAGCTTTGTGAAGCTTTTATGCATGTTTTAGTGTGCTTGAGGACTGTTTTTGGTTGTTTGGGTCATCCATGATTTGCTTTGTATAGCTACCATGTAATCTCCCTTGTAGGCCTTGAGTGTTGGACCCTCTAGCATGCTCTATTTGCATTATTTCAGTGGTTTGGAACCACTTGCCATGTCATTTCAATCCTTATGGCATGCTTGTATGCTTGCATTTGATGCTCCTTTAATGCTTTAAGAGGTTGGTGCCTTATGCTCCATGTTTGGCCCCTTTTGCATGCCTTTAGAATTAGGTCATTTAGATGCCATCTAAGTGGTTCTTGGGGCTTACTTTCGCATGATTTAGGACTGTTTTAGTTCACTTTGGTCATTTGCTTCATGTGTCACATGACCATAGTTTAAGTCCTTGGGTTTGGTTGCTTGCCTTGATTGCATTGGTAGGTGGATTTGGTATCATCTTAACATGATTTTCAGAGTTTGATTTGCATGCCATTTGTCCATGATTATCCTCTTTTAAGTGTGCTTAAAAGATGCTCTTTAATGCTTAAGTGTCATGTTTGCATGCATTGTTTGTGTGTGTATTTGCCTCCATTCCATAGCATTTTGGCTTCCTATTTAGACATGGCCGAGGCTTGCCCATATTGGTCTAAGTCCACCTTTCGCATGTTGTTCAAATGTGGTCACATTGCTACATGCTTGCATGCTTCGGTTGCATAATGTTTTGCATGCTCGTTGCTTGCATTGTTGACACATGCTTAGCCATATTGCATTTTGTTGCATGCTTCCCCCATGTTCATGTTTGCATACTTGCCTCCATGCTCATGTTGCATACTTAGCTCACATGCTTAGGTTGCATTTGGCATGCATGCATTGCCTCTTGATTAACCATGATTGAGGTTGGGCCTCTTGTTTGTTTGTATGCATTTCATTCCATATTGAGTTGCACACTTGGCTTCTTTGGGCCATCATGCATTGAAATGCGTGATTGGTGGTCCGAGGGTCGAGTACCATGCTCCCTTGAGTCTTAAACATGATAGGGAGGGTGGTGGTGCAAACATTGCTTTGAAAATGCATTGCCATGCCTTGTCTGTCCTCTGCTGCTGTCAAAACAGGTTTCTGCAGGAAGATATGGCCGGTCGGCCATCTACAGTGCCGATCGACCAAACATTTGTGGCCGATATCAATATCCATGGTCGATGGATGGCCGACGGCCTTTACTTTTGGCCGGTAACCTTCCACAGTGCTCAGGAGGAAGTTCAAAGCAGTTTTGGAAATTTTCATAATTTTCAGAGGAGCAAGGCAGTGTAAACAGAGGCAACAATGGCATGGTACCGGGTTTTCGGGCAAGGCGGATCGAGCATGCATCATCCACGCATTCCGAGGCAGGGCTGCGGCCACCCTCCTGCATTTAATTTGTTAATTAATTAGAAATTATGTAATAATTAATTTAGTAGTATTCATTTGGTTGTGTAATATTTGTTCGGCCCCTCCGAGCGAGGGCGAATTTGTAATAAGCGTGCGTGTGTGTGATGCATGTCTTCCAACCCCTATTTCTTTCTCCCTGTTATTTAACCGCTTATGATGGTTAGTATTAGGGCATATTTCAATTAGCATCCTTATGCTATGCATGTTTGCATCATTCATATGTATTGCATGCACCGGGCTCGGCGTATCATACTAACTGCATTGTATTTCAATTCCAAGTTGAATACGTGTTAACTGTAGCATCTCACATGCCATCTTAGAATAGCCGAGCCTATCTTAGTTGCATTTTGCATGTGTTGCATTAGCCATCTTAACATGAACTAGGATCATGCATTTGATTACTAACTGGTTTCTGTTTTGGCTCGGAGTACTCAATAAGTGTTTATGCTTTAGCATTTTGCATGCGTGTGAGTGTTGCCATGATAGCATGCTTACCATGAGGCTAGCTGCTTATGTGATATAACTGCTTGAATGCCTGTGGGTGAAGGTTGAGTTATTTAAATTGGAACAATACATTGAATGCGAGTTTTAAGCCCATTTGAGAGTGGCAAAACCATATTTTCTAAGCCCACTCGAGGGTGGCAAAATCTGCATCTTAGCCTACTTGCGGGTAGCACCATCAAACCATTTTCAAATAAACAAACATGAAATGTTTTGTTCCAATTTAGGCGACTTAGTCTATACTTGTTTGTTGTGCGCATCACATAGTAAATCTAGGCTAATAACCGGAATAAGAATGCATAACGTTTTCAAAACAAGATATCATGGTTAGTAGAGGCCGATCTTTGATCGGGCGAGCGGGGGTGCTCATAGCTGACCTTCCCCAATCGTATCCAAGTTCCCGAGCCGAGGCAACTTTGGTGATGACGGACACGTGACCTTAGGCAAACGAGTCAGGGTTTCCTAAATTCCCCCATTAAAAAAAATATTTAGGTGGCGACTCTGTATCTGGCAAAGCAGTCCATGTTTGGCACTTCTTTACAAAAATCTGTTTTCCAAAACAATTTGCCAGTTTTGGACTCTTTGGTTCAGATTAAGAACCGTGACAATTTGAGTCTGAACTGTAGTAAGCCTAATGAACGAAACGGGGTTTCCCTCTTGGGACGATCGGGGACGTCTACAACAGCCACTTTTTGTAGCCGACCGGCCACTAGTGAATTTTTGTGAAAATGTGTTCCTGTGTTGGAGCAGAGGCATTCTGGAAGTTAGTACGATGCTCAGAGATCACAACAAGTGCAAACAGAGGTAACCAATGACAAGGCGATGGATTTTTGGGAAGAAGCCAACCGAGCATGCATGTTTCCCTCGCCTCTGAGGCCATTTACTTGCTTTATTTAAATTGCTCTAGTTAGTTAGCATAGCTAATTGTTCAATTCAAGTGTTGTAATTAATAAGTTTAATTTGGTTTGTAATATTTTAGCTAGCTTAGAATAGTTAGTTAATTTATTTCAACTGTTGTAATAATTAGCTAGAATAGTAAATTAGATTCGTTTTGTAATAATTAGCTTAGCTTAGTGTAGCTTAGCTTATTCATTCAAACCCTCCTTCACGAAGGCGTAATGTTGTAATAAGTGTGCTTGCGTGTGTGCATGTCTTCAAACCCCACGTCTTTCTTCCTTTTATTTAATCGTTTTTGATGGTTAGTTTAGGGGCATGTTTTGATTAGCATACCTTACGCTTGCATGTTTGCATCATTCAGTTGTCTTGCATGCACCGGGCTCGGCGCATCATTCAAACTGCATTGTATTTCAATACTTATTTGAATACGTGTTTCAAAGCATGTTATCAAATTGTAGCATTCATATGCCATCTTAGGTAGCTGAGCCTATTAATTGCATTGTTGCATGTGTTGCATTAGGCATCTTGCATAGCTAGGATCATGCATATTTCTAACTAGCTTTTGTTTTGGCTTGGAGTACTTTGTAAGTTTTACGCTTTAGCATACTTGCATGAGTGTGAGTGTTGCCATGATAGCATGCTTGCCATGAGGCTATTTGTTTCAATGCTTAATTGCATAAATGCCGGTGGATGAAGGCTTATTGTTTGAATTGGAACAATTCAATAAATGTGTGTTTTAAGCCTACTTGAGGGTGGCAAATCCGCATTTTCTAAGCCCATTTGAGGGTGGCAAATTCAAACTATTTTCGAAAATAAACATGAGTTGATTCATTCCAATTCTTGCGATGTAGTCTATACTTGTGTGTGCGTCACATAGTAAAGTTAGCTAATAACCCGAATAAGAACACATGTGTTTATAAAACAACATATCATGCTTAGTACAGGCCGATCCTTTGATCGGGCGAGTAGGGATGGTCATTTCAGGACCTTCCCCTCTCGTACCCAAGTTCCCTAGCCAAGGCAACTTTGGTGATGACAGACACGTGGCCTTTGGCACGAGTCAGGGTTTTCTAAATTTTCCAAAAACAAAATATTTAGGTGGCGACTCTGTAATCTGGCAAAGCAGTCCAGTTTTGGCATTATTTGATTTAAAATCGATTTTCCAAAATGATTTGCCGGATTGGACTCTTTGGTGTTTATCAGTCTCACATTGCACTTTGTGAGATTAGATTCAGAACCGTGACATGGAGTCCGAACTGTAGGACCAATTCGAGCTCTCCGAAAGAGGGCGCGAAGAAGTCGAGCTACACTATTGTTGTTGTTGATGAACCAATAAAAGTATCAGAGACCTCATCATTCATCACCCATAAGGAGAAGACTAAGGAACATTGTAATCTCTAACAACGAAACGCTATCGAGAAATGTAAAAAATACAAGATTTACCAATAGTGAGCATTGCTAAAGAAGAATGCAGCAAGGCAAAAGTAGAGCAGCTTGCATCAACTCTGGCAAGTTCTGCCATGGTGATTGCACTTGCAGTAATGGAGAGACTTAGACACCCATAGCCCTGGAAGAAAAAAATTAATTGAACTTCCCACCTACCTTTATAACAAGCTCATAAAGAGAGATCAAAGCAAAATACATAAACTACCTTAATTATGCCACCTGCAATGCCTAGGGCACCAAGCTTTGGAACAACATGAAATGGAAACTCTACCTTTTCCCAGTACTGAAAAGTGAAAAAGAGAGAATTTTGTATCGACAAGACTCTAAAATAATAAAATAGAGGGCCATAAGCATAGCTACCATTACAATTGAATCTTAATTATACTCGTCGTCATGTGTAAGTCTCTTAACACACACAGGAGGAAATGAAAATGAATAAAAAAATTTGCTCCGCCATTTATCTATCAGACAAACCAATCAAGTTATATGACAATTGCAGGCAAGTTGAGCATATAAAGAGAAAGTACCTTCGCCATTATTGGTGCTATTTCTTTTTCCATATACTCTCTTACTTTCATCCTGATGGACTGTTCCTCAGGAGTCAATAAGTCATCAAACTAATAATAGTCAGAAACTGTAATTATAAGAGTTCATTGTAATTATTACAAGGACTGTAGCATTTGTAAAGAACCCAATAAACAACTTTTAGTTTTTAGGCAGGAAGCAAATATGTTTTGATTTTGAAAGAAAATATGTTTTGATTTTGAAAGCAAACAGTTAGCAACACATGGAAGAAGTTTTGCATGTATTTCAATAGGAAACATCATGTATAATAACAATATATACATGATATGTTGTTTTATATTATGTCATCTCTGGAAAAAATAACCAATTGCAAAAGAACTCGTATCAAGCTGTGGCAATGAACTTGAAGGTTTATAGGGCACAACTCAAAATGCCTATTCAAAATAAGCCTGAATCAAATGATTCCAATCTTAGGTCTGAAACCCATTAAAAAAGAATCCCACAAAGCATTATCCAATAACAATGCATTTAGCATTTGAATCTTATATGATGTAAGTTTAGCAAATATCTCCTATAACTAATCTTTTCCCACATGGTATTTAAATTGCCAAGCATGTAACTATATTTTGGACAAAAGCCATCTCAACAGCCTGTACAGGATTGCAGGTATTTATAACCAAACCAAAACTAAGCTTTGTGTTCCAATTAAATAGGGTCAACTACATGAATTTGTTTCATCATTCTGCTCTATCAAGGATATGTTATATAGACTCTTCAATATAAATCAACTACTCGCGTCGAACATCTGACATTTGGATAAGGGTATGAGATATGTGTCGACACTTAAATATTTGCATTAACACCATTTTATCTCACATAATATATTTGTATTAACACCATTTTATCTCACACTTATATATTTGTGTGTAAATTATAAATCTGGGAAAGATTTAGGAAATCAATAAAAAAGGCGAGAGAAATGAAGAAAAAAAAGTAAATTATTTTGATTTTACATTTTTCTTTGTTCTTTCGATAGCATGATTGCTGCTAAAAAAGATCCTAAATAAATGAATCTAAAACGAAATCCATACATACCTGTAGATACCCCATTTTTGACCGCCCCTAAGACTTGGACGCCACTTATTGATCACTCGATGATGAAAGTTGTGTTGTGCAAATGTTCGATTTCTTCAACAAGAAGAGCTCTAAATCCCAACCTTACACCTCATTTTGGATCAAAACGATTTGACGTAGGACAAGATTTTAAGAATTTTTATATTTTTAATTTTAATATTTTTGATATATTATTTTATTAGGATTCTTGTAATTTAGTATAAACAATTTAGAAAATATAGGTTTCTTAATTTTATTATTTTGGAATTAGATTTTGACTAGGATTTTAAATAGTTTAAAATTTTAGTTTCCTATTCTCTAAGGTTTCGTAATTTGTGTTGATTTAAGTTTCCTAGTTTATTTTAGAATTACTTTTTCTACAAGTATTAAGTTTAGTTTATTATAAATAGCTATGTAAGCCTCATGGCAAAGACAACTTTTATTCATTCAATCAATAATATTAAGATATTTTCTCTTCCTTGTGGATTCAAGGTTCTATTTTTCTCGTGGATTCGAGAACCCTTTTTGTCTACTAGAATGATATCTAGTCCCACATGGAAGAGAAAATATCTTAATATTATTGATTGAATGAATAAAAGTTGTCTTTGCCATGAGGCTTACATAACTATTTATAATAAACTAAACCTAATACTTGTAGGAAAAGTAATTCTAAAATAAACAAAGAAACTTAAATCAACACAAATTAGGAAACCTTAGAGAATAGGAAACTAGAATTCTAAACTATTTAAAATCCTAGTCAAAATCTAATTCCAAAATAATAAAATTAAGAAACCTAATAATTCTAAATTATTTATACTAAATTACAAGAATCCTAATAAAATAATATATCAAAAATATTAAAAATAAAAATATAAAAATTCTTAAAATCTTGTCCTACATCAGACTCCTCTTCTTTGAAAGAACTCGTCATCGAGTTCATATTAGAGATCTGCCATCTTCCATGCCAAATAAAGAGATATTTTGAATATTTCAGTTATTTGTCCCTCTTCCAAAAATTATATGCAGAGAAGTCTACTTTCTGAAAGTTATTCTGTATATGCTTCAACTGGTTGACAAGATCAATTAGACAAGCATTGAAAATCAAATTAAATTGCTCCACACCAAGAAAATCAATGAAGTGTATTTTATGTTGATGTTGGATACTCTCTAGACTCTGCTTTGTCTTTAATTCAATTGGACATTCAATTATCAATCTTGGAATATCAATTACATCCTCAATCAACTTCTCTAGTGCACATGTCAACTTTATTACCTCATCTTTTATTTCTTCATTTTCATTGAGTTAAACTAGATCTCATTCTTTTGCGATCTTATAACCATCATAATAATCAAGAGATGATAGTTCTGTCATTAGAAGCTCTTCGCTAACTTCAATGTTTTTCCCTTACTTCACCTCTTCATTGTCTTCTTCAAATTTCTTGATCAAAGTAATTTCAGTGACCTCTCTTTCATCAATTTCAACGTTCTCACCATGAAATCAACTTGATTTTGTACTTCAATTGAATGTCTATTTGGGTCTTCAAAATTTTGAAACATTGAGGTACTTAAAATTTTTTCTTCTTCAATGTGTGGTTGAGCGTGACAAATTTGTTGACCTACAAGACTTGATTGACCCAAACTTGGCAGAACCATAGTCATGTTCCTCGAATAATCTATATCCACAATTGCATAATAATTATTGAATTACGAAGAATATTGTGAATCAGAATTACCTTGGAACAGTTGTTTCGATTCAAGCTTTCTTTGATATTGTTGATTCAACATTTGTCCATGATTTGATTGAAGAAATCTAGAACTTATCAACTTCCTCATCTTATGCCACATCCTAAGAGGTTGTTTGTATTGTCGCCTTCGATCATACTGCAATTGTTTCCACCATGTAGAAACATAACCTTGTAATTTACGTGCGACATATTTGGCTTGCTTTTCTTCAGAGATTTCCATACACTCAAGGAATTTGTCAACTTTGCAAAACCAATAAATAAAATCCTCGGCATGACAAGAAGCATTAAAATAGGGAATTTCTAGTGGTACTTGATAACCTGAAAAGTCATGATTGATGCAATTATTGCTATTGAACAAATCACTGAATCTTCGTTGTCGTCTTACCGACTGGTATTCACTATAGTCCTCGAATAACTCATCTTCAGATTCATCCTCACTATCATATTGATAATAAGAAGATCGTCTCAAGACATTATGGTTAATAGGCTGGCCTTGGGAAAATCCCGTAGCGCGGTTCCTATTAACGTTGTGACTAACAGGTTGGCCTTGGGTAAGTCCCTTGACTCGAATCCTATTAGATCTTTCTCTGTGATCATCGTCAATAGAGCTTGTGCTTCCTCTTTTGATGAATGACATCGAGCCAGGAGAAACCTGGCTCTGATACCACTTGACGTAGCGGAATACACGGGGACTAGATATCGTTCTAGTAGACGAAAAGGGCTTTCGAATCCACGAGAAAAATAGAACCTTGAATCCACAAGGAAGAGAAAATATCTTAATATTATTGATTAAATGAATAAAAGTTGTCTTTGCCATGAGGCTTACATAGCTATTTATAATAAACTAAACCTAATACTTGTAGGAAAAGTAATTCTAAAATAAACTAGGAAACTTAAATTAACACAAATTAGGAAACCTTAGAGAATAGGAAACTAGAATTCTAAACTATTTAAAATTCTAGTCAAAATCTAATTCCAAAATAATAAAATTAAGAAACCTAATAATTCTAAATTATTTATACTAAATTACAAGAATCCTAATAAAATAATATATCAAAAATATTACAACTAAAAATATAAAAATTCTTAAAATCTAGTCCTACATCACAATTTTGACCAAAATCATTTTAGACCTTAAAACCCTCCTTTTCAAAATATTTTTTCCAAAAGTTTGTACGATGTTCCGAGGCTCGCATTTCGTTAAAAATTGTAATTTTCAGTAAACTGAGCAAGGACAAAGTGGAAATAAATGGAAAAGATGTGAACTCTTTGAAAAATCCTTTTAAACCTCTTATTTAGAGGTTTGGAGTTGGACAAAATTAGAGGAGAGGGAAGAAACCTAATTAGGGAAGAAGTTGGGCATAAACCATTAAGAGAGAACCGAGCAGCCTTCACTAAATCAGGTCTATCCTTTTGCACACTTGGACTTAAGTTGTGAGACCACCACCATTGGAAAGTGGACTTTCAAGGCTTTATTTTACACTCAAGAATCTCCTAAAACCGAGTCTGGATGTGGGAGATATGGCTGGTTGAAGTTAGGCATCCATCTGATTAAGCCAAAACTGAACAACCTTCACTAAAATAGACATATCTCTTAGCACACTTATAATTTTGATGTGAGGATGTCAACATTGGAAAGAAGACTACTGGGGTTTCAATTTAGACTCTAGAATTACCTGCAAAGGAGTCCGAATGAAGGAGATATGCCCATTTGACGTTGGACTTGGAGAGCAGATTTTTCTGGTCGGCCACTGGTGGAGTTTGCTGGCCATGAATGGGCTTTGTCGGCCATGTGTCATCCATGTATCGTCCAAGGGTGACTTTTTTCGGCCACCAGTGGTGGCCGGTCAGCCACTGGTGTCAAAAGTCAGTTTTTGTGCAGATATTTTCCCTCCAGCTGTTCCATACTGCTCTAGCTGTCCTATATTGATATTTTTGACCTGAGCTCTTATTTTTTTATATATAGAGGACCTTCTCTATTATTTTGAAGGTCAGAAAACATTAGGAGTGAAGAAATATTTTGAAAAATATCCTCTCTCTCTACAATCCTCTCTCTCTATAATTCTCTCTCCCTTTTGCAACTTGCATAGCCTATTCCCAAACACACCAAACCAAACCTAGAGAGCTTCTTGCTAATGTGATTTAAGCTTGGATTTGAGCTCTTGAAGCACTTGAGACTGTGAACTTGGTTGGTTTGTGAACAAAAGGGTTCATTCCTTTCCAAGAGCAAGGAAGTTCAAACCAGCAGTGGCCGACAGCCACCACTAGTGGTCGACCGGGCACCAATGGTAGCCGATCGACCACCGTTGGTAGCCGACCGGCCCCCTGTCAGCCACCAATGAAATTTGTACAATGTATTGGTAAGGTAAGGCAGAGATGTTCTTGAAGTGGGCAGCATTTTCAGTGACCAAATGTGCAAAACAGAGGCATTCAGCAGCAAGGCAGTGGCTTTACGGGTGAAAAATCGAGCATGCATGCATCCTTCGCTTCCCGGGATTAGCTAATTAGTTTAATTAGCAATAGCTTAAATACGTGTTGTAATTAATTAGTTGTTGCTAATTAAGTGTTGTAAATAATTAGTTAGTTTAACTAGTTATTCGATTTCGGTTTGTAATAATTAATTAGCTTAGAATAGTTAATTAGTTCGGTTTGTAATGATTAGCTTAATTAGTGTAGCTAGTTAGCTTATTCATTCGGACCCTCCTTCGTGAGGGCGTAATGTTGTAATAAGTGTGCGTGAGTATGTGCATGTCTTCTAACCCCACATCTTTCTCCCTTTTATTTAATCACTTTTGATGGTTAGATTAGGGACATTTTCAATTAGCATACCTTATGTTTGCATGTTTGCATCCATTCATTTGTCTTGATGCACCGAGGCTTGGCGCATCATTCAAACTGCATTGTCGTTTGAAAACCTTATTTGAATACATGTTTAATTGCATATTATCAAATTGATCTATATGCCATATTAGTACCTGAGGCTATTAATTGCATATTGCATGTGTTCCATTAGGCATCTTGTATAGTTAGGAATTATGCATTATTTCCTAACTTGTTTCTTTCCTAGCTTGGAGTACTAGGTGAGTTTTACGCTTTAGCATACTTGCATAAGTGTGAATGTTGCCACGTTTAGCATGCTTGCCATGAGGCTATGTGCTTAAATGCTAAACTGCATGAATGCCTGTGGATGAAGGCTTGTTGTTTGAATTGGAACAATTCAACAAATGTGCATTTTAAGCCCACTTCGTTGAGTGGCAAATCATGTTTTAAGCCTACTATGTTTGGTGGCAAATCTGCAATCTTTAAGCCCACTTAAGGTGGCAAATTCAAACCATTTTTGCAAGCAAACATGAGTTGAATTATTCCAAATTGAGCAAACTAGTCTATACTTGCTTGTGTGCATCACATAGTAATGGTAGTTTAATAACTAGAACAAGAGCACATAATGTTTATAAAAAATCATATCATGATTAGTAGAGGACGATCTTTGATCGGGCGAGCAAGGGTGCTCAATTCATGACCTTCCCCTTTCGTATCTAAGTTCCCAAGCCGAGGCAACTTTGGTGATGACGGACGCATGGCCTTCGGCACGAGTTAGGGTTTCTTAAAATTTTCCTAAACAAAAAATATTTAGGTGGCGACTCTGTATCTGGCAAAGCAATCCAATTTTGGCACTTTTTGATTCAAAATCAATTTTCCAAAACGATTTGCCGGATTTGGACTCTTTGGTGTTTATCAGTTTCACATTGTACTTATGAGATTAGATTCAGAACCGCGGGAGTCCGAATTGTGAGGCCCTTTCTTTTCAAACCTTTTTGAAAGGCGAGCGCGAGAAAAAGGCAAGTCCACAATACCGAAGTAACAGAAATTGCAAACAATAGAAGAGATAATGTTCATTTAAGTGCAAATTAGGTGATGCAGACACCCATTTAAATAGATAACAAGTTGTAGTACACAAGTGAAAACAAAAATAAGAAAAGATGAGAAATTATCCTGATGAGCCTGTATTTTGCCTCGTATTTCTTTGCATTCTCGACAGAATCATAAATCAAACCAAAACCAGTACATTTGCCTCCTCCAAAATGGGTCTGGAACTTAAAAACAAAGATGGCATTTGGGTCTTTCACCTCATACATCCTAGACAATTTTTCCTTCAGTTCCGCCTTCAATTAAAAAAGAAAAAAGAAAACCCAAAAGGAAAAAATGTAGAACGGCCAACCAAAAAATAATATGTAGAACCAAACAAAGTAAATCTACTAGAAATAGAATACAACCTGAAAATGTGCATTAATAGGTAATGGCCATACAAGAACACATTAAATTAAATAAATAAACAACACCAGAATAACAATAGTTGATTCACAAATGACCTCCCAGTAAAACAAACCCATGATTTTGTTTTTCAAGAATAATTAATCAACAATACAAAAGGTTAAACTAGATCACTAAGTTGTGAATAAACCACACATATACAGCAATAACAACATTATAGCAAACAAAATAGATAGAAAAACATGTTCTACAAACCATGAGATGTTGGAGAGAAATCAAAAAAGGAGAAAGAACAAACCTTGGAAACATTTGGTCTTTCTGGATGTAGAACATCAATGATATGAATCAAATCAATTAAAACAAAGTAAAAAATTTCCTGATTCAAGTAAAGAAAACACTATCAAAATAAAAAATTTATGAGAAGCAGAGAGATCATACACTGTTGTTGATGATTTGCTGCCTGGCCAAGAACCTCACGACAAGTGGCGTGAAGATTGACTGAGAGAGTTGAAGAGAGACACGCCGCACCGTCGTCACTCGCTGCTCGATGCCATCTCACGCTGTTCGCTGCTATCGCTCGATGCCGTCGATTCAATGCTCGTCGTCGTCTGCCTCTGCTCACAGTCAAGAGAGAGAGTCGTACGAAGAGATGGGGATTTTTGATAGGGTTTTTGGTTAAAAGGTTAGGGATTTTTGACATTGGGGATTTTTGGTTAAAGGGGAAAAATGAGTGCCAAAGGGAAAAAAAAGCTGAGCACAAGATTTTGGGTTTCATTTTTTTTTTTTTTTTTGCGACGTCAAGTTTCATGCCGTCGCAAAAAATATCTTTATTTGTGACAGCAGGGGTTGCCGTAGCAAAAAACGCATATTATTTGCGACTGCAGTTATTGCCGTCACAAAAAACGTGTTTTTTTGTGACAGGAAGTGGTGCCGTCGTTGAACCCGATTTATTGGCGACGGTAAGTGGTGCCTTTGCAAAAACTCACTTTTTGCGGTGGTAAGTGGTGCCGCCGCAAATGCTTCAATGTTATATGCCCCCTTTTCTTGTAGTGTCTCTAGCATTTTTGGTCTATGACTCAATGAATAATTATTTATGACTATCTTATAATATTATTTATATGATATTCTAAATTAATTATGTAAAAAGAAAAATTTGTTGATTCACTTTCATTAGTTGGCTAAGAGACAAGCGATTATCCACTTTATGCATGTTATAATTTCTTATTTGTCGAATATATTATATAGATAATATAGTAATACAAGAATAGCTAATAATTTTCCAACCCACGTTCTTGTGTTGAGTCCTTGTGGCTAACTAGTTTGATGACATCTTGAATGAACAATCTCATATTCAAGTATGAAGAACCCCCTTCTTCCATTGCCTTCTTTGCCATCTCCCCAAATACTCTTGCCCTTCTTCTTGTCTCTTCTCCTATTCCTTCACTCATTACTTTCTCCACAGCAGCCCTAACAACCTCTCTATCCACCAACTTCTCACACTTGTCTTCCGCAAATATGCGCCCAACTGTCTGAACGCCAACACTCACTCCGATCTCCATAAGCTGCACAGCTAGCTTCTCATTCAAAAACTGCTCAGCGAACATAGGCCACGTTATCATCGGCACACCGGCACACACCCCTTCCAGCGTCGAATTCCACCCGCAGTGTGTCAAAAAAGCCCCCACAGCCAGGTGCGACAATATGAGTATTTGCGGTGCCCAGCCTCGAATCAGAAGCCCTCTCCCTTTCGTTCTTTCCTCGAATCCGTCTTCTTCCACCCACTTCTCTATCTCTGCCGCCTTGTCTCCGCTTCTTATAACCCACACAAATGGGCGTTTTGAAGCCTCCAAGCCTAAACCTAGCTCGATTAACTGAGCAAGTGAGAGGTTAGTTATGCTTCCAAGGCATGCGTAGACCACGGAGCGTGGCTCTTGCTCATCGAGCCACTTCAAACATTGGTTTTCGTCGATGTCGGCCTTGTTTCCTCTCTGAGCCTTATCCAAGTTGTCTTTGTTGCACAACGACAGCGGCCCAACGCACCAAACTTTATCTCCTTTCACCTTTCGAAACTCGTCAACATATCTCGGTTCCAGCTCTTCAAAACTGTTAATCACCACCCCATATGCTTCAGCTTCGGCAGCTTGTATTCGATTCCTAAAATATTGCCATTCTGGTGAACTTTGATTGGAAAATATAGACAACTGAGCTTTAGTTAGCTCAATTCTATCAGGCAAGCCAGGAAGTTCGAACGGCTCTGACTCGGAAACATTCTCATAATCTTTAAAATTTTCTAAATTGTGTGCGCATAAGAGAGTGAGGCAGTTCATTCCATCAAAAAGAATTCTCGGAATTCCAAACTTACGAACAGTGTCTCCTATCCATGCAATATATTTATCGGCTATTAAGCAACTGGGACATGGCTCGAGCGTTTCAAACAACTGCTCGAATGGTTGTTGCAACATGTCGATGCCCTTGAAAAATTTCATCATTAGGTCTAGAGAGTGAATAGCGTCTATAGTTTCGTACCCCTCTAACAGGCCGGCCTCCACTGACGGGAACCGGAGAGAGAGAAGGCGGAGGGGGAGGCCCGATTCGATCACACGGTCGATGATGGGGCGGAACCTGGAGGCAATGACAGGAGTGGTGACGACAGTGACAGTCACGCCTTGTTGTGCCAATAATTTGGCCAAGTCAATCATGGGAATGAAGTGGCCTGGGGCCATAAAAGGTACTAAAATGAAGTGAAGCTGGTGTTGGTTCTGTAAAGCCATTGGAGCTTGGGGGATTGGGGGTGGATGGATTGGCTATATATGTAGAATTTATACAGCTTTGTCCCAAAATTGGGTTTAAAAAAACAAAACAAAGACCTTATTTAGCAGTGACTCTTATACGAAACTCTTGATTTTTTCAATTTTCTGAATTCAATATTTTGAAAATTTAGTTTATTTTTTTATTTTTGTTATTTTTTAAAATTTTAGCGAATATTTTTAAAAATTTGAAGTAAATTTTTTTTTTTTTACTTTTTTAGATGCATCTTACTTAAATGTATCTAAAAAATAAAATATTTGTAAAAAATATTTTTCAAAATCAATAAATACACAAGAATATGAAAAATGTATTGAATTTTCATTATTTTTTTAAAAATTTTTGGTATTTAGTAAATTTTTTAAAGATTTTTTTTCACAAATATTATACTTTTTAAATTTATTTATGTTAGGTGTATCTTAAAATTAAAAAAATATATATTTAAAATATTAAAAAAAACAAAAAAAAATTGCAAAAAACATAAAAATTTGAATTTTTTGAAAGACGAATCCTTAGTTGTGATACGAAACAAGCTGGTTACTTTTTTAGACCTAGCTCAGAAGAAGTTATTGATTGGTCTTTGGAACTGTCATGTGGTGCCCAATAGGGTTGTGATTGGTGGAGGAGATGATGTTGAGTATATTTCTTTAGTGGAGTATGAAAATGAGACCCAATTGATTTATTAAAAGAATTGAATTTAGTTTGGTATTGATCATAATATATTTTTAATATATTATGTCTGACTTTTAGAGACCCAATGATATTTAATAATTTGTTTGGTAATAGTTATGGTTTTCATAAAAAAAAAAACCCCACAATCAAAACTACACATATATTGTTTCACCCATGATTAAGACCTCCTCAAACTCTCCACCCCCACCACCCCCACACACACGGGGTTGGTGATAAGGGAGAAGAAAAAAAAATAATAATAAAAGAAAAATTGACCAATCAAAGGCAAAGGGGGTCATGAAAGTGACCCTCAAAAGGGGTCCGAATCTTTATTCATATTGTTTTAGTCTTCCGAAAATAAGTGTGGCGGCATCTATAACATTGTGAAGTAACTTGGAGCAGCAGCAACTTTTTTTTAATCATTACTCGGTGGTGGTATTTTGGTGAAGCTGATTTGGTTTATTATTTTGGATCTTTTATAATTTATTTCGAAAATTTTTGTTCATCTATTTGGTGAAATCTTTCCTTTTAATTATTTGTAATTATTTATAATTCACCGAAGGGTGATTTGTGATATCAATCGTGTCTCATTTGTAATCGTTTAGAAACTTTTTGGTTGATAGTGAAATCAGATTTCGATCCCGTGGACATACCTCACATTGAGGGAACCACGTAAAATTCTTGTGTCGTCGTTGATTTAATTTTTCCGCATTAGTTTTTATTCCCATTGATTGATTTACTTGTGGGAAATCATATATTTTCTCTAACAATTGGTGTTAGGGCTTACGGTTTATTTTGGTTTATTTATTTGTGTAAATCAATACAGGGGAATGTGGGTCGCATGTTTAGCTTCAATAGAAGCAATTTGGTGACTTAGAAAACTAAAATGGATGACCTATTATTTTATAAAGATTTTTATGAACCTATTGAGAGTGATAGTAGTAAACCCGAGGATATAAAAGATGATGAATGGAAGAGACTTAATCGAAAAGTCGTTGGTGTTATTCGTCAATGGATTGAAGACAGTGTGTTTCATCATGTTGCTACTGAAACTTTAGCACACGATTTAAGGAAAAAATTACAAGGCCTTTATGACAAAAAAAAAAAAAATAGCCACAAATAAAGCCTTTCTATTTCAAAAGTTAGTTAATTTAAAATATAAAAATGACAGCCCTATTCCGGAACATTTGAATGAAATAAAGAGTATCGTTAACCAACTTGCTTCTAAGAAAATTATTTTTGATGATGAGTTGCAGGCTTTGATGTTACATAGTTCTTTGCCAGAAAGTTGGGAGACTTTGGTTGTGATGGTTAGTAATTCGGCGCCCGATGGAGTTGTCACAATGAGCCAAGTCACTAATAGCTTGTTGAATGAAGAAACTAGAAGAAAATCAGTAAGTTACTCTCATTCGGAGGCATTTGTTGTGAGAGGCCGAAGCAAAACAAGAGGGAGGAGTAAGACTCCTCATGGTCATGATCAAAGCCTTGACAAATCAAGAGATGGTTCTTTTTCAAAGAAAGACATTGAGTGCCATTATTGCCATGAGAAAGGGCACATGAAGTGGGAATGCCGAAAGCTTAAGAACAAGAAGAAAAGGCATGACAAAAGTGCAGATAAGAAGTAATAAGACACAGCGACGGTTACTATCGATGATCTAATGGTCGGTTGTGAAGATGATTGTATCAATTTTATAAGTCAAGAGAGCAATTGGGTGATTGATTCTGATGCTTCTTTTCATGTAACTTCTCGAGTTGATTTCTTCACTACCTACACCAAAGGAGATTATGGTTTTGCTCGAATGGGTAATGAAGGTTTGTCCAAGATTATTGGCATGGGTGATGTTTGCTTGAAAACAAATTTGGGCTGCAAGTTGTTGCTTAAAGATATAAGGCATGTTCCCGATATTCACTTCAATTTGATCTCTATCGGGAAGCTAGATGATGAAGGCTACAACAACAAATTTGGTGATGGAATATGAAAGCTCACAAAGGATTCTTTGGTGGTGGCTAAGTGTAAGAAGACTCATACACTTTATTCGATGCAAGGAAAAATTTGTAAAGGTGTTGATAATGTACTTGAAGATGATACTTCTACCAAATTGTGGCACAAGCAGCTTGGGCACATGAGTGAAAAAGGGTTATAAGTTTTGTTCAAGAAAGAGCTTTTACCCAATTTGAAAGGTACACATCTTAAAACTTGTGTTTATTGTTTGGCAAGCAAACAACATAGAGTTTCTTTTCATAAAAATATTGCTTCTAGAAAAGAAAACGTTTTGGAGTTGATTCATTCGGATGTTTGTGGTCCTTTGAAAGTTAGAACACATAGTGGTGCACTTTATTTTGTTACTTTCATTGATGATTATTCAAGGAAAGTTTGAGATTTTATACTAAAAACTGAAAATCAAGTTCTAGATGTATTTAAGAATTTTCAGGCTATGGTTGAAGGGCAGAAATTGAAATGCATCCGATCAGGTAATGGTGGTGAATACATTGGGTCATTTGATAAATATTGTCTCAGCTAAGATATTCGGCACCAAAAGACAGTTAAGAAGACTCCTCAATAAAATGGCGTTGCTGAGAGGATGAACTGTACCACTGCGGAAAAAACAAGGTGTCTGCTTTTACATGCTAAATTGCCAAGATCCTTTTGGGGTGAGGCAATGAGGATAGCGGTTGACATGATCAATTTATCTTCTTCCTATCTTTTGAATGGGGATGTCCCCAAAAGAGTTTGGACCAGCAAAGATGTGTCTTATGTGCACTTGAGAGTGTTTGGTTGCTGAGCCTTTGTTCACATTCCAAAGGATAAGAGGTCCAAGCTTGATAGCAAGTTAGGACAATGCATTTTTCATGGGTATGGGCATGATGAATTTGGTTATAGATTGTGGGATCCAGTCGACAAGAAAATTATTCGAAGCCGTGATATTGTGTTTCTTGAAGATCAAACAATTGAAGACTTTGGTAAAGGTGATCAACTAGAGCTAAAAACTAGTTATCTTATTGACATGGATCTATCTCCTTCATCTTCGGTCGATGATGAAAATAGGGGAGATGTTCAGCCACGTCTTGAAGATGTAGATGACGATATTACTCCAAATGAAGTTGAGCTCAAAATTGAGGAAGAGCATCCAACTCAAGAACCGCCACAACAACTTGAGTTGAGAAAATCTACAAGGGACCGGCAACCTTTGAGAAAGTATCCTCTTAATGAATTTGTGTTGATTTCCGATCAAAGGAAGCCCGAGAGCTACCAATAAGCAATTAAGCATGCAAAGGAAGATGATTGAAAAAAGGCCATAGAAGAGAAAATGAATTCTTTACTTGAAAATCACACTTATGATTTAATGAAGTTGCCTAAGAGGAAGAAAATTTTGAAAAAATAAGTGGGTCTTCAAATTGAAAAATGGTGGCAAGAATCTGAGGTACAAAGCACGTCTTATTGTGAAAGGCTTTGGGCAAAAGAAATGTATTGACTTTGATGAGATTTTCTCGCTAGTTGTGAAGATGTCTTCTATTCGGATTGTACTTGGCATGACCGCAAGTATGAACCTTGAAGTTGAGAAACTTGATGTGAAGATCGCATTTCTTCATGTGATCTTGAAGAAGAAATTTACATGGAGCAATCGAAATGTTTTATAGAGAAAGGGATAGAGAAATTTGTTTTCAAATTGAAGAAAAGTTTGTATGGCCTCAAGCAAGGCCCGCGGCAATGGTTAAAAAAATTGACTCTTTCATGATGAATAATGGTTTTTCTAAAACCACTTCAGACCATTGTGTGTTTGTGAAAAATTTCTCAAATAGTAAATTTATTATTCTTTTGCTTTATATTGATGACATGTTAATTGTGAGTCAAGATTACACTATGATTAATAGGTTGAAATTAGAGTTGAGCACGTCTTTTGCTATGAAAGATTTAGGGTCAGCAAAATAAATACTTGGTATGAAAATTGTTCGTGATCGCAGAAATGGATTGATTTGGTTGTCTCAAGAAAGCTACATTAGAAACGTTCTTGAGAGGTTCAACATGGATAAATTAAAGTTGGTTAGTTGTCCACTTGCGGGTCACTTCAAGCTTACTTCAAATCAATATCCTACAAGTGAGAAAGACAATGAAGAGATGTTGAAAATTCCTTATACTTTAACGGTTGGTTCTTTGATGTACGTCATGATTTGTACAAAGCTGGATATTGCTCACGCTGTTGGTGTGGTGAGTCGGTTTCTGTCTAATCCGCGTAAAGAACATTGGGTAGCGGTGAAGTGGATTCTAAGATATCTTCGAGGGATTTCGAAGGTGTGTTTGTGTTTTGGGGATGGTAAGCTGATGCTTGACGGGTTCATGGATTCTGACATAGCAGGTGATGTTGATTCTAAAAAATCTACTTCGGGGTATGTGATGACATTTGCAGAGGGAGCTGTGGCATGGAAATCTTAATTACAAAAATGTGTTGCTCTCTCAACTACCAAAACTGAATTTATTGCCATTACAAAAGCTTGCAAGGAAGAGTTATGGTCGAAGAAATTTTTGTAGGAGTTGGGTTTAAGGCAAGAAAGGTATGTGCTTTATTATGATAGTCAAAGTGCTATTCATTTGAGTAAAAATTTTACTTTTCATTCAAGATCAAAACACATTGATGTGAGATACCATTGAATTTGTGATGTGTTAGATTCAAAATTGTTGTAACTCGAAAAGTTTTACACAGATGATAATATTTTGGATATGTTGACTAAAACTTTGTCGAGGGACAAACATTTAAAGTGTCGAATTTTTGGCAGGTATGGTTGATTTCTCCACCTAAGTTGATAGGGGGAGAATTGTTGGGTGTACCTCCTTAGTGGAGTATGTGACCTAATTGGTTTATTAAAATAATTTAATTTGATTTGGTGTTGGTTATAATATATTTTTAATATATTATATATGACTTTTGAAGGCCCAATAAATATTTAATAATCTATTTGGTAACAGTTAGAGATTTCATAAAAAGCCCCAAAATCAATAATATATATATATTGTTACAGTCTTCTAAAAATAAGTGTGGTGGCATATATAACATTGTAAATCAAATCAGTGGGGTGTAACTTGGAGCAGCAGCTTTTTTGATCATTATTCGGTGGTGGTATTTTGGTGAAGCTGATTTAGTTTATTATTTTGAGTTTTTTACAATTTGTTTTGAAGATTTTTATTTATTTATTTGGTGAGATTTTTTCTTTTGATTATTTGGTATTCACCTAAAGATGGTTTGTGAGATCAGTCGTGTCTCATTTGTAATTGTTTGGAAAAATTTTTGGTTGATAGTGGATTCATATTTCGATTTCGTAGACGTACCTCACATTGAAGGAACCACATAAAATTCTTGTGTCGTCGTTGATTTAATTTTTTCATATTAATCTTTATTCTCATTGATTGATTTACTTGTGAAAAATTATATATTTTTCCTAACAGATGAAACTCATGAATTTATGTTCAGTGATTGAGAAATATAAAAAAAATATAATAAATTGTGTTTCATGAAAGATATGGCCACATGACGTCTCTGGAGCAATCAACAATTTTTTCGCACCTTAGATGCCGACACTTAATTATTTGGTACTAGAAATCATCTAGATGCTCAATTATTTTGTAATAGTCGTAATCTGGTCTTTCAAAGATACAAGATCCCATTTCAATTTTTTCTTCAAGTAGTGTTGTAAGAGTGATTTTTGTGTGTAAATAAGGTATATTTATATAATACTTTTTATTATTGTGATTGATGAAAAGTAATTGAGTATGAGTCATATTATTAAGTATTTAGAAATATTGGTATATGAGAGGGGAGATTCGCACCGAATAATACGGCCGAGCTGAGTTGACGGGTTGCACGGCGCTTTGCCAATTTGGCTGGTGACGTGATCGGCAGAATGACTTGCGCGGTCGGAAGAATTGACCGGACAGGCATCTACTGGTCAGCCGAGCTATGACTTTGTACTCTGCAAAAGAAGCTCAGGTTAGCGAGCTAACCGAGCTAAGTGGTAGCCCGAGCTACACCGTGGTTGCGATCGGGGCTGTTGCACCCTGGACCGATCAGTCGATGAGGGCGACTTCATGTGACCGAGATCGGAAGAAGAACGGTTGGAGGCCGGCATGCCTCCCAACCGGTTGGTCGTGGGAACCGATCAACAATAGTTCGGTCCCAGTGGTCAAGCTTTCACCCAATCCCAAGTCGCAAGTCGGTGGCACGTAGCACGGTTAAGTGAATGTGATGGCAATTTTCCACAAGTGTTAGGCCGGTCGTGGTACTCCGGTTAAGAGTGCCACCTGGGCCAATGGCGTGGATGAGAGGACATCTGCTCCACCCACGCCTCAATACCGTTGGGCAGTTCTGCATGTACTGGGTGGAGGACAAAACCTTTACACGCGTAAGGTGGTGAGAGGCGCGCACTGCCACCTGTCGAGGGAAGGACAACAGAGGTAGTGCGCGCACGACCTTGAGGCTGCATGGCCAGCCTAGAAATAGAGGAAGGGACGAACGTTGGAGGTATGCGAACTCATTCTCACAAATACTCTCTCCTCATTGTCTTCTTCCCGAAAATCTGACTTGATCGTCAGAGGGTCTTTCCGGCACACCACCGCCGGGCAGCTCACCGTTTTTGTGTTGCAGAGATAGACGCCGTTGCCAGAAGCTTGACGTTCAAGGCGTACGGAGAGCAAAGAATATTTCGCCCCCGTACAGTATATATATTTGTGATTGATGAAAAAGTAATAGCACTTAATACCTTATTAATATACATAACTTTTTCATATTATAGACTCACATTTTAAATCTTTTATTTGACCTATAATAATATAAAAAGAGAGATAGATCCTACAAAATAATATATTTTTTCCATCTAAAAATAATAGTTCCTTTTAGGAAATTTAATTTTTTTTAATATTAAAATTATTATACTTTAAAAAATTAATTTTTTAAAATTACCCTTTAATAGTATATTTTTTAAGTAATATCAATTATTATAATTATATTTTTAATGTTGTTAATGAATTTAAAAAATGATAAAATAAGAAATTTATATTATTTTAATCTTTAATTTTTTTTAAAAAAAATATTAATATTTTAAAATAATAAAAAATATAATAAGAGACCAATAAAAGTAATAATAATTTAAAAATTGACATGTGTTCTACGACACCACTATTGATGGAAATTTTGTCGGGCATGATTGCCTTGGAAAGCCCAAGTCGGCCATGATTGACTTTAATGTTAGTGACGTAAGAGCCTACATCAGCTATTAGATTTTTCAAAAGGCAGTGGCTTGCCTCCGGTCTAGATCTGGACTGGAGGGTCCAATCCGTCCCATTGGGTCTATTTTTGGGCCTCTTTTTGATAATCCAAATCGTTCATATTTTAGGATTCGTTGAGTACATTAAAAAATTACGTCGATTGGATAACAGATACTATGTATTCGAATCACTTTTTTATGAACAGTTAATTTCTAACCGTCTATTTTTTTCCAAACAAAAGTAATCCGAATACATAGTATCTGTTATCTGATCGACGTGATTTTTTACAGGGATAATATACTCAACGAATTCTAAAATATGAACGGTTTGGATTATCGAAAAGGGACCCAAAAATAGGCCCAATGGGCCGGACTAGACTGGACTGTCCCAGATTAGAACTGGAGACAGTCCAGACCCTTTTCAAAAATGTTTCATGCCCCATTTTTCCCCACCTCCTTTGACCCCCTCTCTCTCTCATTGGTTACATTTTCTTTTTTCTTTTTCTTTTTTCTTTTTTTCCTGCTTCTCCAATCACCACCCCCCACGTGTACGTGGGGGTTGTAGGGTGGTGATTGGAGGGAGTCTCTATCACGACTCTAGATTTTTTATACATAAATATTTGGATGGAATATCTCAATTGGATTTTTGTACACAAAATATGTGGATGCATCCCTATTGGCATGCCTCATTTGGAGTCGAGTGCTGTTTTTGAGCACGACATCCTCCCATAGCCATTTGATAAATCTAAGAGAAAAAATGCTATGGTCGATAACGTTTATGTTTTCTTGGTTTATGTTTAAGAAAGTGTTATAAATTAATTTTTATTTATTTTAAAAAAATTATAAATATTTGAAATAAAATATTTAAAAATAATTTAAAACAAAAGTCATTTTACGTGTTTGTGTGCGTGGGCATATGTGTATATATATTATTTAAAAACAATTTAAAACAAAAGTCACTTTATGTGTTTGTGTGTGTGGACATATGTGTATATATATATTAAGGCCGGGGATTTTAGATTTTAGTTTAAAAAAATTAAAAAATTATTATAAATTATCACATAATTTTTTCTACTTTTTTTTGTATATATTTTTATAAAAAATCAAATTTTTTTTTTTAAAATAATCAATTCTCAGATGAAATTTGACATAAAAGTTAATGCGCAACATCAGATAGATGGTATATCAAATGTAATAAAAAGAGAGGCATAAATCTTCCGACAAGAATGATTATAAATAAATAATCAACTACAAAAAACATAAGTAGACGCCATCATATAAAATGTATGGTTGAGATTATTTTTTATTTAATTTTAAAGGGATTTATGTATAGATCTTAATAAGTAAATTTATTATTTAATTGGTCGTATGATAATTAATGACATTTAATTATAAATTTTAATAACAGTTTAAAAAAATCGTCATAAAAAAGTCTCTAATTTTTAATTTTTAGCGACAATTTGAAATATGTCACAAAAAAGTCACTAATTGTAAATTTTAGCTACAATTTATAAAAACTGTAACAAAAAAGTCACTAATTGTCAATTTTTAGCAATATATATAAAAAATAGTCACAAAAAATTATTTTTAACAACAATTTTTACGACTTATTTTTCATAGGACTTTATAAGAATTAAATTTAACTATTAAAATCTATTGATAATTTACCCTAAATTTTATGATCAATTTTGTGTCCTTAACCTAATTGTTAATCTTCCAATATATTGGACTTTAGTCAGACTAAACAATTGAGGAATTTAATAATAACACTAAGAGCATCTCCAACGTTTACTCAAATTTTTCACCAAATCTGAGTCAAAAAGCATCCATTTCATCAAATTTGATAACAGATGCTCCAACGGTTCACCATTCATCAAATTTGTCCCGGGACAACCGGGTGGTCGACCGGCCGGTCGACCAGCCGGTTGACCGATTTGCCCAAAAAATATTTTTTTTTTTTTTTTTTTTTGATTTTTTTGAACTTTTTTTTTGAACTTTTTGAACTTTTTTCGGGACGACCGGTGGGTCGACCGGTGGGTCAACCGGCCGGTCGACCGGTTAGGCAAAAAAAATTTTTTTTTTTTTTTTTTTGAATTTTTTGAAATTTTTGCTGAACTGTTTGAACCTTTTACTGGTTGACCGGTTGGTCAACCGGGTGGGCAACCGGTTGGTCGACCCGGGTCCCCTCCAACGGTCCGTAACAGTGTTTTGGTGAATTTATTTCTTCCTCGTCGATCTGATGAAAGATTTGGTGAAATCTCATTTTGGTGCCAGCTTTGGTGAACGGTTGGAGCCATGAACAGTATCATTTTCATCAAAATTCAAATTTGATATCAGATTTGGTACAGCGTTGGAGATGGTCTAAGGAGTCAGCTTCTCTCTATTTGTGTTCCTTAATTGGAGTGTTCTGTTAGAGTTCTATGGCCCACCACGAAACTCATATTGATGATCCAAATCATTAAATATATAAGACTTGTCGAGTACTTTATTCCAATACAAATTTAAGTTGATCTGATATCAATAGTTACGTGATCAGATTATATTTGTGTCAACAATTTATTTTTAAAATCGTAATTACTGTTAACACAAATTTGATCTAATCAAGTGGCTATCTATATCCGATCAACGTAATTTTTTGCAAAAATAAAGTACTCGGCGAGTCCAAATTATTGAACGATTCAAATTATCGATGCAAACTCTGTAGTGGGCCTATGAAGCTAGATAGTACACTCCAATCCGATTTTGAACTAAAGAAAAAGCCTGGGCCTAATACCAAATACTAGAGTAAAGAACATCAAGTGCAATAAAAGACAGTTTGCAAGTACAGCGAATTCAATAAAATAGTTGAACTTTGTTTCCAAGTAGTTTCGAAATGGGAAAATGGTCTGGTGTGGAATGTACATCGTATGTAATTTTATCATAAAATTGTTGAAAAAAATGAATTTTTGATAACTTTAATGCGAAATTAAAGTAGGTCCTAAACATTCGTTGAGGTGGGAATTAAATGGCTTTAGATTCTTTGTAACAAGGTCTTTACACTACCAAAAGAATGATAAAAACCCATTAAGAATTGAATGAGAAATTATCTTATAAAGTTGGCCTCATGAATGAGGCATTGAGAATTGTGTATAACTACCAATCCCACATTGATTGTAGAGGAAAACTGTGATAGATATTTAAACCTCAAGATTATGAAAAGGGCATGAGCCCTTTGGGGCATCCAAATTTTTCGAGGGAAGGGAGTTATGGATGCTTCAAAGATGGGCTTGGGCCAAGATTATGGTCCAAGTTGGTTATGCAAAAATTGCCCCACACAAGCGATCCCCTCTACGGACCGAGCCGGGTCCTGGTCTGTGGGTTGTGGATCATGGATCTTGAGGCTTGAGTTAGGTTTGGGCTAGGGCGAATTAGTGGTCTACCAACCTAATCTTATTGGGTCAAGTCTGCTGCAAATATGTATATACACACAGATGTATAGTGTGTAACTTACACATTGAATCCCCATCAATTTTGTGCATTACTCCTGGAGTAATGGGCATTGGTTACTAACCTTCATTGCTGGAGACTCCTTCTCTCTCCCCCATGGTGTATAAATAGAGACCAACCTCTTTGGTTGTCGAAAGAGATTTTTGCCTTCCAAAATTATACAGTCAGCTTGTTTGCTCTTATAATTTTCTTCCTGTGTGAGAAAGTGTTGCCATTATTGGTTCGCCAAAGCTAACGGAAGGTGCTTCTGCGTTAGTTGGTCTAACCATCGTATCTTGGGAAACAGAAGTCGACTTACCTCCAGCACCCATAGTGAGACGGCTAATCTATTTTAAGGAGACTGTAGTACCACACAGGCTTCGGTTTGATTCCTTGTCTTTCAATATATTATGTGTTATGTAATTTTGTTTCATGTTCCATAATGTAATTTATCAAATATAGATTTATTTGATGTTCTATAATTTAATTTATTAAATATGAATTTATTTGTTTTGTTTAATTACACAACAAAAATTGTTGGAAAATGGCTTTAAAAAATCCTTATTTTTGCTAACTTTGAGCATTAATTAAGGTGAAACTCAAGAGTTATTTTTAACGTTTCTAATTGGGTTCATGTTTAATGCCACGTAATGAA
This sequence comes from Camellia japonica, assembly GCA_030407325.1. Lineage (NCBI taxonomy): Eukaryota > Viridiplantae > Streptophyta > Magnoliopsida > Ericales > Theaceae > Camellia > Camellia japonica. The sequence continues at coordinate 72,003,241 of JAPPVO010000017.1, read as the reverse complement.
TAAAAGCGTGCATTTGGTTGGTCAAAACTATTTTCGGATGAATGAGAATTCAACATGCATTTTTGGGTTCGTGGAATGCTTTAGGTGGGTTTCCTACACATTTGTGAAATGAGCTTGTTCCACATTGGAAAGGCTTATGGATTTGTGTGGGTTTATATACCTTAGCTTGGGATACTTGGGATGGACCCCAAGGGGTACCCAAGTTTGTAGAAGGGTGAGGTTAAGGATAAAGTAGGCTAGACCCATTAGACCCAAAACAAAAACCACACGTATGCGCCGTAGCCGCCGTCTGTCCGGGCAAGCTAGGCTGGGCACGGGTGTGAGGTTGGGTTAGGCTTGTCTGGTCCAATACTTATCTTTTTGGGCAAAAAACATTTGTAATTTGTTCATTTGTTTTTTATTTTGGTTTCAAAATTCAAAATAAATTAGTCCAACCCAAACAGGTCCTAGCCCATCTGAACAGTTTCATACCTGTTGTATTCAAACCGAACTGATCTATATCTTTCCAAACAATTTAAACAGGTTTTTTTGGTTTGAATCTGTCCGAACAATTGCCTATCTGTTGGCATATGTTCCAAGAGCCACCATTCCTCCTATATAATACCTGCTTCTAGCAATTCATTTCATTCAATTTTCCCTTCAGATTTTCGTCATTCTTTTCTCTTTTTCATCTTCCTGTTTCTGCATAAGTTCTGCATTTATTTTAGGAAGAAAAATAGAGAGTTACAACAGAGTTTTGGTTCGCCAGACTTGATTTTATAGTGATGTAAAATCAATTGTTACTCGTTGTATCCTAGGACGTAGACGCCGATAAATCTCGAAGCACCGGAGTGAGGGCGAAATCTACTTTAAGGAAATTATGTCCAACACAAGCCTCGACATTAATTTCTGTAAGCGTTTTATTCGGAATTTAATTTATATAATTATTTTCTGAATTGTTTTATTTTGTTGTTTATTTTATTTATACATTTAATTTACACAAACACACCACTGTGGGTATAACAATCTTAAAGTAGATTTCCGGTTTTTATTTATTTTTGTGTTAGACAAATGAATAATTTGTTTCGGGAAATTAAATAGTAGTCATATACTGTTTAATTTCTTGAATAGTAGTAATATACTGTTTATTATTGAAATTTTGTTACAAAATATTATTTTGTATATTTTGTGTGTAATTTTTTTTTTTTTGTATAAATTTATGATTGGTGTCTTAATATTTTGCTAGAATTATGACAACTGAAATAAATAGTACTGAGACTATTATTACTCCGACCTCCACACCTGTTGTGCCAGTAATAACTCCGACAGTACCGGTAAATTATCGGGAGAAGCTAGAAAAATTCAATGGAGATGATTTTAAAAGATGGCAAAAAAAAATGATGTTTTATCTTACCACATTGAATTTGGCTTACTTCATCCAAGAAAGAGCTCCAGCGCTGAGCGAGGGAGAAACTGACCGACAAGTGGTTGCCACAGTCGATGCATGGAAACATGGGGATTTTCTGTGTCGGAATTATATCTTCAATGGGTTGGATAATACACTATACAATGTGTATAGCGTCAAAAGCATTGCTAAAGAACTGTGGGAATCTCTAGATCATAAATATAAGATAGAGGATGTTTGTACAAAGAAATTTGTTGTCGACCATTTTCTGGATTTTAAAATGATAGATTCCAAAACGGTTATTAGCCAGGTTCAAGATCTCCAGTTAATTCTCCATGACATATTTGCGGAAAGGATGATTCTCAGTGAATCTTTCCAAGTAGCTGTAGACGCGCCCCGAGGGCTTTATGCTGTGCTACAGTTTGGACTCAAATGTCACGGTTCTTAATCTGATCTCACAATGTGCAATGTGAGATTGATAAATCACCAAAGAGTCCAAATCTGACAAATCGTTTTGGAAAACTAATTTTTGTAAAGAAGTGCCAAACATGGACTGCTTTGCCAGATATAGAGTCGCCACCTAAATATTTTATTTTAGGGAATTTAGGAAACCCTGACTCGTGCCTAAGGCCACGTGTCCGTCATCACCAAAGTTGCCTCGGCTCGAGAACTTGGGTACGATTGGGGAAGGTCATGAAATGAGCACCCCCGCTCGCCCGATCAAAGATCGGCCACTACTAAACATGATATCTTGTTTTTTGAAAACATATGCGTTCTTATTCTGGTTATTAGCTAGAATTACTATGTGATGCGCACAACACACAAGTATAGACTAGATCGCCTAAGTTGGAACAAATCATCTTATGTTTGTTTGTTTGAAAATGGTTTGAAGGTACTACTCGCAAATAGGCTAAGACGTGGATTTGCCACCCTCAAGTGGGCTTAGAAAACATGATTTTGTCACAATCATGTGGGCTTAAAACTCGCATTTCAATGAATTGTTCCAATTCAAGTAATCTAACCTTCACCTACAGGCATTCAGGCAGTTATATCATATAAGCAGTTAGCCTCATGGCAAGCATGCGGTCATATTAACACTCATACTCATGCAAGATGCTAAAGCGTAAAAGTTTACCTAGTACTCCGAGCCAAAACAATAGCTAGTTAGTAATCAATGCATGATCGTAGCTATATTAAGATGCCTAATGCAACACATGCAAAATGCAACTAGAATAGGCTCGGCTATCTAAGAATGTCATGTGAAATGCGACAACTCGATACACGTATTCAAGTTTGAATTGAAATGCTATGCGGTTTGTATGATGCGCCGAGCCCGGTGCATGCAATACAAATTAATGATGCAAACATGCGAGCATAAGGATGCTAATTGAAACATGACCTAAAACTAACCATTGAAAGCAGGTAAGTAAAAGGGAGAAAGACGTGGGGTTGGAAGACATTCACACACTCACGCACACTTATTACAAAATTCGCCCTCTCGACGGAGGGTCCGAATAAATAATACAAACCGAATAAATAAATAATCAACTAACTTAGCTAATTAAATATTACAAAACCCTTAACTAATTTAAACAAATTAACTAAGCGATGAAACTAAAGAGGCCATCGCAGCTCCGCCTCGGAATGATTGAATGATGCATGCTCGATCGCCTCGCTCGGAAACCCGTTGCCATGCTACATGTTGTCTCTGTTTGCACTGTTCTACACCTCTGAAAACTGCACAAGTCCCAAGGATGCTTCCGAACCACTCCCTGAACACTGTGAGATGTCACCGGCCAAGATATAGGAACATCGGTCATGTGGAATTGGTCACCGACCATTTGTGAGGATTTTGGCCAACAGTTTTAGTCGATCGGCACTGAAGATGGCCGGCCGGCCATATCTTCCTGCAGAATGCCGTTTTGTTGCAGCAGAGGACAAACAGAGCATGGGAATGCATTTTCAAGGCAATGTGTGCACAAACACCCTCTCTATCATGTCATGAACTCAAGGGAGTATGGTTCTCGACCCTCGAACCATCAATCGTGCATTTCAATGCATGATGGCCAAAGGAGCCAAGTGTGCAAATCAATGTGGAATGAATGCACAAAACACATGAATGCCTAGAACTTTATCATGTTGGATCAAGAGTGTCAGCGACTGAGGATTGAGACACGTTTCGTCACTTCAAGTACGAACGTCCCTCGGTCTTCGTGTTTGGTTCGACACCCAAACCAAACATAATGCAATGCAAATATGCCAAGTACAATGCAACATGGGGACATTATGCAATGCAACAAGACTAATGGCATGCAAACAAACCCAATGTAATATGAGTATGCAAGCAAACCTGCAAACAACCCAAGCATGCAACAAGTATGCATTAATGTCATGCAATGCAACTAATTATGCAATAGACATACAACCTAAACATGCAAACATGTAATGTGCCAAGCATGCACAATGTAATGCAATCTAAGCATGCGAGCATATAATGCAAACCACATACCCAATGGACTTATACCGAAGATGGACAAACCTCAGCCATGCCACAATCAGTGGCCAAAAGTGCTAAAATGATGGTGCCAAAGTACAAAACAAACATGCATGTCAATTGGCCCCTATGCTAGGTGACAAGAGGACAACTCTTAAGCGCACTTAAAGAGTAACAAACATGAATATATGACAGCACCATAAACTCTGAAATGATGTTAGGGATAATGCCAAACCGCACATATAACACAAACAAAGCATGCAAGAAGGCTCAAAGCTTAAAGCTAGCCAAGGGACTTGCACAATGGCCATATCAACCAAGCCCCACAGGGCAAAGGTAACCCAAAATAGTCTCAAGGCGGACCAAAACAAGGCTAGAACATGCATGGAATGAGGCCAAAACATGTTAGAAAGGTGAGCACAAAACATGAAGCATGTAAGGCTACAAAGGGGTGTTACACTGCACCTATTACAACCAAGCATGGCATGACTTAACCAATAAAAATCAGAGTTATGGTATGTCAAAATAAGCCCCAAAACCCACTTAGATGGCATCCCAAATGCCTAAGCATGGTGGCATGCACAATGATGCACTCTTAAGGCATAAGACACCAACTCTTCAAAGCTTTGAAAGGATGGCAAATGCAAGTATATGAGCCTGACACATGGACTAAAATACCATACGAGATGGTGCCAAATCATGAAAAAGGTCCAAATAGGGCATGCTAATGGCTTGGACCCTCAAAGCTAACAAGCTAGGATGTTTGGTAGCTATACAAAGCAATGCAAATATGATAAAAACAACATCAAACAGAGCTTTAGCATGCTAAAATATGACTAGAACTCCCTTTGAGTTGAGCCAAAATATGTGAGCATGATAGTCCAAATGCATGATGTATGTTAAGGCAAATAAGGGGATTACAAGGCAAGTACATGGTGCATGCAAGAAGCCATTAAAACAACTTTGGATAGAGGTGTAACATGACCAAACAACACCAAATATTTGCTGAAATGAATCCAAAACATGCTAAGCAAACATGCTACCATTACATGCCATTAACACAAGCAAATGAGACACAAGGAGAGAGGGGGTGTCCCTCTCCTATACAAGACTCTAAAAATACCTTTCCACCATTGAAAATCCTCTGGATTTCAGTGGTAGAAAGGTCATGCAAAGGCAAGAACAAAGGCCAAAAGAGGTGGCTCAAAACAAGGCCAAACAAAGCCTAAGAGGGGGTAGACAACCCCCAACCAAAAAGTGGCCTTAAACAATCATCTTAAGCACACAAAAATAGAACTTTTTTTAGTTTATAGTTAAGCTTAAAACAACATGCAAATAGGTCTAAAAGCTTAAACCAAAATAGGGAAACAAAAGGTTAGTTGCTCACCCTTGAAGAACACCTTCAAGAACACAACTCTAGCCACTCCTTTGGATCAAAACCAGCCCAAGAACTCTGAAACCAACTTCCTAGTGCTTCAGCAACCAAAGGAAGGTGTTCTACTAGGTGCTCTAGTGCAAAAGTATGAACAAAATACACCTTTAAGGCACCAACACACACACAAATATAGAGAGAGATATAGAGAGAGATGGATATATGAACTCTATATCTATTTTGTTGAACCTCTGGAAAGGGAGGGGAGGCTCCCCTCTTATAGGAAATCAAATTCAAATCTTCTTAGAGAAGCTAAGCTTTGGTTCAAATCCCTCCATACACGTGTATGGAGGGGAGAGTCGGTGCTCACCAGCTGGCACAGCTGGCATGCACAATGCCTGAAAAAGGTAAGGAAAAGGCCTCGGCCAGAAAATATGGCCGATCGACCAAAATAAGTGCCAACCGACCAACAAAAGTGCCGATCGGCCAACATTTATGGTTGATGGCAAGGAAGCAAGGCCGATGGCATCATGCCATAGCCGATGGGGTATGGGGATGGCCAACAAGCCGCCTTCTTCCCTCAGAAGTAAAACTACAAGTCCTTGGTCCACAACCAAGCACAAAACAGACAAGTTGAGAGATCCTAGGGCAAGGCACGCAGCCGAGACCTTCGGGAACTCAAAACGAACACGAACATGGAAGATCATCGAGCGTTCAAATGATGACATCCAAGTCTTGAGGACGGTCAAAAATAGGGTGCCTACAGTTGCCCCTCTTTGACGGAACTCGAAAGTCATAAGATGATGCGAGTGAATGTCAAAGCCGAGAGACGACCCATTTTTGACAAGGTCGAAGACTTAGACAAACATACAGGATAACAAAGAGATGCGCTCGCAGGTAGGGGCATGATGCAAATGACATGCAAGATGCCGAGCATAACTTATGATCATGCAAAGAGAGCTGTAATGAAGCATTTATGCAAAATAAATACAACAATTTAAACAAGCGAATAAGAGATAACGGTGCTACACATTCCAACAGAAAGGATGTAAGAAAATTATGCAATTCTCACTGCGTCTCACGTGGAGAAGACTAAAAGCGACTATCGAGGACACCCGGGGTCTCAAACACAACATCTCTCAGTGTGGCAACGCATGAGTGGAAAGGACTGTGCAAGAAAGCGCAGTCATCCATACGCGTGCCAAACGCGAGAGGAGAGAGGTACGTCCAAACGCGTGCCAAATGCGAGTGGAGAAGGGTAACAGTTAAACTGAACTGGGACTTCCTTTGAATGAACCGTACATACAATATCGTGCCTGCAAAAGAAAGAAATTCAACAGGTACAATATAGTAGAAACACATTTTCAATCGTTAGATGAAGAAATCATTTCAATATGAGATAAACACGAGTATAACAATGCAAGTAGGGCATAACGATGCCAGTAGAACGAGCATAACAATGCAAGTAAAGGCATGCGCGACGACGCAAGCAAGGGGTACATAACAATGCAACCTAAGTGTACGCATAGCAATGCGAGCAAGACGTGCGTGACAACGCAAGTAAAAAGGTGCATGACAATGCAACAAGTGTGCGCGACAACGCAAGTAAGGTGGTGCATAGCAATGCAACTGAAACAAGCATGATAATGCAAGTAAAAACATGTGTGACAACGCAAGCAAGGGGTGCATAACAATGCAACCTAAGTGTACGCATAACAATGCGACTGAAACAAGCATGATAATGCAAGTAGAACATGCGCGACAACGCAAGCAAGGGGTGCATAACAATGCAACCTAAGTGTACGCATAACAATGCAACTGAAACAAGCATGATAATGCAAGCAGAACACGACAACGCAGGCAAGGGGTGCATAACAATGCAACCTAAGTGTACGCATAAAATTGCGACTGAAACAAGCATGACAACACATGTAAGTAAAGCATACGCGACAACGCAAGCAATGTGTGTAACAATGCGAAAAGGTGCATAAACACATGTAAGTAAAGCATGCGCAACAACGCAAGCAATGTGTGTAACAATGAGAGAACGGGGTGCATAAACACATGTAAGTAAAGCATGCGCAACAACGCAAGCAATGTGTGTAACAATGCAACAACGAAAAGAGGTATATATTCAACGGAAGCATGGTAAAGGCATGTTATTCGTGATGTTGGGATACAACTCGAAAGCAAGATGAAGCATGCTCAATGCAAGGGCGAAAAGACGCATAACAAGCGCGCTTATTACAATTATGACAAAACATTGTAACATAACATGCTCAAAAGCAATTCTTGAATTTTTGCAATATACAAAAGGATACAAAAAGGATACACCTCGCGCGCATCGAATGCCGTACACGGAAGACACGGTTCAAGGTCAACACGAAGATTGGTTAAGCTTCAAAAGTGTACTTTCTTGCACTATCTTGAGAGATGAAGGTCCCAAACCACATAATTGACCCAACCAAGGGTGTGGGAGGTTCACCGACCACAAGGGGAGACCATCGGCCATAAAATGATCTCATCGGCCAAATATTTAGCCGATCGGCTAACAATTTGGCCGATCGGCCAAAAATGGCAGTTTCGGGGCTAGTTTTGTCTTTTGGCCACGGGTCTTTAAATATGGGATTCCAAACCCCATATTTTCACTTCTCCAAGCTCGAAAATCCTTCATCTTTATCTCTAGGTGATTTTCCCGCCTTCGATCTTCGTTTTTCTCTTGTTTTTGAGCCTTTTTCGTTGTTCGATTCGCGAAACCTTTCCCGTTTCGTACACTTTAAACCGAACAAAACTCGGTTTTTGGTGTTTCTTTCTTGGTTTCCACTACTTGGGGTTTGTTTCTCCCCGAGTTTACTTGGTTTTCGTGCCTTTTCCACACTCCGACCTTTTCTCCCATTTTTCATCCTCTCGGGGTTGACTTTTGGGTCGACCTTTCGCATTCTTGCCCGTTTTTCACTTTCTCGGCCATTTTCATGCTCCTTTTGAGATGGCAGACGACATTCCACGTGGTGGGACCTCTCCGGAGATGGACGTGGACCCCGAGGTCGAGCTCCTACCTCTTCGCATCTGGCCATTCGATCCGGCGACTTACAGGCCGGCGATACACATGTTGCCTCCCGATGGCATCCGCCACTTCAAGAGCTATGCGCGGGACGCGCCACTGGAGCTTTTGTTGCGCGAGCCAGAGTCACATCTGTCTTACAGCGCCGCTGAGGTATATTCTTCCTCTGTTTCATTTTTTGCAATGTAGAACATATAACTGCGATAGTCGATTCTGTTCTTTAACTACATAACTCAGACACACTGATACATCACATGTTGTAGTTCACTGTGAGCACACCCACACCCGATATCTGTTTAAATTTGAACACATGCACACACGCTGCATTCTCAACTGAACAATTCAAACACACTGATACATTATCTGCTGTAGTTCACTATGAGCACGCCCGTACCCAATATCTGTGTAGACTCGGACACATGCACACACACTGCATTTTCATCAATTCTGAGCACATTCAACACTGTATTTCTAACACTGCTTCGCAACTGTTTGTTTTGAACACAGGGAGATTCCCATGTCTTCCGGGGGTATGGGAACACTGTCGCCCGAGGTTGGTATGTGGAGTTGCCCGACGCGGTCCGTCATATTGTCGACCAGGCCGGCTTTGGGACTTTTTGCATGGGACTCTTGCGCCTCACTACGAGTAGGCCCCTTCTTGCTGCTTTGGTGGAGAGGTGGTGGGACACCACCGACTCCTTCCATTTTTCTGTCACCGGGGAGATGACGATGACTCCCTTTGACTTCTCCATGCTCACAAGCATCGGAGTAGGGGGTGATCCAATCCCCTTTGATACAGATATGGATGAGTGGGACGCCGCTCCGCTATACTTGCTTGGCACTCAGCCACCTCTTGCCCGGCCAGGGTTTGTGAGGTACTCATGGTTCGAGGATCACTTCTGGATCCAGGCGCCTACTACTCAGGAGGAGGAGGAGCAGCATGCTTGTGGCTTCATCATGTTTCTGCTGGGGACCACGCTCTTCGTCGACCGGGCGAACACTGTCGCCCTTTACCTACTGAGCGCACTTGTGGATGTGATACGGATCCGCGGCTACGACTAGGGTGGCGCGGGCTTGGCCACCCTTTACGGATATATGAGCTCATTCTCCCGCCGCAGCAGACAGTTGCTTGGAGGCTACTGGCGAGCCTGGGAGGTATACGTTCCCTTTTCTGTCTTTTTAATTATATTTTTCATTATCTGTACATCACACACACTGCGCGCACGCAATCTGCTTTACACTGGTTGTACACTACACACACTGCACAATACACTGCACATACTGCACTCTGCTTTATTTGTGTACTGCTTTATCTGATAAGCATACTCATATCTGCTCTGTTACATTCTGTAGTTGTGGGTGTATGCCTACTTTCCTAGGCTCGCCCCAGTGCCAGATGTGGAGACGCCCCCCATGGTTCCGTTTTCCCACCGCTTCGATGTGAGATGCGAGCGGAGGCCATGGGAGTCTTTCATGTTCTTCCGTCGCTACTTTGACACCATCACCGCAGCCGAGGTATGTCAAACATTTCAGTTTATTTAAGCTTCGCTTTATATTGTACTCTCAATAACAGTAGATAACAAACTGTGTTTTATTTGTAGATTACCTAGCAGCCTTGGGCCCCGTTGCCTGATGCAGTTCGGGAGCGGTATGCCGGTGCTCGAGAGACTGCCCGGTTCAGGGTCTTGTTAGAGGGACCGGTCTGCCACGCTTGGTACTTTGGGGAGCGCTTCCTTCGGCAGACCTTGGGCGTGCCAGAGCAGACAGTTCCAACACCTCCTTCTACCCACACAAGGCACACTGAGGGGTACACCTTAGAGGAGATGATAGACTACACGATTGGCTGAAGCTATGAGAGATTTAGAGACGAGGGCGATTACACCGAGTACATCCAGGCTTATCTCATGCGGCCTCTGACCGGTGCTCGCCGAGTCGAGAGAGAGAGGCCAGCGGCGCCAGTAGTAGGAGTAGGGGCACCGAGGGCACCTCCGGCCCGAGGCAGGAGTGGGTCCCGGAGAGGGCAGGGAGCTGGATGGCCAGAGCTTCCTATGACGATGACATGCCGAGGATAGGGTGGGGAGACTTACTCGATACCCATCGCTCCTCCTCCGGCTGATCATGAGCTTGTCGGAGTCTATGGCTCGACCCCTGTATGTACCACCACACTTTGCATTTTGTACAACCATTTCATTTGATATTCTGCAGAATACTAATGACTTCAACACTTTTGCAGGCTTCCGTCGAGTACACTTGCCAGTCTCTAGAGCTGACTGCCTCTGTGATGGGGATGCTGCAGCGGAGCATCGACTTGTGGACCATCTATGGCATCCCGGTAAGTTCTTTCAACCGCAGTCTCAAACTCTGCATAATCTGTTTCATACATAATATAATGCATCACACTATTAACACGACACTTGATACATAGCACTCACGGCACTGATACACTGTAACCCACATACTGCTCACAGCGTTGCTCACGGCATTCATACACTGTACTCATACACTGCATTCTGTACTGATATACTGCTCACAGCATTCATACACTGTTTTGCGTAGCATGACTGATGCATTTGCTATTTGTCCTTTTCAGGCCCCATTCTAGATTCCGGTTGTGGGAGGTGCTCCAGCTGGGCCATCTGTTCCTGCTCGAGGAGGAGGGGGAGCCAAGCGGGGGATGACATTCCATAGCTGGGGCAGACATAGGCACGCTCATGCTGAGAGCAGTTCGCGAGAGCCCTCCCTCGATGATTCTGACAAGGAGGCAGCGGCGTCCCAGGGCGAGGCTGGAGACAGCTCAGATTCTGACTATGGAGATGGCGGTGGTGACCTTGGACCCTCATCCAGGAAGAGGACTAGGACCGACTCCCACACTTGAGGCCATCGATATTGATCCAGACATTCTGCTGGTTTTTCTTTTCTTTGCTCTGTTAAGACATTTTGTTGTTTTTCTCCTCTCTCTTTTTTTGCTTTACTTTTCTTTTTACTGGTAGTTTGAGCACAGTGTACTGCCTCAGGCAGGTTTTACTTTCCTCAAAATTATGTACTTTTTGCAAAAGACATGATAGAAATGAAACAACTATTTTGTTCAAAAAGTGTTGCATTTGTACATTTTATGCTTCGCATCGCATCGCATCGTATTACGTAACAATGTAAATGAGATTTGAACTTTTGTTTGAAAATTAAGCACTTGCAACGTAATAATCAGGTAGTGAACCGACTAACGACAAAAACAACTTGATAATCAAAACAAAGAACTCGATAAGCTAACCAAGTGTAAATACAACTCAATAAGTAAAGCAAAGACTTAAAGAATGTGAAATACAACTCGATAAGCAAATATACAATAACTCGATAAACAAATCGAAGTAACGCAGGCGCGACTTTGCAAAATCATCACCAGAAGGCATTCGAAGTGGTGCCAGTCACAAATTCTCAGCATGTTCAATACATAAACAGCTCAGGGAACAAGAAGGAAGGCCATTGGCCAAAGGAAAAGGCCACTGGCCACAAGAAATGGCCATCGGCCAAAAACGATGGTCGGTCGGCACTATTTTCGGCCGATCGGCCAAAAATGGCAAGCACCTCCAGAAAGTTGACACCTATCTTCCACTCAACACCTTATCTTCTATAAAAGCCCCAGCTTCGTAGTTTTCCTCATTTCAACACTGATTTGCACCAAATGGAAGAGTTTCTTGCCCAAAATCTCACAACTTGGATTGCCAACTTGGATGGCTCGGAAAGGCTAAATTTCTGGGGTTTCTGCATAAATGCACTATTCACGCTGGGTCGCACCCCACTGCGTTTTCTGTTCCTCCATGCCGCGGCAAGGTTTTGGAATCCGGTAACACACGTCTTTAGTTTTGGCGGTCAAGAGATGTGTCCCATTTTTGAGGATTTCCAAGCTTTAATGGAATCCGAGCGCGACGAGGAAATCTTGCCTCACTTCCGATTCGGCCACGTCCAAGCCTTAGGACGGATGTGCGGCCTTACTATGCATGACGCTCGATCATTGATTCATGATGGAGAGTTGGACACTCTGAGCTTGGTTTGTCGGTTTTGTGATGCTGGTGACTCCGGCGACCATCATTGGCAGGGTTATCGACGACATGCACTCTGTTTATGCATGCTATCACATTTCTTACTAGCCCCGGGCTCCGGCGGGTTTAGCACTCGTTTGATTGAGGTCGCTGAGGGCTTGAAAGAGGGCAAAAGCTGCATCGCCATGACATTGGCCGAGACATTGATGGGCTTGGACGCTTTTCATCGTCGGGAGACGACTAGGTTTGCAGGGAGTCCACTACTATTGCAGGTAATTTTTCCCACCCCATCTCACATATATTGCTCACATCACTCGGCCCTCAGGCTCGATTTTTCTCTCAAAACCTTCTGCTCACTTTTTCTCTCAACGTACATCTCTCTATTCTTTATTCTCTCATTTTTCATCCCTCCCCAGGTGTGGTTGATGGACAAGTTGAGAGTTGTGGACTCGTGTCTGGCATATTCAGCTCGCAGCTATTTCTCCTGACGACGTCTAGTCGATGCTCCGGATGAAGGATGGTGGTACAGCTGGATGTGCAATTTGTCCGCGGATCGCATTGCTTGGCGCTGCCCTTGGCTCAATTTACGGGCAATGAGCTATAGCATGACCCGTCAGCCCGGGATCCAGTTGATTGGCCTGACACACTGCGTGTTTTACTTTCCGTTCCGGTTCCGGCGCCAGTTCGGACATGATCAGACTTGCCCAGAGGAGGGGATTGAGTACCCCGCTACATTTCCGGTCTGAGGCGCGCAGCTAGCTCGGTATGCCGCAGCATGGAGGACGAGAGAACTTCTGGCCCCCGCTCCTACTTTCAGCTACACCCTCTCTGATGAGTGCTTAGATTGGCTCAATGAAGAGGCACAGATCGGGCCCAGCTTGGCATCAGAGGCTTCGACCAGCTCTGGGAGAGGACGCAGGAACACCTGACTATGCCCCGAATTTATTTGCTTTAATCAGAACTTTCAAGTTTTCTTTATGAATGTAATGAAAAGCAACTTCAATTTTGTATTCAAGAGCAGGAGAACTCTGTATTGAAATCAACGAAATTGAAGGCTGTGGGTACTGAAAATTTCCCGTTTGGTCCAAAAATGGTCTAAGTTGTAAAAAGATTAATTTGAACAAAATCAACTTTTATTAAAACTTTTCAAAAACATTTTCGATATGGATCAGAACTGGACATGCCTAAGATCTGTCACTGAGATGCACAACCTCGGATTCCTGCAACTGGAAAGTTGCCCCTAGTCTAAGTAGCACTGCACCGGAGATCACAACCGAACTCTTGAATGCTGAATAGACAAAGATGACCAAACATGATCACATGGACAAAGTTGATCGGGAAGTGATTATGGCTGGACTTCAGGATGAAGTTGCCTACGTATCCCAAAGATGGGAATCAAGCCTTATGTAGTTCGGCTAAGGTTCACTCGTGTATTAACCCTCACCTTTTACGCTCTAACTTTTGCCAAGGCTGCCCTTTGCGGGTTTTCAACCTTGCGAGCTCAGTTTTTATCATTTCAAATTTTCTATGCTCTAACTTTTGCCTAGGTCGCCCTTTCGGGTTTTCGGCCTAGCGAGCCACTCAGGGAAAATATTTCTTCAACTTGTCCATGTTGATCGGTTAGGAGAACTCTAGGCCATCTAGGTTCATCAGAATGACAGCTCCACCCTACCAGATAGACTTGATGATGTAAGGACCAGTCCAATTAGGTTTGAACATGCCCCTAGGGTCGTGGATGGGAGCTTGGTTGTCTTTGGGACCAAATCTCCTTCTTTCAAATTCCTGGACTTAACCTTCTTGTTGAAAGCCCTGGCAATCCTTCGTTGATACCCCTGAATATGGTACAGTGCTTTCAGTCTTCGCTCGTCAAAGAGCATGAGTTCTTTGAACCTGCTCTGCTGCCAATCTGCCTCAGCTATCTGACACTCAGCCAGTACTCGCTACGACGGAACCTCAATTTCGATAGGCAGAATGGCCTCTATCCCATAGACCAAGGAATACGGAGTCGCCTCAGTAGAAGTTCGAATTGAAGTCCGGTAGCCCCATAGAGCAAACGGCAGCTTATCTGGCCAGTCCCGATAGGTTTCCACCATCTTCTGCAGAATATGCTTGATGTTCTTGTTGGCGGCCTCAACTGCTCTGTTGGTTTGCGGCCGATATGTAGATGACTTGTGAAAAGCCACGTTGTATTTCTCCAACAAGTCAATCACTTCCTTCTTGAAGTGGGAACCATTATCTGAAATAATCTCGTTCGGGACCCCGTAGCGACAGATGATGTTGTTCCTGATGAACTTTGCAACGTGCGACGCCTTCAACACCGCATAAGATTGGGCCTCAACCCACTTTGTAAAGTAGTCTATCGCGACCAGAATGAACTCATGCCCATTGGACCCTTTTGGAGTGACAGCCCCGATCACATCAATCCCCCAGACTGAAAATGGCCACGGCAAAGTCATGTTGTACAGCTTTGACGGCGGAATGTTCATGCGGTCTGCATGGATTTGGCATTTGTGGCATCGCCGGACAAAGACAATACAATCCTCCTCCATGGTGGACCAGTAGTAACCCTGTCTGAGAATTTTCTGGGCTAGCATCACCTCGTTCGTGTGCGCTCCGCACTCTCCTCCATGGATGGCCTCCATCAAGCGCTTCGATTCTCCAACATCAACACACAGCTTATGCATCCCAAGATGACCTCTCTTGTACAGTTTTCCTCCACAGACGATGAACTAAGCAGCCATTCTCCGAATTGCCCTTTTGTCTTTGGTATTTGCCGCTGGTGGGTAGATCTCTTTTTCTAAGAAGTTCCAGACATCGTAATACCAGGGGTTCTCGTCTTGTACCTCATCTATGGCAGCAATCAGCTCGTAGGCCAGCACAAATTTCTGTTCGATGATGATCGGACACATCTGGACTCCAAAAGGCATGTCTATCATAGAGGATAGAGTTGCTAGTGAATCTGCGAACCTGTTGTTCTCTCTTAGCAGATGAGCGAAGTTCAGCTTCTCAAACCGAGGAATTAGCAAGTCCAAGGTCTGGTGGTATATTCTCATCTTTTCTTCTTTGACTTTCCAATCTCCTTTTGCTTGAGATACAACAAGGTTCGAGTCCCCGATGACGTCTAACCGTTTTGCCCCTAGTTCCAGAGCTGCTTCTAGTCCAGCAATACACGCTTCATACTCTGCCTTATTGTTCGAGATTTTGAACCGGAGTTTGAATGCTAGAGGAATATGGGAATTGTCAGACGCTATCAGCAACACCCCTATCCTATACCCGTATTGGTTTGACGCTCCGTCAAAGTACATCGTCCAAAACTCTTCTTCGACATGCAGAATGGCCTCGTCTGGGAATAGGTACTCAACTGCTTCATCCCCTTCAACTGGGTGATCGGCTAGGAACTCTGCTACCGCTCTCCCCTTCACTGACTTGCGCGTCACATACTTCAGATCGAATTCGGAAAGCAGAAGCAACCAACGAGCTAGCCTACCCGTAAGTGCCGGTTTCTCGAAGAGATATTTGATGGGATCTAATCTTGAAACCAACATTACAGAGTGAGCTAACAGGTAGTGCCGCAGCTTCCTGGTAGCCCATACCAAGGCTAAGCAAGCCTTTTCCAGCGGAGTGTAACGGGTCTCGTAATCCAGCATCTTCTTGCTCAGGTAGTAGATAGCTCTCTCCACCTTGTCCTCAGACTCCTGTGCAAGCATGCAGCCCATTGTAGTTTCAGTTACTGAAAGGTACAAAATCAACGGTTTCCCCGGCTCAGGCGGTGACAACACGGGTGGGTTCTGTAAGTATTGCTTGATCTGTTCAAAAGCAGCTTGGCATCGGCCGTCCCATTGGAACTTCGTTCCTTTCTTCAGGAGAC
Organism: Camellia japonica; assembly: GCA_030407325.1. Classification (NCBI taxonomy): domain Eukaryota; kingdom Viridiplantae; phylum Streptophyta; class Magnoliopsida; order Ericales; family Theaceae; genus Camellia; species Camellia japonica. The sequence goes on along the minus strand of JAPPVO010000017.1, from coordinate 71,987,025 downwards.
CAAAGAGTGGTTCACAAGTCAAGGTTAATTTAGCAATAAACCGTCTTATGAATTGCACTTTACCCAGAAAGCCTCGCACCTCCTTTTCAGTCCTTGGTGGTGGCATTTCTAAGATGGCCTTGATTTTGGAAGGGTCGACTTCGATACCTCTCTGTGTAATCAAGAACCTCAGCATTTTCCCTGCTGTAACACCAAACGTACATTTCTGAGGATTCAGCCGCAACCGAAATTCTCTGATCCTTTGGAAGAACTTTTGCAAGGCGGTGTAGTGGCTCTCTCTTTCTTTGGACTTGACAATCATGTCGTCCACGTACACCTCAACCTCCTTGTGGATCATGTCATGCAATATCGTGGTCGCGGCCCGTTGATATGTAGCTCCAGCATTCTTCAGCCCAAACGGCATCACTCTATAACAGTAGGTCCCCCACGGGGTGGTAAAAGTAGTCTTCTCCCGGTCTTCGGGTGCCATTACGATCTGGTTGTAGCCTGACAAGACATCCATGAATGAGAGCAATGCATGCCCCGCAGTAAAATCCACTAACTCGTCGATATGCGGCAGAGAAAAGTCGTCCTTCGGACTGGCTTTGTTCAAATTCCTGAAATCCACGCATTCCCGAATCCTGCCATCCTTCTTCGATACTGGAACTATGTTGGCCAACCAAGTTGGGTATTCAGATACCAGCAGGAACCCTACGTCAATTTTCTTGGTGATCTCTTCTTTGATCTTGATAGCCCAATCGGGTCAAGAGGGATCCAGTGCTGTACAATCTCAGGATCGATTCTAGGCATGTCTTCGTAGGACCACGCGAAAACATCTTTGAAATCTTTTAATAAAGCGACTAAGCGCTCGCACTCCTCCGAAGACAACGTGGACCCGATCTAGACCAGTCGCAGGTCCTTCTCAGTACCAACATTAATTTGGATGATTTCATCAACCAGCGGTTTTACAAACCTCTCCTGCTCTAGCAAACCCGATCTTGCAAATATTTCAAAACCGGAGGAATTTCTTCCTCGTCATTTTCATCAAAGTTTTGAAAGTCTGAATTAATGCAATAAATCAAAGGGACAGAAAAGTACTCAAAAGCCACAGCCACTTCATTCTTATTAATCACTTCCAAGTTGCCTGATTCCTCTGTTACAACAGACTCAAAGGAAAAAGAAAAAGACGACCTAGACAGGACTGTGGCATCCGGGTTGTCACCCCCAGGAATACCGGACTCAGACTCAGACGAGCTGGAACCTGATTCCGACTCCACAGACTCGGTGGAATCAGATTCCGGCTCACTACCTGACCCGGTGCTGCTCGATAAGAATCCCTCCTCGTACTGCCAGACGAGGGAGGGTGCGATGGACGCATCCAGAATGCTTGAAGATAGGCTCGCAGCCGTTTCATTCCCAATCATGGACACTGAGAGGTCATCCCCCAAGCACTCATGTACGATCGGAGGATCTGATAGTAGACAAGCCAGTGCTACCCCCATTTCAATCTCGGTGCTCTCGGAATCCACTTCCTTACACTGCTCAACCTCAGCTGATGGGTCTGTCTGCTCCTCGGCAACATCATCCCCGGACAACTGTAAGTCAAAGAAGATCTCAAAACCCCGCAGGCGTCTCTTCTCGGCATTCAGCCACGGCTCTGGGAAGCCGCAGAATGGAAAGTCTTCCCCTTCCCAGATGAAGCGTCCGTTTAGGGTGCCCTGGATAGGCCGATGCATCAACTCAAAATGCCTTCCCGGTCTGCTTGGCTCTGGCTCTCCCAGCCATTTCTTTGCCTTTCTCACCCAGTCCTCTTTGGTGGGCAGATAACCCAAACCAAAGGTATGCGGGTTGTGCGGCACTTCGGCCGATACTGCAATGCCTTTCCGGCCACTCTTTCCTAATCCCATCCCAGGGATATGCTGGAGCTTGTTCATGAGGTACACAGACTGTGCACTGACATACAACCCCTCATCAACAGCCAAAATGTTCTGTACGACCCGGGCCTCGGCTAGGGTAAATCCTGATAGGAACACATCCTCCGTGCCATGCTCGATTTCCAAAACCGGTGTAGACACTTCTGGCGGCGGATGGATTGACGAATTCCCAAAAACAATGGCCACCCCTTTCCCGTGGGGGTACTTCAACATTTGATGCAGGGTGGAAGAGACCGCCTTTACCTGGTGTAGCCACGGCCGCCCTAGGAGTAGATTAAAGGTCGCGGGAACGTCCAAGACATGAAAGTCAATCTCGTGATGTCCTGGACCAACCTTGGTCTGAATCTGCACAGTCCCCATCACTTCTCTGCTAGTATTGTCATAAGCCCTTATCACCTGGGCAGTTGGCACAAAGTCCGCGGGCTTCAACCCGATTGCATATGCTGTCCTCGACGGGCACACGTTAATGGCGGATCCTGTGTCGACAAGAACTACCGGTACCCACTTGTCTCTACACTCCACAGAGATGTAGAGCGGTTTGTTATGGTTTGCGCCCTCAGGCGGCAGTTCCTTGTCAGAAAAGGTCAACGTCGGGGAAGCTCCTCCCGGAAAAACCAATCCTACCAGCTGCTCAGGCGTGGTGTCTATTGAGAGTTTGGCTTTGTCCATTGCAGATAGGACAGCTTGTCTATGGACTCGTGAAGCCATAAGCAGTCCCCAGATGGAGATGTCTGCCTGTATCTTCTTAAGCTGTTTCAGCACAGCCTCTTCTTCGAGTAGCTTTTCTTTCTGCTTGTCTGCCTCCCTGTCCTTCCCGGACGCTTCTGGTTGATCTAGGTGTGGGGGTTTGAAATACCGCCCGCTCCTAGTCATGTGATCAACTTCGCCAATGTACCAGGTATCATCCGGCTGGTTACTCCCCCAGTCCTCATCTGTGTGGGCAAGACATAGTTCGTCATCTTCCCACCACATGCCATCGGTAGCCGATAGACACCTGTTCGGCTCCGTCACGATTATTCCTGTGCCCATAACACCTTCTGTTCTCGTGCCTGCAGCACGCTCTGCTCCTGTGCACACAGCACATTTTGTCCCTGCAGGGGCCTTGGCCTTTCTGGCCCTCTCAGAATCCTCGATCCTTTCCCGCTCAGACTGCTTCAGCGCAGCTTGCTGTTCAACATCTCCTATATTCAAATTGCCCGGATCCCAGCGAAATTCTTAACACTGGCGCTCTCCGGCGATGCATCCAGATTCCCGACCCTTCCGGCCACAGTTGATGTCCCCATCCCTGACGGACCCTGTTCTAGCTGAGGTTGTTCAACAACATCCGGCTGGTCGTCAAGCCACCCAGTAGACTCCGCTGCCCCATCCAAATCAAACAAGTTGACTGTCACGTCTCCCGGATCTTGCTCGTTGAAAAACTAAAGGTTAGCAATGTCCTCTTCTAGTTCTGCCAGGTCATCTAGCCCTTGATTAAGTCCGTCCTCCCGCACTACACAAATCTCTGCCTTTACTGGCAATTCCATATTTGGCCTAGCCTAGCCTACTGATGTAATGTAACCGCTCGGGTTGTACATGAAGCTTGCAGACCTCTCAGGCTCTGTATTTGCATTCTCATCTGCCTCCGCAGTCGACCCACTTCTATCTTTGATAGCTACCACCATCGTTTCAAGTTGGGTTTGGGAGATGTCCAACACGCACAAGTCAGTGCTGTCAGGAATGAACACCTCCGGCTTGGGTAGGTGAGAAGGGGTGATATATATACTAGGGTCGTATGACACAACCCCAGTTTAGATCAAATTGATGCATTTGGGAGGTGGAGCTTGGTTATGTGGTGGGAGAGGGTTGGTTTTGACATTCGGTTTCTCCGGAGGCACGATCACCTTATTGTCAATGAGATCTTGAATCTCCTGACGCAATCTATAGCACTGGTCGGTGTCATGACCATGCTGTTGGTGAAATGCGAAGTATTTAGCTGGGTTGTGGGAGGGGGGAAGTTTTTCTGGCAATGGCCGCGACTCTAGGGGCTTCAAGTGTCCTTTCTTGATCAAAACCCCCAAAGCCTTAGACAAAGACATGTATAGTGGGGTAAAGGTTCTTTGGCCTCTGGGTGGAAACTTGGTTGTTTGCGAGCTACTTCCGGACGCACCGGTGAATGGTGTAGCTGAAAGGGTTCTTGGGGTGGTGGTGGTGGTGACCATACTCACATCTGAAGCTCTGGCAGCTGCAGCACTGCTTGTGCCTGCATTCGTACTGCGGTTGAATGTCCTCTTGGGCTGTTCTCTCTCATTATCAATGAGGCCCTGCTTCATAGCGTCTTCGATCTGCACCCCTATCTCATGTAAATCTGCAAAGGTGGGGAGGGGGAGAACGATCATCTTCTGCATAAGTTTGGGCTGGAGGTTGCGCACAACCATCCGAATCTGATCTTTGTCAACAGGCCTGATGGTCATCATCGAGGCCTTGGCCCTCCACCGGGTCACAAAATCGGAGAAGCTCTCCTTCGGCTCTTGCCTAGTTGTCTCGAGGTCACGGGTTGTGACCTCGATCTGTGTATTGTAGGAGTATTGAGCTATGAAGGCCTCGGCCATCTCCTCCCAGTTTCTTTTGACGAAATCTTCCAGTTTTGCATACCAGATGGCCACTACACCCGACAAGGTCCTGCCAAACAAAGAAAGCTTCTGCAATCTGGAGAGGCCCATCGGCCTCAGTATATCCGAAAACAACCGTAAATGCACCATTGGATCCCCAGACCCATCAAAGCGGTCCATGTGCGGCATTTTAAACTGATCTGGCAACGTCACGGCCGACTCGGTGTACCCATCCTCAATATCTGGAATGGACTTCACACCCTGAGATTTCTTGAACAGCTTTTCAAACTTGCTCACTTTCAACGTTGTGGGGTCCACCTCAAACTCAAAGGGAGAATCCGGTAGGTTGGTAGGTGTTTTGGATAGTTGGGGTAGGATTGGGGGTGGAGCCAGCCCTGTCGGAACGTCTGTATCTCCCTGGACATTTGGTGTCTCCCCGGGTATTGGAACTCTTGGTGGGGAAGGAACTTAGTGTGAAGCAGATACTCCGGTTTGCTGCTGTAACCTGGCGATTAACTCTACCTGTTGGGCCATGACCTCGGCTTGTTGTTTGGCAAATTCTGCTTGACGGGTAGCGTCTTGCTGTATAGTTCTCATACTTTCCTGGAGCTGACGCATCATCTCCTCTATTCCTGCCATGTTATGTTGATCTAGCTGAATAACTGGTATATCTATCCCTGCAATGGAAACTGAGACCTCAGCCTGCCTGTTTACTGGTGGGGTAGACCACTGATCTGATGACCGCTGTACCGATACACTGCACCTTTTCGACCTCTGTCTGGTAACCGGGGGTAAAGAAAGGAACACTGCTTGTCCGTCTATCAGATCCCGAAATCGATTAAGTCTATGACCTCTAACCCAGAGTGCTCGGGGGATATCTGCCTGGTCGGAATCAATGGTGCTAAACTACCTTGCAAAAAGATAAATAAAGCATAATAAGGAAATAATGAACAGAAATGAACAGAAACACGGGCAGCATAACAGCTTAAATAAAGACAACACGCAGTTGGCAAATATAAGCTGAATGGACTGTTCTCAACCACTGATCACTGTTCCCAAATCACTGCCCCAAATCTAAATCTGATACCCGCAGATATAACTGATTCTCAAAGTACTGATGCTGATGCCCACAGGCTTGATACCCAAACTTGCAGACTGATACGTGCATACCTGTAGAGGCCAACTCAAAAAGCACATAACAAGCAAGTAAGGGCCAAAACACCCCTATGTTGGGGTAGGGTTTCCCTGTCCTATTGTCAGGAGCTAGGGTTTCACTATGCACACAGCGGTTTTCAAACAACCTACAATCGGGTAAGCAACCTGTCCTAGTTTGGAATAGTCACTATGGATTCCGATATGCACTAGGCCGAATGGTCAAAGAGGGTGCCTCGGTGAAAACCGAGGTTTGTGTTCCCGTCATGGCAGAGCTCGCAACTGGTCAGCCTTATGGCACGCTTCTCAAAGCAAGCCTCCGGCAAACCGTTCAGGAATAGCATACGGCAAACACGGTGTCCTAGGCACACCAATGCAAATGCAATGTAATGCAAAGAAACACATAATTGTAATCAAAACAAGATATCATGAGTTCAAGTCAAGTTCTCTAAATCCCCAGCAGAGTCGCCAGAAACTGTAGACGCGCCCCGAGGGCTTTATGCTGTGTGCTACAGTTCGGACTCAAATGTCACGGTTCTTAATCTGATCTCACAATGTGCAATGTGAGATTGATAAATCACTAAAGAGCCCAAATCTGGCAAATCGTTTTGGAAAACTGATTTTTGTAAAGAAGTGCCAAACATGGACTGCTTTGCCAGATACAGAGTCGCCACCTACATATTTTATTTTGGGAAATTTAGAAAACCCTGACTTGTGCCTAAGGCCACGTATCCGTCATCACCAAAGTTCTCTCTGCTCGGGAACTTGGGTACGATTGGGGAAGGTCATGAAATGAGCACCCCCGCTCACCCGATCAAAGATCGGCCACTACTAAACATGATATCTTGTTTTTTGAAAACATATGCGTTCTTACTTCCGGTTATTAGCTAGAATTACTATGTGATGTGCACAATACACAAGTATAGACTAGATCGCCTAAGTTGGAAGAAATCATCTCATGTTTGTTTGTTTGAAAATGGTTTGAAGGTACTACTCGCAAGTAGGCTAAGACGTGGATTTGCCACCCTCAAGTGGGCTTAGAAAACATGATTTTGCCACAATCAAGTGGGCTGAAAACTCGCATTTCAATGAATTGTTCTAATTCAAGTAATCTAACCTTCACCCATAGGCATTCAGGCAGTTATATCATATAAGCAGTTAGCCTCATGGCAAGCATGCGGTCATGTTAACACTCACACTCATGCAAGATGCTAAAGCGTAAAAGCTTACCTAGTACTCTGAGCCAAAACAATAGCTAGTTAGTAATCAATGCATGATCCTAGCTATGTTAAGATGCCTAATGCAACACATGCAAAATGCAACAAGAATAGGCTCGGCTATCTAAGAATGGCATGTGAAATGCGACAACTCGATACACGTATTCAAGTTGGAATTGAAATGCCATGCGGTTAGTATGATGCGCCAAGCCCGGTGCATGCAATACAAATGAATGATGCAAACATGCGAGCATAAGGATGCTAATTGAAACAAGACCTAAAACTAACCATTGAAAGCAGGTAAGTAAAAAGGAGAAAGACGTGGGGTTGGAAGACATTCACACACTCACGCACACTTATTACAAAATTCGCCGTCTCGACGGAGGGTCCGAATAAATAACCAACTACCCTAGCTAATTAAATATTACAAAGCCCTTAACTAATTTAAACAAATTAACTAAGCTACGAAACTAAAGAGGCCGCCGCAGCTCCGCCTTGGAATGATTGAATGATGCATGCTCGATCGCCTCGCTCGGAAACTCGTTGCCATGCCACATGTTGCCTCTGTTTGCACTGTTCTGCACCTCTGAAAACTGCACAAGTCCCAAGGATGCTTCCGAACCACTCCCTAAACACTGTGAGATGTCACCGGCCAAGATATAGGAACATCGGCCATGTGGAATTGGTCACCGACCATTTGTGAGGATCTCGGCCAACAATGTTTAGTCGATCGGCACTGAAGATGGCCGGCCGGCCATATCTTCCTGCAAAATGCCGTTTTGCTGCAACAAAGGACAAACAGAGCATAGCAATGCATTTTCAAGGCAATGTGTGCACAAACACCCTCCCTATCATGTCATGAACTCAAGGGAGTATGGTTCTCGACCCTCGGACCATCAATCACGCATTTCAATGCATGATGGCCAAAGGAGTCATGTGTGCAAATCAATGTGGAATGAATGCACAAAACACATGAATGCCTAGAACTCTATCATGTTGGATCAAGAGTGTCGGCGATCGAGGATTGAGGCACGTTTCATCACTTCAAGTACGAACGTCCCTCGGTCTTCGTGTTTGGTTTGACACCCAAACCAAACATAATGCAATGCAAATATGCCAAGTACAATGCAACATGGGGACATTATGCAATGCAACAAGACTAATGGCATGCAAACAAACCCAATGCAATATGAGTATGCAGGCAAACCTGCAAACAACCCAAGCATGCAACAAGTATGCATTAATGTCATGCAATGCAACTAATTATGCAATAGACATGCAACCTAAACATGCAAACATGTAATGTGCCAAGCATGCACAATGTAATGCAATCTAAGCATGCGAGCATATAATGCAAACCACATACCCAATGGACTTATACAGAAGATGGACAGACCTTAGCCATGCCACAATCAGTGGCCAAAAGTGCTAAAATGATGGTGCCAAAGTACAAAACAAACATGCATGCCAATTGGCCCCTAGGCTAGGTGACAAGAGGACAACTCTTAAGTGCACTTAAAGAGTAACAAACATGGATATATGACAGCACCATAAACTCTGAAATGATGTTAGGAATGATGCCAAACCGCACATATAACACAAACAAAGCATGCAAGAAGGCTCAAAGCTTAAAGCTAGCCAAGGGACTTGCACAATGGCCATATCAACGAAGCACCACAGGGCAAAGGTGACCCAAAATAGTCCCAAGGCGGACCAAAACAAGGCTAGAACATGCATGGAATGAGGCCAAAACATGTTAGAAAGGTGAGCACAAAACATGAAGCATGTAAAGCTACAAAGGGGTGTTACACTGCACCTATTACAACCAAGCATGGCATGACTTAACCAATAAAAATCAGAGTTATGGTATGTCAAAATAAGCCCCAAAACCCACTTAGATGGCATCCCAAATGCCTAAGCATGGTGGCATGCACAATGATGCACTCTTAAGGCATAAGACACCAACTCTTCAAAGCTTTGAAAGGATGGCAAATGCAAGTATATGAGCATGAAACATGGACTGAAATACCATATGAGATGATGCCAAATCATGAAAAAGTTCCAAGTAGTGCATGCTAATGGCTTGGACCCTCAAAGCTAACAAGCTAGGATGTATGGTAGCTATACAAAGCAATGCATATATGATAAAAACAACACCAAACAGAGCTTTAGCATGTTGAAATATGACTAGAAGTCCCATTGAGTTGAGCCAAAATATGTGAGCATGATAGTCCAAATGCATGATGCATGTTAAGGCAAGTGAAGGGATTACAAGGCAAGTACATGGTGCATGCAAGAAGCCATTAAACCAACTTTGGAAAGAGCTGTAACATGACCAAACAACACCAAATACTTGCTGAAATGAAGCCAAAACATGCTAAGCAAACATGCTACCATTACATGCTATTAACACAAGCAAATGAGACACAAGGAGAGAGGGGGTGTCCCTCTCCTATACAAGACTCTAAAAACACCTTTCTACCACTAAAAATCCTTTGGATTTCAGTGGTAGAAAGGTCATGCAAAGGCAAGAACAAAGGCCAAAAGAGGTGGCCCAAAACAAGGCCAAACAAAGCCTAAGAGGGGTTAGACAACCCCCAACCAAAAAGTGGCCTTAAACAATCATCTTAAGCACACAAAAATAGAAATTTTTTTAGTTTATAGTTAAGCTTAAAACAAAATGCAAATAGGTCTAAAAGCTTAAACCAAAATAGGGAAACAAAAGGTTAGTTGCTCACCCTTGAAGAACACCTTCAAGAACACAACTCCAGCCACTCCTTTGGATCAAAACCAGCCCAAGAACTCTGAAACCAACTTCCTAGTGCCTCAGCAACCAAAGGAAGGTGCTCTACTAGGTGCTCTAGTGCAAAAGTATGAACAAAATACACCTTTAAGGCACCAACACACACACAAATATAGAGAGAGATATAGAGAGAGAGGGATATATGAACTCTATATCTATTTTGCTAAACCTCTGGAAAGGGAGGGGAGGCTCCCCTCTTATAGGAAATCAAATTCAAAGCTTCTTAGAGAAGCTAAGCTTTGGTTCAAATCCCTCCATACACGTGTATGGAGGGGAGAGTCTGTGCTCACCAGCCGGCACAGCTGGCATGCACAATGCCTGAAAAAGGCAAAGAAAAGGCCTCGGCCAGAAAATATGGCCGATCGACCAAAATAAGTGCCGACCGACCAACAAAAGTGCCGACCGACCAACATTTATGGTCGATGGCAAGGAAGCAAGGCCGATGGCATCATGCCATAGCCGATGGGGCGTGGGGATGGCCAACAAGCCACCTTCTTCCCTCAGAAGCAAAACCACAAGTCCTTGGTCCACAACCAAGCACAAAACAGACAAGTTAAGAGATCCTAGGGCAAGGCACGCAGTCGAGACCTTCAGGAACTCAAAACGAACACGAACATGGAAGATCATCGAGTGTTCAAACGATGACGTCCAAGTCTTGAGGACGGTAAAAAATGGGGTGTCTACAATAGCGACAATCATTGAAAAGTTTCCACCATCCTTAAAAGAATTCAAGAATTATCTGAAGCATAAGCACAAGGAGACGAAATTGGAGGACCTGATGGTGCAGCTCAGAATTGAAGAGGACAACCGTGGTTTCGACAAGAAGTCAGGAAACCCTGTCATGCAGGCTAAAGCAAATGTTGTGGAACATGAACATAGGTCAAAGTTCAACAACAAGAAGTGGAAGTATGATGGCAATGGTCCCAAACAAGGATTCACTAGTAATATCAAAGGGATCAACAACGGGTTCAACAAGAGGTTCAAAGACAAGTGTTTTGTGAGCGACAAAGATGGACATCGCGCTAAGGATTGTCACGTTCGCAAGGACGGAGGGAGTTCAAGCAAAAAGCCAGCACAAGCCAACATAGCCAAGGATTTTTATCTTTCCGATGGAGTGCCAGACATCAATCTTGTTGCAGTAGTCTCTGAAACAAATTTGATGGGCAATTCCAAGGAGTGGTGGGTGGATACTGGAGCAACCCGCCATATCTGTGCAGATAAGAAGATGTTCGTGGTGGAAAGTAGGGAACAACTTTTTATGGAAAACTTCTCCACTTCAACTGTAGAAGGACAATGAAAGATCGTGCTGAAAATGACCTCGAGGAAAGAACTCACTCTTAACAATGTACGCCATGTGCCAGAGATTCGCAAAAATTTGATTTCTAGGTCATTGTTAATCAAGAATGGGTTTAAATTAGTCTTTGAATCTAACAAGGTTGTACTCTCCAAGAGTGGCATGCATGTGGAGCAAAGTTATATGAGTGATGGGCTTTTTCAGCTCAATGTAAATATTGTTGTACCTAATTTGGCTATTAATAATAAGAACACATCTTCAGTTTATATTGTTGAGTCTTCTTTTTTTATAGCATGGTAGATTAGGACATGTTAATTTTAATTCCTTGTGTAGACTTGTTTCTTTAGAATGTTTACCAAACTTAGAGTTTGATCCTAATTATAAATGTGAGATTTGTGTTGAGGCAAAACTCACTAAGGCATCATTTAATAAAGTAGAAAGAAGTATTGTACCTCTAAATTTAATTCACATAGATATCTATGATTTAAAATTTGTTCAAACAAGAGCAGGTAAGAAGTACTTTATTACTTTTATTGATGATTGCACTCGATATTGCTATGTTTACTTATTGAGAAGTAAAGATGAAGCCTTAAAAGCTTTTAAACAATATAAACTTGAGGTTGAAAATCAACTTGGCAAGACTGTTAAGATAGTGAGAAGTGACAGAGGTGGTGAGTATGATGCACCATTTAAGGTGGGACCCAATAACATTTCTAATTGGGTTCATATTTAATGCCGCATAGTGAATAAAATCGTGTATTTGGTTGGTCAAAACCATTTCCGGATGAATGAGAATTCAACACATGTTTTCGAGTTCGTGGAATGGCTTTAGGTGGGTTTCCTACACATTTGTGAAATGTGTTTGTCCCACATTAGAAATGCTTATGGATTTGTGTGGGTTTATATATGTCACACCCCAAACCTGCCCCTAAAAGTTTGGGCATGACCACTTCAGAAACGGACAGATAATACAATATATACAACATATGGGGCCTGAATGGAAGCATTTAATAACAACATGAAATAACATCCATTGAGCTAACACCAATATGCCAGGATCGTAAATGTACCATTAATCGGTTCCAACATATAATAAACAGACACCCAGGAACTAGATATTCACACATACATGTATAAATGTATATACAGCCCCAACCGCGTACGTGGGGGTGTAGCAAAAATATTGGTAGGGAAAGTTATACATGCTCAATCACATTAGACAAAAGACTGGTAGCCAAAGCTAAGGGTTGCGAAAGGACTCCACAAAACGCATAGACATCACCAATTGCTTGGACATAGTGAAGCCACCAAAGCTAAGCTAAGACTGATCTCCGGGTTGATTGCCTACAGAGACAGACATAACACAACGTGAGCGAGGCTCAGTGAATAATAATACTTAAACAATTTAATGAATAAACTCGAATTATAATGTATTAAGTGCAGAGGTCACATGGTCAATCTTTTTTTCGGTACTTATTTCCAGATTGGCCTTGGGCCCAAACTTCATACAGAGTGGCTTCAAGCCCGGTATCACACAGAACAGAACGGCCTTAGGCCTAGCAGATAATATAGAACGGCCTCGGGCCCAGATATTAACAGATTGACTTTAAGCCCAGATATTAGCAGATTGGCTTTAAGCCCAGATATTAACAGATTGGCTTTAAGACCATATATGATATATCAGAACGACCTTAGGCCCAACATAATGACAGAATGGCCTCCGGCCCAATCATATATTAGAACGGTCTTGGGCCCAGTTCATGCATGTATGAACCCAAGAGGTGTCTCGTACGGATTCTAGAGGTGACTCACACTGTACCACTTAGTTCCATACAGCACTTTGTTCCATACCAGAAATCAATAGGTCTTAAAGATCGAACAATTCATATCATGTCATAGCATAAACAAAACGGATAAACAAAACAGAATAATCCCAGATTCATAAGAATACCGTTCACAATAGTGCACATAAATTCTCCATGGTTTATTACAAGTTGACATAGTTATCTTACGTATAACAAATCATTAACAATAATTATTAATAGAAGACACATGTATCACTACAGTGCGAGCAATAGGGACAGAACAATTCACATCATAACGTGAGTCATATAACGATGTTATAGATATTCAATTTCTGCCTCAATTTGAGCAATTCACAGGTCAATCCGATATTCATCCTCATTTCTCAACGGTTATTAACATATAAAGCAACCCATAGTTCTATCCGATTAGCCATTTCGATGATCCATTGTAGGATATTCAAAACATCATGTTTTCAGTAGGTGGGGCTTATATTCAAAATTTCTTCCTATCAACAATTTGCACAGTATTAATTCCCAAATGCGGAAACACAGTAGAAATCATTCCCTTAAGCACATAGTTCAAGTCACTTTCTATCATAATAAAGATATTCTCAACTGTGTTCATCTCGGAACCAATCCAGTATTAATAGTTCATATACAATTCTCATGCGGAGACATAGACAATTTACAGTTTCCAGAGTCGTACAAAGGTATGCAGATTTTCCAATCATTTATAACTGTTAACGTAATTAACTTGCGAAGAACAGAGCGTCAATAATAAGAATTATTAACGGTAGGTAAATATACAACTACAGTACTATTACTCACTATGCTGTAGTGGAGCAATAGTTTCTCCTGGATTGTAACCTGCACACATGCACAATTCACAAATTAGTTTCTTTTCCTTTTGAAATCATTTTCTGATTCGTTCCGCTTCAAACGAATTTACAAACATGTAAAGACATCCAATACAGATTTCAATCATATTAGAGGGTCAAGCACATAAAACAGAGCAGGTAAAATTTTGCAGCTTGGGCCGCACGTGCGGCTGTGAGCCCCGCACGTACGGCAAGAGTTCCTACACGTGCGGCTGGGAGGTCCCGCACGTGCCTTTTTTCCAGTGTCTTCAGCCCAGTTTTCCCCTGCTTTCCGCACGTGCGGCCATGACTCCTGCACGTGCGGCAGTGCTTCCGCACGTGCGGCCATGACCCTTGCACGTGCGGCGATTCTGCCCTGTTTTGGCAGTCCGAATTCAACCCAAAATTCAGTAAACTCAATACATTTTATATACCAAATGTGAGTAAGTAATTCAGTAGGTTAACTCAATATCTACATAACATGAGTTACAATTATGATATCACAAAGTAGACATGAGTAGAAACTTAATTGAGTCACAAATCTTCCCAATTTCATCTACAAAATCCAATTTCCTTGTGTTTATAAAATATATGCATAATGCATAGGTATAAGCATATGGATTGGCATGAAACCCAAAGATTAAAGTGTAATCCCTACACAACACTTAATTTAAGTCTTAAAACAACCAAATGAGAACAACTTTTCAATCAAGCATGAATCACACATAATCTTCAATTACAAACCCTAATTGACATGAATGAAAAGGGAATTTTTACCCAACTCCAAGATCTAGGTTATACAAGGTGAATTAAATTTACCTTGAGCTTAATTCTCTTAAATCCTTCTCAATTTTCCCAATTTCCTTCCTTCCTTGTTGAACTTCTCCTCCCTTAGCTTTTCTTCTCTACACTCTCCCTTTTCTCTCCCAGGAGATATTTTAGTTCAAGTTCCTCAGTCAAGTGTCTAGGGAAGCAAGTATATAGATATAAAAAGTGAATAAAGACGAAATCCAATCAGTTTAATCATTCCAAATTGAAATTTCACAGAAAATTATATTATGACCTAAAAATCGTGATGGTCTTAAATGTAAAATCAATTCCAGATTATTAAGCTTCTAAGGCTTTCAATTTCTGATCCAAACATTATAATTGTAACATATTTTTTTCTTATTCGACAGATATGAATCTATAATCATAAGATTCACTTAATTAAACTTAATTTCACATAAAATTTCACAATAAGCATACAAATGCATAGGATAGGGGACTGAAAGCATACCAAAAAACATGTACGAGGGTTGGGTTATTACAATATACCTTAGCTTGGGATACTTGGAATGGGCCCCAAGAGGTACCCAAGTTTGTGAAAGGGTGAGGTTATGAGTAAAGTGGGTTAGACCCATTGGACCCAAAACAAAAACCACACGCGCGCGCCACCGCCACCTTTCGTCCGGTTAGTCAGTCGAGCGGGCTGGGTTGGGTGCGGGCGCGAGTCCGTGGTGTGAGGTTGGTTTGGGCTTGTCTGGCCCAATTCTTATTTTTTTGGGCCAAAATTATTTGTAATTTATTTATTTGTTTTTTTATTTTGGTTTCAAAATTCAAAATAAATTGGTCCAAATTTTTTCCTTCACCCACACAGGTCCTAACACATCCGAACAGGTTCATACCTGTTGTATTCAAACTGGACAGATCTGTATCTATCCAAACAGTTCAAATAGGTTTTTCTGGTTTGAATCTGTATGAACAGTTGCCTATCTGTTGGCACCTGTTTGAAGGGCCACCATTCCTCCTATATAAAGCCTGCTTTCGGCAATTCATTTCATTCAATTTTCCCCTCAGATTTTCACTTTCTTTTCCCATTTCCATATTCCTGTTTCTGCATAAGTTTTGCATTTATTTTAGGAAGAAAACGAGAGATTTATAATAGAGTTTTGGTTCGCCAAACTTGATTTTATAGTACTGTAAAATCAAGTGTTAGTCATTGCATCATGGGAAGTAGACGCCGATAAATTTCGAAACACCAGAGCGAGGGCAAAATCTACTTTAAGAAAATTGTGTCCAACACAAGCCTCGACTTTAATTTCTGTAAGCGTTTAATTCGGAATTTAATTTATATAATTATTTTCTGAATTATTTTATTTTGTTATTTATTTTATTTATACATTTAATTTACAGACACCATTGTGGGTATAACAATAATTACGTAAGTTTTCACGAATTTATATAAGTGATATTATAAAAATGCGTAAGTTGAATATAAATTCGCTTAAGTTCGTGAAAACTTAAGACTTTTACAAATTTGTATTCAAGTTACGCATTTTTGTGAGATTATTTATGTAAGTTCATGAATATATAAGTAATTTTGTAGTAAAGTTACAAATAGTGTGTATTGCACAACCCAAAAATAAATAAATAAATAAAATAAATACTTTTTTTGAGTTTATATTTTGAACCCAATTTAAAAACATGAGGTTCCCAATTTATAAACTAAAAAATTTGCCAAAAAAGTTTCTATGATTATTTTTAAAATTTTCATAAATATAATATTATGTTTTTTCTTTTTTCTTTGTTACCATTATGTGTGATTAGCTATGTGGATTGTCATGTACTTAGATAATATAAAATGATAAAGAAATTTTGTGATAAATATACTAGCATTGCTTAATCCAAAATTACAATCTATTTTAATTATTTTGAACATAAGTCAGAAAATATTAGAGACACATAAAATATTATAAATAGGGGCAATTTGGGAAAATTGACTTTTTAGTTTTTTTTAGTTTTTTGACTTTTTTGGATTATATCAACTCTCTATTTTTTTAGACAAAAAAAATAAAAAAATAAAAAAATTAACTTTTTACCATGTTTTCAAAACACCACATAATCACGAAGTTGCAAGTGGACAATATTTTTGCTTATGAAAATGTCCAATCCTGGCTTGGTTGGTCAGTTGGTTTTCAGTGCATTCAAAAGGGGGAATTTCTTTTTTTTTGGTATGAAAAGGGGGAAATTTAAAAATAGTGTGATAGATAAAATTTGCTTTTATAAAAATGTGTAGAGTTTAAGTGATTTTGTGATGGTATATTTACACCCTTTTATATTTGTGTAAAAAAAAAAATTTCTCCCACTGGAGTATAATTCCTCCTTTAAAAAAAACACAAACAAAAATAAATTTTGAAGATGAAACTAAATAAAAGCTGGATTCATTAATTGAAATTGGATACCGAGAGGTAGCAGACACCTTAGAAAATAGTGGAAATACAGTCGATTTAAACAACGTGTGGTCATGTTACAATAATGGACATATAATTTTAATGTTAGGTGATTAGGAAATAAGAGATGACATATTATATGATGATTAATCAAAGAGTAAGAAAATGTAGCACTCTAGAAGAACCCAATAATTTTCCTCCAATAATTGTTGAATGGAAATTCTATAACAATAGTTCTATGAACTAAAACAAAAACAATCCAAAAAAGTATAGAATTTGAAATTAATGTCTAAATTCATTGATAGTTTGGTCTCACAAGGCAGCCCACTTCAAAGCAGAGATTTTAAAGAAGGGAAAAAATATATATAACATTCTAATTAATTAAATGATAAATTTTTTGATAAATTGAGAAAGTTACCTAAACTTATTGTTCCTAGTTAAATGGTGTTTTCTTGTTAAGTAGTGTCATACCCAAAAAAAAAAGAGTGGGTAATACCATTTATTATCTAGGGGTGCCATACCAATTAAAAAAGCTAGGGCCTATTTTTAATAAAGAATTGTATACTAGATTGAAAGTGCCATATATTAGTAAGGTTTTTTTAATTGGTCATAAGTGTGTGGCCCTGGTAGTCTCTTTGTCATTCCGTCCCTGCTAACAATATATATTTAATATAATTAATTAGACTAGCTCAATTAATTATTCATATATAAATCTAATTAAAAGATTAAGAGATCAATGCTTAGTAAATGCAAAATTGATAATTTCTTTTTTATCATGAGATTTTGATAGTATCTTCCTAATCATAAGAGCTATAGCATTTTCACTGCAAGTATCACATTGATAGCATTTGGCTACTTTTGTATCTTCCTCTTTCACAAGGAGAATTTTATTAAGTCACAATTCACGACTTGTAGGACTTGCGTGCAACGACTTTACAGCTCCTTTTCAGTTTTACGTACTGAAAGATACCAATCTTATCTTATTTGCATAAAAAATAACATCATCCACAGGTTCAGCAAGACTACAAATTTAGAAGTATTTATCTAAACTTTATTCAGAAATAAAAATTAATTGTTCAAATTCATTTCACTTACGGAATTAATATTTTATCAATTTAATCTCCACCACCGATATCCTGATAAATTTTGAGACATACTTCTGGACCCCAGCTTTTTTGTTTTCCTTTGGTATAGCAATGTTGAGTTTGGAGCACCATCCATCAAATCAATCTCAACCATTAAATCTAAATTACCAAAAATCAATAAATAAATAATTGTTGATTAGTATTGATTAAAATTAAATGTAAAAAATGAGGTAAGTTTTCATGTTTTTGTTTACTATGAGTCCTAATTTTACTGGTCATAATGTGATCCAGCTTGTCACATGGTATGATTAACTTATCAAATTTTTTACATTTGATTTGTTAAAACTAATATTGATGCATAGATTGACCTGTCCGCAACTCACGGATAAACCACCAAGATGATGATATCGTCTCTTATGCATCATTGCTCGAGAGATTATATGGATTAGGAAGATCACATGGTTACATACTTATTCAATGGCATTCTCTTAATTTTTCATCATTTCTTTATTTGTAGGGACATACATTTTTTGAAGCACTTGTTATTTGATTGAACGCCGTGAATATGAAATTTTGGAAACACTTGAGATGGTAAAGGTTATAGGGATCCCTATCTCAAACTTTCTTCTTCGCCTATGTCAATTTATTCATAATACAAAAATCTCTTATCTTTCTATTTCAATTTATTCACACAACATATATATATATATATATATATATTTATCTTTGAAAGTGAAAATTTTATTATAAAATATATTTAGGAATTAATTCTTGTCATTACAAGGTTCGTCGCTAGAATGTTACACTTAAAACTTAAAAAAAATAAAATAAAATTATCAACAAAATTTTAAGAATGTTACTAAGGTGGTGTTTAATAAAATTGAAAACTGAAAATTAAAGACTAAAGACTGAAAATTAAGTATTGACAACTGGATGTTGAATTTTTTTGGCTGAAAAATTGTTTAATAAAAACTTAAATGCTAAACTAAAAATAAGTTGTTTGATATATATAATCGAATTTAAAATTTATTATTTTAAATTGTATATTTTAATTTTTATATTGTGATGGTGGTGGTAGTGGCGCTGGTGGTGGTGGTGGTGGTGGTGATGGTAGTGGTGGTGGTAGTGGCATGGTAGGGTTGGTGGGAGCGGTAGTGTTAATAGTGGTGGTGGTGGTGGTGATATGATGGCAGTGGTAATGGTAGCGATAGCAATAGTAGTGGTAATATAATAATAGTGATGCTCATGACAACAATGAACATGGTAATGAAGATGGTGATGGTGGTGGTGGTAGTGGTAGTGATGGTAGTCGTAGTGGTGGCAGCGGCTTGGTGGTAGTGGTGGCAGCAGCTTGGTGGTGGTAGTGATAGCGGTGGTGGTGGTGGTGGTGGTGGTAGTGATAGTGGTAGTGAGTTTATAATAGAAAATATTGATATTTTCGGTACGAAAAAATAGGCCACTTGATTAAGGATTGTCCTCTGGTATCCCAAAGCACGAGTAGACCTATGGCAAGTTTAGCCACTTCAGCCTCAACACCGAAGTCCAATCCGATAGCTGCTACGGGAAAGGAAGCTTTGAGGCAAGGATGGGTTTTTGCACTTGTATCGGGGGATGTACAAAATACAGAGACGATAATGTTAGGTATACTCTCTATCTATGCCGAAAATGCTTATGTTTTGATTGACTCGAGATCTACGCACTCCTTTATGTCATATCCTTTTGCTCCAAAATTAACTACACCTTTGGAACCAATGAATTATCTGTTAGCAGTATCCTCACCAACTAGGGGGTTTATGACTTGTGTGTGTATGTATCTTACATGTGAGATTATTGATATGATTTTATATGTTGATTTGTTGCCTTAAAATATTGCTTATTTTGACGTAATCTTGGGGATAGACTGGTTATCAAAATATTGTGCTACTATTGACTGTTTGACTAAACAAGTTGTGTTCCGACTACCTGAATTACTTGAATTTACATTTAACGGAGTTGGTGTCTGTAGACACCCCATTTTGACCGCCCTTAAGACTTGGGCACTTTGTTCTAAGTATTCGATGATGAAACATTACACTGAGCAATCGTTTGAATCTTCAGCAAGAGGAATTTGCTTTTCAGCTTCAAAAACCCTTCAAGCCTAAACCTTACACCTTCTTCTAATCAAAACCACTTTTCATTTAATCTCACCACCCAAACAACTACAGGCCAACAGATGGCCGGCAGGCCAAATTTGATTGGCCGGCCATCTCTCTTCATGGCCGGCCTGCCATGTTCAACGACAGCAGATATTTTACAGCTGCCATGCCCATGCTTTGCACCAGCTGTCCCTATATAGCTATTTCCGATGTGAGAAGGCGAAATTCTATAAATAGAAGGCCTGACCTCAAGTTTTGGGGTTGAAAAAATTCATTCAAGAGCTTAGTGAAATCCAAGCCATCTTCTCTACCCTTTCAATTATATATGCAAGATAGATACACCTTTGGAGTTCAAACTTGAAGCTTCCTACTGAGATTTTGAGCCTATTTTTAGAGACTTGAGAGTGCTTTGAATCAAATTTGCTTAACCAAGAGCATCCTCTCTTCAAGAGAAATAAGCGTTGACCACTTTCTCCTTTGCTTATACTACTCTTTTCCATTCTTTTTTACTTTGTTTATATACTGTTTTGGGCTGTTTTCAAAGGCTGAAAATATGTAATTTAAAGTTCCAAAGGTGGAAGGGCTAGCCACCCTTCTTTGGCTTGCTTAGTTGGCTTGTTTCCTCCCATTTTTGTTCAAGTTTTCTACCATTTTCAAAATGATTTTCAGCACTGTTTTGTGTTATATAAGAGCTGTCCAATGTGTTTATTTAGTTTATGCTTTGAATACTATGCTTATGTTGTTGTAAGTCCTCATGGATTTGGGTCTATAGGCCCTAATCACCAATCCATTTGAGTTGATAGCTTTCTTTCCATAGTTTTCATGTAAATACTAACAGTTTTGTAATAACCACATTTTCAATAGCACTCTGCAATCTCCCTCATTTCTTTGTTTCTTTGATAAAGAGTTGTATCAAACAAAAGATTATTGCTTAAAGCATAAGAAAGAGACCTCTCATGCTAAATGGTTTAATCTCTTCAGAGGTTCATTACCAAGGTATTACATGTCTCTTATGCTAAGCATGATCTCTTGTTTGACAGTTCCCTTTATTGCCGATGTGCTACCTTTAAGGGACTAACTTTCTAGTTAGACCCTTGGAAATCATAAAGGAAAAAGCCATTATAGCTTATTATCGAGTTTGGATTTGGAGTCATTATCGCTTATTTTGGGTTTGGCTATGTCATTATCGCTCTTTTGAGTTTGACTAGTCATTATTGCTCATTTTAGGTTTGACTTCGAATTCATTATTGCTTGTAAATGAGTTTGATTCTTCCTTTGTAATTTCCCCCTGAAGAAAAGGGCTTGACAAGCTCGTTTCTCGGGTCAAGTCGTGTTTGCTATCTCTATTGCTTTTGGACTTAGTGGACGTAATAATCACTTTTGGACAAAAACAAAGAAAATATAAGAAATTGAAAGGTAATGTAAAAGTGGCTAATAAAATTCGAGTAAAAAGAGGTAAAAAATAAAATAAAATGGAGTTAGGTTCAATCGGACGTTATATTGAACCTATTACGTCTTGAATCATTGCATACTTTTTAGTGATGTTTAATGATTCATGAAGCAATGTCTACCCCTTCCCTTGAGGTAACTCCATGATAGGGAGGAGATATTGTCTATCTTTCGTTTCATTTTGTTAAGCTTTTTGTCCTATCGGTTCTAAGATCATCACGGAACAAATTTGCGACAGTTGTTGATTTGTGAATTGAATCTACTCCTCCCTCAATCATCTTCATGATAGGGAATGGTAGAGAGGATAAACATCTCCTAGAGACTCTGTTTTTGCTCTGTTTTAACTTTGTGGTAGCAAGGCATTTCCCAAAAGCAGTGGTTGGTTGGCCACCTATTTTGTACAGGCAGTGGCAATTTTATAACAGAACAGAGTAGAACCTGAGGCCAAAACAGAATAATTTTCTGACTGCAAACAGAGCAGATTCTGGCAGCAAATAAAGAGGTTTCCAAGAGGATGTTCTCGATTGTGCGCATGTGGCTTCTCGCCTCCCATTCAAGTCCTTTAAATTAGTGCTTTAACATTAGTATAATTCATTAGGTAGCTTCATTCGAATTTGTAATAGCTAGTTAATTTAGTTAATTCATTTGGTGTTGTAATAATTAGTTTAATTGCGACATTCATTCAAACCCTCTTGTGCGAGGGCAAGTTTGTAACACTCGTAATATTTTGTATGTCTTCCAACCCCCATTTCTTTTTTCCTTTCATTACAACAAAAAAGGCTTTTGGTGGCATATTGATTTTGTCTCCAAACATTAAATTTTTGTCACTAAAGTGATCTGTGACGAAAAATTTTTGTCACCATGTCTCTCGCTTATACGTTGTCGCTGAAAGTACCTGGTGACGAAAAGCAGTTTCGTCACCTATTTTTCATTTTTGGCGACGAAATTTTTTATCTCCAAATGTTGCATTTTTCGTCCTCTATAACATCAATTTCGTCACTAAAATTAGATAATATTTTATTTTAATTGTTTTTGGCGACGAAACATTTCGTCACTAAATAAATTTTACTGACAAAAGTTTTCCTCACCAATGATATAGATTAAGGTGACAAAAAAATTCGTCACTAAAATGAGTAAAAAAGAAAATTTTTCAATGACAAAAAATATTTTGTCACCAAATATTTCAATTTAGCAACGAAACATTCAGCAAATGTGACAAAATTATTTGTTTGGTACTATATCCTTAGTGACAAAATTATTCGTCATGTTTTTTGAAAACTAATAGCGACATTTTTATTTCGTCACTAATAATAATTAAAAACATTTAAAATGGGGGTACTATTTTCAAATTAAAATTTTTCTTTTCACTAAAAATTCCTTGCGCATTTCAATAACCTGTTCAATAAAATATCTATTACAAATCAACACAAAAATCTATTCATTTTTGTAAACATCACAATCGAATTTCAACACTATCCACAAAAATACAATATCAATTGCATGTGGATTACCAAACATGTCTCCTAATATCCACAAAAAAACATGTCTACTAATATCCACAAAAATACAATATCAACCGCATGCGGATTACCAAACACATCTCCTAATATCCACAAAAAACATATCTACTAATATCAACAAAAATATAATATCAAGTGCGGATTACCAAACATGTCCAATAATATCAACAAAAATATAAATTTACAACGCAACCAAAATACATATAAGGTAATATGAATAAAAACACAAAATGAGCTAACTTTTGCTCTCTAAATTACCAAACATGTCCATATCTACTCTCGAATCTACAAAAAAATGAAACACAAAAAAAAAAATGAAAAATGAAAAAAAGAATGCAAGTTAGACAATTATTATCTTATGAATTAAATATACAATTTAACATGCATTTTTCGACTTAGTTTTCAAATCGGGAGTCCCGTGCTAGTTTTGTAAGTTTTCACAACTTACATTGGTCCCTCCCGAGGTGTTTGAGGTGTTCCCAGGCCTTCCCGTGCCTGTTACACAATTTTGGCCCCCGATAGCCTATTTACAAGCTTAAGTGTTGGAAAAATTCATTTTTGAACTTAGTTTTCAAACCAGGAGTCTCGTGCTAGTTCCGTAAGTTTACACAAGTTACAACGGTTGCCTCCGAGGTGATTAAGGTGTTCCCTGGGCCTTCTCAAACGATTTTGGCCCCCGATGACCTATTTTCAAGCTTAAGAGTTGGAAAAAGTGCCTTTTTTAACTTAGTTTTCAAACCGGGAGTGCCGTGCTAGTTTCGTAAGTTTTCACAACTTACATTGATCCCTTTCGAGGTGTTTGAAGTGTTCCCCGGGCCGTCTCATGGTTGTTTAATGATTTTGGCTCCCAATGGCCTATTTTCAAGCTTAAGCGCGAAAAAGTGCATTTTTGAACTTAGTTTTCAAACTAGGAGTCCCGTGCTAGTTCCGTAAGTTTACAAAACTTACATTGGTCCCTCCAGAGGCGTTTGGGGTGTTCCCCAGGCCGTCTCGTGACTGTTACACGATTTTGGCCTCCGATGACCTATTTTCAAGTTTAAGTGTGAAAAAGTACATTTTTGGACTTAGTTTTCAAATCGGGAGTCCCATGCTAGTTCCGTAAGTTTCCACAACTTACATTGGTCCCTGACGAGGTGTTTGAGGTGTTCCCCGGGCCGTCTCGTGGCTGTTACACGATTTTGGCCTCCGATGGCCTATTTTCAAGCTTAAGTGTGAAAAAGTATATTTTTGGACTTAGTTTTCAAATCGGGAGTCCCGTGCTAGTTCCGTAAGTTTCCACAACTTACATTGATCCCTCCCGAGGTGTTTGAGGTGTTGCCCGGGCCGTCTCGTGGCTGTTACACAATTTTGGCCTCCGATGGCCTATTTTCAAGTTTAAGTGTGAAAAAGTGCATTATTGGACTTAGTTTTCAAACCGGGAGTCCCGTGCTAGTTTTGCAAGTTTCAAAAACTTATATTGGTCCCTCCCAAGGTGTTTGAAGTGTTCCCCGGGCCGTCTCGTGGCTGTTGCACGATTTTGGGACCCGATGGCCTATTTTCAAGCTTAAGTGTGAAAAAAGTGCATTTTTCGACTTAGTTTTCAAACTGGAAGTCCCGTGCTAGTTCCGTAAGTTTTTAAAACTTACTTTGGTCCCTCCCGAGCTGTTTGAGGTGTTCCACGGGCCGTCTTGTGGTTATTGCACGATTTTGGCCTCCGATGGCCTATTTTCAATCTTAAGTGTGAAAAAAGTTCCTTTTTCAACTTAGTTTTCAAACCGGGAGTCCCGTGCTAGTTCCGTAAGTTTTCACAACCTACGTTGGTCCCTCCTGAGGTGCTTGAGGTGTTGCCTGGGCCGTCTCGTGTCTGTTGCATGATTTTGGTGCCTGATGGCTTATTTTCAAGCACAAGTGTGAAAAAAGTTCATTTTTCGACTTAGTTTTCAAACCGGAAGTCCCGTGCTAGTTCTGTAAGTTTTCACAACTTACGTTGGTCCCTCTCGAGGTGTTTGAGGTGTTTCCTAGGCCGTCTCGTGGCTGTTGCACGATTTTGGCCCTTGATGGCCTATTTTCAATCTCAAGTGTGAAAAAAGTGCCTTTTTCGACTTACTTTTCAAACCGGAAGTCCTGTGCAAGTTTCGTAAGTTTTCACAACTTATGTTGGTCCCATCTGAGGTGCTTGAGGTGTTTCCCGGGCCTTCTCATGATTGTTACACGATTTTGGCCTCCGATGGCCTATTTTCAAGCTTAAGTGTGAAAAGTACATTTTTGGACTTAGTTTTCAAACCGGGAGTCCCGTGCTAGTTCTGTAAGTTTTCACAACTTACATCGGTCCCTCCCAAGGTTTTTGAGGTGTTCCCCAGGCCGTCTCGTGGCTGTTACACTATTTTGGACTCCGATGGCCTATTTTCAAGCTTAAGTGTGGAAAAGTACATTTTTCGACTTAGTTTTCAAACCGAGAGTCCTGTGCTAGTGCCATAAGTTTTCCCAACTTACATTGGTCCCTTCTGAGGTGTTTGAGGTGTTCCCCGAGCCGTCTCGTGGCTGTTGCACGATTTTGGCCCCCGATGGCCTATTTTCAAGCTTAAGTGTGCAAAAAGTGCCATTTTCGATTTAGTTTTCAAACCGGAAGTCCCATGCTAGTTCCGTAATTTTCCACAACTTACATTGGTCCCTCCTGAGGTGTTTGAGGTGTTCCTTGAGCCGTCTCATGGCTGTTGCACGATTTTGGCCCCGATGGCCTATTTTCAAGCTTAAGTGTGAAAAAAGTGCCATTTTCGAATTAGTTTTCAAACCGGAAGTCCCGTGCTAGTTTTGTAATTTTTCAAAACTTACGTTGGTCCCTTCCGAGGTGTTTGAGGTGTTGCTTAGGCCATTTCGTGGCTGTGCACGATTTTGGCCCCCAATGGCGTATTTTCAAGCTTAAGTGTGAAAAAAGTACATTTTTCGACTTAGTTTTGAAACCGGAAGTCCCGTGCTAGTTCCGTAAGTTTTCAAAACTTACGCTGGTTCCTTCAGAGGTGTTTGAGGTGTTTCCCGGGCCTTCTCGTAACTGTTACACGATTTTAGCCTTCGATGGCCTATTTTCAAGCTTAAGTGTGAAAAAGTGCATTTTTGGGATTAGTTTTCAAAGCGGGAGTCCCATGCTAGTTTCATAAGTTTCCACAACTTACATTGGTCCCTCTTGAGGTGTTTGAGGTGTTCCCTGGGTCTTCTCGTGACTGTTACACGATTTTGGCCCCCGATGACTTATTTTCAAGCTTAAATATTAAAAAAGTACATTTTTGACTTAGTTTTCAAACCGGGAGTCCCGTGCTGGTTTTGTAAGTTTTCACAACTTACATTGGTCCCTCCCAAGGTGTTTAGGGTGTTCCATGGGCCTTCTTGTAACTGTTACACGATTTTGGCCCTCGATGGCCTATTTTCAAGCTTAAGTGTTAGAAAAGTGTATTTTTTGACTTAGTTTTCATATCGAAAGTACCATGCTAGTTCCATAAGTTTCCACAACTTACATTGGTCTCTCCCAAGGTGTTTGAGGTGTTCCCCGAGCCTTCTCGTGACTTTTACACGATTTTGGCCTCCGATGGCCTATTTTGAAGCTTAAGTGTTAGAAAAGTGCATTTTTTAACTTAGTTTTCAAATCGGGAGTCCCGTGCTAGTTTTTCTAGGTGTTCAGGGTGTTCCCCAAGCCTTCTCGTGGCTGTTTCATAATTTTGGCCCCCAATGGCCTATTTTCAAGCCTAAGTGTTGGAAAAGTGCATTTTTCAAGTCCAGAGTCCCGTGCTAGTTTCATAAGTTTTCACAACTTATATTGGTCATTCCCGAGGTGTTCGAGGTGTTCCCCAGGCCTTCTTGTGGTTGTTACACGATTTTGGCCCCTAATGGCCTATTTTCAAGCCTAAGTGTTAGAAAAGTGCATTTTTTGACTTAGTTTTCAAACCGGGAGTCTCATGCTAGTTCTGTAGGTTCACCTGCAACCTCTACTAACAACTCATACAACAAATATAACATACCTGGGTTTTCAGTAGATTCACTCTCAACCTCTTAAGACCATTATGGGTTTTTAGTAGGCTCACCCTTAACCTCATCCACGTGTGTGATTGTGTACATGCGTGTGTATATATATATCAATGTGCAGAAGATACCTACTCGTCAATTCCTGTCTAAGGCCTTTGAGAAAAGTCACCTTAAGATCAAACTCGATTACAAGATCCACAAAACCTAAGGCCAAAACATTCAAAGAACAACACAGCATAACTAATAAGTGTTCAAAGAAAAACATTCACCTAAACTTAATTATATTTAACATGAAGATTACACAAAGGTTATAGTTGTAACAGATCATAAGCAAGCGGTAGAAGAAAAATGGTATATCCACAACTCCATGCCTAAAGCCATCTACAAATATATATATATATATATATATAACGAGTTTATGGTTTCAGTCATTCAGCTTTGATGTGCAATGATGTACTTATCTAAAGGGTCTAACTTCTGATGGATTCCAATTTTCATTACAATGTAGATGAACATACCCACAAAAAAATGTCTTAGGCTAGAGGTAGATGAAAATACCCAAAAGGATTTGATGCCTACATAAGCAGGACTACACTGATCTTGTCACACCCTAAACCCACCCGTAAAAGTTTCGGGCATGACTTATTCAGAAACAGACACTTAACCTGATATACGCAATATATGGGGCCTGAACGGAAGCATTAATAATATAAAATAACATAAAACATCATCCATTGAGCTACCACTACCGTGCCAGGACCGCAAACATTGCGTTAGGTAGATAATATACAGGAAACATATACTCAAGCTTCAGTTACAGTCATTCACATTCATACATAAAGTATTAAAGAAGAAGGGGTTATATACATTCAACCATAGGCAGACGATCAAAGCATGAGCCAAAAACCTAATAAAACTTTACAAATGCACGGGTTTCATCTTAAGTGCCTGGACACACTGAGGTTGACAAGAGCTAGACAAGTCTCGACGGTTAGGACTGGCTTTCCAGTTGATTACCTACAGAAACAGACAAAATACAGAGTGAGTAAAACTCAGTGAATAATAGCACATAAATAATGCAGTGGTTAACTTAAATAACAAAGCATATAACTGTGGAGGCATATGATTAATTACATTCTGTAGTCATTTCTAGAACGGCCATGGCCCAATTTCCTTAACAGAGTGACTTCAAGCCCAGTAATACACAGAACGGCCATCGGCCCAGAAATAACAGAACGGCCTCGCGGCTCAAAAATAACAGAACGGCTTATCCGACCAGAAATAACAGAACGGCTTATCAGCCCAGAAATAACAGAACGGCTTATCAGCCCAGAAATAACAGAACGGCTTATCCGCCCAGAAATAACAGAACGGCTTATCAGCCCAGAAATAACAGAACGGCTTATCAGCCCAGATCACATATGTATGGATTCAAGAGGTGGCTCGTACGGATTCTAGAGGTGACTCGCATTGCAGCACTTAGTTCCGTACAGCACTTTGTTCCATACCAGAAATAATAGGTCTTATCATGTCATGGCATAGACAGAACAAACAACAAAACAGAATAACCTCAGATATCATCAGAACATACTAGTTTCAGAGTTATACAGAGGCACCCAGATTCTTCCAATCATTCACATGAGTTAACGTAGTTAGTTCACATTTAACAGAATACTGATGATAATTATTAGCAATAAGGATAACGTATCCCACAGATTATACACGTGCCATCACAATACTCTTTGTAGAGACAAAACAATTTACCTCAGAACAGTCTTGATTCATCATTGACAAAACAGAATGATTCGGTTTACACAAGCATCATTGTTCCACTTGGTCATTATGAATCATTAAGGGTAATTTACGGATAACAGAACATTAATAAAATGTCTTTTAACGGTAAGCAAAATGCACTACTACAGTATTATCCAATTATGCTAGTCCTCTTTAGCAGATATCTATGTCACAAGACATATATTGAACCAAACAGATGATAGGAGTTCCTGACAGAACATTCGGGGTATTACGTTCCCATTCAAAATATCAAGTACCCGGTAAGCGGGGTTACTTTCACGAGCTTTTTCTGTTAACCAATTCCAAATCAACATACACGTTAACATAGTTACCCACGGAGAACAGAATGTTAATAACAATAATTATTAACAGTACTAGATGTGCATTGATAGTACTATTACTCACAGTGATAGATTCTGGGAGCAGTGGGACGATATCCTCGTCTTGACCTAGAAACACAATGCACATAGTATCATAAGATTATACCCGATTCCTTACTTTACTCTTAATCAATTAGTCATATCGGTTCTAAACTCCTTAATCCTTAGTAGGTTATAATCCATGCCTCAGAAAATACGAGGAATCGATAGGAGAAAGGTTCAGACGAAGAAACAGTACAAACTCAGTAAATAGAAAGTGAACAGTCGCCACTAATTTCAGCATAACTATTTCTGTATTTATAATTTGGGAGTGAGACCACTTTCATTGGAAACTATAGTTCCGGGGCTTGATTTTAGGCTCAAGAATCACTCAAAACGGAGTCCGGAGGTAAAAGATATGCTTGTTCCAAGTTACAAGGTAAAAGCTGAAACAGAGTCGGCCGCTCGTGCGCCCACTTTGGCCGCTCGTGCCGCCCAATTCCGCTCGAGCGGAAGAACCAGGCCGCTCGAGCGCCCAAAAGCATAATCAAAACCTCCTTTTTTCCCTCATGCTCCGCTCAAGCGGTGCCCGTGGCCGCTCGTGTGGTTTGGGCAAAAAGAAACAATCTAAAAATGGGTTTTTCTTGCTCCAACACTTGATTCTTCCATTTTCCAAAGCTTGTTTTCAACTTAAATCATTCAAAGACATGTATAATTAATGAAATACATGGGATTATGATTGTTTCCTAAATTAAAACATCAAAGATACAATGAATCTTCTAATAGGGAAATCAATCTCTTCATTTCTTTCTTTCCCAAGACTTCCTCTATATTCACATATATCTTCAATTATATATATAATTAACCACAAGATTAGCATATATAACAAATTTACTCCTCAATCAAGCAACTCTAATTTATTTACATATAGAATCTTCCATTTAATCCTTGATTCTTTGTGATAGATGAGTTATCCACAAGGATGAAATTAAAGTCAGATTCCTTAACCCAAATCCATGTTTTTCCCCAAATTTCCATGGTCAATCTCCTTCTTCTTCTTCAAGCTTCCATGAGTGATGAGCTCTCTCCCTCCTTTGCCCTCTCTTCTCCCAGTTCTCTCTCTCCCCCAGATATTTTGTTTAGTCCAAAAATGATAAGCTCCAACTCACTTAACATACACACACATATATATATATATATATATATACATATAACAAACACATAGCTTTTCACAATAGAGAGGCCAAACACGCCCTTAAGAATCGCGTAAAATTAAATTTCAATTAAACTTTCTAGATGACTCTAAAAATTATGCTGACCTTAAATATGTCCTCTGTTTCGGGTTCTGAAGCTTCTAAGGCCCTCAATTTACAGTAAAAAGGTAACCACTCAAACGTGCATTAATGAATTAGACAAATTAGATTCCCAATTAATTTTCCCAAATAGTTCTAAAAATTCCCATTAACATACCCAAATGCTCAATTTTGATTTCTGGATCCGTAAAGGTCGGTAATTCAATTTTAAAGCCGTGACTCAACAGATAATCTCCTCAATTGAACAGATATCATTAAATTAAAATGCATTAACCCACAAGGACATAAAAGTAATTTCGGATACGGAGTTTGGGGTCGTTACATTCTCCCCACCTTAAGAAGTTTGGTCCTCCAAACTTGATTTATCCTACCACAAGTCAAGTGTCGTCTTAGGTAGGCAACAATTCTCGATTATTTCATTATTCATAGTCCTATACAATCAGTGTCAATGGAATTTGCTCCCAGAATCACAAGTAATTCATCTTTACTGGCTAATTGGTAGCCCAATTGATAAGAATACTCAATAGCATCAAAGCAGTATCTCGTTGTTCACAACCCTCGTACCTTTCAATTTAGTGATCCCAAGTCATTCCTTCCAAATAACATAACAACTTTAGGGTATTCAGAAATGGATTCACTTTAAATATTCGCTTACATGTGACTCATAAACTATCAAACACAGTTCAAACTCTTTAGATTCACACACAACCCCAACTATCATAAGTCCTCAAAGGTTGGGAAACATTCACTACTTAATCATGTTTCAAAGGCACATACATCTTTCAACGATTAAACCCAACATAACAAACAAGTCCTAAATCAATGACTTTGTGGCTCTTTGCTCAGTAATCAGAATTAGACTTATCAGTTCGAATCAGATTTCCAACAGGCTCCAAAACAAGTAGCATATACTTTTGTTAATTCATGCAGGTGTGCCATGATTGACACTTAGTCATACCATCATAAGTTCAGATCCAAGCAATAGAAACAAGTATAACAACCATCTTTTCAAGCAAAGGAAGCCTTCCAAAGATAAGGGCAGAAATTGAATTTAAAATCATGTTTAATTAATCAGTCATAACAGTAAGATGCACATCTTCTCTCAACAAGTATTAGAAATGAATTTGACCTCTTTTTAATCATCTCAGTATTCCACAATTCAGTTAATTCTCTCTCTCCCTACTGTAGGGTACAAGATCAACCACATGGTTTGTATTCACAATTTATAATTACAGTGGGTTAGCAAACACCCATACAGAAATTATAGACCAGTCATCCGATCCAGTCAATTAACATAGGCAGAGTGTCTAGTTACTTCGTGTACATTATTCCTACCAGATTCATTCGTAGGGTCATAATTTCATTAAGTATACAGTAATCACATCCATTGGGTTCCATAATATCTAGAAATTCAACAGTATAACGATAAAGTGATTTAACCAACTAGTATCAGAGTTAGAATTCTTGGCAAAATTAGTTCAACATGATAGTAAATCAATTCGGAACCATGTAGCGCGTATTATACAAATCAGTATGAACATGCAAGAGGAAGTGAATACCCAATATATACCGCTAACCCCTCATCATTATGGATTATCCCCATAACCATTTGTTTCTGTCAAAATTCACAGTGCCATGCAGAATAGTTTACATTATAGCCTTCAAATAGGCAATAAAGGATTAATTTGCAATATCCAACATGTGCACCTCTACACAGACATATATCAGAAAGATGATTTCTCAATCTTGAGTCATTAGTACACGTAGGTGGGGTTTTCGTTCTTGTGGTAAATTATCAGATCCCAATCATTTAATTTGATCTCAAGGTAGTCAATAACTACCTATCTTTTTCCTTTTTTTTTTTTTTTTTTTTTTCATGGGTGTCATATTAGCAGACACGTATTCTAGGCGGGGTTCTTCATGTTATTCGACTATTCCTTATAAGAAGTCCCAATTACAGAGGACAGGTTATATAGAAACAGATTACAGATTACGGATTTCAGATTTCAGATTACAAATGACAGATTACAGAGGTCAGAGTACAGAGTACAGAATACAGAATACAGATTACAAATTCCGTAACCATAAACAGACACAGTCATGCTAAATACTTCAATATTTCCCCATCAGAAGTCGTTGGTAATTTTCTCGGTTCACGAAATCACATTACGCAAAACACATCTTATTGGAATATTCAAACACATTAAATTCTTAAAATCACGGATCTAGACATGGTTATGGCAAGGGAGACATAACTATATCATGAAAATTAGAGTAACATACATATATCATTTCCCTTGATCTTAGGAATATTCTGTACTTAGAGCTTAATCACTTCACTTAAGCAGATGCTAAAAGCCCAATCATATTATCAGTATTTCCATAGATAACTATCAACCGATAACACACATTTCATATAATCATTTGCATATAAATTGTCTTACCGACAAGCTTGAATCCTCACCACGCTTCCGCTGCGCACTTTATTGGTTTAACCCCATCTGCAGGTCTTACCATGTTCTGCATGGCAATTAATCACAATATACACAAGGAATGTACAACAGACATACATAGTAATCATCACGGTTAGTAATATTCCATGTACCATTATCGTTGCCATCAATTCCTTTCATATGCACTAAGGATGCCATGCAAATGCCTAAGTCTTTTCTAGACATCCTAAAGCTCAATGGATTCGTGTGTGAAATGGAAACTCGTGCTCTGATACCACTTGTCACACCCTAAACCCGCCCTTAAAAGTTTCGGGCATGACTTATTCAGAAACAGACACTTAACCTGATATACGTAATATATGGGGCCTGAACGGAAGCATTAATAATATAAAATAACATAAAACATCATACATTGAGCTACCACTACCGTGCCAGGACCGCAAACATTGCGTCAGGTAGATAATATACAGGAAACATATACTCAAGCTTCAGTTACAGTCATTCACATTCATACATAAAGTATTAAAGAAGTAGGCGTTATATACATTCAACCATAGGCAGACGATCAAAGCATGAGCCAAAAACCTAATAAAACTTTACAAATGCACGGGTTTCATCTTAAGTGCCTGGACACACTGAGGTTGACAAGAGATAGACAAGTCTCGAGGGTTAGGACTGGCTTTCTAGTTGATTACCTACAGAAACAGACAAAATACAGAGTGAGTAAAACTCAGTGAATAATAGCACATAAATAATGCAGTGGTTAACTTAAATAATAAAGCATATAACTGTGGAGGCATATGATTAATTACATTCTGTAGTCATTTCTAGAACGACCATGGCCCAATTTCCTTAACAGAGTGACTTCAAGCCCAGTAATACACAGAACGGCCATCGGCCCAGAAATAACAGAACGACCTAGCGGCTCAGAAATAACAGAACGGCTTATCAGCCCAGAAATAACATAATGGCCTATCCGCCCAGAACTAACAGAACGGCTTATCAGCCCAGAAATAACAGAACGGCTTATCAGCCCAGATCACATATGTATGGATTCAAGAGGTGGCTCGTACGGATTCTAGAGGTGACTCGCATTGCAGCACTTAGTTCCGTACAACACTTCGTTCCATACCAGAAATAATAGGTCTTATCATGTCATGGCATAGACAGAACAAACAACAAAACAGAATAACCTCAGATATCATCAGAACAGACTGTTTCAGAGTTATACAGAGGCACCCAGATTCTTCCAATCATTCACATGAGTTAACGTAGTTAGTTCACATTTAACAGAATACTGATGATAATTATTAGCAATAAGGATAACGTATCCCACAGATTATACACGTGCCATCACAATACTCTTTGTAGAGACAAAACAATTTACCTCAGAACAGTCTTGATTCATCAGTGACAAAGCAGAATGATTCGGGATACACAAGCATCATTGTTCCACTTGGTCATTATGAATCATTAAGGGTAATTTACGGATAACAGAACATTAATAAAATGTCCTTTAACGGTAAGCAAAATGCACTACTATAGTATTATCCAATTTTGCTAATCCTCTTTAGCAGAAATCTATGTCACAAGACATATATTGAACCAAACAGATGATAGGAGTTCCTGACAGAACATTCAGGGTATTACGTTCCCATTCAAAATATCAAGTACCCGGTAAGCGGGGTTACTTTCACGAGCTTTTTCTGTTAACCAATTCCAAATCAACATACACGTCAACATAGTTACCCACGGAGAACAGAATGTTAATAACAATAATTATTAACAATACTAGATGTACATTGATAGTACTATTACTCATAGTGATAGATTCTGGGAGCAGTGGGACGATATCCTTGTCTTGACCTACAAACACAATGCACATAGTATCATAAGATTATACCCGATTCCTTACTTTGCTCTTAATCAATTAGTCATATCGATTCTAAACTCATTAATCCTTAGTAGGTTATAATCCATGCCTCAGAAAATACGAGGAATCGATAGGAGAAAGGTTCAGACGAAGAAACAGTACAAACTCAGTAAACAGAAAGTGAACACTCGCCACTAATTTCAGCATAACTATTTCTGTATTTAGAATTTGGGAGTGAGACCACTTCCACTAGAAACTATACTTCCGGGGCTTGATTTTAGGCTCAAGAATCACTCAAAACAGAGTCCGGAGGTAAAAGATATGCTTGTTCCAAGTTACAAGGTAAAAGCTGAAACACAGTCGGCCGCTCGTGCTCCCACTTTGGCCGCTCGTGCGGCCCAATTCCGCTCGAGCGCCCAAAAGCAGAATCAAAACCTCCTTTTTTCCCTCATGCTCCGCTCGAGCGGTGCCCGTGGCCGCTCGTGCGGTCTGGGCAAAAAGAAACAATCCGAAAATGGGTTTTTCTTGCTCCAACACTTGATTCTTCCATTTTCCAAAGCTTGTTTTCAACTTAAATCATTCAAAAACATGTATAATTAATGAAATACATGGGATTATGATTGTTTCCTAAATTAAAACATCAAAGATGCAATGAATCTTCTAATAGGGAAATCAATCTCTTCATTTCTTTCTTTCCCAAGACTTCCTCCATATTCACATATATCTTCAATTATATATATAATTAACCACAAGATGAGCAAATATAACAAATTTACTCCTCAATCAAGCAACTCTAATTTATTTACATATAGAATCTTCCATTTAATCCTTGATTGTTTGTGATAGATGAGTTATCCACAAGGATGAAATTAAAGTCACATACCTTAACCCAAATCCATGTTTTCCCCCAAATTTCCATGGTCAATCTCCTTCTTCTTCTTCAAGCTTCCATGAGTGATGAGCTCTCTCCCTCCTTTGCCCTCTCTTCTCCCGGTTCTCTCTCTCCCCCAGATATTTTCTTGACTCCAAAAATGATAACCTCCAACTCACTTAACATACACACGCACATATATATATATATATATAACAAACACATAGCTTTTCACAATAGAGAGGCCAAACACGCCCTTACGAATCGCGTAAAATTAAATTTCAATTGAACTTTCTAGATGACTCTAAAAATTATGCTGACCTTAAATATGTCCTCTGTTTCGGGTTCTGAAGGTTCTAAGGCCCTCAATTTATAGTAAAAAGGTAACCACTCAAACGTGCATTAATGAATTAGACAAATTAGATTCCCAATTAATTTTCCCAAATAGTTCTAAAAATTCCCATTAACATACCCAAATGCTCAATTTTGATTTCTGGATCCGTAAAGGTCGGTAATTCAATTTTAAAGCCGTGACTCAACAGATAATCTCCTCAATTGAACAAATAGCATTAAATTAAAATGCATTAACCCACAAGGACATAAAAGTAATTTCGGATACGGAGTTTGGGGTCGTTACAGATCTCTCCCTCAACTTTATAACAAAAGTCTACTTAGGATTAGAAGGAAACTTTGAAGTGTCACGATTCAAATAAATTGATATGCAATCCATACAAAGAATTTAAGGGATTCATGTAAGTGCAACTATTTAATGAGTAACTCGGTTTGACACGAGTACATATACCATGCACATCAAAATATGTAAATTTCTTATGAACTTAATTGTTGAAAAACTGTATTCGAACATCTAATAAGCACAAGGTGTAATAAAAAATAATGTGGAACAGTAAAGCATGTAATTTGATTAGTATAAAGTCCTATAACAGATTTATATTGAATGGGAAAAAAATACTAAAGCTATAAACTTAAGAATATTACATTTTGAAGTCTTTCATACCCCTACTAGCTAAATTTTGTGATTTCTGTTTGCTCACCAAGAGTTGCTTGTAGTCTTCAAACCTGACATGTAAGAGAATCAAGTGCAAAACAGGAAAGAAATATAATCAAACTCGAGCACTGTGTAATACAATAATTGTAATGAACAGAGAGACTTGATCATTTGGGAGACCCAAAAAAAAAAAAAAATTATAACGAAAACCAAGAAAATAATGACTTAAAACAAGTAAAATGTTAAAAGTTGAGAGTACAAATCAAAAAAAGTATGAAGTAAGCTCAGGAAAAAAAAATTCTTAGAATTTATTTATTTTTAAATACGTGAAAGGATAGTAAATAACAACTCCATAATGTTAACAGCTTTCTTCATGGAATTCTTCAATGAATGAAATTCAATAAGTAGACTCACAAAGTTGTAAGTGAATATCTGCTTTGAAAAGGTAATAGTCAATGAATCAGAGGAATTAAATAAAGAGAAGTGCAATCAATATATGCTACAAAGAGGAAATAAATAAAACTTACATGGCCACCCAAAAGTTACATATGCATCTTAGTCAACCTTAGTAGTCCCAAAGACTCGTTCGTAGACAGTACTACCATACTTAATAGATATAAAATGGAAAGGGATACTATGAGATATATGATCACCTCCTCCACAAGATCCTTCTTAGGCATTTTCTTCACTATTTTAGGAGGATAGCCACAAAAAGTGTTATAACTGCATATATAGGACTTAAGAGTGAAGGATGCCTATTACAAACTACATAATGACTCCCATCTAAATCCCCGTAACTGACAGATCCTTAAAGAACCCATCTAAATATTACAATAAGGAACCAAAAACCTAAAGGAGACTCGAGCAAAAAAATATGGATAAATTTAAGTTGGAAAAGTATCCAAGGACAACAAGATATGGCAAATAAACTAGAATATTTGGATAACTTCATAATAGCTAATCTCCATCAGGAAAACATTTATATACTGCTAATGAACAAACTCAATTCAGGGGAAGGTCAACAACAAGAAGTTTGGGGACTAGGGTAGATTCATTGCTATCAAAAGCAAGAAGTTTTCACTCAATAACATATCAAATTAGAGAAAATCTGATTAAGTTGGGGACTTGGGTCACTCTAACCATGGTTGCAAATAATCACTATGATCAAATATGATATATATATATATATATATGGAGAAATTAGACTCCTCAATTAGCATGACTACTGCCAAGAAAATTGCCATGTACAAAAAAGCACGAAAATCTAATGCTCTTCCACACACCACGCATTTTTTCTTTCATCATAAATTCAGCTACAACTAATAGTGATAATAATCAATTGATGTATCATAAATATTTCAGATTTGAATCTACAATCATATATCCCACAACAATCATAGCAATTTAAACACAGAATGATATCACCAGGTCCAATTACATCAGACTCCATAATTATTTAACAATAAATAAATAAATAATTCACCAGCCAATCAATTTCCCTCTCTATCCGTTAATAGTCAATGCATTTACACACGCATAAACATACCAATGCAAACATACATATGTAATATTCAACTTCATTAGCCAATTTCACAATGGGAAAAATTAACAATTAGCAATCAAATTGGAAAAATTAAATAGGAAAACCCATCAACATTGAGCATCAAACTCACAAAACTTAAAATTTTAACTCACAAACTTCAAGATCGCTACTGCAGAACTCATCGGTGCGACCGAGACAAGCGAAGAGGCTGTAGTCCCACTGAGCTCGACGCAGAGGTTTGCTCATGACGTTGCCGTGCCCTAGCGGCAATCCGGCGGTAGTCCAATAGGGGTTACCGGAAGCTACTGGCGGAGAATGCTTTTTCGCCGGCGGAGAATGCTTTTCCGCCGCCGCAGCAGGCATAGGAGGAGAAGGAGGAGCTGCGATTGGCTTGGTGGCTCTCTTCTCATTGTCGTCTACGATGAGTGCCTTGGAGTAAGGGGGCTCGATTCCTCTGGATTTTCCATTGAGAAGTAGAATGAAACCCTAAAAAATATAAATGGAGAGAAAGAAAGAGAGAGAGGGGTTGAGAAAATAGAGATAGAAAAGGAGAAAAAGAAAGGGTCAAACGTTTTTATCCCCCTAAATATTTTGGCGATTAAACTTTTTTTAATAGTTGAAAATTATTTTTTGACAACAAAAAAAATATTTTTAATTCGGCGACTAAATAATTTTAGTGGCCAAAACTCATTTTTTGGCGACTATAACTTTTTTTAATAGCTGAAAATAAATTTTTAACAACCAAACTTTTGATCGCCAAAGATAAAAGTAAATTTTTATTTTTCATTCGATGACTAAATAATTTTAGTTGCCAAAACTCATTTTTTGGCGATTAAAATTTTTTTTAGTCGCTAATTGTGGCATTTTTAGCGACTAAATTTTTTTTTAGTGGCCAATAATCAATATACCCCGACTAAAAAAAAATAGTAACTAAAATTTTTCAATATTTTAATCAATTAAAAAAATAATTAAAATATTAAAAAATTTCACTAAAAATTAACAAAATAAGGATTGAAACTTGAAAAATAGTTTTCGAAAACTGAAACCAAATGAAATTTATTCAAACTCGCCTATTTAATAAAGGGGCTTAAATGGGTTTGGTCGAGGTGGAGTGCTAGTGGTGGTGGTAGAGGAGTAGTGGTGGTAGTGGAGCGGCGGCGGTGGAAGTGGAGTGGCAGCAATGGTAGTGGTAAAGTAAGGCAGTGGTGGTGGAAGAAAAATGGTAGCGGCGGCGGTGATAATGGTAGTGGTGGGGCAGTGGTGGTGGTGGAAGTAGTGGAGAGTTGATGGTGGTAGTGGTGGTAATGCAGTGGCGGGGGCAGCGGTGGTGGAGTAGCGGCAGTGGTGGCAATGGTGGTGGTGAAGTAGTAGCGGTGGTGGTGTAAAGGTGATGGTGGTGGTGGTAAAGTGGCAGCGGTGGCAGTGGTGGTATTGGTGATGGAAGAGAGTTAGTGGCGACAGTGGTAGAGTGGTGACGGCGGTGGTGGAAGATAGGTGATGGTAGTAGTGATAGTAGTGGTAGAGTGACAACAGTAGTGGAGTAGTGGCTACAGTGGTTGTGGAGTAGTGGCGGTTGTAGCGATGGAAGTAGAGGAGAGGTGGTGGTGGAGTGGTGGCAGCAGTAGCGGCAGTGGTAATGGATCCTTGGTGGCAGAGATGGTGGCGGTGTTGGAGTTGTGGCAATGATGGTAGAAAAATCCATTTAAACAAGTACTCATGTCTAACCTAAAGAGGGCTCTGCAAAATCGGAACTGATTTGGGCAAACAAAGAGGGCTTCTCACTTATAGCATGAAACTACGTCGTTTTGCATAATAAAACTATGGGAGACGAAATTATTTACTCACGGAAAATTTTGTACAATGGTGATGAAAATTTTTGTCTCTAAAATGGCGCCAAATATCCTGTGAAATTTTCCAAGGGCGAGAATTTTTTTTGCGACGAAAAATAAAATATAGAGACGAATAAAATTTTTGTCACCTATTGTTTTATTGATTTTAAGCATTTGGTGACAAAATTTGGTTTTTCTCTCTAAAAATACTACAATTGGAGACGGAATCTTACTTTTATCTCTAAAACATGTATATTTGGAGACGAAATTGTTTTTCGTCATGCGTTTTCGTCACCAAAGACCTTTTTTGTTGTAGTGTTTTATTTGTATGCTTATCGTGGTAGCATCATATTTTTCGTTTCATGTCATTGCCATGCTTCGTATCTATGTTTTGCATGCATTGGGTTCGGTTCATCATTCTAACATTTTTGTCATCTCCTGCTTACTTGAATACATGCGTTACCGCATGCTTTGAGTTGATCCGTATGACATGCTAATAAACCGAACCTAGTAGTCGCATTTTGTATGTGTTACATTAGTCACCTTGCATATTAGAGCATGCATTTTTGTTCTAATTATTATTTTTTTTTCTCTTTGGCTTGCCTCAGTTGAGTACTAGGTGAGCATTTTTGCTTTAGCATATTGCATGAGTGTTTGTGTTGCCATATCAAGCATATCACCATGAGGCTATATGCTTATTTGAAATATCTCTTTGAATGCCTGTGGATGAAGGCTATTTCGCTTAAGTTGGAATGATTTTGATTAATGTACATATGAGCTTATTTTCTCAAGTAGCACATATTCAAAACTCTTTTCAAACAAACATGAAATCGAAGCATTGAAAAGTGGGTGACGTAGTTTATACTTGTGTGCCTCACATAGTAAGTTAGCATAAATAATCAAAACAAAGAGCATATAATGTACATAAAAAATCACATCATGATTAGTAGAGGCCGATCTTTGATTGGGTGAGTAGGGTGCTCAATTCATGACATTCCTCTCCTGAGTCGAGACACTTTGGTTATAACGGACAAGTGGCCTTTGGCATGAGTCACGGGTTTCCTAAATTTTCCAAAAATATTTAGGTGGCGACTCTGAAATTTAGCAATGCAGTCCATTTTTGGCATTTCTGATTGTAAATAGATTTTCCAAAGATTTTTTGCATTTGGACTCACATTTGTGTTTTTTCTGTTTCACATTGTACTTGTGAAACCAAATTCAGAACCATGGTGTAGACACCCCATTTTTGACCGTCCTCAAGACTTGGACGTCACCGTTTGAACACCCGGTGATCATCCATGTTTGTGTTCGTTTGGAGTTCCCGGAGGTCTCGGCTATGCGCCTTGCCTTAGGATCTCCGAACTCGACTGTTTAGTGTCTGGTTTTGCACCAAACACTTATGTTTTGCCTTGGAGGGGCAGGGAATGCCTTGTGAGGCATCCCTACACATCACCGGCCATGGCTAGAGGCCACCGGCTGGTGTTTTGTTGCCATCGGCAATGTATATTGCCGGTCGGCATTCTTTGTTGCCGGTCGGTAGTCCATTTTGTCAAAATGGCAATTTTGAGCAGCCGACTACTGTTCATCTGCTTTTGCAGATATTTTAAGACAGCTGTCTTGCATTTTGTTCCCCTCCATACACGTGTATGGAGGGATGGCCTTCTTGTTAGCTTCCTTGGTAAGCTTTACAAGATTGATTGCCTATAATAAGATGGCTCCTCTCTTGGCATTTAGGTTAGAGATTTTGATTAGAGAAATTGTGAGAGAAGCTCTGGATTAGGTTTAGGGTTTTGTATCTATCCTATACCTATATCTCTCATTTTCTTGCATTTGTGTGTGTTTAGGCTTACTATTGCACACAAACACATAGTGTTACACCTTCTCTTTGTTTGTTCAGGGCCAGAGGTTTGTTCTTGAAGCTTTGGAGCTGTTTTGAGCTCAAAGAAGGGGCTGGTCCACTATTTGTGAAGAGGTTCTTCAAGGGTAACAATCCTACCCCTTTTTGCCCCATTTTTGCATACTATTTTTGCCTATCTTAGAACTGTTTTTGTGCTTAGTGTATAACACAAAAAAGTTATGTTTTTAGGCCTTCTAAATAGTTGGTTTAGAGTGTTTTGTGGTTTGGAGGTGTTTGACCCCTCCTAAGCCTTGAGGCGCTCCATTTTGTGCTATTTTGAGTGAGCTTCGGGACTTTGGTATTTGGGTCTCCTCACCACTGAAATCTTGAGGGATTTCAGTGGTAAGGATGATGCCTTGAAGTCCCAAGAAGGAGAGGGCCACCCCCTCTCCTTATTGTCCTTGAAAAGGACCATTTTTGGCCTCTTGAGGGAGCACCATGTTTGACGATTTGCTGATCATGCCTTGGCTGTTTTTCATGCTTATATTGTCATAATATAACATGGTCTTAAGTTGGTTTTGGTACGTCATGCATGCTTAGCATACCTACCATGTAATGTCTTTTTGTTGCCTTAACATGCCTTAGGTCGTAAGCCCTTGTTTTAGCATGTTTTAGGCTTAGCTTTGTGAAGCTTTAATGCATGTTTTTGTATGCTTTAGCTCTGTTTTAAGTTGCTTTAGTCATACTTGCCATGTATTGCATAGCTGCTTTGCATTGTTAGCTTGTAGGCTTTGAAAATGAGAAGTGTTGAGCATGCGTTGCTTGAGTTATCTTAGTAGCTTGGCATCATTTATAGCATAATCTCAGTCCCTAAGACATGCTTGTATGCTTGACTTGGATGTCTCTTTGTTGTTTTGAAAGGTTGTGCCTTGTGTTCCATGTTTGGTCATTGTGCATGCTTTTGAATTCAAGTCATTTAGATGCCATCTAAGTGGTCTTTTGGGCTTTGTTTTATGTGCCAAAACTCTGTTTTTGGTCATTTAAGTCTTGCCATGTGTAATCATATCAAGTGTAGTTCAATACTTCATTGGCTTGTCTTGAATGCTTGGATCATTTGTCGCATGCTTAGCCTATCTTGTTTCCTTAGTTTGACACCATGTTCTTGCATGATTTTCAGAGCTTAGTGCATGCCATATGTCCATGATTGTTTCCTTTTAAGTGTGCTTAAAAG
Organism: Camellia japonica; assembly: GCA_030407325.1. Lineage (NCBI taxonomy): Eukaryota > Viridiplantae > Streptophyta > Magnoliopsida > Ericales > Theaceae > Camellia > Camellia japonica. The sequence goes on along the minus strand of JAPPVO010000017.1, from coordinate 71,943,893 downwards.
ATGTCCTTTGATGCTTAAGTGTTTAGGCATTAACATGCACATGTGTGTATGTGTGTTTCGTCCCATCTTCTTAAGCTTTGGCCACTGTTTTGGACCTACTATAGGGCTGCCCAAATTAGTGTAAGACCATCCTCTCATGTTATTGCACATATGCCTTGCATATCATCACATGTTTGCTCCATTTCACCTTGTGTTACATACCATGTGTAATTGCATTTTGTTGCATTGCTTGAGTTGCATGATATGTTGTTGCATGTTTAGATTGTAATACATTTGGCATGTACTCTCTTCTTTAGCCACTTAACATGTTGTTGCATGTTTGTGGATTGTCCATGTTCATGCTTGCATGCTTGCTCTCATGATCATATTGCACCTTAGCTTGCATGCCTAGGTTGTATGGCATCTAGCATACATGTCTTGTTCCTTGATCTAGTGATAGGAATTGGGCTTTGGTTTGTTGGTTTGCATTGCATTTGACATCAACATGCACAACTTGGTCTCTTGGGCCATCACGCATGGAAATGCGCGATTGATGGTCCGAGAACCAAGGAGCATGTCCCTTTGAGTCACTAACATGACAAGGGACATGATTGGTGCATATATGGCTTGAATTGCATTGCCATGCAAGGCTCTGTCCTCTACTGCTGTCAAACAGGTTCTGCAGGAACTTCTTGCCGACCGACTGCACAGAGTGTCGACCGACAATCAATTGGTGGCCGATGGATTAGTCAACAGCCGATGACTACATTCCACTGCCGGTGGCAATCCTACTCAGCCGGTGGTATCTCCCAATGTCCAGGGAAGCAATTCAGAGACTTTGGCAGTCTTCAGAGGGGCAGAGCAGGGAAACCAGAGGCAGTCTATGTATGGCAGTGCACTTCCGAGCAGGACCCGAGCATGCATTGCATTGGGCACTCTTCCCGAGGTGGTTTACTGTTTTTCCTAGCCTAGTTAGTTTGTTAACTATTTAGGCAATTTGTAATAATTAATTAGCTCGTAGTTAATTAATTTGTATTATTCTTTTGGTCCCTCCGAGCGAGGGCGAATGTGTAATAAGTGTGGGTGCGTGCGTGTGCATGTCTTCCAACCCCCACTTCTTTCTTCCCTTTTATTTACCCGCTTATGATGGTAGATTAGGGCATGTTTAAATTAGCATACCTTATGCTATGCATGCGTGCATCCATACATTTGTCTTACATGCACCGGGCTCGGTACATCATGCTAACTGCATTGGTACTTCAATTCCAAATTGAATACGTGCATCAATTGATTGTATTTCACATGTCATGTTTAGGTTAGCCGAGCCTACCCTAATTGCATCCTGTATGTGTTGCATTAGTCAAACTTAACATAAACTAGGACCATGCATGTTTGCTAACTAGTTTATTGTTTTGGCACGGAGTACGATGTAAGTATTTTCATGCTTTAGCATACCGCATGCGTGTGAGTGCTATCAGGACAGCATGCTTACCATCTGGCTAATTGCTTATGTGAGATAAACTACTTGAATGCCTGTGGGTGAAGGTTGGATTGTTTGAGTTGGAAAAACTCGTTGAAATCCGTATTTTAGCCTACTTGCGAGTAGCAAAATCCAAAGTGTTTTTCACGACAAACGGATATACAATGCTTATTTCCAAATTTGGCAATCTAGTCTATACTTGTTTGCTATGCGCATAACATAGTAATTCTAGGCTAATAACCGGAATAAGAACACATAACGTTTTCAAAATCGGATATCACGGTTAGTAGAGGCCGGTCTTCGGACCGGGCGAGAGGGGGTGCTCATAGCTGACCTTCCCCAATCGTACCCAAGTTCCCGAGCCGAGGCAACTTTGGTGATGATGGACACGTGGCCTTAGGCAAACGAGTCAGGGTTTCCTAAATTTCCCAAAAATAAAATATTTAGGTGGCGACTCTGTATCTGGCAAAGCAGTCCATGTTTGGCACTTCTTTAAAAAAAAAAAATTTTTTCTCAAAACGATTTGCCGGATTTGGACTCTTTGGTTCAGATTTAGAACCGTGACAACAAAAGGGAGTCCGAACTGTAGCGAGGTCCCCCGCGGACATGTTTACAGTTTCTGGCGACTCTGCTGGGGACTTTAGAGAGCTTGACTTGAACTCGTGATATCCTGTTTTGATTTCATTTATGTGTCTCTTTGCATTACATGTGCATTGGTGCGCCTAGGACACTGTGTTGGCCATCTGCTATTCCTGAACGGTCTGCCGGAGGCTTGACTTTGTCAAAGCATGCCATAAGGCTGACCGGTTGCGGGCTCTGCCAGTATGGGAACACAAACCCCGATTTTACCGGGGCACCCTTTTCGACCATTCGGCCTAGTGCATATTCGGAATCCATAGTGACTATTCCAAATTAGGACAGGTCGCTTACCCGATGTTAGGTTGTTTGAAACCGCTGCGTGCGTAGTGAAACCCTAGCTCCTGACAAAATAGGACAGGGAAACCCTACCTCAACATAGGGGTGTATTGGCTCTCATTTATTTGCTATGTGCTTTTAGAGTGTATCTCTGCAGGAACACACATATCAGTTTGAGAGATTGAGTATCAAGCCCGAAGGCATCAGTATCAGTTTGTGAGAATCAGTTATGTCTGTGGATATCCAATTCAGTGTTTTGTGAGACAGTGATTTCTGGGAAACAGTGATCAGTAGTAGAGTACAGTTGTTCGGCTGCACCTATGTTTGATCCGCTTTGGGCTGAAATGCTGCTTGTTTTTCCTTTCAGTTCAGAGAGTTCCAGAATAGTCAGTATTCCCCCTTTGCTGAGGCAAGACCTACGATGACGCAGAATTCAGAAGAGATCGTGGTTATGACAGCCGCGTTGGACCAAGGAATCACTCTACAAAGTGAGACCAATATTGATATGCCGCATCCGCCTAGGTCGCCTGCTGCACACCCGGTTTGGACCCCTCAGCTATATCAGGCTCGCGAGCCTACTACATTTGAACTGATGGGGATGATAGGTGATCTCCAGAGGTCCGTGGCGGATCTCGCCTATGGGATGTCCGCTTCGCCATCAACTGCACCATATGCCGGAAGTTTTACGCCCCAGGAGCCCCCGCTGTTGGGACAGATTTTGATTGAACTTAGCCAACCGGAGATGGCCTCCAATTATGGCAATGACATGTCAACGTCAACCCAAACCCTTGATTAGGCTGAGGCCAGAGGAAAAGACAAAATGAAGGCGGATGCCGATCCTATCGAACAACTGCTGTGGGCAGTCGAGGCTTTGAAAGCCGCGGGGATGAACAATCAACAGGTATCTGCAGCTGTGACAAAAGCTGTGGAGGATACTTTCCCCACCCCACCTGAGGGTAGTTCAAGTCAGTCAGAAAGCCGGGATAGGCCCCGTCATGCCAGAACAGCTCCTCCCGTTCCCAATCCCGTACCCAGGAAGGATCAAAAATCCAAGGCGGCACCTGCCGACCCGTTCGCTAGTGCGTCTAGCAAGAGTGCTCAATCTTCAAAGTACCTGCCCCGAGGGCACAGGGTCTTCCACATTCTTTACATGCCATTGTCCAAAGCACTTCAAATCCTTGTCGAGAGAGGGCATCTTAAGCCCTTGGAGCCTCGGCCTCTCCCGAAGAATCTCCTTGCTACACATGATGCTGCTCAGTACTGTGCGTACCACCAGCAGACAGGCCATGCTACCGATAATTGCTTCCGCCTCCGTCATGAGGTACAGGATTTGATTGACAACGAGGTTATCCTCCCGCCCACTTCAGCCAAGTCCGTTACTACACAGCTGTTGGATTTTGAGGATACTGATACTGCGAGTATGTAATCAGAGGGTGAACCGCCTGCGGGCAGTGCCTGGTGCATTTTGGATGTGGCGTCTGGCACGTATTTTTTTGAACATCTGCGAATACTAATTTTGTAAATTCTGGCTTGGGTGTCGAGTCAGTCTTTTGTTTTGTTTTGAGTCTGTCTCATTGTTTTGAGTCAGTCCTTTTGCTTACGGGTCTGTCTTGTTGTAGCGAGTCAACCCCCCCTCCTTTTGTATAGGATGTCAGGTGATTCCGGGGTTGTTACCTCGAACACCGTTTTGTCTTGTAATTACCCGTTTTTGGTTTTTGAGTCTGTCTCTGCCGAGGGGCCAGTTATACCAACAAATCTGAATGAAACAACTGTGGCTATCTCATTTTTATGCTTGCTTCCAGTATGAGTCAGTTGTGCCAAAGGATGTGAATGGAACGACAGTACGTTCTACCTGCTCTTTTGTACCCTGAAAATTATTACAATGACCTAAGTTTTTTCAAAAACCTTTTTTTTAGACACTGCGGTGATAAAAACGAAGAGGAAGGAATTTCTCGGGTTTTGCAAATCTTGATCATTTTGAGAGAAGGAGAGGCATGCTAAGCCATTTTATGAATGAAATTATGCTTGTCAGCGTGAGTACTGAGAAGGACCCTGGCTTGATCCAGACTGGTTTCACACTATCTTCTGCGCGAGCGATTTGTCACTTTCTTAAAAACTTTCAAAAATAAAATGTTTTGCGTGGTCCTGTGAAGACTTGTGTGGAATTGTTCTCGAGATTGTGCAGTCGAGGATCGCTCTCAATCTCAAGATTCAACCTATCTGTTGCGAACCTGGAATCCGTTCAAAACGTTCCACAGTTAACTGCCATGAAAGGCCTGTGCGGCCCGATTTGGAGCAACCCTCGAGCAAGAGGTACCAAATTTAGATCAAGAAGATTAAATCTCACCGGCAGAGGCTTGTGAAGCGACCATGATGGATTCTCCTGCAAATCAACACAGTAGTCACTCTCCTAGATACAGAGGGCTTCTATTTCAAAACCATTTGGCATGGACTTGTTACACTTTTACCCTTTGAGAGGCTCGCTGGGCCGAAAACCCGGAAGGGTGACCCAGGCAAAAGTTAGAGCAATAAAAGAAAAGAGAAGAAAAGAAGGAAAAAAAAAAGAAACAAATGCAAAAAAAAAAGAGAAAAAAAAAGAAAAAGAAAAAAAAAAGAAGGAATGAAGAAAAAAAAGAAAAGAAGCTCGCAAGGTCAAAAACCTGCAATAGGCACCTTGGCAAAAGTTAGAGCCTAAAAAGTAAAGGTTAAAATACCCGAGTGTACCTTAACCGGAGCTACGTAAGGCTTGATTCCCATGTTTGGGATACGTAGGCAACTTCATCTTGAAGTCCAGCCCCCAGCGCTTTCATAGCACCCCAGTCCATGTAATGGTTTTTGATCATCCTTACTTCCTTTGCATCCGACAATTCGGTTATAACAACCGTGAACTACGTAGGCTTGATTCCCATGTTTGGGATACGTAGGCAACTTCATCCTGAAGTCCAACCATTGCTCTTACAGTGACTGTGTCCATATATTGGTTCAGACCATCGTCTTCGGAGTTCAGTCGTCATTGATAAAAGCAGTTTACAGCATGCTGCGGCACCATCCAGACAAGGGGCAACTTTCCGTTGCCGCAAGTTACCATCCAAACCAGGGGCAACTTTCCGTTGCCATGCCCCGTCCTTCCAAGCAAAGGGCAATTTACCATTGCTTCCGATCCGAGGTTGCGCATCTCGAGGGTAAGTTCCGTGCTCATCGAGCATTGACTGTTTGCGAAAAATATATAGTTTTTGAAAATTTTTACTGAGGTTGACTATTTTCTCAAAAACTATTTCATTTTCCAAAAAAAACCGAACCATCTTCTTGGACCCAAAAGGAAAATTTTCAGTGCTCACAGTCTGACTTGCATGATTTTTAAATCAAAAATTGGACAAGTACGCTAATCCGACTCTCATTTTGGTCAAAACTGTTTTAGAAAGAAGAAGAACAAAAATGGTCAAAGTGGTGAACTAGGGGCACAGCTGAGACAGGTATTCTGTCTTTCCCCCGCCGTCCACATACTTGCCAAGAAGGCACCCTATCCGCCAGAAGAGGCTTTCCCCATCCGGAATCCCGACTCGATGTCACCGGAAGAAACAACCATAAGCTACAATGCTGTGGGTGAACCCACAATTTCTTATTCACCCATCAATCACCCTGGGGAGGGATGAAAAATGAGAGAATAAAGAATAGAGAGGTGTAAGTTGAGAGAAAAGTGAGCAAGAAGGTTTTGAGAGAAAAACTGAGCCTGAAGGCCGAGTGACGTGAGAATCACAAATCAGAAAGGGTGGGAGTAATACCCGGAAGAACTGGCTCCTTGAGATCTGAGGTCTTTTGTTTTTACAAACACGTCCGTGTGTCGTATCTTTTGATTTGTCTATCTCAACTTTTGTTTTGAGTCTTTTCCGAGCGAGTCTCGTTGCGTTTGGGTCGCGCACCTTTTGTTTGAGTCTTTCCTGCTATGTCCAGTTTTAGGCTCGATACCCCGGTTGCAGAACCTTTCTTAAAAAGTTAAAATCGTTTATGCTCGGAGTGCTGTGCCATTCTCTATATTTTATACGAAGCAAAAGAAGAAAAGAGAAAATTTGAGGCATCTGAGTGTGTTTCAACTTCAACCGTTTCAGCTTTCGTAGTCCGTCTTGTCAGATTGGGGCTGTTTGTTCGGGGTTTGCTGTGTGCAGAATGAACCGAGTGCGGTATTACGGGTTGTATGCAGACTAATTCCCAACAGAGTATGGGCTGTGTGTTCAGGTTAAGCAATGGTTTGCTTGGGTTGTTTTGCTATTTGCTTGATTGGTTATCTGATTATTACAGTGCAAGTGTTCAATTTACAAGTGCTCAATTTTCAGGCAACAGATCAATTTCATTTACATTGAGGGGTAATATGGTGTGATGCAATGCATGAGATATACAAATGTAACACTTTTTTAGATAAAAAGTTTGTTTCATTTCATCACCTTTTCAAGTACATAGTTTTGGAAACAAAAATCTGCCTACGGCAGTACAAAGTACTCCTAACTACCAACAAAAAGAAAAAGTACAGAAAAGAAGAATAAAAAAACAGCAAAAGTCTGTATCAACATCAAGAGGTCTCAGGTCTGGGAGTCTGTCCTCGCCCTCTTCTTGGACAAAGGTCCAGGAGCATCGTCGTCGGCACCATCATCTGAACCTGAGTCTGAACCGTCTCCGGTCTCCTCCTCAGATGATCCCGCCTCTGCCTCTGCCTCTGCCTCTGCCTCGGACTCATCATCCTCATCATCTGGAATCGGTGCCCGAGAGCTACTCCCGACATGAGCACGCCCCGCCCTAGCACGGGAATGTCTAGCGTCTCCACGCCCTCCTCGAGCAGGAATAGAGGGCTCAGCTGGAGCACCACCCACCGGAGGGATCTGGAAAGGAGGCTGAAAAGCATAAAAGGCAAATGCATCAGCATGCCGTGAGCAGTGAATCAGTGCAGAATACAGTGTATGAGTACAGTATATGTATGCCGTGAGCAGTGTATCGATGCAGAATGCAGTGTATAAGTACAATGTGTGAATACAGTGTATGAATGCTATGAACAGTTTATCAGGTGTTGCGTTGTGTGTCAGATTATGTGAAGCAGTTTATGTATGCTTTGAGGCTGTGGTCAGAAAGAACATACCGGGATACTGTAAAGGGCCAGGAGGTCGAAAGTCCGCTGTAGCATCTCCATCATGGAGGCATTCAGCTCCAATGACTGCCGGATGTACTCGGAGGACGCCTGCAAAAAAAACATCAGATGCATCAGTATTCTGCGGAATATCAAATAAACTGAAATGAAATAACACATACTGGAGGCAAGTCAGGGACACCGACCAACTCGTGATCAGCCGGAGGAGGGGTAAAGGGGATCTGGTAGGTCGCCCCACCCTGCCCTCTGTATGTCAGTGAAGTGGGCAGAGCAGGCCAGCCGGTCCCCCGCCCTCTATGAACTCCGCCCCTGCCGCGGACTCGAGCCCTCCTCGACGCTCCTGCTCCAGCTGCCGGCGCTGCTGGCCTCTCCCTCTCAGCTCGGCGACCACCGCCCAAGGGTCGCATGATGTGGGTCCGGACGTACTCGGCATAGTCGCCCTCGTCTCTGTGACGCTCCGCGCCCCAGCCAACGGTATACTCTCTCAGGTGCGCGAGGGAAAGCCTCTCTGTATGCCTCATGTGTGTAGGAGGCGGACCCGGAACTATCTGCTCCGGTAAACCCAGGGTCTGACGCAAGAAGCGCTCCCCCAGGTACCAAGCCCGACAGACCGGACCCTCCAACAGAATCCGAAAACGGGCAGTCTCCTCTGCGCCTTCATAGTGATCCCTCACCACGGCCGGCAATGGAGCCCAAGGCTGCCAGGTGATCTGCGGGTACAAATGCAGTTTGTTATCTATCTGTTATAAAAAATACACTGCGATGCAAAACTTAAAACAAGCTCTAAAGTTGAACATACCTCCGCGGCGGTGATGGTGTCGAAGTAGCGGCGGAAGAAAATAAAAGACTCCCAGGGTCTCCGCACACACTGCACATCAAAGCAATGAGAAAAGGGGACGTTGAGCAGGATCTCCACGTCGGGTACTGGGGCAAGCCTGGGAAAGTAGGCGTAGACCCACAACTGCAGAACAGATATCAGTATGACTATCAGATAAAACAGAATACAGAATAAAGTAGAAATGGCAGAGCCGTGTGTTGTGCAGTGTATTGTGCAGAGTGTACAGTGTGTGTGCAGTGTACAGTCAGTGTAAAGCAGAGTATGTGTGTGCCGCGTGTGCAGTATATAGTCAGTGAGAGATAGACCGTGCAGTGTACAGAATACAGAAAATGTAAAGCAGAAAGCAGAAATGTAAAAGGGGAAGAAGATGTACCTCCCAAGCTCGCCAGTATCCGCCAAGAAGCTGTCCGCTGAGGCGGGAAGAAGAGCTCATGTAGCCATACAATGTGGCCAGGCCTGCGCCACCCCAGTCATAGCGGCGGATCCGCCTGACATCCACCAGTGCGCTCAACAGACATAGAGGCACGGTGTTCGCCCGGTTGGCGAAAAGGGTCGTCCCGAGCAAAAACATAATGAAGCCTCGCACATACTGATCTACCTCCTCTGGGGTCATCTGCGCCTCCTCCGCCAAGGCTGGCTGAGTCCTGAAGTGGCTCTCGAACCACGAGTATCTGACAAATCCTGCCCGAGCAAGGGGTGGCTGAGTGCCGAGCAGGTACAGCTGGGCGGCGTCCCACTCACCCATATCGGTGTCAAAGGGAATCAGATCCCCCCCTACCCCGATGCCAGTAAGCATCGAGAAATCATAAGGGGTCATCGTCATGTCCCCTGCGACGGAGAAGTGGAAGGAGTTGGTGGTATCCCACCACCTCTCCACTAAAGCAGCAAGCAAGGGCCTGCAGGTAGTAAGCTGGGAAAGCCCCCTGCAAAAGATGCCGAAACCCGCCTCGTCGACGATCTGGAGAACCGCGTCTGGCAACTCCATGTACCAGTCTCGGGCGACGACATTCCCATACCCGCGGATGGTATGGGAGTCCCCCTGTAATCAAAAACAATAATTGCGAAGCAATATTCAAGATGCAGTTTTGAGAAGCATACAGATATAGTGTGTGTGTGCGTGTTTTCAAATGTAAAGCCGGCATTGGGTGTCAGTGTGCTAGCAGAGAACTACAGCATATGATATGTCAGTGTGTTGAACGGTTCAGTACAGATGTGACATATGTGCACGTTTTTCAGATTCAAACAGACATCGGGTGCCGGTGTACTTACAGTGAACTACGGCGTGTGATATGCCAGTGTGTTGAGTGGTTCAGAGCAAATACGACATGTGTGCATGTTTTTCAGAATTCAAACAGATACCGGGTGCCGGTGTGTCCATAGTGAAGTACAGTATGTGTTGTGTCAATGTGTTTGAGCAATTCAGGGCTAGTGCAGTGTGTGTGCGTGTCAGATTCAAGCAGTTATCAGTTGCAAGTGTATCCACAATCAACTACAGTTTACAGTGCATCAGTGCATTCGAGCTAAGCAATTAAAGAACAGAATCAACTAATAGTAGCTCAGGTGCCACGCCCCTCTCAAAGCTCCGGAACTGGCGTAGTCCGTCAGGGAGCATCACGTGAACCGCGGGCCTGTAGGTCTCCGGATCGAACGGCTGGATGCGGAGTGGCAAGGGCTCGGCCTCGGGGTCTATCTCAAGCTCTGGAGGGGTCCCGCCCTGTGGAAGGTCGTCCGCCATCTTGAAGAGAATGTGAAAATGGCCGGAGGAGGGAAAAATGGAAGAGAATATGAAGAGTCAACAAAAAGTCAACCCCGAGAGGGTCGGAAATGGCCGGAAAAGCCGAGGTGAGGAAAAGGCACGGGTATCGAGGAAAACTCGAGGGAAACAAGCCCCGAGTGGCGGAAATCAAGAAACAAACACCGAAACGAAGTTTCGTTCGGTTCAAAACACTCGAAACGCGAAGGTATTCGCGAATCGAACAACGAAACGGGGGTTAGAACGCAAGAAAACGAGGAGATCGAAGGACGAAAACACCCTAGGGAGAGAGAGGGGGATTTTCGACCAAGGAGAAGTGAAGAAAATAGGGTTAGAAACCCTATTTTAAAAGACCCGTAGCAAAATGTCAAAACTGCCCCGATACAGGAATTCTTTGCCGGTCGGCCACATTCTTTGCCGGTCGGCAATATATTGTGCCGATGGGATTGTCTGATGGCCGATGGACGGCCGGTGATGCATTCTGATGGCCGGTGGACATCCGGTGGTCTCCTACAGTGGGTTTTGAGCCTCCTACACCTTTTCTTGGGTTATATGAGTGATGCAGAGTCTTCATTGCTTAAAACAGTGCAAAACAGTGCATTTCCGACGCTCGACCAACTTCCGTTTTGGCCTCGGATCGTGTCTTCTGTGCATGGTACTCGAATTCGTGCAAGGTGTATCCTTCTCGTATCCTTTTGGCTTTTACAAGACTCAAAAGTTGCCCTATGTGCATCGCATTTCAATCGCACTATCTTGTGCATCGCATTTCAATTGCATTGTCTATGTGCATCGCATTTCAATCGCATTGTTTTGCATCGTGACGGTCTGGCGAGACCTTAAACACGCACGGTCTAGGAGACCTAAAATCCTTGGGAGGTGCAAGACCTTCACTCGCGTTGTCTAACGCACCGCGCTGTTTCGCGCATCTCCTTGCATTTGGCATGTATTCCATCGCACGATCTTGCGCATCGCACTGTATTGTGCACCGCATCTCAAATTCATGCATTGCCCCAAAATGGGTCCGACGGGATCGAAAACACACCACGGTCCGGCGGGACCAAAAACACGTGCGGTCCGGCGAGACCATAAACCCGCTCCGTCGCATTGTCATGCGTCTCAAAAGCCGCGCGTTGTCGCGCATCTCGAGATCATACATCTTCATGCATTCTCAGTTCATTTGCATTGTCATGCATCTCAAGCCGCGCGTTGCCGTGCATCAAAAAATCATGCATTGTCATGCATTTCGAGCGACTCGCGTTGTCGCGCATTTCATGCAACATGCATTTCATGCATCATTTGCATTCAAAAAACAAACAAAAAAAAAACATGCATCGTCATGCATACATTTTGCATCCCGGTCTAGGAGACCTTAAATCCTCTAAAGGTGCAATTCCTTTGGTGTTTGTCGTGCCCGAACGACTTTCGGTGGTCTGGTAAAGCCACCTGCCTGTGTTTGCGGTGAGTTCCTAGAAGACCAACTGGGACGGTGGAAACTAGAGTTCGAATGGCTTATGCCTAGAACGCAAAGGTTCAGGAGTTTTGAGACTAAAGTCTGGTTTAAATACCCAGGGGTGTATCCTCGACTTGAAATCTGTATGGAAGCCCCATAGGTTGAGGTAGCATGTCTGCGCCTCAGTTCTGGATACTGAACCAACCTAGTATATCGCCCTGTTGGTAAGATGGGAAAGCTGCAATCATAGCCGTTGCATCATAGTGCAGTTGCATGCATCCATTGTAAGTAGTGCATTGTCATGCATACATGGTAAATATTGCATTGTCATGCATTATAGAAAATAAACATGCATTGTCATGCATTTGCATTGTAGTTGCATGCATCCATTGCATTTTCCCCAGTAGACTGCATCATACCACATTGTCATGCATTTGCATCGTAGCTTGCATGCATCATTGCATCACCTTCCATCTATGGCTTGCGCCTTTCCATGTTGAGCTTGGTCTGGTATGTGCCCTTACTTTTTACGTCGAAGCATAGTTCAGTAGACCGTTCTATGTTAGCCGTGGCTTGTTTGTGTACATGCCTTTCCTAGGCAAGATTTGGTTCGGCCCGCGTGCCATATCCATTGTATCCATTTCCATCCCATTGCATATTTGTAGATATTGCATTGTAGCTTGCATGCATCCATTGCATCACCTTCCATCTATGGCTTGCGCCTTTCCATGTTGAGCTTGGTCTGGTATGTCCCCATACTTTTCACGTCGAAGCATAGCTCAGTGGACCGTTCTATGTTAGCCGCGGCTTGTTTGTGTACATGCCTTTCCTAGGCAAGATTTGGTTTGGCCCGCGTACCATACCCATTGTATCCATATCCATTGCATTTGCATCGTAGTTTGCATGCATTCATTGCATCACCCTCCGCCTATGGCTTGCACCTTTCCTTGTTGAGCTTGGTCTGGTATGTGCCCTTACTTTCCACGTTAAAACACAGTTTTGCATGTGTACGCGCCTATTCCACGCTGGTATGTTGGTTTGAGGGTTGTGGCACCTTTTCTGTGTTAGACATGGCTCGTATGCGTACATGCCTTTCCTAGGCAAGATTTGGTTTGGCTGCATGCCATATCCATTGTAGATATTACGTTGTAGTGTAATTTTTGCATCCGGCATTAGGATCATCATTCTTTCTCCAGCGGGTCGTTACCCCACTTATGTCATCCCCCCAATACTTGTTCTTGTGTCCGTCTACATTACTCATAGTTCAGTAGACCGTTCTATGGTAGACGGACTTGTTACCTCCATCAATCTATTTGACATACGTGTGGTTTTGAACCGCTCATGATTGGATCATGATTCAATTGCTTTGCATGTAGTTTGCATTGTTTCAATTGCATTGCATTTTCATTTGCATTATTTATACATTGTTTTGTATATATTGCATATCATTTAGCATTCACATTGCATTGTCATGCATGTTGCTAACAATATCATACCTGTTAAGTTGTTTTCTTTACAGGCACGATATTGTATGTACGGTTCATTTGCGGCTGGTGGAACCAGACGAACCGGACAGGTATTGTATCCTCCGCGTGAGACGTATCGAGAATTGCATAATTCTCTTACATCCTTTCTGCATTGTAGTGTAGTTTGGTGTATGCTAGCTTAAAACCGTCGCATGTGTGCTTCGTTACAGCTTTTCTTTGCATGATCATAAGTTATGCTCGGCTTCGTGCATTGTCTTGCATTTTGCCCCTGCCTTCGGGCGCATACCTTGTTTGTCTTGCATGTTTGTCTAAGTCTTCGGCCTTGTCAAAAATGGGTCGTCTCTGGGCTTTGACATTCACTCCCGTCATTGTTATGACTTTCGAGTTCTGTCAAAGAGGGGCAACTGTAGACACCCCATTTTTGACCGTCCTCAAGACTTGGACGTCACCGTTTGAACACCCGGTGATCATCCATGTTTGTGTTCGTTTGGAGTTCCCGGAGGTCTCGGCTACGCGCCTTGCCTCAGGATCTCCGAACTCGACTGTTTAGTGTCTGGTTTTGCACCAAACACTTGTGTTTTGCCTTGGAGGGGCAGGGAATGCCTTGTGAGGCATCCCCACACATCACCGGCCATGGCTAGAGGCCACCGGCTGGTGTTTTGTTGCCATCGGCAATGTATATTGCCGGTCGGCATTCTTTGTTGCCGGTCGGCAGTCCATTTTGTCAAAATGGCAATTTTGAGCAGCCGACTACTGTTCATCTGCTTTTGCAGATATTTTAAGACAGCTGTCTTGCATTTTGTTCCCCTCCATACACGTGTATGGAGGGATGGCCTTCTTGTTAGCTTCCTTGGTAAGCTTTACAAGATTGGTTGCCTATAAGAAGAGGGCTCCTCTCTTGGCATTAGGGTTAGAGATTTTGGTTAGAGAAGTTGTGAGAGAAGCTCTGGATTAGGTTTAGGGTTTTGTATCTATCCTATACTATATCTCTCATTTTCTTGCATTTGTGTGTGTTTAGGCTTACTATTGCACACAAACACATAGTGTTACACCTTCTCTTATTTTGTGAAGGGCCAGAGGTTTGTTCTTGAAGCTTTGGAGCTGTTTTGAGCTCAAAGAAGGGGCTGGTCCACCATTTGTGAAGAGGTTCTTCAAGGGTAACAATCTTACCCCTTTTTACCCCATTCTTGCATACTATTTTTTCCTATCTTAGAACTGTTTTTGTGCTTAGTGTATAACATAAAAAAGTTCTGTTTTTAGGCCCTCTAAATAGTTGGTTTAGAGTGTTTTGTGGTTTGGAGGTGTTTGACCCCTCCTAAGCCTTGAGGGGCTCCATTTTGTGCTATTTTGAGTGAGCTTCGGGACTTTGGTGTTTGGGTCTCCTCACCACTGAAATCTTGAGGGATTTCAGTGGTAAGGATGATGCCTTGAAGTCCCAAGAAGGAGAGGGCCACCCCCTCTCCTTATTGTCCTTGAAAAGGACCATTTTTGGCCTCTTGAGGGAGCACCATGTTTGAGGATTTGTTGATCATGCCTTGGCTGTTTTTCATGCTTATATTGTCATAATATAACATGGTTTAAGTTGGTTTTGGTACATCATGCATGCTTAGCATACCTACCATGTAATGCCTTTTTGTTGCCTTAACATGCCATAGGTCGTAAGCCCTTGTTTTAGCATGTTTTAGGCTTAGCTTTGTGAATCTTTAATGCATGTTTTTGTATGCTTTAGCTCTGTTTTAAGTTGCTTTAGTTATACTTGCCATGTATTGCATAGCCTCTTTGCATTGTTAGCTTGTAGGCTTTGAAAATGAGAAGTGTTGAGCATGCGTTGCTTGAGTTATCTTAGTAGCTTGGCATCATTTATAGCATAATCTCACTCCCTAAGACATGCTTGTATGCTTGACTTGGATGTCACTTTGTTGCTTTGAAAGGTTGTGCCTTGTGCTCCATGTTTGGTCATTGTGCATGCTTTTGAATTCAAGTCATTTAGATGCCATCTAAGTGGTCTTTTGGGCTTTGTTTTATGTGCCAAAACTCTGTTTTTGGTCATTTAAGTCTTGCCATGTGTAGTCATATCAAGTGTAGTTCAATACTTCATTGGCTTGTCTTGAATGCTTGGGTCATTTGTCGCATGCTTAGCCTATCTTGTTTGCTTAGTTTGACACCATGTTCTTGCATGATTTTCAGAGCTTAGTGCATGCCATATGTCCATGATTGTTCCCTTTTAAGTGTGCTTAAAAGATGTCCTTTGATGCTTAAGTGTTTAGGCATTAACATGCACATGTGTGTATGTGTGTTTGGTCCCATCTTCTTAAGCTTTGGCCACTGTTTTGGACCTACTATAGGGCTGCCCAAATTAGTGTAAGACCATCCTCTCATGTTATTGCACATATGCCTTGCATATCATCACATGTTTGCTCCATTTCACCTTGTGTTGCATACCATGTGTAATTGCATTTTGTTGCATTGCTTGAGTTGCATGATATGTTGTTGCATGTTTAGATTGTAATACATTTGGCATGTACTCTCTTCTTTAGCCACTTAACATGTTGTTGCATGTTTGTGCATTGTCCATGTTCATGCTTGCATGCTTGCTCTCATGATCATATTGCACCTTAGCTTGCATGCCTAGGTTGTATGGCATCTAGCATACATGTCTTGTTCCTTGATCTAGTGATAGGAATTGGGCTTTGGTTTGTTGGTTTGCATTGCATTTGACATCAACATGCACAACTTGGTCTCTTGGGCCATCACGCATGGAAATGCGCGATTGATGGTCCGAGAACCAAGGAGCATGTCCCTTTGAGTCACTAACATGACAAGGGACATGATTGGTGCATATATGGCTTGAATTGCATTGCCATGCAAGGCTCTGTCCTCTGCTACTGTCAAACAGGTTCTGTAGGAACTTCTTGCCGACCGACTGCACAGAGTGCCGACCGTCAATCAATTGGTGGCCGATGGATTAGTCAACAGCCGATGACTACATTCCACTGCCGGTGGCAATCCTACTCAGCCGGTGGTATCTCCCAATGTCCAGGGAAGCAATTCAGAGACTTTGGCAGTCTTCAGAGGGGTAGAGCAGGGAAAACAGCGGCAGTCTATGTATGGCAGTGCACTTCTGAGCAGGACCCGAGCATGCATTGCATTGGGCACTCTTCCCGAGGCGGTTTACTGTTTTTCCTAGCCTAGTTAGTTTGTTAACTATTTAGGCAATTTGTAATAATTAATTAGCTCGTAGTTAATTAATTTGTATTATTCTTTTGGTCCCTCCGAACGAGGGCGAATGTGTAATAAGTGTGGGTGCGTGCGTGTGCATGTCTTCCAACCCCCACTTCTTTCTTCCCTTTTATTTACCCGCTTATGATGGTAGATTAGGGCATGTTTAAATTAGCATACCTTATGCTATGCATGTGTGCATCCATACATTTGTCTTGCATGCACCGGGCTCGGTACATCATGCTAACTGCATTGGTACTTCAATTCCAAATTGAATACGTGCATCAATTGATTGCATTTCACATGTCATGTTTAGGTTAGCCGAGCCTACCCTAATTGCATCCTGTATGTGTTGCATTAGTCAAACTTAACATAAACTAGGACCATGCATGTTTGCTAACTAGTTTATTGTTTTGGCACGGAGTACGATGTAAGTATTTTCATGCTTTAGCATACCGCATGCGTGTGAGTGCTATCATGACAGCATGCTTACCATGTGGCTAATTGCTTATGTGAGATAAACTACTTGAATGCCTGTGGGTGAAGGTTGGATTGTTTGAGTTGGAAAACTCGTTGAAATCCGTATTTTAGCCTACTTGCGAGTAGCAAAATCCAAAGTGTTTTTCAAGACAAACGGATATGCAATGCTTATTTCCAAATTAGGCAATCTAGTCTATACTTGTTTGCTGTGCGCATAACATAGTAATTCTAGGCTAATAACCGGAATAAGAACACATAACGTTTTCAAAATCGGATATCACGGTTAGTAGAGGCCGGTCTTTGGACTGGGCGAGAGGGGGTGCTCATAGCTGACCTTCCCCAATCGTACCCAAGTTCCCGAGCCGAGGCAACTTTGGTGATGACGGACACGTGGCCTTAGGCAAATGAGTCAGGGTTTCCTAAATTTCCCAAAAATAAAATATTTAGGTGGCGACTCTGTATCTGGCAAAGCAGTCCATGTTTGGCACTTCTTTCAAAAAAAAAAAAATAAATCTGTTTTCTGAAAACGATTTGCCGGATTTGGACTCTTTGGTTCAGATTTAGAACCGTGACAACAAAAGGGAGTCCGAACTGTAGCGAGGTCCCCCGCGGACGTGTTTACACACGGGAGTCTGAACTTTAGGGCTATCATATCCGAGGAGACTAAACCCCTCTAAGGAGCACAAGAAAGTAGCTACAGTGTCGTACCTCCCCCATATTTGATTTCCTCCATGAAAGCAAATAAGTTGATTAATAAAGTTTGTAAGGGATTTTTATGCTCTGTGATAAATATGCCAACTATTGATAAAACAAATGTGGATAGCATTCCTATAGTCAAAGATTTTCCAAATGTTTTTCCAAATGATTTGCCAGGGAATTTGATTGGCAAAGAGATTGAGTTTACTATTGAGATAGTACCGGGTGCACAACCAATTTCCATAACCCCATACCGAATGTCGACTATCGAATTGAAGGAATTAAAAACCCAATTACAAGAGTTACTGGACAAAAAATTTATTAGACCTAGCACTTCACCTTGGGGCACTTCAGTCCTATTTGTGAAAAAGTAGGATGGTTCCCTAAGACTTTGCATTAACTACCGTGAATTGAACAAAGTGACAGTAAAGAACAAGTATCCATTGCTATGCATTGATGATTTATTTGACCAATTGCAAGGGGAACAAGTATTTTTCAAAATCGATCTTTGATCCAGATACCATCAACTGAAGGTTAAAGCCAAAGACGTGGAAAAGACTGCCTTCCGAACAAGGTATGACCACTATAAATTTCTTGTTATGCCATTCGGGGTTACTAACGCACCAGCTACTTTCATGGACCTAATGAATAGAATTTTTAAGTCGTTCTTGGATGAATTTGTTGTTGTTTTTATAGACAACATTCTGATCTATACTAAAAGTAAGAGGAACATGAACATCACTTGAGACTGGCTTTACAAACCTTGAGGGAGAGGAAATTGTATGCTAAATTGTCCAAGTGTGAGTTCTGACTGGATAGTGTTATGTTTTGGGGGCTTGTGATAACAAAAGATGGCGTTTCTGTTGATCCGCAAAAGATAGAGGCAGTTGTAACTTGGCCTAGACCAACCAATGTTATCGAAGTCCGTAGTTTCTTGGGTTTAGCTAGGTACTACCGCAGATTTATAAAAGATTTTTCAAAAATTGCCTTGTCACTTACTCAGTTGACACGGAAATGGGTACCCTTCGAATGGACTGATCAGAGAGAGTCAGCTTTTCAAGAGTTGAAGACTTGGCTTGTAACTGCACCAATTCTCATCCTACCTTCAGGTACAGATGCTTTTACCATTTTCAGTGATGCATCTTATAAGGGTTTAGGATGTGTATTAATGCAGAATGGTAAAGTGATAACTTATACTTCCTGACAACTGAGACCACATGAAAAGAATTATCCGACCCATGATATGGAGCTGGCAACAGTGGTATTTGCATTGAAGATTTGGTGCCACTACCTATATGGGGCAACGTATGAGGTATATACGGATCACAAGAGTTTAAAATATTTCTTTACCCAGAAAGAGCTGAATATGAGACAATGGGGATGGTTGGAGCTGATAAAAGATTATGATTTACAAATCTTGTACCATACAGGGAAAGCTAATACTGTTGCTGATGCACTTAGCTGGAAATCCATTGGGAACTTGGCTTGTTTACTTACCGGAAAAAGAGCATTGCTACATGATTTGGAAAGATTTGAAATTGATGTTGTGTTGCGTGAACAAGGCAGGATTTTAGCTGCTATCTCTGCACAGCTGGCAATACTTAAGGAGATCAAATAAAACAATTATAAGATGAATTCCTGAAGAAAGTTATGGATGAAAAGGACTCCAAACCAAGACTGGGTTTCATTTTTGAGAATGATGTGCTAAAATTTCAAGGAAGGCTTTGTGTACCGAATGATGTTGAATTAAATAAACAAATTATGCAGGAGCCACATAGTTCAAAATTTGCCATACATCTAGGGAACACCAAAATGTATCAAGATGTGAAGGAAAATTTTTGATGGCCGGGAATGAAAAGAGAAATTGCTAAATTTGTGTCTAAATATGTTTACAATGCCAAAAAATCAAGGCTGAACATCAACGAGCCGCAGGACTACTCCAACCATTACCAATACCGGAGTGGAAGTGGAAACATATCACTATGGATTTTATTGTTGGAATACCTCGCTCCAATAGAGGTATGGATTCAATTTGGGTAATTGTTGACCGTTTGACAAAATTTCCTTATTTCTTACCTGTCAAAACAATCTATAATGCATATAAGTTGGCTACACTGTATATTAATGAGACTGTTAGATTGCATGGAGTGCCTATTTCAATTGTCTTTGATAGAGATCCGAAGTTCACTTCGAGGTTTTGGCAGAGTTTGCAAAAGGCATTGTGGACTAAGTTGAGATTGAGCAGTGTATATGTAGACACCCTATTTTTGACCGCCCTTAAAACTTGCACGCCACTGATTGATCACTCGATGATGAAAGTTATGTTATGCAAACGTTCGATTTCTTTAACAAGAAGAGCTCTAAATACCAACCTTACACCCATTTTGGACCAAAACTATTTTAGACCTTAAAACCCTCTCTTTCAAAACATTTTTGAAAATGTTTCTACGATGTTCCGAGGCTCGCATTTTGTTTAAAATTGCACTTTTCGAAAAATCAAGTAAGGACAAAGTGAAAATAAATGAAAGAGAGATGAACTCTTTGAAAAATCTTTTAAACATCTCATTTAGAGGTTTGGAGTAGAAGAAAATTAGAGGAGAATGAAGAAAGCTAGTTGGGGGAGAAGTTAGGCATCAATCTGTTAGGACAAAACTAATCAATCTTCACTAAAATAGGAATATCTCTTTGCACACTTAGAATTTAGATGTGAGGCTACCACCATTAGAAATTAGACTTCCAGGGCTTCAATTGAGAGTGAAGAATGACTTGAAACCGAGTCCGAATGAAGGAGATATGTTTGTTTGAAGTTGGGCCTCGAGAGCAAATTTTTGTGGACGGCAAGCCCATTTTTGTGGACAGCAAGCCCCCTTTTGTGGACGGTAGGCCACCACTTCTGGCCTGTCGGCCACTAGTAATTTTGGCCTTTTTGAGTGGTTTGACCCCCTTCACGCCCCTAGTGATGTGCCGGCTACTAGTGGTGTGCGGGCCACAAATAGTGGACGGCCGGCCACCATTAGTGGCCTGCCGGCTACATTTGTGGCTTGTCGGCCATCATTAGTGGCCTACTGGCCACTGGTGCAAAAAAAACAAATATTTTCGTGCCAACTGTTGCTAGCTGTTTGCAGATTGCTCCACCTGTCCCTATATAGATATTTCGACCTGAGGCTCTTGTTTTCTATATATAGAGGACCTTCTCTCTTGGTTTCAAGGTTAGAAAAGTTTGGGAGTTAAAATTCTCTTTAAAATTCTTTCTCTCTATAATTTCTGTCTCTCTGTCTACAATTCTCTATCTCTTTTGCAACTTGCATAGCCTTAGTGCAAACACTCAAAACCAAAACATAGAGAGCTTCTTGCTGAGATGATTTGAGCTTGAATTTGAGCTCTTGAAGCACTTGAGAGTGTGAAATCGGTGGTTTGTAACTTAAGGGTTCATTTCTCTTTAAATGGTATACCTTCTCTTACTTTTGTACCATCTTTACGCCACTTGTTTTCCATCTTTTCTACTGATTTTTGGGCTGTACAAAACCTGTATTTTTTGGGCTGAAACTTGTGGTTTTAAGGCCAATAAGGTTGAGGGGCGGTTCACCCTTCTTTATATCTTGCTCTCAAGGCCTTTACCATTGTGTTTCCCACCTTTACATTATCTTTTTTTGAGCTTTTAAACACTGTTTTTCAGAGTCATCACAGTGGCTAAAATCATATTTTGAAGTCCAAAATTGGAGGGGTTAGCCTCCCCTCCTTGTGTCTTGCTTGCTAGCCTAGTTTGCTCTATGTGTT
Organism: Camellia japonica; assembly: GCA_030407325.1. Lineage (NCBI taxonomy): Eukaryota > Viridiplantae > Streptophyta > Magnoliopsida > Ericales > Theaceae > Camellia > Camellia japonica. Next base: position 71,922,685 of record JAPPVO010000017.1, on the reverse strand, counting down.
AGCTTATTATTCTAGCTATTTTTGTCTTAATTTTAGCATGTTTTAGGATTGTTTTCAGACTATTTTTGGTTGTTAGTTGCATTTGAGCTTTGTATAGCATGCTTCTAGTGTAATTGTTCTCACAAGCTTTGTGTTTTAGGCCTCTAGACACCACTTGTTTGAGTTAATTGCATGTTTTTGTGCTTTTCTCACTTACTTTCAGCACTAATAATCTCTGCAATCTCCCCCCATTTCTTGGCTTTTGTTTTTCTTTGATAGTTGTTTCAAATCTTTTGTTCTTTTAAGCATGAGATTGAGGTTGTCTTTCTTAATGGTTTAATCCTTTTCAAGGGTTCATCATCAATGGCATGACGTCTCTTTCATGCCTTAAGTTAACTCTTGGTTTGGTACTTCACTCCCTTAGAGGACTTTAACTCATTCTTGGAGTTAATGAATGAAAGGATGGTTGGTAATTAAAATGAAGTTAAATGGACTAAAATGGTATAAGATAATCAATTTGGTAGGGTTCAATCGGACGTTAATTGAATCCTTGAGTCTTGAGTTGTTTCATACTCACTAGTGATGAAAACGGCTCAAGATTCATTGTTAACTACTTCCCTTGATCATTCATGATAGGGAGGTGGTTTTTGGAGTCTTGTTTTGTTGTATTTATTGAACTTGCACTTTGGACCATAAGCCATCATGTAATGAAATTGCTTGATTGATGGTTTGTGAACCAATTTTTATCCCTCCTTTGACCTGTTTGCTGATAAGGAGAGGCAAAGTGTGCAGACAACCCTTGAAAATACCGTATTCTTGCTCTGTTTGTCCTCTGTTGCAGCAAGGAAGGACTTGGCTTCAGTGGCTGGCAACCCCTCAGTGTTGGCCGACAACCCCTCACTTCTGGCCTGCCGGCCACCAGTGAAAAATTCAGCAGTGTGCTTCTAAATCAGAGCAGAGTTGATCTGGAGAAGGAAAACAGTGTAAGTGTTGTGCAAGAGAGGCATACATCAGCAAGACAGTGGCTATTTTCGGGTGGAAAACCTTGCATCCTTGTGCATTCCTCATTTCCCGAGGTGGAATAGCTAGTTTAGCATAGTATTTCGTTGTTGTAATTAGTTAATTTCTTGTACGTAATTAATTAATTAGTCTGTTGTTGGAATTGTTTAATTAGTTAACTAGAATAGTTAACTAATTGTTTTTGTAACTAGTAGAATAGTTAATTAATTAGTTAATTAATTTGTTATAATAATTAATTAATTAGCGTAGAATAGTTAGTTAATTTATTTCATTCGGTTTGTAATAAATTAGTTAAGTAGTTTAGCTTAGTTAGTTTATTCATTCGAACTCTCCTGCTCGAGGGCATCAATGTTGTAATAATGTGTATGTCTTCCAACCCCATGTCTTTCTCCTTTTTATTTATCTGCTTTGATGGTTAGATTAGGGGCATCACGTTTCAATTAGCATATCACATGTTTTCATCCATTCATTTGTCTTGCATACATTGAGGCTCGGTTCATTATTCAAACTTGCATTGCCATTTATTACCTCGTTGAATACATTTTTAAACGCATGCTATGAAATTGTTGCGAATAACATGTTAAGTGGCCGAGCCTATTTTAGTTGCACTTTGCATGCATTGCATTAGCCACCTTACATAGTTAGGAATTATGCATATTTTTCTAACTCTTTTTTTTTTATCTTAGCTTGGAGTACTATGTGAGTTTTTAGTGCTTTAGCATACTTGCATAAGTGTGAGTGACTGCCATGACTAGCATGCTTGCCATGAGGCTAAGTGCTTACTTGTTAAACTGTTTGAGTGCCTATGGATGAAGGCTTGTTACTTGAACTGGAATGATTCAATGAATGTACGTTTAGGCCCACTTTGTCAAGTGGCAAATTCATAAACTTTAAGCCCATTTTGTTAAGTGGCAAAATCAAACCCTTTTTGAAAAACAAACATGAAATTGAATTGTTCCAATTCGGGCAAACTAGTCTATACCTTATGTGCTCGTATCACATAGTAAATGCTAGCCTAATAAACTGGAACAAGAGCATATAATGTTGATAAAAATCATATCGTGATTAGTAGAGGATGATCTTTGATCGGGCGTGTGGGGGTAATCAATCTATGACCTTTCCCTCTCGTACCTAAGTTCTCGAGCCGAGACAATCTTGGTGATGACGGACACATGGCATTTGGCATGAGTAATGGGTTTCCTAAATTTTCCCAAAATAAAATATTTAGGTGGCGACTCTGTATCTGGCAAAGCAGTCCATATTTGGCAATTTGATTCAAAATTGATTTTCCAAAAGATTTGCCGGATTTGGACTCTTTGGTGTGTATCAATTTCATATTGCACTTGTGAGATTAGATTCAAAACCGCGGGGGTCCGAACTGTAGGGCTTATATTCGAACTTTCGAAAGGGGGAACGAAAAAGTCGAGCTACAATTTGTGGCGACTCTGCTGGGGAGCTTTAGAGAACTTGACTTGAAATTCATGTTGTGAAATTTCATCTACACTTATATGTTTCTTTGCATTGCATTTGCATTGGTGTGTTTAAGTCACTGTGTTTGCCATTTGCTATTCTTGGACGGTTTGCCGGAGGTTTGCTTGAAAAGCTTGCAAAAAGGTTGACCGGTCACAGGCTTTGCCATGATGGGAACACAACCCTTGGATATGGACTACCACTGTGCCATTTGATCCTCCTTTCACTTCTCGGTGTGAGGTATATTAGGTAGTCTTGCTGAGGTACCCTTTTAATCATTTGGCCTAGTTGCATATCGAAAGCCATAGAGACTGTTCCAAACTAGGACAGGATGCTCACCAAAATATAGGATTGCTTGAAACCGCGTTGTTTGAATAGTGAACCCTAGTTCATGACGAAACTAGGACAGGGTAACCCTAACCTCTCATAGGGATGTTTTGAGTGCTTTTGTGCAAAATGTGAACTCTTTGGGAATGTATGATGCAATCCTCGGAGAGTCTTAATATTGAGGTGATTCCTTTCAAACTTGAGGATCACATTAGAATCAGATTTGGGTCGAAATCTTGGGATTTGTGTTTGATATGAGTGAATTTTTAGCAAAACCAGAACCGGGGCCAAAATTATATCTTGCTTTGTTTTGACTGGCATACCCGGTATCCTAATCTAGTGAGAGGCATTCGTTTCTTAATGTCAGGTTTGACTGAGCCAGAGAAAGAGCAGTACATGCCTTAACCCATCAATATCCATCCCATCCCAGAAAAATAACCTATTCAATAAGGGTTCAATCCATCTGACCCCCAAAAGGCCAGCTCAGAAAAGATCCAATCAATGCCAAAAGACCAATTCTAAAGCACCCAATCCAGTCAAACCTATCTAAACTAATCCAGTTCAGATACATCAAGTATAACTAGGTTGAAATCCTTGTTAGTAAACTCTCAACTTACACCCATCCATTTCCCCTGATCGCCAACTCAGTAGACCCGTGATGACACAGAGTTCAGAAAAAGTTGTGGCCATGATAGTAGCCTTAAACCAGGGAATTGCCATGTAGGATGAGACCAATGCTAAAATGCAACGCCTATCTGGGGCATCTATTATACATCCAGTACTGGGCTCCCAGCCGAACTTTGACCCATCTACACCAGCTGAAGATTTGCAGAGTCCAGATCCTCGAGAAGTGTTAGCTCAAGCTCAAGTTTTTAGACCCATAGTAGCCTTAAAGTAGGGAATTGCCAAGCAGGATGAAACCAATGCTAAAATGCAACGCCCATCTAGGGCATCTACTATACATCCAGTACTGGGCCCCCAGCTGAACTTTGACCCATCTCCACCTGCTGAAGATTTGCAGAGTCCAGATCCTCGAGAAGGGTTAGCTTAAGCTCGAGTTTTCAGACCCTTGGAGAAGCCTAATGAGGGGCTTTATCCCCTTGATTTTGATGATCTCGACCCAATCTCATTAAAAATTGCTAACCTTGAGAACCAGTTCAAAAAGGCACCGGGAATTAACTCGATTCTCGACATTGAGGATGGGTACACCGAGATTGCCGTAAGGCTCCCAGACAGATTCAAAATGCCACACATTGACCGTTTTGACAGGTCTGGAGATCCTATGGTACATATTTAGCTTTTCTTGGACGTCCTGAAACCGATGGGTCTGACTAAGCCACAGAAACTCTCTCTGTATGGAAGAACCCTATCGGGTATAGCAGCTACTTGGTACGCCAAGTTGGAGGATACAGTGAAGCAGAATTGAGAAGAATTGGCTGAGGCATTTGTCAATCGGTATTCTTACAATACCCAAATTGAAATGACCACTCAAGAGCTTGAAGCAACCCACCAGAATCCTACAGTCTTTTGTAGAATTTGTTGCAAGGTGGAGAGCAAATGCAACACAGATGATAGATCACCCTTCTGAGAGGGACCAAGTGCGGATAGTGGTGCAGAACCTTGAGCCTAATATGTTGCAAAAATTGATAGTCGCTCCACTATTCACTTTCAAAACTTTTCATGAATTAGGGGTTCAGATTGAGAGTGCATTCAACAAAGGGATTATTCCCAGAACAAGCGAACCAACAAGGAGGGTTTTTGCCGGGAGTACTAGTGCTAGCAATAGCACTATTCCCAAACCCATTGAAATCAATACCGTCGCTACTGCCGACCCTTTTGCCAAATCCAACCCACAAATAACCAGCCCAACCTGAGCTCAAGGAAGAACTTTCACCCCCCTCTATATGAGCCTAACCAACGCACTAAAAGTCCTGATGGAAAAAGGGTATCTCAAAGCCCTTGATCCCTAACCTCTTCCTGACCCACTCCCTACTAGACATAACCCCACCAAATACTGTGTGTATCATCAGCAACGCGGTCATGGCACTGATCATTGCTACCACCTTCGTCATGAGGTTCAGAATCTCATCGACAACTAGATAATAGCTCCACCTCAAGACCCCAATGTTACCACCAACCCACTTCCCATTCATGACCAAGTACCTCTTTCTCACCTTAACTGCATCCATACACTGCCATCTACCTTCAATCCCAGCATATACATCACCCTGGCCCATTTACCCAAACCTGAGGTGTTCATTCCAGAAAGCACTGACTTATGCATGATCGATGCACCTAATCCGGTTTAAGTACGCCAAGGGTGCCAAATGGGTGAACCCACTACTGTTGAAATGTTGGGAATAATTGAAGACCTTCAAGGAACGATGGAAGATTTAACATTTGGGGTTTCAATCCCATCACCAAGCTCCCCAATCTTGGGGCGAGCTGCAGTTGAAAAGGGCCAACATAAAACTATCTCAAGTTTAGGTAATGACAGATCAACAACAAATAGGCCTCACTTCGATATAGCCACCCAATTCCTTGGCCAAGCAGAAGCAAGAACAAAGCCGGGATAAGTATTGATCCTTATGCGCAACTTCAGTGGGCTATTAAGACTTTGAAGGTCAAAGGGTTGAACAGACAGCAAGTGCTTGCAGTTGTTGCAAAAACTGTGGATTACACTTTTGTCACTTAGGGTGACAGCATTTTGAATTAGAGGGCAAACAATGGAAAGGGATGCTTTACCAGAAATACACATCCTAATTCTAGTTCCAAGCCCATGAATACTCGATCAACACCCGCCAACCCATTTGCCAATGTTTCTAAACCTAGTGCTTCCTCCTTCCCGAAACGAACCTTCACCCAACTCCATATGAGCCTAACATGTGCACTGCGGGTATTGATGGAGAAAGGGTATCTCAAACCGCTCAATCCTCGACCTCCCTAATCCTCTCCCACCTAAACATGACTCTACCTAATATTGCACATTCCACCAGCGGTATGGTCACCTTACTGATCGTTGCTTCTGCCTTTGCTAAGAAATTCAAGACCTGATTGACAAAAAAGGTCATCACCCCACCTGAAAATCCCAAAGCTGTCAATAACCCTCTCCCTGATCGCAATAGATTGCCATTCCATAATATAAAACCCACCTACAGCTTGCCAACAACTAGCCATTACCCTAGCCAACACAGCATACCCGCCACTAAGCTTAAACCCACTGTGATCATTCCTGAATCTTCTGATTCCAATCTGAGCAAAAGGAACAAAATCTTTGAAGGGATGGAAAGTTTACTCAATCTTGGCAAGTTCAAGCTTGATGAAGTAGTGATGCCAACACTAGTGGTTGGAATGATGAACCTCAGTCTCAGTTAGGGGAATTGTTGAAAGCACTTGGAAAGGACCTTCTGAACTAGGGGCATGGTGTGAAACAACAATTGTTTCGGTCAAGAAGATGTGTGGGGACAACATAATTGAGACGCTTAGTCTGTGAGACTCAGTTTAAAAGTTTGAAATCAATCCTTCTGGGTGTAGATGTGTATTGCTGAATTAAAGGTAGGTTTGGAACTTCCCGTGGGCTACTTGAAGTTGTTTTTGAAATTCTGTAGATGGACTTGGAGAAGGAAAACCCCTTTTTTTTGGTCTCAGAAATGCTTATTTTGTTTTGAGTTGTGTTCTGCAAATAGTTATGTCGTGAATTTTATTTTCTTTGTCTTTTCTTGCATTGTTGCGTCAGTTGAGTCTTTGCCTTCGAGTTGCTCTGGTGTACCCTTAGGTCTTCATCTTTATAAGAAAGTGGGAGTCAAGTTTCTGATCATTTTATTGTGCCCATAGTGATGCATGTGTGACCTTTCACAAATAGAAAAAGGCTTTGAATTTGTTTTTGAATTTGTTTTTTGAATGAGATTCTGTTAATGAGCTCAAATATTGAGAAGGATCCCTTGAATGGTTGGAGTGAATTTTCACTTATCAGCGCAAAGTCATTCATGATTTTAAAAATTTTAAGCTGTTTCTTTTGCAAAACTTATGAAGATAGGTTTAGAGTTATGCATGGTATTTTACATTGTCCTACGGATTCTCTTCACCGTTATGCAATCATTTTGGCAAGCACAAGGTGATTTTCAGACCTACAAGTACAAGGCGGCTTTCAGACCTCACAAATCATAGAACTTCTCCCCTGCTGTTTTCATTATTTCAAAGAGAAAGAAAGGAAAAAAGAAAGAAAAAGAAAAGAACAAAATGAAAGAGAGAAGAAAAAGAAAAAAGAGAAAAAAGAAAAAAGAAAAAAGAAAAAGAAAAAAAAGAAAAAAGAAAAAAAAAGGAAAAAGGAAAAAAAGTCAACCATTAAGCCATGGGCACCAATTGGAATGAAATCAAATCAACTGTGAGGAAGGGAACTTCTGTCTGAATTCGAGGAAGCCGATGCAAGAAACTACCGCATTGCAAGAAGAGTCAATTTTGCAAATGCGGTGAAAAGAAAGGAAGAAAGCATGCATAAGAGAATGGAGAACCAAGCTCAAATCAAGGCAAAGCCAGTTCTAGTGTTAGGGCAAGGATAACTATTGATCAAATTCACCACAAATGTTGTAACATTATCCTTAAGAGGCTCGCTAGGCCGAAAACCTGAAAGGGCGACCTAGGCAAAAGTTAGAGCATGAAAAAAAATGAGAAATCAAAAAAATATATAGCTCGCAAGGTTGAAAACCTCGAAGGGGTGACTTTGGCAAAAGTTAGAGCACAAAAGGAGAGTATCAATACCCGAGTGAACCTTAGCCAAGAACTACATTGACCTGATTCCTATTTTTGGGATACGTAGGCAACTTCATCCTGAAGTTCGGTCTCAACCATATCTATCTCATTCATCTTAACCCAATCAGCTTGCCTATTCACGTTGTCAGCTCCACATCAATCCATGAGCTACACCGACTGCTGTGCATATCATATACTTGCATTGGGTAAGAAAGAACTAACTTGAATCAGCAAGTGGAGAAATTTTCAATACTTGAACTTATCAGTAGAATCTCTATCTTGAGAAAAAAAGAATCAAAACTCAAGTTTTGCGAAATTGATTTCTAAAGAGAACATAAGTAGTACAAGGTGCACTATGAATGATTAGTTATCTTGAGTCATTTTCTACTTTTAGGTCAATTATGAGTTCTGTTGTGTTGTGCTTGGTGTTTGTTTTAGTCTGAGCTCTGTATCCAGTCACCAAAGCATGTCATTCTGTATCAAGTCACCATAGTATGCCACTCTTTGTCGAGTCATCATAGCATGTATGTCGCTCAAAAGCACTCTTCATCGACTCACCCTAGTGAGTCTATTGCTCAAAAGTTCAACAGAGTGGCATGGTCAAAATGAGTGGCATGGCCAAAATTCCATACACGAATGTTCACTCCAAACTCGAAAACAAGTCCATGTGTGGAATTCATAAACAAACTGAGAGTGTCCATACAAGGGGCATCGTGTTCATGATCATTGCAAAGCGCATATGAGGAATCTATCACTGCTATGGAGGAGACTAGAGTAAATTCTCAAAACATGCTGGAGCAGAGGAGAAGCATGAGTCTGATGGGTTAACAACTGATCCGATGATCCCCATTAGTTATGTCTACATAATGGTGAAAACAGTGGCCAGTGGCTGGACACTAGGAGTAATTTTCAGTGCATCTGATCGGGCCATCAATCGAACAAGGGGCATGAACCCAACCGTTGGCCAATGGCTGGACACTGGGGGCAATTTTCAGTGCATCTGATCAGGTCATCATTTGAACAAGGGGCATGAATCTACCTTTCTCTCAGTCTGCCGAAGCCATTTGTTGGGCACTTTCCCCTGGATTAGGGTGGTTTGCCCCCTATGTTCATTCTAATATGATTCATCTTTTGAAAGTTGTCTCCAACCATTTCAAAAGTCTCTTGGGATTGCCATTTTTCCTCTGATTAATGCTTGTGTTTTGTATTATGCCTGCATACACTCTGGTTGAGTTGAATTGAGTGATTGGTTGCCCTTGCTCTTAACTTTATTCTGTACTTAAACAGAGTTTTGTCGAGTTGCCTCCCTTTGTGTTGCATTTCAATGAGTTGTGGCAAGTTTCCCTATACTCATTTCATAAGGTACATGATGCATTATGCCGAGTACTGTGCATTTCCCTCTGCATTCCATGCATCGCTCACCTGTATCGCACTATTTTGTGCATTTCATTTTACATCGCATTGTTTTGTGGACTTTGTATCACACTATCCTATTCACTTTGTATCACACTTTTTTGTGCACCATTGCATTGTCTTGTGCATGGCACTATTTTGTGCACCACTCGCACTGTTTTGTGCACCTCATTCGCACTGTCTTGTGCATTCGCATCTATTTCGTGCATTAATTTGTGCATTCTAACTTGTATCACACTGTCTAGTGCATGTCAACTTACATCGCACTGTCTAGTGTATTTCAACTTACATTGCACTATCTAGTGCATTTCACTTGCATCGTACTATCTAGTGCATTTCAACTTGCATCGTACTGTCTTGTGCACCTTGTATCTTTGTATCGCACTATCTTGTGCACTCCCTTGGTCTAGGAGACCTTAAACCCTCTAAAGGTGCAATTCCTTTGGTGTTTGTCGTACCCGAATGACTTCCGGTGGTCTGGTATAGCCACTTGCCTGTGTTTGCGGTGAGTTCCTAGGAGATCAACTGAGGCGGTGAAAACTAGAGTTCGAGTGGCCGAGACCTAGAATGCAAAGGTTCAATATTTTCGAGACTAAAGTCTGGTTTAAATACCCAGGGATGTATCCTCGGCTTCAAATCTATATGGCAGCCCCATAGGTTGAAGTAGCTTGTATGCGCCTTAATTCTAGATACTGAACCAACGTAGTCTGTCACCTTGTTGAAAAATAAGCAAAGTTGTGAATATAGCCAGAAAGAAAAGTAGTACCTGTGGTTTTGAAGTGCAACCAAGACGAAGAGGAAAATCCCAGCAGCATAAAGTGAGTCATCGCTGATTGCCCCTGTAAGGTACTTTCTAAAGCATCACTTCCTAGCTACATCATCATATCCATTATAATCTATTACTTCTATCACATTGCATAAAGAATTTATCATATGTATCTACTTCACTATCCATTTTATTACCATTTTATTACCTGCATATAGACTCATACCATTTTATCGCCTCCATCCTTTCTATGTTAAGCTTAGTTTGGCATGTGCACATACCTTTCCCTCATTAAAGCATGGTTTTGTGATGTGCCAGTACCCATGGTATGCTGAGGCCAGTATTGAGGGTGTCAACACCTTTTTTGTGTTGGACGTAGTCTGTTTTGTGTCCATGCCTTTTCTAGACAAGATGTGGTTCGGCTTGCGCTCCTTATTCACTGCATCCATTGCATTGTACTTTGTCTTGTTGCATTCAACATTTAGGATCATTATCTTTCCTCAGCAGATCATTCCCCACTTATATCATCCCACCCAATTACTTGTACTCTTTCTCTTTCTACGAAAAACATAGTTTTTCATGTGCTCGCACCCTTTTCACGTTGAAACATGGTTCTGTTATATGTAAGCATCCATGCTACGCTGAGGCCAGTATTGAGGATGTAGGCACTTAGCCTGTGTTAGACGTCATTTGGCTGTGCCCACTTCTTTTCTATATAAAACGTAGTTTGATTTGCATCTCCGTCTCTTTATGGTATTTGTGTTGTTTTGCACTGCTTGTGGTTTGATTAGTTCGTTACCTTGTATATCATTACATTGTTTTATTACATTGTGTATCATTTCCCATTCTGCCCCTGAACTACGCTGATTTGATTCCTTGCAACGGAATTCGTAGGCAACCCTCGGGTTCAACCAACAGCATCTGCGTTTTGTTTGTTTGCCCAAGTCTAGCAGCCTTGTCAAAATGGGTCGTCTTCAGGCTTTGACATTCACTCACGTCATTTCATGACTTCAAGCTCTGTCAAAGAGGGGCAACTGCAGACACTCCAATTTTGACCGTCCTTAAGACATGGGCTCCACTGATAGATCACTCGATGATGAAGTTATGCTATGCAAACGTTTGATTTCTTCAGCAAGAAGAGCTCTAAATCCCAACCTTACACCTCATTTTGGACCAAAACTATTTTAGACCTTAAAACCCTCTCTTTCAAAACATTTTTGAAAATGTTTCTACGATATTCCGAGGTTCACATTTCGTTTAAAATTGCAGTTTTCAGTAAATCAAGTAAGGACAAAGTGAAAATAAATGAAACGAAGGTGAACTTTTTGAAAAATCTTTTAAACATCTCATTTAGAGGTTTGGAGTTGAAGAAAATTAGAGGAGAATGAAGAAAACTAGTTAGGGGAGAAGCTAGGCATGAATCCGTTAGGACAAAACTGAGCAACCTTCACTAAAATAGGAATATCTCTTTGCACACTTAGAATTTAGATGTGAGGTTTTTACCATTGGAAAGTAGACTTCCGGGGCCTCAATTTAAAGTCAAGAATGACTTGAAACCGAGTTCGGATGAAGGAGATATGTCCGTTTGAAGTTGGACCTGGAGGGCATATTTTTGTGGAGGAGAAGCCCCCTATTGTGTACGGCAGGCCACCACTTTTGGCCTGGCGGTGTCTAGTAATTTTGGCCTTATTGAGTTGTTTGACCCCCTTGACCCCCCTAGTGATGTGCTAGCCACTAATGGTGCACCGGCCACAAATAATGGACGACCGACCACCATTAGTGGCCTGCCAGGCACTGGTGCAAAAAAAAAAAAAAAATAGTTATTTTCATGCCAGTTGTTGCCAGCTGTTTCCAGATTGCTCCACTTGTCCCTATATAGATATTTTGACCTAAGACTCTTGTTTTCTATATAGAGGACCTTCTCTCTTGGTTTCAAGGTTAGAAAAGTTTGGGAGTTAAAATTCTCTCTAAAATTCCCTGTCTTTACAATTCTCTCTCTCTTTTGCAACTTGCATAGCCTTAGCACAAACAATCAAAATCAAAACATAGAGAGCTTCCTGTTGAGATGATTTGAGCTTGAATTTGAGCTCTTGAAGCACTTGAGAGTGTGAAATTGGTGATTTGTAACCTAAGGGTTCATTCCTCTTCAAAGGGTATACCTTCTCTTACTTTTGTACCATCTTTACACCACTTCGTTTTCTATCTTTTCTACTGATTTTTGGGTTGTATAAAACCTGTATTTTTTGGGCTGAAACTTGTGGTTTTAAGGCCAATAAGGTTGAGGGGTGGTTCACCCTTCTTTATATCTTGCTCTCAAGGCCTTTACCCTTGTGTTTCCCACTTTTGCATTATCTTTTTTTGAGCTTTTAAACACTATTTTTTAGAGTCATTTCAGTGGCTAAAGTCATGTTTTGAAGTCCAAAATTGGAGGGGTTAGCCTCCCCTCTTTGTGTCTTTCTTGCTAGCCTTGTTTGCTCTATGTGTTAGCTTATTATTCTAGCTATTTTTTTCTTAATTTCAGCATGTTTTAGGACTGTTTTTGGTTATTAGTTGCATTTGAGCTTTGTATAGCATACTTGTAGTGTAATTGTCCTTACAAGCTTGGTGTTTTAGGCCTCTGGACACCACTTGTTTGAGTTGATTGCATGATTTAGTGCTTTTCTCACTTATTTTCAGCACTAATAATCTTTGCAATCTCCCCTCTTTCTTGGCTTTTGTTTTTCTTTGAGAGTTGTTTCAAACCTCTTGTTCTTTTAAGCATGAGATTGAGGTTGTGTTGCTTAATGGTTTAATCCCTTTCAGGGATTCATTATCAATGACATGACATCTCTTTCATGGCTTAAGTTAACTCTTGGATTGGTACTTCACTCCCTTAGAGGACTTTAACTCATTCTTGGACTTAATGAATTAAAGGATGGTTGGTAATTAAAATGGAGTTAAATGGACTAAAATGGTGTAAGATAATCAATTTGGTAGGGTTCAATCGGACATTAATTAAACCCTTGAGTCTTGAGTTGTTTCATACTCATTAGGGATGAAAACGGCTCAAGATTCATTGTTAACTACTTCCCTTGAATGGCACTCCGACGATCAAGTCAGTAATTATCTCTCAAAGATAGCCGATTGTGCTCAACTCACAAGAAAGAACTTACTGCCTACAATATATCACACATAAAAAACATACCTTAGACCCATGAGGGTGCCCTGTTTATATAGCCAGCACTGACTTGATCCCTGTAGAAGCCTAACTTCAATGGACTCAGGCTCAATGCTCGTCTTGGACTCTTAACTAGATAGGGATAAACTCCTTAAGAGCTCTATCTTTATCCAAACTAAGATCCTTCCCTGTTCTAGGACTCTTGTCCTTTATCCAGTCATCCCGGATTCCAATATCCACGCAGGTTACCTCAACCTAGCCAAGATCACCTCGGCGCCATGACCAGGCCATGTGGCACCTCAGCTGACACCCGGGCGTCACCTTGGCCATGTGCTATCATTCACAAAATATGTCCCCACAATTGCCCCTTAGGTTCTATTACCTCGGCAATCTGATAGGGAGGTGGTTTTTGGAGTCTTGTTTTGTTGCATTAATTGAACTTGCACTTTGGTCCATAAGCCATCATGCAATGAAATTTCTTGATTGATGGTTTGTAAACCAAATTTTGTCCCTCCTTTGACCTGTTTGCTGATAAGAAGAGGCAAAATGTGCAGACAACCCTTGAGAATACCCTAGTCTTGCTCTGTTTGTCCTCTGTTGCAGCAAGGAAGGACTTGGCTTCTGTGGTCAGCAACCCCTTAGTGTTGGCCAGCAACCCCTCAGTTCTGGCCTACTGGCCACCAGTGAAAAATTCAGCAGTGTGCTTCTAAAGCAAAGCAAAGTTGATCTGGAGAAGGAAAACAGTGGATGTTTTCGGGTAGAAAACCTTGCATCCTTGTGCATTCCTCATTTCTCGAGGTGGAATAGCTAGTTTAGCATAGTGTTTCATTGTTGTAGTTAGTTAATTTCTTGTACGTAATTAATTAATTAGTTTGTTGCTGAAATTGTTTAATTAGTTAACTAGAATAGTTAATTAGTTGTTTTTGTAATTAGCTATAATAGTTAATTAATTAGTTAATTAATTTGTTGTAATAATTAATTAATTATCTTAGAATAGTTAGTTAATTTATTTCATTCGGTTTGTTATAAATTAGTTAAGTAGTTTAGCTTAGCTAGTTTATTCATTCGGACCCTCCTGCGCGAGGGCATCAACGTTGTAATAATGTGTATGTTTTTCATCCCCACGTCTTTCTCGTTTTTATTTATCTGCTTTGATGGTTAGATTAGGGGCATCACGTTTCAATTAGCATATCGAATGTTTTCATCCATTCATTTGTCTTGCATACATTGAGGCTCGGTTCATCATTCAAACTTGCATTGTCGTTTATTACCTCATTGAATACATGTTTAAACGCATGCTATGAAATTGTTTTGAATAACATGTTAAGTAGCCGAGTCTATTTTAGTTGCATTTTGCATGCATTGCATTAGCCACCATGCATAGTTACGAATTATGCATATTTTTCTAACTCTTTTGTTTTATCTTAGCTTGGAGTACTAGGTGAGTTTTTAGTGCTTTAGCATACTTGCATTAGTATGAGTGACTGCCATGACTAGCATGCTTGCCATGAGGCTAAGTGCTTACTTGTTAAACTGTTTGAGTGCCTGTGGATGAAGGCTTGTTGCTTGAATTGGAATGATTCAATGAATGTACGTTTAAACCCACTTTGTCAAGTGGCAAATTCATAAACTTTAAGCCCACTTTGTTAAGTGGCAAAATCAAACCCTTTTTGAAAAACAAACATGAAATTGAATTGTTCCAATTCGGACAAACTAGTCTATACCTTATGTGCTCGTATCACATAGTAAATGCTAGCCTAATAAATTGGAACAAGGGCATATAATGTTGATAAAAATCATATCATGATTAGTAGAGGCTGATCTTTGATCGAGCGTGCGGGGGTAATCAATCCATGACCTTTCCCTCTCGTACCTAAGTTCCCGAGCCGAGACAATCTTGGTGATGACGGACACGTGGCCTTTGGCACGAGTCATGGGTTTCCTAAATTTCCCCAAAATAAAATATTTAGGTGGCGACTCCGTATCTGGCAAAACAGTCCATTTTTGGCAATTTGATTCAAAATCGATTTTCCAAAAGATTTGCCGGATTTAGACTCTTTGGTATTTATCAATTTTGTATTGCACTTGTGAGATTAGATTCAGAACTGCGGGAGTCCGAACTGTAGGGCTTATGTTCGAACTTCCGAAAGAGGGTGCGAATATATCATCCATAGACAGATGGCCAATCAAAAAGGACAATACAGACTTTGGACGACATGTTACGCATGTGCGTATTTGATTTTCAAGGGAATTGAGAAACTCATTTGCCTTTAGTCGAATATGCGTACAACAACAACTTTTATTCCCACATTGGCATGGCACCATACGAGGCTTTATATGGCAGAAAAAGCTGATCACCAATTTTTTGGGCAAAGGTTGGAGATAGACCTTTGTTGGGACCCAAAATTGTGCAAGAAACAACGAAAAAAGTAAAGTTAATTCATCAACAGTTGAAAACAGCACAGAGCCAACAGAAAAGCTACGCGGATGTTCGTAGACGGGATAGAGAATATGAAGTGGGAAACCATGTCTTTATTGAAGTCAATCCGATGAAAGGGAGACTTGTTTTGGAGCCAAGGGCAAGTTGGCACCTCGATACATTGGGTCATATGAGATCATTGAAAAGATTAATCTTGTAGCATATCGGGTAGCTCTTCCTCCTGATATGGAACACATGCACAATGTATTTCATATTTCCATGTTACGGGAATACCTTCGGGATCTACTTCATGTCCTTGAGCCTACCCACGTGCTTTTGACTGAAGATTACACTTATGAGGAGCGGCCCATTCGGATTGTTAACCGTCAGATCAGGAAGTTAAGAAATATGGAGATTTCGTTAGTGATAGTCGATTGGCAAAATCACAGTGGAATTTATGCGACTTGGGAAAGAGAAGAAGATATGAAGAGAAGATATCCTGAGCTCTTTCCATTAGACCCTACACTCTTCTCGAAAGAAGGTAATTAAGTTTGGAGGACCAAACATCCTAAGGGGAAGAGACTGTAATAACCACTGTCTTAATTAACTGCTAATTATGTGAATTGCCTTAACTATATGTTTACCTATTCAGTAATTGCTATGTGTTATGTTCCATGTGCTATTTGACTTGTATTATAGTCAACAGATATGATAGATTGTGAAATGAACCTGTCTGAATCATTAAACCATAAGGTTAAAATTAAATGTTGGGACTTGGTGATTAGAGCCTAATTCACATAAATATTGGAATTAAGCATAGGAATAGTAGAATTTATTAATTTAAACCTAAGGTTATGATCAAGCTTAATTGGAGTTGAGGGAATTGGAGACTAGTTACACTCCCTAAGCTATTCACCCATTTAATAAAAGAGGGAGGGAGAGTTAGGGCTTTTGTAGAAAGAGAGTTCTAGAAGGAAAAGAGAGAGAGCTTAGGGAAGAAGACTAAGAAGATAATCAAGGGGATTAGGGTCAATCTTCAACATTGCCACTATCAAAGGTAAGAATCCTTCTCTAAATCCATGAGATTGAGTTAATTTACACATGAGAGATCATAGAATCTAAGTGGACTATTGGATGGTGTAAGTTCATAGTAAGAACCCTAAAGAGAGAACTTGTGGGAAATAACTTAAAATCTTGTCATACATGACGTTATTCATGATCAATCACTTGTTTCTTGCATGATTCTTGAAGATGGAGGAAGGAACTCCATGGATTTTGAGTTTGGAATTTAACATTTGCATAGTTGTTGATTTTTGCACTTTAATTCTAGGTTTTTGATCTTTAAATGGGAATTTGAGTTTTGTTTTAAAGTTATGATTTTGTTTGAAGTTAGAACTATGAATTGGATGGTGTTTTTGAGGGGTTTTGGCCTTGTTTTTCATAAATTTGGAGTTGGTTTTTGCAAAAGGGAAAGGTCCATTTTTAGCAGATTTTCGAACTGGTTTTGCACCCAAACCACTTGAGCAGCCTAAGCCGTCGCACGAATGGCCAAGTCCTTTTTCTCAACTTTGCATTTTGTTTTCTTGCTGCTAGTGAGGCTGGGTTGCCACACGAGCAGCTTGACCACCGCATGAGCGGCCGAAACTGATTGCTAGTGCGGCCGGACCACTATACGAGTGGCCGGGCCTAAATGGCATTTTGCTCGCATGAGCGACCCAAGCCACCGCACGTGCAGTCAACAGGGCCGGCTTAGTTTTGTTTTCTTCTTGTTTTCTCCACTTTTGGGCCCCCATTTGCATACTTTCCAAGTGTTTTTCATATTTATTTGCATCTCATGAGCACGATGAAAATTATTAAATGAAAAAGTAAAGATTAGAGACTAAGTAATGACTAGATCGAATAAGTTATGAATTGACTACATGAAAGGATTGTCTTGTGAATTGTTGTGCTTGCATGTGTCTACGTAGGTCGAACGCCGCGTCCTACCCACGTGTTCCAATGAGCCAACTATGAGTAACAACCTTGTAGGGATATGTTCAATTATAAGTATTTTCTGATTTATACTATACTCTGTTTCTGAAATGATTCTTTCTGCTTAAATGAATGATTGTCCTGTTTTTCTAAATTGTATTCATGGCATCCTTAGCATCTGTCTACTGTTACTGTTACAGAGATCTCTGTCAGTTCCATTTCTTGGAACTTCTGTTTACTGTATTGATGGCACATCCATCAATTCTGATTCTTCGGTCTTTATGACCATCTGTACTGTTCTGCTATTAGATGTACCATGTATGACTGATATGCTTTCTGTATGAAATATAAATCTACTAAGCAAATGATTCTGATTTTCTGTTTACTGCTATAATTAACTGATTTGGATTGCAGTAGGACATCATTCATAACCTCTTTACACTGTTATTATTCACTTGGGCTTTAGCTCATACTTTTATCTATGTATGTCGGTGATCAAGTGTAAGAAGGGACGTAGTGGCGTTGACCTAGCCTCTGTTTTGTCAAGCCAACCTCTGTTCCTCACCGTAAGGTTCCCACCGGTCAAGTGTCAAAGTTTTTGGGTGGTTTGGGATCCACCCTTTTGTGACTGGCTCTAATGATATGAATGTTTTCCTTGACTTTTGTGCATCTTTTGTTAACGAATTTAGTTTTGTTTTTGGGTTCCTAGCTTGATATGGACTGATGTACATATGTATATATATAAGTTCATTTTGTTCCATTTAAGTCGTCACAGTTCGTTGGACGTTTTATCACTACAACAAAACTGATTTTTTACGGCACCACATTAATGACATACAATAAATGCACGTCATAGTTTCTCACTTTTATGACTTGCTTTTTTTGCACGTCGTAAATAATTTTCCAATCACGGTGTGTCTATTGTGTAGGCCGTGAATGGTTATAACGATGGTTTTTTTACGGCTTGCAATGTTTGCCGTAAATAATAAAACTTTCTATGACATGCATATGGCATGCCATTAATACATTAACTATACATGACACACATACGCCAGCCGTGAAAAGTATTGCACTTTTAATAGCGCACACAATGCCTCATGTTAAAAGTATTACACTTTTTATGACGCACACATCGCTTGCCGTTAAAAGTATTGCCTTTTTATGACGTACAATGCATGTCATCAATTGTATGTTTAAAAAAAAAAAAAAAAGCGCCAAAATAAAATTTTTGGCGCCATTTCACCAAATATATATATATATATATATGTGGAGAAGTGATTCGGAAATACTCTTCAGATCCTGGAGGGCGTTTGTGATCCTCAGCTAGCCACCTCAAAAAGAATGAACACTCCGGTCAAGGGTGCCGGAATTAGCACTCCGATGGATAAGTCAGTATCCACTCTTTGGTTACTTATGTCTTAAGTTACACTTGTTTTTTCTTACATACCCCGCGTTAGATGACACTTTCCTTATTTATAGTCCTCCTTGATGTTGACGGCTGGGCCCATTTTTATTCCAATGAATAATCCCTCATTCGGCTAACTGTTCGTACTCGGTTGGGTCTACAGCTGACTATTCGGCTTATCTGGTTATTCGGCCTTCGTGCGTTATAGAATTTATTAGGCCCCCACAATTGCCCCCCAAACATCCTATTAACGTTAGTTAATCGGCATGTTTGGTCCTTGGACCTAGAGAGTCAGAAAATACGGCAGTATCCCTTACGCCAATACAAGCGTCAGGGCGCCTACTACTTTTGAGCATCATTACAGTTTCCCGCCCCTTCGTACATTTCACTCATTTAATACGATTTGAAACCGTGTTGTCTTTTCGTCTGTATGTTCTTTCTTGTGTGCTCAAGATTTCTCGTTGCCTATCAGTTCAACTTCCTCGCTTCTCGCCTTCTACAACTTTTTTCCGCTCTTCATTGTCTTCCTCATTTTTTGTAAGTTTCTCGTTCTTCCACCTCGACTCTTTTTTCTTTGTTTGCTTGTTGTGTAGAGTGTCCGTTTTTCATGCTGTGATGGCCAAACATCTGAGAGCCCTTCTTTCCGCGGAGCGAGTCTCTGGTTTCCATCGCCACTTTTCTATTCCTGACGATGTTCATCTATCACTTTTGGCAGAGAATGTGATTGACACGAAGAGGACTGATGAGAGTACAATCATCTTTCCTTTCCTGTCAATCGCGGAGGGCATAGTCCGTTTCCCCCTTCATCCTCTTTTAAGGGTTGTCCTTCATTATTGGGGTTTAATCCCTTCTCAGCCAAACGTAAACTTTTTCCGAATAATAATGGATATTATAGAACTAAACCGGCGCCTTAGGCTTAACCTAGGAATCCCTGCCATTCAGCACTGTTATGTCTTCGCCAAATCCTCTGGACGGTAGGGGCACTACTTTATCAGGGCCAAGGACACCGACCATCACTTGGTCACTATGCTTGCCAGCTCTGGCAAGCGAGTTAACGATGTTATGGTTGTAGTTCACGGACACTGGGAATTCGGCAAGGGCAAAGATCGCCAAGGTCTAGTGCCCAGGCGAAGGGGCGAACCAGGTAGCCATTTAAACCCCCCAATGAATTTTTATTAAAATTCTGGTTCAAATTCCAAGTGTTTACCGTTTTATTTGTGCAGGAAACAATTTGAAGAAAATTCTAGTTTCAGCGGACGACGCCGCACTTGCACAGATTAAAACGGTACTCCAGTTCTTTGGTCGTCTGAATCTCTAGAAACAAGGGAGGGCGGCCCAAATTCTTTTTAGATACGAGCCGACCTACACTACTTTCTCGGCCACAGAAAATATTCCGATTCCAAGTGGTGAACAACACCTTACGGCACTTGTTTTTCCCAGCTTCAAGAATCTTAGGCAGGTCGGTTTTGAGGCTTCAGACTCAGAGTCGGCAGACGAACAAGCAGCGGGAGTCACTAAGCAGCCGAATCAACCACCTTTGGACAGATTCGACGGACTAGAGGGGGAGGTTGATGCGGCACTAAATTTGGCTTTTGAGGAAGTCGGCCTCAGTCAACCATCTACTTCTGGCCGAGCGGATGCGCCCTTTGAGGACATTTTCCCTAACCCGGCTCCTACTTTGACAACATGACTGGTGAGTCGCTCACTCAATTGGCCAGACGAAAAAATGTTGAAAGGATGGCTACCCGTAGGAGGGCCGAAGTCGAGCAAAACGAGCCTTCATTCCCTCCACCCGATGCTAGGGAAGAAACTCCTCCACCTGCTCTCGTTGAAGAGGTTCAGATTGAAGTGGCTGAAACGGAGCCTGTTGCCGATCAACAGGAGGCTCAAGTGACGGAGCCTAGGGGTAAAAACGTTCAGCCGAGTATGAAGTCGATGATTCAGAAAGTCCAGCAGATAAACAGCCCCGCATGGAAGAGTCGGATTTGGATGTGTCGTTTATAATACAGCCTAGGGTAAGGAACATGCTGGTTGCCTCTGACGCATCGGCTATGAGAGACCCAGCTGTGGCCTTGAGCTTGGCCTCCTCCATTTTCCTGCCCGTTGATAGAACAGCTTTTAGGGCTGAGGCCGATCTGCTGGCCATCACATTAGCTACCTAATCGGCGGTATTCGTACTTGATCATTTATAATTCTGCAAGGCTAACCACAAGGAGTTCTTATATTAACTTATTGATCCCTTGTTTTGTAGGCGGCGGGAAGAATAGCTGAAATAGGTCGTCGCCAACATGACGCCATTGAACAAATCGGCTTTCTTTCAGCCCAGTTGGAAAATGAGAAGGGAAAGGCGGCAGAGGCCTCTCTTCATGCAGAGTTGGAGGCCATGAAAGTGGCGGCAGAGAGAGCTAGGACCGATTCCGAAGCAGATAAGGCCAGGATTGCTGACGAGCTGAAGGTAGTCGCCGAAGAGAGGGCGAATGCCAACGAGGAAGCGCTCAAATTGGCAAACGAGAAGGCGATGGCAAACGCCGAGTCCGAGATTTCCAAGTCATTCCAAGCTGGCAAGGATGCGACCTTGGCGTACTACGTAGAAGAAGTGCCGAAGTTCGAAAACAGGGGGTTCAAACACGGTTGGCTCAAAGCCTTGGCTGCCGTTAACGTGGTGTCGGAGCAGCCGATTCCGTACAAGCAAGTAGACATTGAGTCGCTGGAGTCTGACCCCGAAGACTGATCTAGAGTCAAGTATTTTTCTCTTTGTTTTTTCATATTGTGTGTGCAGATTTTGTTAGTGTTATTAGGTTTTTGACTGTCCACTTTTGTAAGAAGCCGACGTAGTGTAGTTTTCATCTGTAAAATGACTTTTGTTTATTTAGTTTATGAATGAAAATTACTTTTGCCTTTGTGCCGGATGAATGACTAAGTAAGATGTAAAATTAATCTAGCGTAACAGTAACTGTATAGCATTGTAACTTATTACTTTTGCCTTTCTAACTCGTGAATGTGCTTGTTAATGGCTAAGTAAGATATAAAATCATGAAATGAATGAAACGATCTGAAGAATCAATCCAGCTCACGAATAACTCTATAGCACTGCAACTTAGCCGAATATATGCACTTGCCCCAGTAGGTTGATGACCAACAAAAGATGGCAGTTCAGGGATGAGCTGGGGCACAATGTATATTAATGAATAAGACCGAATGTATAAGATGCGTCTGCCCTTGCCCCAGCGAGTCGATGAACAAGACCCTCGAATTAATGAATAAGACCTAAAAACGGCAGGTCAAAGCTATGTTGGGGCATCGTCGATATTCGGCTAGGATCTCTGATATTTAAGCCGAATAGATTGACGAATCTACCTTTGCCCCAACAAGTTTGAACAAGATCACCTAAAAACGATAGTTTAAAACTCTGCTGGGGCACCATGGATATTCGGCTAGGAGCTCTGATATTCGGCCAGGAGCTCTGCCCTTGCCTCAGCAGGTTTGAACGAGACCGCCTAATTAAAGAATAAGACCTAAAAATGGCAGGTCAAAACTCTACTGGGCACCGTGGATATTCGGCTAGGAGCTCTAATATTTAAGCCGAATAGATGGGTGAATCTGCCCTTCCCCAGCGGCTGTGGATAATGATTATCAGTCATTAATGGATTGGCTGGGGCAGCCTTTCTATTCGGCACAATGACTTACATAAGGCCGAATAGATTAATTAATCTGCCTATGTCCCAATGAACTTTGACGCCGAATGATATTGGCCCATGGAGCGGCTGGGGCACTCAACCTGGTCGGCGTGAGGGCTTGCCCTATGGCCGATTAGATTGATGAATCTGCCCTTGCCTCAGCTGGTGCATGAATTGGGACGCCGAATATTGGTGGCTCATGGAATGATTAGGGTATATGATTCAATCGGCGCCAGGCTTTTGAAGTTTAGCATTAATGAAATCGCCTTGGCGGTGCTGCACCGTAGGGAATAAATGGGATGAGTGCTTCGTGCGCATAGGTCCCATTAGTGTGTTCAAACTCGACTCACACCAGTCTTTTGAGAAAGGTTAGGTAAGTGTAAATGTTGAATAGACTATTCTTCAACAGCAGAGGAGAGGTGAGGACATTAGCTGAGCTAGATACATAGATGAATCGTAGTGGCGAGCCTATGTGCACGGGTAGTAGGACGTCGAGGGAGCGGGGGAGACGCCAGTCCCCACGTCGTCGAAGTAGGTCACCCAAAAGGGAAAAACAACAACGGGCAACTCCACTCAACTGTGCTCAAGGGGAGAATTCGGAAGCGGATTCATTTATGCATGACCCAACTGTGGTAGTCAAGTTCGCTCGACAGATTTTTCCACCAGAAGTCCAGCAGTCGATGGTCGGTCGATAGGAATTCGAAGTGTTTCGGGAAGGCATCCATGGAGCGGTGAGAGAGCTATATACCGCCTATGAAATCGGCATGTGTCTACGTGCCACGTAGCGGGAGTTAGAGCAAAAGGATGAACGCATTCGGAGCTTAGAAGCTCCCGCGAAGAAGGCTGAGCGCGAACTGAAGGCCAAGACTACCGAGATACATTCAGCCAGCCCAGGTAATCAAATTGTAAAGGAAAGGGTGACTCAACGGCTGATAAGTCATGCGATTGCCGATCAAGATATGGCAAGTATGTTTGCAATAGAGACTGCGAAGGCGATGGCCTACGAACGAGGCTTCCATGACGGCCGAAAAGTTAGGATAGACAAGACGAAAGAAAAGCTCACCGAGGAGGTTTGCCAGTGCGAGAATCGAGGATTCAAGCATGGGTGGGTCAAGGCCCTCCATGCCGCGAAGGCTCTTCGGGCGGCAGGCATTGATTCGACATCGCCATTATACCAGAGTAACAATTTTCCTTTTGCGGCTTACGAAGTCAAAAAGAGCGACGACAAAGGTGATGCCGAATAAAGATGAATCTATTGTAGCGTTTTAACGCAAGTTGAATGTAAATTATGTAATCTCGATCAATTTGATAAAACGTATCATTTTTAATGCTAGAATGTTGTTTTTGCTATTTATCATTTTTCGTCTATTGCGTCTATGCTTGTTAATAATAATACAAATGGAAGAAACGCCGAGTTCCGAGGCGTCTTGTCTTGGCCAATCAGGATTTCGACGAAGGGTCTCCCCATCCGGAGGCTCATTCGGAGACTTGTTTTGACCAATCGTGGTATCCATGAAGGGCGCTCCGAATCCGGAGGATTAATCAGCCCAAAAGTGACATGCACTGATGGGGCTCCGAATTCGGACACTTATAACTTGGCCAATCGTGATATCTACGATGGGCGTTCCAAATCCGGAGGCTTAATCGGCCCAAAAGTGTCATGCACTGATGGGGCTCCGAATCCGGAGACTTATTCGGCCCAAAAGTGTCATGTACTGATGGGGCTCCGAATTTGGAGACTTATAACTTGGCCAATCATGATATCCACAAAGGGCGCTCCGAATCAGGAGGCTTAATCAGTCCAAAAGTGTCATGCACTGATGGGGCTCCGAATTTGGAGACTCGTAACTTGGCCAATCGTGATATCCACGAAGGGCGCTCCGAATCAGAAGGCTTAATCGGCCCAGAAGTATCATGCACTGATAGGGCTCCGAATTCGGAGACTTATAACTTGGCCAATCGTGATATCCACGAAGGGCGATTCGAATTCGGAGGCTTAATCGGCCCAAAAGTGTCATGCACTAATGAGGCTCCGAATCCGGAGACTTATTCGGCCCAAAAGTGTCCTGCACTGATGGGGCTCCGGATTCGGAGACTTATAACTTGGCTAATTGTGATATCCACGAAGGGCGCTCCAAATTCGGAGGCTTAATCGGCCCAAAAGTATCATGCACTAATGGGGTTCCAAATCCGGAGATTTATACCTTGGCCAATCGTGATATCCACGAAGGGCGCTCCGAATCCGGAGGCTTAATTGGCCCAAAAGTGTCATGCACTGATGGGGCTCCGAATCCGGAGACTTATATCTTGGCCAATCGTGATATCCACGAAGGGCGCTCTGAATTCGGAGGCTTAATCGGCCCAAAAGTGTCATGCACTGATGGGGCTCCGAATCCAGAGATTATATCTTGGCAAATCGTGATAATCACGAAGGGCGCTCTGAATCCGGAGGCTTAATAGGAAGACTTGTTTTAACGAGCTGAATTTCAATGAGGAAATAAGAGACTTTGTATCGCAAAAATGAAATTTGTACACGGCGACCATTCAAAACAAGTATCATGCCCTACAAGTTAGGTTAATGATAGAATTTACGCAAATACGTGGAATTCCAAGGGCATGTCAGAGTCCTCCCAGCCATGTCTTTGAGCCGATATGCCCCTGTGCCCGGCGATTGACTCAATCTGATAGGGGCCGTCCCAGTTGGGACCTAGCTTTCCGTCGGCGGGGTTCTTAGTAGCGGGAAGAACTTTCTTCAAAACCAGTTCTCCGGGTATATAACTTCGCTGATGTACACGTTGATTGTATGACTTAGCGAGCTGTTGCTGGTATCGTGCCATAGACGCGAGGGCTTGATCTCACCGTTCTTCAATCAGAGTTAGGTCCAAAGCTAGCATCATGTCGTTACGGCCCAAGTCAAAGACCTTTGTTTTCAGAGTGGATAGGCCGATCTCCAGTAGGATAATTGCCTGAGTCCCAAAGCATAGGGCGAACGACGTTTCTCCAGTTGATCGCCTTGGTGTAGTGTGATGAGCCCACAGTACACTGGGGTGCTCTTCAACCCACTTTCCTTTAGCTTTCTCCAGCCGTTTCTTGATGCCATCCAAAATGGCTTTGTTGGAGGCTTCCGCTTGACCATTGCTCTGTGGATACGTCGGGGTGGGGAAATAGGGCCGAATACCATACTTGCTGCACAATTCTTGATAGACACCGCAATCAAACTGGGTGCCGTTGTCTGAAATAAGTGCTCTTGGAATGTCGAATCGTGTTATGATATTCCTCCATACAAAATGCTTCACATCAGTATCTCAAATGTGCGTTAGTGTCTCCACTTCGACCCATTTCGTGAAGTTATCTGTCACGACAATCAAAAATCGCTTATTGCCCGGGGATCGAGGTAATGGTCCGATGATATCAAGCTCCCATTGGGCGAATGGCCAAGGACTGGTTATGGAACTTAACTCTTCAGCAGGAAAATGGGTCAAATGAGAGAACTTCTGCCACTGTTCACATTTCTTGATGTAACACTCGGCATTGGCTCTCATTGTCGGCCAATAATACCCCTGTGTCATAGCTCGATGAGCCAAAGAGCGTCTGCCAGAATGGCCACCACAACTACCTTCATGTATTTCAGTTAGGAGTTCCTCGACTTTATCCGGGTGAACGCATTCTAGGTATGGACCAGACAGGGATTTCTTGTAGAGCTTTCCTTGCAGATCCAAGTAATATCGCAGGGCTTTGTTTCGCAGCTTGTGTGCTTCTTTCTTATCCGTAGGGAGCTGTTTGGAAGATAGGAATGAAGAAATAGGGTCCATTCAACTCGGACCTGATTCTATGACACTGATCTGTACCAACTCTGAAGGGCCAATGCTCGGCTTAGGGATGAATCCTACTTCAATTGTTCGTTTAATCTTTGAGTTGATGGCGGAGTCTAGGCAAGCCAGGGCGTCCGCATGCATGTTCTGATCTCGGGTTATTTGGTTCAATTCATGATGGCCAAATTTTGCCAGCAAGGAACTCGCCGTTTTCATGTAAGCTGCCATACGGTCAATTTTGGCCGCGTATTCACCCTTTAACTGATTGATGACTAGCTTTGAGTCGCAAAAGATAAGAAGACGCCGAGCACCCAAGAGATGTGCATTCCGTAAGCCGGTTATCAGTGCTTTATATTCGGTCTCATTGTTCGATGCTTCAAAGCCGAGTTTGATTGCCTGCTCGATTATTGCCCCGTCAAGAGCCATGATCACAACGCCGGCGCCGCTGCCACGTTGGTTGGATGACCCATCATAGTATAGTTGCCAAATGTCCCCAACATATATCCTCCAATTCGGCTTAGGTTGAATTTGATTAGACTTAAAGTCGACAAGACACCCGGTGAATTCAGCAACAAAATCGGCGAGCACTTGCCCCTTGATTGAGGTTCTGGGTAAGAACTAGATATCATACTGGCCGAGTTCCAGAGCCCATTTTGAAACACGTCCTAAAGCTTCTACACTACGGAGTACTGACCGGAGGGGGTAGTCCGTTAGTACCCCAAGAGTATGCCCCTGAAAATAATGCATCAGTTTTCTTGCTGTCATGACGAGGGCCAGGACGAGTTTTTCCAACGGAAGGTAGCGTGTTTCGGCATCAACCATTGCTTTGCTCATATAATAAACTGGCCACTGCTCCCCAAGTTCTTCTTTTAATATTACGGCGCTGACGGCCCGGTCGGAAACTGCTAGATATAAAATGAGCAGATCACCTGCTGAAGGTGTTGTCAAGAGCGAAACTGACCGGAGGTAAGTCTGTAAACCTTCCAAAGCGGCTTGGCAGTCAGGGGTCCATTCAAAAGCTTTTCCCTGCCGAAGGGTGTGAAAAATTGCCAGCAGCAATCCGTGGAATGGCTGATGAATCTATTGAGCGTGGCGGCCATTCCCATCAACTTCTGAACCTCTTTGGTCGACCGAGGGGAGCCGAGTTCTAGAATTGCTGTAATTTGCCTCGAGTTGTCTTCGATTCCGTGGTGGTTAACAATGTAGCCAAGGTATTTGTCGGATCCGATGCCGAATGCACACTTGGAAGCGTTCAGCTTCATTTTGTATTTGCGTAAAATGCCGAATGTCTCGTCTAGATCGGCTAGATGAGTTTGCTCTTCTTTGGACTTGACCACCATATCGTCAATGTACACTTCCATCGTTCGGCCGAGTTGCTCCTTGAACATGGCAGTGAGTAGTCTTTGGTAAGTTGCCCCTGAATTGTTCAGCCCAAAAGGCATAACCTTATAGCAATAGGTTCCTCTTGGGGTGAGGAATGCAGTTTTGTCTTGGTCTTTCGAATGCATGGCAATTTGATGATAGCCTCTGTAGGCATCGAGGAAGCTCATACATTCATGACGCGCCGTGGCATCCACGAGTTGGTCTATTCTGGGGAGGGGAAAACAATCCTTGGGACAAGCTTTATTTAAGTCCGTGAAATCCACACAAACACGCCAACTCCCATTTTTCTTATTTACAACAACAGTATTCGACAGCCATGTTGGATTGGTGACTTCCCGGATTGCCTCGGCATCAAGCAGCCGGTCAACTTCTTCAACAACGGCAGTAGTGTGTTCTGCGGCCGACTGCCACCTTTTCTGAATAATCGGCTTGCATTTGGGGTCAACATTTAAACGGTGCTGAGAAACAGATGGATCCACCCCCGGCATCTCATAGGCGACCATGCAAATACATCAAGGTTGCTGAGTAAGAAGGTAATTAGCTGTTGGTTGTCGACTTTATTCAGGGAGGCGCTGACCATGAAGAACCTATCAGGATTCCCATCAATTTCAACTCGATCCCGGGCTTCCGTGGCCTTTTCACTTGGGAGCCGCCCAACATCGTCAAAGCTCTCTCGATCCGGCACCTCAATAGAATTCAGTTCCAGCTCTCTTGCAGTCTTTGCAGCAAGGAGATAACAAGCTTGTGCCGATTTCTGGAAACCACGGATTTCTTCAATGCCGCGTTCAGTCAAGAAACGGAGCAATTGAAGATAGGTGCTTGGCATGGCCTGCATGGTATGCAGCCAAGTTCATCCCATGATGAGATTATACGGCGAAGGAAGCTTGACAACCAAAAACTTCACATCCACTGCTCGGGAGCCCGCTCGAACTGGTAGTGTGATTTTGCCCAACAGGTATTCTGAATTGGCGTTGAAGCCAAATAACGGATAATGGGCCGGAGACAGGTCCGACTCAGTGAAGCTGAGTTTGATGAAGGTCTTGTAGTACATAACCTCTAAAGTACTCCCCTGCTTAATGAGAACCCATTCAATGGTGAATCTGTTTACACGTAGTTCGATTACCAAGGGATCAATCAGAATCATCGAAAGAAATACTCGCAGCTTCATGGGGGCATTTCGCCGGTGTGATTTGCTTTTGGAGGTTAAGATATTACTGAATTGTATGCACCGCGGAAGCCGTTGGCAAGCTGTATATCATATGAATTACGCCGAGCGGTGGTGACTTCTGCCACAAAGCAACTGTTTTGGTTGAGTTTTCCTTTTAGGCGTATTGTTTAAGCCGACCGTCTTGTACCAACTCCTCGAGGTGATCCTTCAACGCATAACAACTGTCGGTATCATGACCGTGGTCCTTGTGATATTCGCACCGCTTATCCCGCCTTCTCGTGTTGGGAGGTCCCACCATTTTAGACTGCCATTTAAAGAACAGCAAGTGTTGAACCTTAGCCATAACCATACTGATCGGCTCCGATAACTCCATGTATTTCTTGTCGGCGCGCCTTGCGCGCCTGCTATCCACTTGAAGCTGCTCATTAGCTCGGTGTGGACATTGGTAATTTGATCGGCGCGAATCCCGTCTTCTATCTCGTTTAGCCCGATTCCGTGATTTAGGGCTTCGTGGTGGTACAGCATTCATCGGCTACATGATTTCAGGCAGGGCCGACTTAGTGGCTTTGTGCCCGACTTTGACCCGTAGGGCATCGTCTTCTACTTTGCAGTATTCCTCAAGTTTTTTCATCAACAACCAGACCGTTTTTAAGGGTCGTCTGGTCAAAGAGCAGCAGAGGGCACTGTCTGGATGTAACCCCATCTTGAAGGCGGTGATGGCCATAGAGTCATTGCAGGCATCATCTACTAGATTAAAACATTCCCAATACCGCGCTGAATATGCACGAAGGGTTTCCCCTGGTTGAATTTGCATTACCCACAGAGAATCAGCTTGCTTCGGTTGGACCTCATTAGTGATGAACCTTGCCCTGAAGGATTTTTGGAGTTGGTGAAAGCTCTTGATCGATGCCGACTCCAGTTTATAATACCACCTGACAGTCAGTGGTCCCAAACTGCTTGGAAATATTCGACACATGAGGGCCTCGTCATCTGCATGAAGCGTCATGGCTTGCTTGTAATGGCGAATGTGATCGGTGGGGTCTGATTTACCATCATACAAGGTGAATGACGGTGCTTTGAACTTTTTGGGTAGCACTGCCCTTGCAATCCGTCGTACAAAGGGGTCATGTTGATCCTCTTCATCTGAATCATTTCTTCTTCGCTTTTTTCGTGCACGCGGACTTCCCTCAGAAGAACTGGAGATGTCGACTCGTCCCTTCTTTGTAGATTCTGGGGATGATGAGTCAGAGCCACTGCCACTATCATGTCTCTGAATTCGAGATTGTCGACCATCATTTCTCAGAGGTCGTCCTGGGTCTTAGCGCGCAGCTTGTTGGGATTTTGCCACCTCCAAGGCCAAATCTTGTAGAAGGGGCTTGTTCTCAGCCATCATGTTTTCCAACCTCTGTTCGTTTTGCTTCGCTTGCTCTATAGTCGCTTGCATTGTCTCATGTGCTGATGCCGATGGTGAATTGAAGTTCAAGGCCCTTCTTACAGTAATATTCTCTGGCCCAAGCATGTTGCTTGGGGTGGTTTCATCTTGTGGCGTAGGGTCGCCAGTGACTACCGGAGCATCTTCCGTCACGCCTGCCATGGATGTGCTTGAGTATTCCCACAGACGGCGCCAATTGTGGAGAAGTAGTTCGGAAATACACTTCAGATCCTAGAGGGCCCTTGTGATCCTCAGCTAGTCACCTGAAAAAGAATGAACACTCCAGTCGGGGGTGCCAGAATTAGCACTCTGATGGATAAGTCAGTATCCACTCTTTTGGTTACTTATGTCTTAAGTTACACTTGTTTTTTCTTACATACCCCGTGTTAGATGACACTCTTCTTATTTATAGTCGTCCTTGATATTGACGGTTGGGCGCACTTTTCTTCCAATGAATAATCCCTCATTCAGCTAACTATTCGTACTTGGCTGGGTCTACAGCTGGCTATTCGGCCTTCGTGCGTAATAGAATTTATTAGGCCCCCACAATATATTAGAAACTTTTTTCTCTCATACGCTACTCTCACTTTCTCAGTGTCCTCTACCTCTCCTCAAGCCCTTCTCTTTCGTCTCTCTCTTCTTACGACCACTACCATCAGGACGCCGCCGATCGCCAACCACCTCTCCTATTGTCATCATCCTCTCTTGACGAAACTACTGACCACCTTACCTCTCCTCTCAGCTCCTCTTTTTATTTATTTATTTATTTATAATAATCGTGTACTTGTATAGCTGTGTAAAAACCCTAGGTCGACTCTTTGTTTTCTTCAATTCAAGCTTGGGTTTGATTTTGATTCGATTGGTGCTTTGATATTTTAGATTAGATAGTGAATACACACACACACACACACACACATAGAGAGAGAGAGAGAGAGAGAGAGAGAGAGAGAGAGAGAGAGAATGGATGATAGCTGGGCGCTGTGCACCCTCCATCGTCACCACTGTCGTCCTCGATCTCCCTCTCCCGCCACCTCTATCGCGTTTCGTCTTCCTCTTCGTCTCATCCAGGGTGTGAAGACCACCGTCACACAGAGATCTGCAAGACGAAGAGATCTCAACCATGGCGGCTCTAGATCCAAGCTCCATAGAAACTAACCATCGGCAAAGATCTCACCAGACGAGAGGCTTGTGCTCAAGGTTACTCTAATAACGCCGAAAAGGCCATTACCTAAAGCATCATCATTATTCTCATCGAAAAGGTACCATATATATATATATATCCACATTCATATGCTTTTTTGTTAAATCATCGATTGTTGATGCATTTCTTGGTATGAATTATAGCTCTCAAAAGGAACTGATTATGATGTATCCGTGCCCTACCTTGCTGTGAATTACCTTGATCGAATCTTGTTGGGAAATGCCATTTACTTGTAAAAGTCTATGACTTTAATCGATTTGATTTGATTTTTGATATGTTTTTGGATTGATTTAAAATCAATTTTCAATTCTTGGTTTAGGCTTTAGAATGAAATCTGCACAAGAACACAAAGCTCTTGCAATTTGTTGTTTTACACTTGCTTCGAAGATGAGGAACATGAACTTCACTGTTCCTAATTTCTTGGTAAATTGAATTTACTAAATTCTCTCTCTCGAAGTTGATTTGCACTGGAATGCAATACTCATCACTTTGATTATGGACATCAAGAACAAAAGATGATTTTTTTTTCCTTCTAATTTTGAGGTAGATGGAATCAGTTGAGGCTTGTGCATTGGGTATGAACTTGTTTTTTTATGGAATCAATTTAATAATTATGGAGAGATTAGTTCTCTAGAATTCCCCCAATATTAGCTTGGACTTTTTAACAATTAGCTTGTTTAGTTGTTCTGTTCATGTTTTCCTTTTTAATTTGCTTCTATTCTATTTGACTTAATAATTTCAGTGAATTAGGGTTTAAGCTATGTTTAGTTTATAGAAATGTTATACTTCTATTTGACTTAATAATTTCAATAAATTTCTATGGTCCAGTATTATGTTTTGTGAATCAATAATGTTTTTTGGGAATTGGTAGATTACTTTAGATTTTTGTGATTAGGTTTCAATTAGTTTTTTCAATAACACTTTGAGTTTCTCTCAGTTTGTCAAAAAAATTGCCCAACCCTTTGACTGTGGCTTCACGTTGTTCATGTATTCCATTATCCGTTTAAGTTAGCACAGTTACATTATTGCAAAATATCAGGTTGCATTTATGAATCATTGCAAAATATTATATTGAATGAGATGATTAATATAAATATATATAGAGAGAGATTTTGGCATAGAAAAAAATATCAATATCATGTACAAAGAATTTGAGAAAGAGAGAGAAAATCATGGTCATTTTTGTTTGTTATTGATTGGTTTGCTCTGTTCTTGAATCTATATTTCAACTAATTTGATGGACTGTGTTTTACATGTTTTAAGTTTCTGAGTCAGAACAATCAGTTCGTATGTGGATTTTTTGGTAGTTGGGTGTTTCAGGCAATTGTTCTCAATGTACTTGTTGGCCTCTTTTTGTATTCAATTTGGTGTTAAAATGTCCTCCAATTTGGTAATATAATTTCAATGGGTTTAACTCAATTCCTATGTTTGATTAGTCTGTTACATATTTATTTTTATTTTTTTATTTGTGTTGGTGTAGCTTGCTTTTCGTGCTCCTCAGAGATGTTTAGTCTCCTCGGATACGATAGCCCTACAGTTTAGACTTCCATGGTTTTGAATCTGGTTTCACAAGTGCAATATGAAACAGAAATACACAAAAGAGTCCAAATCCCGCAAATGTTTGGAAAATTGATTTTTAATCAAAAATGCCAAAAATGGAAAGCGTTACTAGATTTCAGAGTCGCCACCTAAATATTTTTGGGAAATTTAGGAAACACGTGACTCATGCCAAATGCCACTTGTCCGTCACTACCAAAGTGTCTCGGCTCGGGAACTAAGGTATAAGAGGAAAAGGTCATGAATTGAGCACCCCACACACCCGATCAAAGATTGGCCTTTACTAATCATGATGTGATTTTTATTTACATTATATGTTCTTGCTCCGATTATTATGCTAACTTTACTACGTGAGGCACACAAGTATAGACTAATTCACCCACTTTGGAACGTTTTGATTTTATGTTTGTGAAAAGCGTTTTGAATATATACCACTTGAAAAAGTGATCTCATATCTATATTAATCAAATCATCCCAATTTAGGCGGAAAGGCCTTCATCCACAGGCATTCAAGAGATATATCAACTAAGCACTTAGCCTCATGGTAAACATGCTTGATATGGCAACACTAACATACATGCAATATGCTAAAGCAAGAAATGCTCACCTAGTACTCCAAGGCAAGCCAAAGGAAATTAAAATAATTAGAAAAATGCATGATCCTAAACAATGCAACGTGACTAATGCAACGCATGCAACATGTAATTAATAGGCTCGACTTACTAGCATGGCAAGTGAATCAATTCAAGGTATGCAAGCACGTATCCAAATAAGGAATTTTAAATTGACATTGATTAGTATGATGAGCCGAACCTTTATGCATGCAAGACGAATGAATGCAAGTCATGGAAGATGCTAATTAAAACATGATGCTATACAACCATGGTAAGCGTGTAAATAAAAGGGAGAAAGAAATGGGGGTTGGAAGACATACACAAATTATTACATATTTGCCCTCGCGCAGGAGGGTCTGAATAAATGTCCGGCTTTAAACTAACTATTACAAACCAAATGAATTAATAAGCTAAATTAACTAATTATTACAAATTAGAATTAAACTAATGAACTAGCTATTACAAGTTTCGAATTGAGCTGCAAATACAACATATTACTATCGAAAAGTCGCACATGCATGAACAAGAATATCCGCCTGAAAACTCCTCTGTTTTGCTGCTAGAACTATTTTGTTTTGTAGCAGAAAATTAATCTGTTTTTGCCTTAGCTTCTGCTCTGTTCTACCAAAAAAATGACACTACCTGTACAAAATGAAATGGCCGGCCGACCATGAAAAGTGGTCGGCCGGATGGTAGGGTGGCCGGCTGACCACTACTTTTGGGCTTTGCCTTGCTGCAATAGAATGCAAACAGAGCACAAACAGAGTGTTTCCAGGAGTTGTTTGTCCTTTCTACCTCTGCCTGCCATGGAATTGATCAAGGGAGGAGTAGAATCGGGCCACAAATCATCAATGATCACAAGGTTGTTGCATGATAATCCATGAATCAATGGGACAAAGGCTCAATGAATGAAAAGATAAAAGACCAACAAAACCTCCTCCCTATCATGGAGTTACCTCAAGGGAAGTGGTAGACCTTGATTCTTGAACCATTCTCATCACTAACGAGTATGAAATGATTTCAAGACTCAATGAGTTCAATTAACGTCCGATTGAACCCACCAATTTTATTACTCTTGTTACCATTTTACTCTAATTTTATTAGCCACTTTTAATTACCATTCCATTCTTTAATTATTTTAGTCCAAAAGAGTGATAGTTACGTCCACTAATGAAGAGAAGTGTCAAGCAAGAAGTTGTTCTTGGCATGAGAGAGATGTAATGACTTGGTAATGAACCTCTGAAAAGATTAAACCATTAAGCAATGAAGGGTCTCTTTCACATGCCTTAAAAAACACTCATTTGAAACGACTCTCAAACAAAGAAAACCAAGAAAGGAGGCAGGTTGTTGAGATGATTATTGCAAGTGTAAACACATGTATCAAAATCATAAAATAAAAGCAATCAACTCAAATAGGTTGGTGTCTAAGTCCTAAACCACCAAACCCATGAGGACTACAACACTACAAGCACACTATACAAAGCATGAATGAAGTAAACACACTAAAATGGTCCTAAAATTGACAAAAATATCGCTGGAATTAAGTTAAAAAAAAACTAAAAAAAGTTATCTAAAGCAAGAGAGAAATAAAGCTAGTAAGCAAGCCTAAGGAGCGGTGGCTAATCCCTCAACTTTTTGAACCTCAAAACCACATTTTTAGCCTTTGAAAAACTATGAAAATAGTGGTAAAAAGTTGGAAAAATATTGAGAAAGAAATGGGAAATACAAGGGCAAAAGCTTAAAGAACAAGATTTAAAGAAGGGTGGTTAACCACTCCAACTTTTATAGCTTTAAGCCACATGTTTCAGCCCATAAAACTGTACAAAAATAGCACAAAAAGATAGGGGAGAAGTAGTGTAAAGAAGGCCAAGGTTATACCTCTTGAAGAAGAGTAACTCTTTGATTCACAAACCAATAAGTGATCACCCTCAAGAGCTGAAATTTGGACTCAAGAACCTCAACAAGGAGAGCTAAAATATTGGTTTAGGAAGTGTAGGTAAGGTGTAAGTGTGTTGAAAGATAGAGAGAGAGAGAGAGAGAGAGAGAGAGAGAGAGAGAGCTTTTCAAGAATTTGAGTTTTTGGAATTTTTTCTAACCTAAAATCATAAGGGATGGTCCTCTATATATAGAAAAACAGATTGCTACATCAAACACAGTTGTATAGGGACAGCAAAATATCTACCAGCCGAGAAACATGGCCGGTCGGATAGCTAGGGGACGGTCGACCACCAATTGTTGGCCAGCCAACCACCTTTTAGCCTGCAAGCCTCTAGGTAGTTAGCAAATAAAAATAAACAAATAAATAAATAAAAATAAATGAATTAAAAAAAAAAAAACAGATTTTGGTCAAAAGGTGGTACAAGATTCTAGGCTCTAGAGTTAGAAAACTGAAGCTCTTTTGCTGAGGAACTTGCACAAATTGTACAGCGTAGTATTTCATCATCTAGTGATCAACATGAGGCACCCAAGTCTTAAGGGTGGTAAAAAACGGGGTGTATACAATTGCCCCTCTTTGACAGAGCTCGAAGTCGTAAAATGACGTGGGTGAATGTCATGCCCAAAGACGACCCATTTTGACAATGCTGTAAGACTTAGGTAAACAAACAAAATGTGGATGCAGTTGGTTGAACCCAAGGGTTGCCTATGTACCATGTTGCAAGGAATCAAACCAGCTTAGTTCAGGGGCAGGATGCAAATGATACACAATGTAATGAAACAATGCAAATGATATACAATGTAACAACATAATCAAACCACGTGTGGTGCCTACCACACAAATATCATAAAAGAATGGGAATGCAAAATCAAACTATGTTTTATATACAAAAGAAGTGGGCATGAGCCAAATGACGCCTAACATAGGCTAAGTGCCTACATTCTCAATACTGGCCTTAGCACAGCATGGATACTTACACACAGTAGAACAATGTTTCAACGTGAAAGGGGTGCGGGCACATGCAGAACTATATCTTTCGTAGAAAGAATACAAGTGATTGGGTGGTATGATATAAGTGAGAAATGATCTGCTGGGGAAAGATAATGATCCTAAATGCTGAATGCAACAAGACAAAGTACGATGCAATGGATGCAGTGGATGCAGTGAGTAAGGGACGCAGGCCGAACCACATCTTACCTAGAAAAGGTATGGACACAAAACAAACCACGTCTAACATAAAAAAGGTGCTTGAATTCTCAGACCACAATTCTTGGTGCAATAGGTGTGTACACATGCAAAGCTATGCTTTAACATGAAAAGTATGAGCACATGCCAAACTAAGCTTAACATAGAAAGGATGCAGGTAATAAAATGGTATGATGTAATGGATGTAATGGCTAATGCAATAGATGTTATGTGCAATGTGATAGAGGTAATAGATAATAAAATGTAACAGCTAGGAAATGGTGCCTTAGAAAGCACCTTACAGGGGGTAATTGGCGATGATTCACCTTATGTTGTTGTGGATGTTTTTCTTCTTCTTGTTGCGCTTCCAAACCACAGATACTACTTTTCTTCCTGGCCATGTTTGCAACTTTCCCTATTCTCCAATAAGGTGACAGACTGGGTTCGTTTATTATCTAGAATTGAGGCACATACGAGCTATCTCAACCTATGGCGCTGCCATACATATTTCAAACCAAGGATACACCCCTTGGTATTTAAATCAAACTTTAGTCTCAGAAATTCCAAACCTTTGCATTCTAGGCATCGCCATTCGAACTCTAGTTTTCACTATCTCAGTTGGTCTCCTACGAACTCACTACAAACACAATTAGGTGGTTATACCAGGCCACTTGAAGTCGTTCGGGCATGACAAACAACAAAGGAATTGCACCTTTGGAGAATTTAAGGTCTCCTAGACCCATGTGAGTGCACAAGACAGTGTAGGGAAGGTGTACAAAACAATGCCATGTGGGTGCACATGACAGCGCTATGTGGGATAAATGCACAAAACAGCGCGTTTCAAGTGTACAGGATAGTGCCATATGGGTGCACAAAGCAGTGCGATACAAGGTGAATGCACAAAACAATGTGATGCAAGTTACACAAAACAGTGCAATACAAGGTGAATGCATAAAACAATGCGATGCATGCTGCACAAAACAGTGCGATACAAGGTGTTGTACACACCACATTTTTGATTGCCCTTAAGACTTGGGCACTTTATTCCTAACACTCGATGATGAAAGTTATACTGTGCAATCTTTTGAATTCTTAGTGAAGAAATTTGGATTCAAGCTCTAATCCCAACCTTAAACTCCATTTTGGCCAAACTATTTTAGACCTCAAAACCCTCCTTTTCAAAATATTTTTCCTAATGTTTCTACGATGTCCCGAGGCTCGCATTTTGTTTAAAATATTATACTTTTCGGTAAAACGAGTAAGGATAAAGTGGAAATAAATTGAAGGAAGTTAAACTCCTTGAAAAATATTTAAAATACATCTTATTTATAAGTTTGGAGTTCAAGGAAATAGGAGGGGAGAGAAGAAAACTAGTTTAGGAAGAGGTTGGGCATCAAACTGTTAAGATAGAAATGAGTAGACTTCCGAGCCTTCAATTTAGACTCAAGAATCACCTAAAATCGAGTTCGGATGAGGGAGATATGCCCGTTTGAAGTTGGGCCTGGGATGTAGATTTTTGGACCTGGCCGGGTCCATTTAAATCTGGTTGTGGCTCATTTGGAGCTGGTTGGCTTTCACTAAAAATTTGTGAATTTGTGCCTTTTAGAGCCGGCCTTTCATTTTTGGGCCCAGCCGTACGTTTTGGGGACCGGCCGGCTCTCAATAACGCCAAACAGATAGTTGGCGGGAATAGAACAACTGGCTTTGTTTGAAGATATTTTCGACCAAATTGGCTCAAATTCTATAAATAGGACCTCCCACTTCAGATTTTAAGGTTAGAAAAACCTTCCAAGACGCTTAGATATTGATGAGTTATCCTTGAACCTCCTTGAACCTTCAAGCTTCTTTTGTTCTTCAAATCAATACTTTAGCTTCTGTTTTTTATATATTAAGGGCTGTTTTAATTTATTTAATTAGTTTATGTTTTGATTGTTATGCCTATTGTGTTGTACGTCCTCATGGCTTTGATTGTGTAGGCCTTAGACACCGAATCATTCGAGTTGATAGTTTTTGTTTACTACATAGTTTTCATGCAAGAGTCTCATTTTAATAATCAATCTCGCATAATCATTTTTGTACTCTCCCTTCTTTGTTATTTTTCTTTGTTTGAGATTTGTGTCAAACGATCGATTGTTATTCGAGGCATGAGAAAGAGATCCTATGCTCAATGGCTTAATCTCTTTGGAGGTTCATCGTCAAGGCATAGCCTCTCTTTCATGCTAAGGATCACTTCTCGTTTGACATATCTCTTCATTTAGTGGACTTAAATATCACCTTGGACAAATTGACTAAGTAATGGAAAGGTAAGTCAAAAAAAACTAAAATTGGCTTAAAATCAATGAAACTGACATAAAGTAAATGCTTAAAGTAGGTTGCATTTGGCTAGACATTATGCCGAGTCTATCGCTCCGAGAATTGTCACTTATCAATCTATGATATGTTGATGAGATTTGGAGCGTGTCTACTTCTGTCTTTGAGCCTTCATGATAAGGGGGAGTGGTGGTTTTCCATTTGCATTTATTCAATTTTGTCCAAACATGCCTGAAATCCTTAAGCCATCAAATTGTGCTTACTGGTGATTTCGGATTCAAACTCATTCTTCTCTTGAGTTTCCCATGACAGAGAGGGGCAGAAGGGACAAACAAGGCCTAGAAAGGCTCTGTTTGCACTATTCTCACCTCAGAGCACAAAACAGTTTTTGGTATAAAATTAGGGCACAACCGGCACTTTTTTGATCCAGCCGGGTCTCATTTGGCTCCGGCTGGCTCCCAATGTTTGGTAAGCAGAGACCTTTTGGCAGAAACAGATGGCAATGGCTAAGGGTGAGGCAGAGCAATCTGGGTAGACAGAGTAGATTCTGGGCACTGTGCATGCGATCATTGTGTCTTATGGTTGCTTGGATTAATATTCTTATTAGCATTGTTGTAATTATCATTGTTGTAATAATTCTTATTGTTGTAATTATTATAATATCCTTGTTGCAATTATGGTTGTTTATTGGAAATACCCTTGTTGTAATAACTTAGATAGCTAGTTGATAATTTAGATATCTAGTTAGTAGTTAGTTTAGTTAATGTAATTCATTTATTTGAATTTGTAATAGTTAGTTTAATTCGAACATTTGGACATCCATTCGGACCCTCTTGAATGAGAGCAAATATGTAATGATCGTGTATGTCTTCCAACCCCATTTATTTCTCCCTTTTATTTATCCACTTATAATGGTAGCATAAAACATCATGTTTCCTTAGCATTTCCCATGTTTCACATACACTCGTCTCGCATGCATGAGGTTTGACTCATCATGCTAATTAATGTCAATTTTAACTTCATTGCTTGAATACGTGATTTATCCCATGTCTTGAATTGAATCAAATTCCATGCTGGTAGTCGAACTTATCATCCGCATAATGTGCGCGTTGCATTAGTCATTTCGCATTGTTTAAGAGCATGCACTTCTACTAATTATTTTTCTTTGTTTGGCTTGCCTTGGAGTACTAGGTGAGCATTTATTGCTTTAGCATCTTGCATTCTTGTCATTGTTGCCATGTCGAGCATGCTTTCCATGAGGCTAAATGCTTAAGTGATATATTTGTTTGAATGCCGGTGGATGAAGGCTAATTGCTAAAATTGGGATAAATTGTTTAATGTACGAACTCATCTTTTCAAGTGACGAGTATGAAAAACAATTTTCAAACAAACATGAAATCAAAACATTCCAACTTTTGCAAATTAATCTATACTTGTGTGCATCATGCAGTAATTTTAGCTAATAAATCGGAACAAGAGCATATAATGTAAATAAAAATCACATCATGATTAGTAGAGTCCGATCTTTGATCGGGTGAGAGGGGTGCTCAATTCATGACCTTCCCCTCTCATACCTAAGTTCTCAAGCTGAGACACTTTGGTGATGATGGATAAGTGGCCTTTGGTATGAGTCACGGGTTTCCTAAATTTCTCAAAAATATTTAGGTTGCGACTCTATAATCTGGCAAAGTAGTCCATTTTTTATTCAAACATTGATTTTCCAAAAGATTTTCCGTATTTGGACTCATTCGTGTTTCTTTATTTCACATTACACTTGTGAAATCAGATTTAGAACCACAGGAGTCTGAACTGTAGGGCTAATCATACCCGAAAGGAGCACGAAAAGCAAGCTACAGTTTCTGGCGACTCCACCGGGGATTTAGAGAACTTGACTTGAAATGCATGATGTAAAATTTTATCTACACTTATATGTTCTTTGCATTGCATTTGCATTGGTGCTTATAAGTCACTGTGTTTTCCATCTGCTATTCTTGGACGGTTTGCCAGAGGCTTGCGCAAAAATCTTGTCAGAATGCTAACCGGTCATGGGCTCTACCATGTTGGAAACACAATCCTTGGATCTGAACTACCGCTGTACCGTTTGATCATCCTTTCATTTCTCGGTGTTAGGTGTGAGAGGTATATTAGGTAATTTTACTGAGGTATCCCTTGTGACCATTCAACCTAGTGCATATAGTCAGCCTTAGTGACTCTTCAAACATAGGACAGGATGCCCTCTTATTTACTACGCTGTGGTGATACTGTTTGTTTTAATAGTAAAGCTGTAGATCATGCCAAAGCTAGGACAGGGAAACCCTAACCTCTCATAGGGGTGTTTTGAATGCTTTTGCGGAAAATGTGAAATCTTTGGAAATATGTGATGCAATCCTGGGAGACTCTTAATCTTGAGGTGATTCCTTTCAAACTTGAGGGTTATATTAGAATCAGAATTTTGGTGTCTAGGGGTTTGTGTTTGATATGGGTGAATTTTCAACAAGAACCAGAACCAAGCCAAAAAATTGTATTTTGCTTTGTTTTGACCAGCATACCCGGTATACTGATCTGATGGGGCATTTGTTTTTAATGCTAGATTTGTCTGAGCTAAAGAATGAGCAGTACCCAACTTAGCAAAGGCCAAGCCCAATCTGACCCGGAAAGCCTTAACCCATCATAGACCATCCAAACCCAGAAAAAAAACCTACTCAGCAAAGGTCTAGTCCATCTAATCCCTAAAGGCCAACTCAGAAAAGATCCGTCCAAATGCCAAAAGACCCATTCTAAAAAGCCCAATCCAATCAACCCTGTCTAGACTAATCCAGTTCAGATAAATCAAGTATAACTGGGTTGAAATCCTTGTTAGTCAGCTCTTAGCTTGCACCCATTCATTTCTCCAATTGCTAACTTAGTAGACCCGTGATGGCTCAGAGTCGAGAAGAAGTTGTGGCCATGATAACGGCCCTAAACCAGGGAATTGTTATGCAGGATGAGACTACTGCTGAAATATAACGTCCATCTAGGGCATCTACCACACATCCAGTGCCGGGCACCTAGCCGAACTTTGATCCACCTTCGCCAGCTAAAGATTTGTAGGGTCCAGATCCTTTAGAAGGGTTGGCTTAAGCTCGAGCTTTCAGACCCTTGGTGCAGCCTAATGAGGGGCTTTTTCCCCTTGATATTTATGATCTCGACCCAACCTTGTTAAAAATTGCTAACCTTGAGAAGCAATTCAAAAAGGCACATGGAATTAACTCCATTCCCGACATTAAGGATGGGTACACCGAGGTTGCCGTAAGACTCCCAGACAGATTCAAAATGCCACCCCATTGACCGTTTCGGCAGGACTGAAGATCCTATGATACATATCCTGCTTTTCTTGGACATCCTAAAATCGATGGGTCTAACTAAGCCTCATAAACTCTCTCTGTATGGAAGAACCCTATCGAGTATAGCAGCCACTTGGTACACCAAGTTAGAGGATAAAGTGAAGCAGAACAGGAAAAATTTGGCTGAGGCATTTGTCAATCAGTATTCTTACAATACCCAAATTGAAATGACCACCCAAGAGCTTGGAGCAACCCACTAGAATCCTAAAGAACCTTTTGTGGAATTTGTTACATGGTGGAGAGCAAAGGAAGTATAAATGACAGATCGACCTTCTGAGAGGGACAAAGTGTGGATAGCGGTGCATAACCCTGAGCCTAATATGTTGCAAAAGTTAATAGTCGCTCCACTATTGTAGACGCACCCCGAGGGCTCTATGCTGTGCTACAGTTCGGACTCAAATGTCATGGTTCTTAATCTGATCTCACAATGTGCAATGTGAGATTGATAAATCACCAAAGAGTCCAAATCTGGCAAATCGTTTTGGAAAACTGATTTTTGAGAAAGAAGTGCCAAACATGGACTGCTTTGCCAGATACAGAGTCGCCACCTAAATATTTTATTTTGACGGAATTTAGGAAACCCTGACTCGTGCCTAAGGCCACGTATCCGTCATCACCAAAGTTGTCTCGGCTCGGGAACTTGGGCACGAGAGGGGAAGGTCATGCAATGAGCACCCCCGCTCGCCCGATCAAAGATCGGCCACTACTAAACATGATATCTTGTTTTTGAAAACACATGTGTTCTTATTCTGGTTATTAGCTAGAATTACTATGTGATGCGCACAACACACAAGTATAGACTAGATTGCCTAAGTTGGAACAAATCATCTCATGTTTGTTTGTTTGAAAATGGTTTGAAGGTGCTACTCGCAAGTAGGCTAAGACGTGGATTTGCCACCCTCAAGTTGGCTTAGAAAACATGATTTTGCCACTTCAAGTGGGCTTAAAACTCGCATTTCAATGAATTGTTCCAATTCAAGTAATCTAATCTTCACCCACAGGCATTCAGGCAGTTATATCATATAAGCAGTTAGCCTCATGGCAAGCATGCGGTCATGTTAACACTCACACTCATGCAAGATGCTAAAGCGTAAAAGCTTACCTAGTACTCCGAGCCAAAACAATAGCTAGTTAGTAATCAATGCATGATCCTAGCTATGTTAAGATGCCTAATGCAACACATGCAAAATGCAACTAGAAATAGGCTCGGCTATTCTAAGATGGCATATGAAATGCGACAACTCGATACACGTATTCAAGTTGGAATTGAAATGCTATGCGGTTAGTATGATGCGTCGAGCCCGGTGCATGCAATACAAATGAATGATGCAAACATGCGAGCATAAGGATGCTAATTGAAACATGACCTAAAACTAACGATTGAAAGCAGGTAAGTAAAAGGGAGAAAGACTTGGGGTTGGAAGACATTCACACACTCACGCACACTTATTACAAAATTCCCCCTCTCGACGGAGGGTCCGAATAAATAATCAACTACCCTAGTTAATTAAATATTACAGTCATGACCCGAACCCACCCCCGTGAGTTAAGGACATAACCGGCCAGTAATCCTGAGATTACCTAGGGCCTCAAACTAAAACAAATGTATGTTAACAGAGTTAATGGGGGCCAAACGGAAGCAGTTCAAAACTTTGTCCATAAAGTTGTGCTTACATGGCGCATTCAAACAACCAAACATATATACATTAATAACTCACAACAGAAATACAGTAGCATAAGTTCTGTACAAACAAGATCATCCAAAACTAAGTCAACCCATGAAAACTATATACAAATATATGCAAAGTCCTCACCAACATGACAAAAATAATATAGCATGGCAGAAAGGCGAAGATGAGTCTCGTGCGTGAAACACTAGGGCTGACTCTCCAAAACTCGGTTGTTCCACACAGACTTCACGGGGGCTGGGTCTGGACCTCTCTTGGCTCACCTACAAACACATGAATGAGCGCGAGCGATAGCCCAGTGAACAAATAAGAAGATACAAACGATATGTAGAACAACATACTCCGAACGGCCTTGGGCCCAATTCATATTTTGATTTACATTTGTATACACAATTTAAGTCGAGTGACTATGGTTTCAAACATACTGGCCTTTGGCCCATTTATCTTTCATTCCTGTCAAAACGGCCTCTGGCCCATTCATTTATGTCAAAATGGCCTCTGGCCCATCCATTCATGTCAAAACGGCCTTTGGCCCATCCATTCATGTCAAAACGGCCTTTGGCCCATCCATTCTTTCAGACATTTGTCCACAATTCAAACTAGCAAATCATAAAGCATAAGGCTTATAAGAAAATAAGCAATTGGACAAATGACAAACTTCCAAATATCGATATTACTCACAATGATCGGTTGGTTGGTTTGCCC
Source organism: Camellia japonica (assembly GCA_030407325.1). Taxonomy (NCBI): domain Eukaryota; kingdom Viridiplantae; phylum Streptophyta; class Magnoliopsida; order Ericales; family Theaceae; genus Camellia; species Camellia japonica. The sequence goes on along the minus strand of JAPPVO010000017.1, from coordinate 71,877,958 downwards.
TGGAGCTCGACCCTACACAGTCCATAAACACAAAAGGGTGACCAACAATTCAATCCGTTCTTAAATTCACATTTTCCTCTTTAGGCTTTATTCTTATCTCTTTAATTCAATTACAATGCTCAATGCATGCCTAAGAGTACTTAGAAGTGAAAGCGAATGGAAAACGAAACACAGAACGCATAAACAAAATTTCAGAAAACAGGGTCCCCGCTTGAGCGTGGACTTCCCTGCTCGAGCGGACCCAATTGGTCTGCAAAAATGCTGGTTGCATCAAATTCACGCTCAAGCGTGAACTTGGGCGCTCGAGCGGATGGTCTGTCTACATAGCTCCCCGCTCGAGTATGAACTTCCCCGCTCGAGCAGATGCCATGCCTGAAAAAAAATGCTGGGAGCACGAAATTCATGCTTGATCGGCGGTTTCCCCGCTTGAGCGGACATCAAATTTCTGGAAAATCCAGAACATGTTCTTGAGCTTCAACTTCAAATTCAAAGGCTCCAAATGCATGATTTTGACTCAAACTTCATATATATGTGTACTAACATGGCACAAACACTAAATTACAACATTTTGAAGCTCAATTTCATAAATCAAACCCATGCATGGCTCATTTTCCACCAAATTCATTACTAACATAACAACTTCATGCATTCAAAGCTTCTACTCCCATGGATTGTACATGCATATGACATATAACCCTCATTCTCATCCCATATGATGAAAAGATGGTCAAATACATGGGTTTCAACCAAAATTCAACATGAGTCATGTAATTCAAGCTCAAATATGCAAATTCAAGACATTATATACATGCATGCATACATAGTCTTCCAATTCAACAAAACCAACTCAATACATGCTCTTGATCACAAACAACCCTTGAACTTACAAGATCACAATTTCAAACTTATGAATTCAGGGTCAAGTGCTTACCTAGAGGTTCAATTCTTCACAATTTCTAGTTGAATCTCCAAGTTTCTCAAGTTTCTCACTCAAATCTCCAATTGCTTCTCCCTCTCTCTCTAGCCGACCTCTCTCTCTTTTCTTGGAGTTGAAATCAGCCCAAAATGTAACAAAGGAGAAGAGTTGAGGGTGTAGTGCCTCTCTTAAAGTCCCACTAGTCACAATTATTTCAATATAAAACATTTGGGCACTTAATTCATTAATTTAATCAATTTAATCTGGTCCGAATTAATTTTTCATTTAAATTTCACCGTAGGCTCTAAAAATTATGCCAATCACAATGGCGCGACCAATTTCGGTTTTGATGGCCGATAGGGCCTTCAATTTGATTTCCAAAGCAGATAATCAAACAGATATTCCTACGATGAACAGATAGAAATTCAAAACTACATATTTTCACATAATGGCACACACAAAATCATATTAAACACATAATCATACTCATATTAAGGACCAATTAACATATTACGGAACAGGGATATCACAATTACAAAACCCTTAACTAATTTAAACAAATTGACTAAGCTATGAAACTAAAGAGGCCGCTACAGCTCCGCCTCGGAATGATTAAATGATGCATGCATGCTCGATCGCCTCACTTGAAAACCCGTTGCCATGCCACATGTTGCCTCTGTCTGCACTGTTCTACACCTCTGAAAACTGCACAAGTCCCAAGGATGCTTCCAAACCACTCCCTGAACACTGTGAGATGTCACCGGCCAAGATATAGGAACATCGGCCATGTGGAATTGGTCACCGACCATTTGTGAGGATCTCGGCCAACAATGTTTAGTCGATCGGCACTGAAGATGGCTGGCCGGCCATATCTTCCTGCAGAATGTTGTTTTGCTGTAGCAGAGGACAAATAAAGCATGGCAATGCATTTTCAAGGCAATGTGTGCACAAACACCCTCTCTATCATGTCATGAACTCAAGGGAGTATGGTTCTCGACCCTTGGACCATCAATCGTGCATTTCAATGCATGATGGCCAAAGGAGCCAAGTGTGCAAATCAATGTGAAATGAATGCACAAAACACATGAATGCCTAGAACTCTATCATGTTGGATCAAGAGTGTCGGCGACTGAGGATTGAGGCACGTTTCGTCACTTCAAGTACGAACATCCCTCGGTCTTCGTGTTTGGTTCGACACCCAAACCAAACATAATGCAATGCAAGTATGCCAAATGCAATGCAACATAGAAATGAAATGCAATGTATGCAACCAAGCACAATGGAACATGGAAATGCAAGGCAATGTAACATGAGCATGACAAATGCAATGCAATGCAACCTAAATATGCAAACAACATGATATATAATAAGTATGCAGTATGACTATGCAACCTAGATATGCAAACATACAATGTGATAGTCATGCAACAATGATACCAACAATAAGTATGCAACAACATGCAATGCGATAAGCATACAACGATACACAAACCACATGCTCAATGGACTTGAACCGAAAAGGGACAGACCTCAGCCATGCCCAAAATCAGTGGCCAAAACACTAAAACTAAGGCACCAACACGCAAAACAAACATGTACACATATTGGTCCATCACTTAGGCACAAAGAGGACAACTCTCGAAAGCACTCAAAGAGTGAAAAGCATGCAACCGTGACAACACTACATGCTCTGAAATGATGTCAAGGATGATGCCAAATCATACATACAAGTCAAGCATATCATGCAAGAAGGCTCAAGGCTTAAGGCTAGCAAAGTGGTTTACACTATGACCATAACAAGTGAGCCCCAAAGGGCCAAAGTGACTTAAAACAGTCCCAAGGCAGACCAAGACAAGGCTAGAACATGCATGGAATGAGGCCAAAGCATGTTAGAAAGGTGAGCACAAAACATGAAGTGGGTAAAGGCTACAAAGGGGTGTTACACTACACCTATTACAACCAAGCATGGCATGACTTAACCAATAAAAATCGGAGTTATGGTATGTCAAAATAAACCCCAAAACCCACTTAGATGGCATCCCAAATGCCTAAGCATGGTGGCATGCACAATGATGCACTCTTAAGGCATAAGACACCAACTCTTTAAAGCTTTGAAAGGATGGCAAATGCAAGTATATGAGCATGAAACATGGACTGAAATACCATATGAGATGATGCCAAATCATGAAAAGGTCCAAGTGTAGCATGCTAATGGCTTGGACCCTCAAAGCTAACAAGCTAGGATGTATGGTAGTTATACAAAGCAATGCATATATGATAAAAACAACACCAAACAGAGCTTTAGCATACTGAAATATGACTAGAAGTCCCTTTGAGTTGAGCCAAAATACGTGGGCATGATAGTCCAAATGCATGATGCATGTTAAGGCAAATGAGGGGATTACAAGGCAAGTACATGGTGCATGCAAGAAGCTATTAAACCAACTTTGGACAATGGTGTAACATGGAAAAATAAGACCTACTACATGCTGAAATGAAGTCAAAACATGCTAAGCAATCATGCTACCATTATGAGCCAATAATGCAAGCAAATGAGACATAAGGAGAGAGGGGTGTCCCTCTCCTATACAAGACTCCAAAACCACCTTCCCACCACTGAAAATCCTCTGGATTTCAGTGGTAGAAAGGTCAAGCCAAAGCAAGAACAAAGGCCAAAAAGGATGACCCAAAATAATGCCAAACAAGGCCTAAGAGGGGGTAGACAACCCCCCAACCAAAAATAGACCTTAAACAATCACCTTAAGCATATAAAAACAGAACTTTTTTCAGTTTATAGTTAAGCTTGAAACAAAATGCAAATAGGTCTAAAAGCTTAAGCCAAAATGGGGAAATAAAAGGTTAGTTGCTCACCCTTGAAGAACACCTTTAAGGCACAAAGGAACAAAATACAAGCACACTTTAGTGTGTTTACTTCTTAGAGAGAGAGATATAGAGAGAGAGGGTATTCTACTAGGTGTTTCCTAGTGCCTCAGCAACCAAAGGAAGGTATTCTACTAGGTGCTATAGTGCAAAAGTATGAACAAAATACACCTTTAAGTCACCAACACACACACAAATATATAGAGAGAGATATATATAGAGAGAGAGAGGGATATATGAGCTCTATATCTATTTTTCTGAACCTCTGGAAAGGGAGGGGAGGCTCCCCTCTTATAGGAAATCAAATTCAAAGCTTCTTAGAGAAGCTAAGCTTTGGTTCAAATCCCTCCATACACGTGTATGGAGGGGAGAGTCTGTGCTCACCAGCTGGCACAGCTGGCATGCACAATGCCTGAAAAAGGCAAAGAAAAGGCCTCGGCCAGAAAATATGGCTGATCGACCAAAATAAGTGCCGACCGACCAACAAAAGTGCCGACCGACCAACATTTATGGTCGATGGCAAGGAAGCAAGGCCGATGGCATCATGCCATAGCCGATGAGGTGTGGGGATGGCCAACAAGCCACCCTCTTCCCTCAGAAGAAAAACCACAAGTCCTTGGTCCACAACCAAGCACAAAATAGACAAGTTGAGAGATCCTAGGGCAAGGCACGCAGTCGAGACCTTCGGGAACTCAAAATGAACACGAACATGGATGATCATCGAGTGTTCAAATGATGACGTCCAAGTCTTGAGGATGGTAAAAAATGGGGTGTCTACAACTATTGACTTTCAAAAATTTGCATGAATTAGGGGTTTAGATTGAGAGCGCATTTAACAGAGGGATTATTCCTAGAGCAAGTGAACCAACAAGGAGGGTGTTTTCCGGGAGTACCAATGCTGGCAGTGGCACTATTCCCAAACCCACTGAAATCAATACCATCACCGCCAATCCTAAAACTGCCAACCCCTTTGTTAATAGCAACCTACAAACAGCCAACCCAACCCAAGCTCAAGGCAGAACTTTCACCCCCTCTATATGAGCCTAACTAGCGCACTAAAAGTCCTGATGGAAAAAGGGTATCTCAAACCCCTTTAACCCCAACCTCTTCTTGACCCACTCCCTACTAGACATAACCCCACCAAATACTGTGCGTACCATTAGCAGCGCGGTCATGGCAACAATCGTTGCTACCGCCTTCGTCATGAGGTTCAGAATCTCATTGACAACCAGACAATAGCTCCACCTCAAGAACCCAACGTTACCACCAACCCACTTCCCATCCATGACCAAGTACCTCATCATTACCTTAACCTCATCCATACACTACCTCCTTCCTTCGACACCAATAAATATATCACTCCATTCCATCTGCCCAAGCCAGAGGTGTTCATTGTTGAAAGTATCGATTTGTGCATGATGGATACACCTACTCTGGTTCGAACACCCCAAGAGCGCCAAATGGCCGAACCCACTATTGCTGAAATATTGAGAATGATTGAAGACCTTCAAGAAATAGTGGCAGATTTAACCTTTGGGGTTCCGACCCCGTCAAAGAATTCTCCAATCTTGGGGCAAACTAAAAGTGGAATGGGCCAATCAAAAGCGAACATGGTCGAAACAAGTAGCAAGAATGAGTCTGGGGTAACTATTGATCCCTATGCACACCTTCGGTGGGCTATTGAGACTTTGAAGGTCAAAGGATTGAACAAGCAGCAAGTGTTTGCAATTGTTGCAAAGACTGTGGATGACACTTTTATCACTCAAAGTGTTTGCAATTGTTGCAAAGACTGTAGATGACACTTTTATCACTCAAGTTGAGAGCATTTTGAATCAGGGGCAAACAATGAAAAGAGATGCTTTACTAGAAACACTCATCCTAATTCCCTTCCCAAGCCCATGAATACCCAACCAACACCTACCAATCCCTTTCCCAATATTTCTAAACCTGATGCTTCCTCCTCTAAAAAACACACCTTCGCCCATCTCCATATGAGCCCAACTTATGCATTGAAAGTACTGATGGAGAAAGGGTATCTCAAACCGCTCAATCCTCGACCTCTCTCTAATCCTCTCCCACCTAGACATGACCCTACCCAATATTGCACATTCCATCAGTAGTACGGTCACCATATTGACCGTTGCTTTTGTTTTCGCCATGAAATTCAAGACTTGATTGACAAGAAGGTCATCACCCCACCTAAAAATCCCAAAGCTGTTAATTCCACTCTTCCTGACTACAATAGATTGCCACCCCATAACGTAAATCTCATCCATGGCTTGCCAACAACCAACCTTGACCCCAGCCAACACGGTCAATGAGCTGTGTATGGACTACCAGGGGAATTGTGAGGCTCAATTTGTGAGACCCAATTCGGAAGTCTGAAGTCAATTCTACTGGGTGTGGATGTTAATGCTGAATTGAAAGGTTTGGACCCTCCCATGGGCTCCTGGAAGTTTTTTTTTTTTTTTTGAATTCTGCAGATAGACTTGGAGAGTAAAAACCCCTTTTGTCTTAAGAGTACTGATTTTGTTTTGAGTTATTTTCTTATAAATAGTTGAGTTGTGTATTGAGTTGTGAGTTTATTTTCTTTGTCTTTTCTTACGTTGTTGCGTCAGTTGAGTCTTTTCCTTTGAGTCGCTCTCGTGTACCCTCAGGTCTTCATTGTTTTCAATAAGAAAGCAGGAGTCAAGTTTTTGATCATTTTGTTGTGCCTACAATAATGCATGCGTGACCTTTTAAAAATAGAAAAAAGCTTTGAATTTGATTTTTGAATGAGATTCTGTTAATAAGCTCGAGTGTTGAGAAGGACCCCCCGAATGGTTTGAGTGAATTATGACTTATCGATGCAAAGTCATTCATGATTTCAAAATTTTAAATTGTTTATTTTCCAAAACTTGCAAAGATAGGTGTAGAATTGTGTGTGGTATTATACATTGTCTTGGGGATTCTCTTCATCTTTAGGCAATCATTTTGGCAAGTATAAGACGGCTTTCAGACATCACAAATCATAGAATTTCTCTCCTAGTGTTTTCATTATTTCAAAGAGAAAGGGATAAAAAGAAACAAAAAAAAAATGAAAAGAAAAAAAGGAAAAAGGAAAAAAAAAAGAAAAGGGAAAAGAAGTCAACCATCAAGTCTAGGGCATCCATTGGCATGAAATCCAATCAACTGTGATGAAATGAACTCTTGTCTGAATTCGGAGAAGCCAATGCTAGGAGGTACCACATTGCAAGAAAAACCAACTTTGAAAAAGGAGCAACAAAAAAGAAGAAAACATGCATAAGGGAATTGAGAACCAAGCTCAAATCAAGGTGAAGCCAGATGCAGTGTTAAGGCAAGGTTGACTGTTGATCAAAATTCACCACAAATGTTGCAATACTAACCTTGAGAGGCTCATTAGGCCGAAAACCCAAAAGGGCAACCTAGGCAAAAGTTAGAGCACGAAAAATGAAAAATTGAACAAATAAAGCTCGCAAGGTTGAAAACCCCGACGGGGCGACTTTGGCAAAAGTTAGAGTGCAAAAGAAGAGTGTCAACACTCGAGTGAACCTCAGCCATGAACTATGTTGACCTGATTCCCATTCTTGGGATACGTAGGCAACTTCATCCTAAAGTTCGGTCTCAACCATATCCATCTTATTCATCTCAACTCAATTATCTTGCATCAATCCATGATCTACACCGACTGCTCTGCATATCACATACCTGCGTTGGGTAAGGAAGAACTAGCTTGAATCAACAAGTGGAGCAATTTTTAATACTCTAACTTATCAGTAGAATCTCTAACTTGAACAAAAAAGTGAATTAAAACTCAGGTTTTGCGAAATTGAGTTCTAAAGGGAACATGAGCAATACTAGGGGCACAAAACGCCCACCGTTAAAAGTATTACACTTTTTATGATGCACACATCACCTACCATTAAAAGTATTGCCTTTTTATGACACACAATGCATTTCATGGATTGTATGTTCAAAAAAAAAAGCGCCAAAATAAAAAAAATTGGCGCCATTTCACCAAAATATATATATATATTAGAAACTTTTTTCTCTCATATGCTACTCTCTCTTTCTCAGTGTCCTCTGTCTCTCCTCTAGTCTTTCTCTTTCGTCTCTCTCCTCTTGCAACCACCACCATTAGGACACCACCGACCGCCGAGCACCTCTCCTCTTGCAGTCATCCTCTCTCGACTAAACTACTAACCACCTTACCTCTCCTCTCACCTCCTCTTTTTATTTATTTATTTATTTATAATAATCGTGTATTTGTATAGCTGTGTAAAAACCCTAGGTCGTCTCTCTGTCTTCTTTAATTCAACCTTGGGTTTGATTTTGATTCAATTGGTGTTTTGATCTTTTAGATTAGATAGAGAATAAACACACACACACACACACACACACAGAATGGACGATAGTTGGGCGCTGTGCACCCTCCATCATTACCAATGTCATCCTCGATCTCCCTCTCTGGTGTTTCGTCTTCCTCTTCATCTCATCCAGGGTGAAGATCACCATCATATAAAGATCCACAACACCAAGCGATCTCAACCATGGCGGCTTCAGATCCAAGCTCCACAGAAACTAAGCATCGGCGAAGATCTCACTAGACGAGTGGCTTTTGCTCGAGGTTACTCTAATAATGCCGAAAAGGACATTACCTGAAGCATCATCATTACTCTCATTAAAAAGGTACCATATATATATATATATATATATCCACTTTCATATTCTTTTTTGTTAAATCATCGATTGTTAATGCATTTCTTGGTATGAATTATAGCTCTCAAAAGGTACCGGTTATGATGCATTTGTGCCCTAACTTGCTGTGAATTACCTTGATCAAATCTTGTTAGGAAATTCCATTTACCAGTAAAAATCTATGACTTTAATCGATTTGATATGATTTTTGATATGTTTTTGAATTGATTTAGAATCAATTTTCCATTCTTGGTTTAGGCTCTAGAATGAAATCTGCACAAGAACACAAAGCTCTTGCAATTTGTTGTTTTACGCTTGCTTCGAAGATGAGGAACAGGAACTTCTATGTTCCTAATTTCTTGGTAAATTGAATTTACTAGATTCTCTCTCTCAAAGTTAATTTGCACTGGAATGCAATGCTCATCACTTTGATTAAACACATCAAGAATAAAATATGATTTTTTTTCCCCTTCTAATTTTGAGGTAGATGGAATCAGTTGAGGCTTGTGCATTGGGTATGAACTTGTTTTTTAATGGAATCAATTTCATAATTATGGAGAGATCAATTCTCTAGAGTTTCCACAATATAAGCTTGGACTTTTTAACAATTAGCTTGTTTAGTTGTTCTGTTCATGTTTTCATTTTGAATTTGCTTCTATTATATTTGACTTAATAATTTCAGTGAATTAAGGTTTAAGCTATGTTTAGTTTATAGAAATGTTAAACTTCTATTTGACTTAATAATTTCAATAAATTTCTATGGCTCGGTATTATATTTTGTGAATCAATAATGTTTTTTTGAAATTGGTAGATTACTTTAGATTTTTGTGATAAGGTTTCAATTAGTTTCTTCAATGACACTTTGAATTTCTATCAGTTTGTCAAAAGATTTGCCTAACCCTATGATTGTGGCTTCACGTTGTTCATGTATTCCATTATCCGTTTAAATTAGCACAGTTACACTATTGCAAATATTAGGTTGCATTTATGAATCATTGCAAAATATTATATTGAATGAGATGATTAATATATATATATATAGAGAGAGAGAGAGAGAGAGATTTTGGTATAGAAAAAAGATCAATATCATGTACAAAGAATTCGAGAAAGAGAGAGAAAATAATGGTCATTTTTGTTTGTTATTGATTGGTTTGCTATGTTCTTGAATCTATATTTCAACTAATTTGATGGACTGTGTTTTACGTGTTTTAAGTTTCTGAGTAAGAACAATCAATTTGTATGTGGATTTTTTGGTAGTTGGATGTTTCAGGCAATTGCTCTGAATGTACTTGTTGGCCTCTTTTTGTATTCAATTTGGTGTTAAAAAGTCCTCAATTTGGTAATATAATTTCAATGGGTTCAAACTTAATTCCTATGTTCGATTAGTCTATTATATATTTATTTTTATTTTTTTTTATTTGTATTGGTGTAGCTTACTTTTCATGCTCCTCGAAGGGGTTTAGTCTCCTCGGATACGATAGCCCTACAGTTCGGACTCTCGTGGTTCTGAATCTGGTTTCACAAGTGTAATATGAAACAGAAAAACAGAAAAGAGTCCAAATCCTGCAAATGTTTGGAAAATCGATTTTAATCTAAAATGCCAAAAATGGAAAGCATTGCAGATTTTAGAGTCACCACCTAAATATTTTTGGAAAATTTAGGAAACACATGACTCGTGCCAAATGCCACTTGTCCATCATCACCAAAGTGTCTCGACTCGGGAACTTAGGTATGAGAGGGAAAAGTCATGAATGGAGCACCCCACTCACCCGATCAAAGATTGGCCTCTACTAATCATGATGTGATTTTTATTTATATTATATGCTCTTGTTCTGATTATTATGCTAACATTACTACGCCACACACACAAGTATAAACTAATTCACCCACTTTGGAACGTTTTGATTTTATGTTTGTGAAAAGCTTTTTGAATATGTACCACTTGAAAAAGTGATCTCATATCTATATTAATCAATTCATCGTAATTTAGGCAGAAAAGCCTTCATCCGCAAGCATTCAAGAGATATATCAACTAAGCAATTAGTCTCAAGGTAAACATGCTTGATATGGCAATACTAACATACATGCAATACGCTAAAGTAAGAAATGCTCACCTAGTACTCCGAGGCAAGCCAAAGGAAATTAAAATAATTAGAAAAATGCATGATCCTAAACAATATTAGAAAAATGCATGATCCTAAACAATGCAACGCGACTAATGCAACACATTCAACATGTGATTAATAGGCTCGGCTTACTAGCATGCCAAGTGAATCAATTCAAGGTATGCGAGCACGTATCCAAATAAAAAAATTTAAATTGACATCGATTAGTATGATGAGTTGAACCTTTATGCATACAAAACGAATGAATGCAAGTCATGAAAGACACTAATTAAAACATGATGCCATACAACCACGGTAAGTGTACAAATAAAAGGGAGAAAGAAATGGCGGTTGCTAGACATACACAAATTATTACATATTTGCCCTTGCATAGGAGAGTCCGAATAAATGTCTGGCTTTAAACTAACTATTACAAACCGAATGAATTAATAAGTTAAATTAACTAATTATTACAAATTAGAATTAAACTAATGAACTAGCTATTACAAGTTTCGAATTGAGCAACAAATACAACATATTACTATGGAAAAGTCGCACATGCATGAACAAGAATATCCGCCTGAAAAACTTCTCTGTTTTGCTGCTAGAACTATTGTATTTTGTAGCAGAAAATTAATATGTTTTTACCTCAACTTCTGCTCTGTTTTGCTAAAAAAACGACACTGCCTGTACAAAATGAAGGGATCGGTCAGCCATGAAAAGTGGTCGGCCGGATGGTAGGGTGGCTGGCTGACTACTGTTTTTGGGGCTCTGCCATACTGCAATAGAATGAAAACAGAGTGTTTCCAGGAGTTGTTTATCCTTTTTACCTCTCCCTGTCGTGGAATTGATCAAGGGAGGAGTAGAATCGGTCCACAAATCATCAATGATCGCAAGGTTGTTGCATGATGATCCATGAATCGATGGGACAAAGGCTCAATGAATGAAAAGATGAAAGACTAACAAAACCTCCTCCCTATCAGGGAGTTACCTCAAGAGAGGTGGTAGACGTTGATTCTTGAACCATTCTCATCATTAACGAGTATGAAATGATTTCAAGACACTAAGAGTTCAATTAACGTCTGATTGAACCCAAACCAATTTTATTGCTCTCGTTACCATTTTAGTCCAATTTTATTAGCCTCTATTAATTTCCTTTCTATTCTTTAATTATTTTAGTCCAAAAGAGTGATAGTTACGTCCACTAATGAAGAGAAGTGTCAAACAAGAAGTTGTTCTTCGCATTAATGATATGTAATGCCTTGGTAATGAACCTCCGAACAGATTAAACTATTAAGCAAGGAAGGGTCACTTTTGCATGCCTTAAACAACACTCATTTGAAACGACTCTCATACAAAGAAAACCAAGAAAGGAGGGAGGTTGCAGAGATGATCATTACAAGTGTGAACACATGTATGAAAAGCATAAAATAAAAGCTATCAACTCAAATAGGTTGGTGTCTAAGGCCTAAACCACCAAACCCATGAGGACTACAACACTACAAGCACACTATACAAAGCATGAATGAAGTAAACACACTAAAACGGTCCTAAAAATCACAAAAACATTGTTGGAATTGAGTTGAAAAAGCTAAAAGAAGTGATCTAAAGCAAGAGAGAAATGAAGCTTGTAAGCAAGCCTAAGGAGGGATGGCTAATCCCTCCACTTTTTGAATCTCAAAACAAAATTTTTAGCCTCTGAAAAACAATGGTAAAAATTTGGAAAAAAAATTAAGAAAGAAATGGGAAACACAAGGGCAAAAGCTTAGAGAAGAAGGTTTAAAGAAGGGTGGTTAACCCCTCCACCTTTGATAGCTTTAAGCCACAAGTTTCAACCCATAAAAACAATGCAAAAATAGTACAAAAATAGCACAAAAAGATAAGGGAGAAGTAGTGTAAAGAAGGCCAAGGTTATACCTCTTGAAGAGGAGTAACTCTTTGATTCAGAAACCAATCATTGATACCCTCAAGAACTGAAATTCTAACTCAAGAACCTCAGCAAGGAAAGCTAAAATATTGGTTTAGGAAGTGTAGGTAAGGTGTAATTGTGTTGCAAGATAGAGAGAGAGAGAGAGAGAGAGCATTTCAAGAATTTAAGTTTTTGGAATTTTTTCTAACCTAAAATCACAAGGGATGGTCCTATATATATAGAAAAACCGATGGCTACGTCGAACGCAGCTGTATAGGGACAACTGGTGTAGTGCATGTACAAGGGAAGATAGTTGGCAGCAAAATATCTGTCAGCCGAGAAACATGGCCGGCCGGCAAGCTAGGGGACGACCGACCACCAATTTCTGGCCAGCCAGCCACCTTTTGGCCTGCAGGCCTTTAGGTGGTCAGGCTTAAAAAAAAAAAAAAAAATAAAAAAAAAAGGTTTTCGTCAAAAGGTGGTACAAGATTCTAAGCTCTGGACTTGGAAAATCGAAGCTCTTTTGCCGAGGAACTTACATAATTTGTACAACATAGTATTTCATCATCAAGTGATCAACCTGAGGCGTCCAAGTCTTAAGGGCGGTAAAAAACGGGGTGTATACAGTTGCCCCTTTTTGACAGAGCTCGAAGTCATGAAATGACGTGGGTGAATGTCAAAGCCTAAAGACGACCCATTTTGACAATGCCGTAAGACTTGGGCAAACAAACAAAATACGGATGCAGTTGGTTGAACCCAAGTGTTGCCTACGTATCTCGTTGCAAGGAATCAAACCAGTGTAGTTCAGGGGTAGGATGCAAATGATACACAATGTAATGAAACAATGCAAATGATATACAATGTAACAAAATAATCAAACCACGAGCAGTGCCTACCACACAAATATCATAAAGGAATGGGAATGCAAAATCAAACTACATTTTATATAGAAAAGAAGTGGGCACGAGCCGAACGATGCCTAACATAGGCTAAGTGCCTACATCCTCAATAATGGCCTCAGCGCAGCATGGATGCTTATACACAACAGAACCATGTTTCAACGTGAAAAGGGTGCGGGTACATGTGTAGACACCCCATTTTTTACCGTTCTAAAGATTTGGATGTCATCGATTGAGCGCTCGATGATTGCGCATGTTTGCGCTCGTTTGGAGTCCCCGGGGTTTTCGGTTGCGCGCCTTGCTCCTAAGTCTCTGAACTCTCTTGGTTTTGTGCTTGTTTTAAGCCAAACCTTGGTGCCCCCTTTTGCCTAGAGGGAGAAGTAGGGGTGTAGACCACTTTTCTCCCCTGCCAGCCAGTTTTCTCCCCTGTTGACCACTTTTGGTGGTCGGTCAGCTAGGGTGGGTGGTCGGTCGACCAACTTAAGTGGTCTACAGCCTGCCACCACCTTCTCTTCTCTTTGTAGAGCCTTTTTCTCCCCTACCAGCCAGTTGTTTCCCCTGTCGACCACCTGAGGTGGTCGGTCGACTAGGTGGGGTGGTCGGTCGACCACTTTAAGTGGTGTACGGCCTTTTTTCTGCTTTTATAGATATTTTTGGTGCCAGCTGTTAGGCACAGAATGCATCCTCCCTACACGTGTAGGGAGGGATTCAAGCAAGCTTTGGCTTGCATTTCTATATAAGGGAAGGTGCTTCCCCCTTAGAGGGGGTTCAGAAAATTTAGAGACAAAATCTCTCTCTCTCTCTAGAATTCTCACACTCTCTCTCTCTATATTGTGCTCATTAGTGCCTTAAATTGTTGTTTCTTTACACTTTTACACACAAACACCTACCCAAACACCACCATCATTGAGCTGAGGTTCTTGGAGGTCATATTTGAGCTTCAAAAGGCTAGTTTTTGGCTCAAGAAGTTGCTGTTTTTGCTGTGCTTCAAGGGTGAGTCCTATACCCTCTTTAAAGCTTTGTTTTGGTTGCATATTTAGCCACCTTTGCATGCTATTTTAGGCTTAGCTTTCAACTACAAAAGCTTTGTTTTAAAGTGTTTAAAAAGGTTGTTTGGTTTACCCCCTTTGGTGGCTTGTTTTGCCTTGCTTCTTGCCATCTTTTAAGGCCTTTGGGACCATCTCTTTTTGGCCTTCTTGCCATTCAAACTCAGAGGAATTTCAGTGGTGGAAAAGTGGTTTTGAGGTCCCAAATGGATGGGGGTGGTCCGCCCTCCTCTTCTCTTGTTTGCATGTGTTGATGGCCCATCAAAAGAGCATGTGTTTTTACTTCTTAGTGGCTTTGTTTGGGCTCATTTTTGTGACTTTTCAGACCTTCCATAACTCTGTTTTGGGTTGTCTTGGTCACCTCTTGCATGCTTCTTGTACTTGTAGTGTAATCCTACTTGTAGCCTTGCAAAGTAGCACGTCTTCATGCTTTGAATTGGCTCCATTTTAGCATGTTTTTAGCCATTATTTGCCATGTCATAACTCTGTTTTGGGTTGGTTTGGTTGCCTCTTGCATGCTTCTTGCACTTGTAGTGCAATTTTCGTTCACTAGCCTAGCATGTTTGGTGTTTTAGCCTATTGATCTAGCATGTGTATGCTCTACTCCAGCACATTTTTGGCTATGTTTTAGCATGCTTTAGGTCTAATTTGAGTGGTTTTTGTCATGCATGCTTGGCTTTGCATAGCTATAGTGTATTTGGCTTTACTAGCCTTGCACTTTGGGACCCCTAGCATGCTATAGTTGTGATGTGTGCATGATATGGCTTCATTTGATATGTAATTTCAGAGCATAAACTTCTGCTATACTCTCATGTTTATCACTCTTTCATTGTGGTTAAGAGTTGTGCCCTTATGCCTAGTTTGTGAGCTAATACGGGAGCATATCTTTCTTGCCATCTATGTTGCAAGTCTAGCATGTTTTTGCTACCATTCTGACTTGCCTTAGGTCTGTTTTGAGTGCTTAAGGTCATTTGAGCATTGCTTAGTATGGTTGTAGTGTAAAGCCCTTGACTAGCTTTGTATTTCAAGTCTCTTGGCATGCTTTATTTGAGCTATTTGCATGATATGACATCACTTGGCATGTAATTTCAGAGCATATGTCATTGCCACACTCTCACATTTTCCACTCCTTCAATGTGTTTGAGAGTTGTGTCTTCATGCCTTGTTGGCGAGCCATCAAACGTGCATATTTTCCTTGTGTTATATGCCTTGATCTTAGTATATTTCAGCCACTGTTTTGGCATATTTAACCTCTGTCCGGAGTTGGTTTGGTCATTTAGGCTTAGTATTGTATGCCTATATGTAGACATCCCATTTTTTACCGTTCTCAAGACTTGGACGTCATCGTTTGAATACTCAATGATCATCCATGCTCGTGTTTGTTTTGAGTTCCCGAAGGTCTCGGCTGCGCGCCTTGCCTTAGGATCTCTCAACTTGTTTGTTTTGTGCTTGGTTGTGGACCAAGGACTTGTGGTTTTTGCTTTTAAGGGAAGAGGGTGGCTTGTTGGCCATCCTTACAACCCATCGGCTAAGGCCTTGTGCCATCGGCCTTGTTTTCTTGCCATCAGCCATAAGTGGTGGCTTATCAGCACTCTTTTTGGTCAATCGACACTATTTTTGGTCGATCGGCCATATTCCTTGGCCGAGACCTTTGCACCTGCTTTTGCAGATATTTTTGTGCCAGCTGTGATAGCTGGTGAGCACAATTCTCATCCTCCATACACGTGTATGGAGGGATTGATTCAAGTCCTTAGCTTGCTCAACAAGCTTAGGAATTGAATTTCTATAAGAAGGGAGACCCCTCTCCCTTTCCAGAGGTTCTGAAATTGGAGATAGAAAATATATATCACTCTCTCTATATATTCTCTCTCTCTCTCTCTCTCTCTATACTTGTGCTTGTTTGTCCTTGAAAGTGTAATTTCTTCACACTTTTGCACTAAAGCACCTAGTGAAACACCATCCTTTTGTTGCTGAGGCTCTTAGAAGTTGGTTTTGGTGCTTTTGGGCTGGTTTTGATCCAAGGAAGCTGCTGGAGTGGTAACCTTGAAGAGGTTCTACAAGGGTGAGCCAACTAACCCTTTAACCCTTTGTTTTGATTAAGCTTTTAGAACTGTTTGCATGCTGTTTTTGGCTTCACTTTAAATTGAAAAAAAGTACTATTTTTCATTCCTTAAGATGTTTGTTTACCGTCACTTTTGTGTTGGGGGTAGTCTACCCCCTCTTAGGCCTTGTTTGGCCTTGTTCTTGTGCCTTCTTTTTAAGCTATTGGGACCACCTTTTTTTGGCCTTCTCACCACTGAAACTCAGAGGAATTTCAATGGTGGAAATGGTGTTTTAAGGTCCCAAATAGGAGAGGGTCATCCCCTCTCCTTGTATCTTGTATGCTTGCATAGATGGCTCATCAAAGTAGCATGTTTGTCTAGCATGTTTTGGTTCCATTTCAGCAAGTTTTTGGTGTTATTTTAACATGCCTCAACTCTATTTTAGGTTGGTTTCATAGCATCTTGCATGCTTCACATACTTGTAGTACAATCTTGCATGCTAGCATAACATGCATCATGTGTTTGGACCATCATTCTTGCATGTTTTGGCTCAACTCCAAGAAGCTTTTACCCTTGTTTTACCATGCTTAAGCTCTGATTTGTGTTGTTTTGGTCATGCATGCATTCCTTTGTATAGCCATGGTTCAATCTAGCTCACTAGTTTTGGGTGTTGAGTCCACTAGCATGCTTTACTTGGACTACTTTCATGATTTGGCATCATTTCAAATGTGATTTCAGTACATGTGGTGTGGTCATACCCTCACATTTGCCACTCTTTCAATGCTTTGAAGAGTTGGTGTTTCATGCCTTAAGAATGGGTCATTGTGCATGCCACCATGCTTAGGCCTTTGGGCTATCATTTTAGTGTATCTTTGGTCTTGTTTTGCCATAATATAGCTCTGATTTTGGTTGGTGAAGCCATCTCATGATTGATTTTGTTGGGTGTAGTGCAATCCCCTTTGTTAGCCTTGCAAGTTCATGCTTCATGCTTACCATGTTGGCTTGTTTTGGCTTCCTTCCATGCATGTTTTAGTCTCATTTTGACATGCTCTAGGACTGTTTTGGGTTGCATTGGCCATATGCTTCATGTTTTGCATAGTTATAGTGCAATGGGCCATGTTAGCTTCAAGCTATGAGCTTTCTTACATGCCATACTTGTCTTGCTTGGTTGATTTGGCATCATTCCGTACTTAATTTCAGAGCTTATAGTGTTGTTAACCTTTCACTTTTGTCACCCTTTGAGTACCTCTAAGGGTTGTATTCTTGTTGCCTAGCTTGTGGACCAATATGTGTGCATGCATGTTTTCCCTTTTGGTGCCTTAGTTTTGGTGTTTTGGCCACTGATTTGGGCATGATTAAGATCTGTCCATTTTAGTTTCAGTCCATTTTGCATGTTATTGCATGCTTGTCGCATTGCATGTTGTTACATGCTTGGTACATTGCATGTTGTTGCATGCTAGTTGCATTACATAACATTGTTGCATACTTGTTGCATGCCATGTTGTTTACATGTTTAGGTTGCATGGCATTGTTTGCATGCCATTAGCTTTGTTAAGTTGTGCATGCATTGCATTGTGTTTGGTTTGGGTGTTAAGCCAAGCATGAGAAACGAGGGACGTTTCATACTTGAAGTGATGAAACGTGCCTCAATTCTCGATCGCCGACCCTCTTGATCATGCATGATAGAGGTTAAGGCATTTATGTGTTTTTATGCATTTCATCCATATTGATTTGTGCAACTCGGCCTCTTTGGCCATCATGCATCGAAATGTGTGATTGATGACTCGAGAGTCGAGCAGTACACTCCTTTGAGCTTCAAACATGATAAGGACTGTGGTTGTACAAACATTTTCTTGTAAATGTATTGCCATGCCTCTGTTTGTACTCTGCTGCAGCAAAAGGAGGAGTTTGCAGGAAGAGATGGCTGATCAGCTATCTAGTGTGCCGATCGGCTCAAAATATTTGGCCAATAGTCTCAAAATTGGTCGATGACCATTATCCACTGGCCGATGGGCACCCCTCTTGGCCGATGACCTCTCAGAATGTCCATGGGGTAGGCCAGAAGCATCACAGAAGTTGGCATAATTTCCAGAGGTAAAGAACAGTGCAAACAAAGGCAACATGAGGCATGGCAACGGATTTCTAAGCGAAGTCGATCGAGCATGCATATGCCCCTCTTCTCAAGGCCGTTTTAACTGCTTTGTATAGTTAGTTAATTTGTAATTAATTAGTTAATGTGTTAGCTAATTTAATTCATCATTGTAAATTCTTAATTAGCTTAGCTTAGCTAATATTCATTTTGATTATGTAATAATTAGTCTAATTAGATTATTAGATTAGTTAGAATAACTTAGCGTAGCTAGCTTGTATTATTCATTCGGACCCTCCGTCGAGAGAGCGAATTTTGTAATAACTGTGCGTAAGTGTGTGAATGTCTTCCAACCCCACGTCTTTCTCCTTTTACTTAACCGCTTACGATGGTTAGTTCTAGGTCATGTTTTGATTAGCATCCTTATGCTTGCATGTTTGCATTCATTCATCTGTCTTGCATGCACCGGGCTCGGTGCATCATACAAACCGCATTGTATTCCAATACATTTACTTGAATACGTGTTCAAAAGCATGTTATCAAGTTGCATCTCATATGCCATCTTAGAATAGCCGAGCCTATCTAGTTACATTTTGCATGTGTTGCATTAGGCATCTTAACATGAACTAGGATCATGCATTGATTACTAACTAGTTGTTGTTTTGGCTCGGAGTGCACTGTAAGTGTTTATGCTTTAGCATCTTGCATGAGTATGAGTGTTGCCATGATAGCATGCTTGCCATGAGGCTAACTGCTTAAGTGTTTAATTGCATGAATGCCTGTGGGTGAAGGTTGGATTGCTTGAATTGGAACAATTCATCGAAATGCGAGTTTTAAGCCACTTAAGGTGGCAAAATCATGTTTTCTAAGCCCACTTGTGGGTGGCAAATCCACATCTTAGCCTACTTGCGAGTAGCATCTTCAAACCATTTTCAAACAAACATGAGATGTTTTGTTCCAACTTAGGTGATTTAGTCTATACTTGTATGTTGTGCGCATCACGTAGCAATGATAGATTAATAAACCGGAATAAGAACACATGTGTTTTCAAAAACAATATATCATGTTAGTAAAGGCCGATCTTTGATCGGGCGAGCAGGGGTGCTCTTTGCATGACCTTCCCCTCTCGTACCCAAGTTCCCGAGCCGAGGCAACTTTGGTGATGACGGACACACGGCCTTAGGCACGAGTCAGGGTTTCCTAAATTTCCCAAAAATAAAACATTTAGGTGGCGACTCTGTATCTGGCAAAACAGTCTATGTTTGGCACTTCTTTATAAAATCAGTTTTCCAAAACGATTTGCCGGATTTGGACTCTTTGGTGATTTATCGGTCTTGCATTGCACTTTGCGAGATCAGATTCAGAACCATGATATTGAGTTCGAACTGTAGTAGCTAAGAACAAAACGGATTTCACGCCATTCGCACGCGGAGCCGTAACGTTCGGGCACGTCTACACTATAGTGCTATGCTCTTTGCTAGTCTCGATGCCTTAGTTTCTAAACATGACATGCATGCATTGCTTACATGATAGAGCCTTGTGCATGCTACTCTAGCATTGATAGATAAGCATGTTGTTTGCATGTGTGTTGCATTGCCTTGTGTTTGGGTCGGACGTTAATCCAAACACAAGAAACGAGGGGCGTTTCATACTTGAAGTGATGAAATGTGCCTCATTTCTTGGTCGTCGTCCCCCTTGATTGTGCATGATAGGGTGGAGGCCTTTCGAGTCTTATGTGTGCATTCATTGAGTTTTGTACAAGCTTGATCCTTCGGCCACCATGCATTGAAAATGCTTGGTTGTTGGCTCGACAGTTATGTGCCATACTCCTTTGAGCTTGAGATATGATAAGGAGTGTAGTAGTGCATACATTTCCTTGCAAATACATTGTCTTGCCTCTGTCTGTGCTCTGTTGCAGCAACAGGAGGAATTTCAACCCTCAAGGTGTTCTTGAGATCAGAAAGAAGCAATTTGGAAATCGGTGTAATTTTCAAAGATTCAAAAGAGTGCAAATAGAGGCATCTTGAGGCAAGGTGGTGGATTTCCGGGAGGACGCAACCGAGCATGCATATCTCCCTCGCCCGTGAGGCCATTTATTGCTTCTGTTAGCTAGTTATAGTTAATTACCTGTGCTGTAATTAATTTAGCTTAGTGCTTTGTAATATTCTAATTAGCTTAGATTAGCTAGTTATTCAATTTGGTTTGTAATAATTAATTAGCTACAATAGTTAGTTAATTAGTTGGTTTGTAATAGTTAGCTTAATTAGCGTAGCTAGTTAGCTTTCATTTTATTCGGACCCTCCGTCGAGAGGGCAAATGTTGTAATAAGTGTGAGTGTGTGTGTGAATGTCTTCCAACCCCACGTCTTTCTCCCTTTTACTTATCCGCTTTTGATGGTTAGTTTAGGACATATTTCAATTAGCATACCTTATGCTTTGCATGTTTGCATCATTCATTTGTCTTGCATGCACCGGGTTCGGCGCATCATTCAAACCACATTGTATTTCAATACACTTCTTTGAATACCTGTATCAAACGTCGCATTCATATGCCATCTTAGATAGCCGAGCCCATTTAGTTGCATTTTACATGTGTTGCATTAGGCACTTAACATAGTTAGGATCATGCATAATTTCTAATTAGTTTTCTATTTTGGCTCAGAGTACACTGTAAGTGTTTATGCTTTAGCATCCTTGCATGAGTGTAAGTGTTTCCATGTCTAGCATGCTTGCCATGAGGCTATGTGCTTAAGTGATTAACTGCCTGAATGCCTGTGGATGAAGGCTTCATTGCTTGAATTGGAACAATTCATCAAAATGTGAGTTTTAAGCCCACTTGAAGTGGCAAATCATCATGTTTTAAGCCCACTTGAAGGTGGCAAATCCGCATTTCTAAGCCCACTTGAGAGTGGCAAATTCAAACCATTTTTGAAAAAAACAAACATGAGATGTTTTGTTCCAAATCGAGCGATTTAGTCTATACTTGTATGATGTGCGCATCGCATAGTAAGTTAGCTAAATAACCAGAATAAAAACACACGTGTTTATAAAAACAACATATAATGTTAGTAGAGGCCGATCTTTGATTGGGCGAGTGAAGGTGCTCATTTCAGGACCTTCCCCTCTCGTACCCAAGTTCCCAAGCTGAGGCAACTTTGGTGATGACGGACTCACAAGTCAGGGTTTCCTAAATTTCCGAAAATAAAATATTTAGGTGGCGACTCTGAAATCTGGCAAATCAGTCCATGTTTGGCGCTTTTTGATTAAAATTGATTTTCCAAAACCAATTGCCGGATTTGGACTCTTTGGTGATTTATTAGTATCACATTGCACTTTGTGAGATTAGATTCAGAACCGTGATAGGAGTCCGAACTATAGTAGCTAAGAACACAATTCGCGCCCTCTCCGAAAAGGGGGGCCCGTGGAGGAAGTTCGGGCGGTCTACAACATGCAGAACTATATGTTTCGCAGAAAGAATACAAGTGATTGGGTGGTATGATATAAATGAGAAATGATCTGCTATGGAAAGATAAAATTCACATCATGATTAGTAGAGGCCGATCTTTAATCGGGCGAGTGGGGTGCCCAATTCATGACCTTCTCCTCTCGTACCTAAGTTCCCGAGCCGAGATACTTTGGTAATGACGAATAAGTGGCCTTTGGCACGAGTCACAAGTTTCCTAAATTTCTCAAAAACATTTAGGTAGTGACTCTAAAATCTGGCAAAGCAGTCCATTTTTTAAATTTTTGATTCAAAATCGATTTTCCAGAAGATTTGCCAGATTTGAACTCATTTGTGTTTATCTATTTCACATTGCACTTATGGAATCAGATTCAAAAACACGGGAGTTCGAACTATAGGGCTAGTCGTATCTGAAAGGAGCACGAAAAGCAAGCTACAGTTTCTAGTGACTCTGCTAGGGATTTAGAGAACTTGACTTGAACTTCATAATGTGAAATTTTATCTACATATATATGTTCTTTGCATTGCATTTGCATTGGTACTCTAAGTCACTATGTTTTCCATCTACTATTCCTAGATGATTTGCCGGAGGCTTGCCAGAAGGCTGACCGGTCGTGGCTCTACCATGTTGGAAACACAACCCTCGGATCTAGATTATCGCTACACTGTTTGATTATCCTTTGACTTCTCGGTGCTAGGTGTGAGAGGTATATTGGGTAATCTTGCTGAGGAACCCTTTTGACCAATCAGCCTAGCTGCATATAGTAAAGCCATAGTGACTATTCGAAACTAGGACACGATGCTCACCCGTATGCAGGATTGCGTGACACCGCTTGATTGAAGTAGTGAATCCTAGTTCATGACAAAAACTAGGACAGGGTAACCCTACCCTCCCATAGGGGTGTTTTCGCTCTCTCTTAACTGGTATGTATTTTATAGTGAAACTGTACAGGAATGTGCATATCAGTTTCAAAGTTGGTATCTGTGTTGGGGGCAGAATTCAGTGTGGAGTACAGTCCTACAACTTTGATCATGTATGTGTTAATAAATCTTAGCTGAGGTGTTGTACGGTTTCTGATTATTGTTCTCTTTCTTTATTTCTTTTGCTAGGTAGTTTAAAACCATAGCTTCAGAAGGTTCTGATATCCCCCATGTACTTCGGACCCGCGTCAGAAGACTTTGCAAGGTCAAAGATCTTGTTCGGGGACAGCCTGTGTTTGCCTCGTTGTCACCAATTGCAAGGTAAAGGAGGATTAGACAGAATTCACCAGTCTAGTTCTTATAACAATCACCTTTTAGCTCACCTGTATTTAGTCTAGCTCAAGGATAGTCATCTACTTCCAGTCCAGCTCAGGAACAGTCACCTATTTCAATGGCGTAATATCCCCCGGCAAATATGGGGGAATTAATACTCCATCTACAACAAACAATTGAGACACTACAACATGATGCAACCCATCAGGCCGAGGTCATAACTAGGCTACAGCAACAACAACAGCTGACTGCGGCCTCTACATCACATGTACCCGCCGTGGCTATCCCTGTGCCCGGTGCCACTGTTAATACAGCCGCTGCTCAAGATCCACAAACCCAGGGTATTCCAGTTTTCCCAGTCCCAGCCCAGCAGAACCCATCCCAACACAAGCATCCAAAGCCCCGGTTTATTAGACTGAGGCACCATTCGAATTTGAGGTTGATCCAACCGTCAAAATCAACAAATTGAAGAAGCTGTTCAAAAAAGTGCAAGGGGTCAATTCCATTCCAAACATAGATACACCGAATCTGCGATTACATTGCCAGAGCTGTTTAAGATGCCACCTATTGATTGCTTTGATGGTTCCAGGGAATCGATGGTTCATTTCCGGCTGCTTTTAGATATCTTGCGGCTGGTGGGTTTGACTCGATTGCAAACGTTATCTCTCTTCAGTTGTACTATGTCGGGTATAGTGGCCATCTAGTACGCCAAGTTGGAAGATTCAGTAAAGCATAACTGGGAGGAGTCAGCTGAGTCCTTCATTGCTCAGTACTCTTACAACACACAAATTGAGGTCACAACTTGTGATCTCGAGGCAACGCATCAAGAGCCACAGGAAGGTTTCTCCGAGTTCGTGACGAGATGGAGGGCCAATGCATCCATGATGACCATTCGACCTTTAGAGAAAGATCATATCATAATGGTTGTCTGGAATCTGCATGGCAAGTTGCTGCAGAAAATGATTGTTCTCCCCTTATTTACATTCAAACAGCTTCATGAGATGGGGGTTCAAATCGAGGATGCTATGAAGCAGGGGATTATTACCGATGATAAGGAGCCGGCTTAGAGGCCGTTTGTTCGCAGTTCCAATGTTGCCAGTGGTAGTATAGCTGCGAGGCCATCAGATGCAAGTGTTATCACCACAACAAAAATTGTAGACCCCTTTGCTAACCTAGGCCCACAAACACCATACAACCCTACCCGAGCTCTGAGTAGAATTTTTCACCCACTATACATGACCCTATCCAAAGCCATGCAGGTGTTGATCAAGAAAGGGCACTTAAAACCCTTAGAACCTCGCCCACTTCCTGATCCTCTCCCATCCAAGCATAACCCCGCAAAATATTGTGCTTTTCACTAGCAGCACGATCATGACACCGACCAGTGCTTCTACTTACATCATGAGATTCAGGATCTCATTGTCAACAAGGTCATCGCTCCACCCCAGAAACCAAATGTAACTACCAACCCGCTTCCTGCTCATAATCAAGTCCCCCTACCTCAAAACCTTCACCTTATCCATATACTGTCCACCTCCTATGACCACAGTGTCTATATTACCCCCTCCCACCTACCAAAACTGATGATATTTCTTCCTGAAGGCATAGACTTGTGCGTAATGGACACATCTAACCTACAAGTTGAGCCTCACAGGTCATTGGTGATAGAATTTGCAGTGGAAGGGATGTCGACCTTGGAGGAAGGTACTGGTCTATTATTGGAGTGTCCCGAGGACTTATTTGAAAAGGCATATGACCCGAGTTGCTATATCATGCCAACCATGCAAACTAGGCCTGAATTGGTACTACCAACCTCGGTAGGTATTAATGTGGTTAGGGAGGATAGCCCGAGCCAAGGGTTGGATGACCTTGCGGGTCTTGAAGAAGATCTAGACAACCT
Source organism: Camellia japonica (assembly GCA_030407325.1). NCBI lineage: Eukaryota > Viridiplantae > Streptophyta > Magnoliopsida > Ericales > Theaceae > Camellia > Camellia japonica. The sequence continues at coordinate 71,852,758 of JAPPVO010000017.1, read as the reverse complement.
ACAGTTCTTCGATGAGCATGATCTCAAGGAGATGTACAGATCGGGTGGTTTGACTTGAGTAGATCAACTGATAATGCCGGATGGCTGAGTGATGAGCCAGACAAGGAAGAAGAAACTGGGATTAAGCTAGAGGGAAAGGAAGTAGAGGCAGTTGCAATGGCTGATGATAAAGGAAAATTGCCAAAGGGCACATATGCGAAACCAATTCGAGAAGTGGGTGGTCTGACAGTTGTAGATACTGAACAAGAAGTTGCACTGAGGCAATTTGAGAAAGAAAGAATTGAATACAACCAAAAAATTGCAACAACGTGTCACCTTGAGGGAGACACTTGTATTGTAAGGATGATTCAAGTGGAGCCGGACAACTATTTTTGAGCAGCTGATGGCGAGTGGTGGAACGACAGTGACTTGCATCTGGCCCATACTGACGAAAAGTGGGGAGACTGCATCCTAGATAATACATGGTATGCTAAGGAGATAGATCATCTCACTAGAAGTGGACGATATTTTAAACCTCCACACCTGGATCAAGCAGAGCTATTGTAGGAACCCCATTTTTGACCGTCCTTGAGACTTGGATGTCACCGTTTGAACACTCGGTGATCATCCTTGTTTGTGTTCGTCTTGAGTTCCCGGAGGTCTCGGCCACGCGCCTTGTCTCAAGACCTCTCGACTCGACTGTTTTGTGTTCGGTTTTGCACCAAACACTTGTGTTTTGCTTTTGAGGGGCAAGGAATGGCTTTTTGGCCATCCCCACACCTCACCGGCCATGGCTTGAGGCCACCGGCCATTGTTTTGTTGCCATCGGCCAAATGTTTGGCCGGCCGGCACTCTTTGTGGTCGGCCGACCTTGGTTTTGGCCAATTTGTCATTTTTGGCTGGCTAACCACTGTGCATCTGCTTTTGGCAGATATTTTGTGTCAGCTGTGATAGCTAGCACCCACTTTGCACCCCCTCCATACACATGTATAGAGGGATTTCACTCTTGCTTAGCTTGTTTTGTAAGCTTTGCAAGAGTGAATCTCTATAAAGGGAGGCCTTCTCCTCCCTTCTCAAGGGTTACAAAAAAGTTCCAGAGAGCTCTGAGATTAGGGTTTGCATAGTGTATCTATCTATCTCTATATCTCCCTCTCTTTTTGCCTTTGTGTGTGTTTGTTCTTAGTTTTGCACTAAGGCAGCTACCATTACACCATACCTTGGTTGCTAAGGAGCCAAAGGGTTATTCTTGAAGGTTTTGAGCTGGTTTAGACCTAAGGTAGGCTGCTGGAGCATTGTTCTTGAAGAGGTCTACAAGGGTAAGAACTTTCCCTTTAAATACCCCCTTTTTGCATAGGCTCTTAGCCATCCTTGCACCTGTTTTTAAGCTTAGTCTATAACATATAAAAGTTCTGATTTTAAGTGCTTAAAATAGTTGTTTAAGGTTACTTTGGTGTTTGGGGTTGTTTGACCCCTCTTAGGCCTTGTTTGGCCCCATTTTTGTGCTATTTTGGTGAGCTCCAGGACCACCTTGTTTTGGCCTCCTCACCACTGAAATCCAGAGGGATTTTAGTGGTGGAGATGGTGCTTTAAGGTCCTAAGAAGGAGAGGGCCATCCCTTCTCCTTGTTGCCTTCAATATGTGCCATTTTAGCCTCATGTGTGAGCACCATTGTTGAGATCATGTTGGCCATGTCTTACCTAGTATTTGTGCTTATTTTGTCATGATATAGCATTGTTTCTAATTGGTTTAGGCACACCATGTTTTCCTTGCATACTTGTCTTGTAATGCCATTATTTGCCTTAACATGTACTTAGCATCTAGACCACTATACTTACTTGTTTTGGCTTAGCTTTGTGAAACTTTTATGCATGTTTTGATGTGCTTGAGGTCTGTTTGGAGTTGTTTTGGCCATCCATGACATGCTTTGTATAGCCACCTTGCATTTTGGCTTGTTAGCCTTGGGTGTGTGAGTGTTGAGCATGCATTACTTGGCTTGTTTCAGTGGTTTGGCACCATTTATAGCATCATTTCAATCCATTTAGCATGTTTGTATTCTCGCATTTGATGCTCCTTTAAGGCCTTAAAGAGTTTGTGTTTCATGCTCCTTGAATATGTCATTGCATATGCCATCATGTTTAGGCCTCTAGCATGCCATGTCAATGTGTTTTTGGCTTTGTTTTAACATGCTAAAACTCTGATTTTGGTTGTTCAACTCATGTCATATTTGGTTTTGCTAAGTGTAGTTCAATACCTCTTTGGCTTGCCTTGAGTTTTGGACATAGTTACATGCCTTGTTTGTCTTGTTTAGTTGGTTTGGCACCATTCTTAACATGATTTTTAGAGCTTAGTATGTATGCCATATATCCATGTTTGTCTTCTTTTAAGTGTGCTTAAAAGTTGCTCTTTGATGCTCAAGTGTTGGACCATACGTGCATGCATGTTTGTATGTGTTTTGGCCCTCATTCCCATAGCATTTGGCCGCTGTTTTGGGCTTGTTAGAGAGCTGCCCAAACTAATTTAAGACCATCATTTGCATATTGTTGCATGCTCGCGGTGTGTGTTGTTGCATACTTGACCTATCGCATGTGTTGCATGCTTGAATCATAGTGCATTTGGCATGCATTCTTCTCTTTGTTTTGGTTGCTTAACATGTTACATGTTTTGCATGTTTGCATGTTGGCATTGCATTTCGCATGCTTGTTAGCTTGCACACTTGTTACATGTTTGCATGGTTGTTGGCATTCTCATATTGTACACTTAGCCCGCATGCTAGGATTGCATTTTGCATGCATGTCTTGTCTCTTGAAATCACCATGATAGAGGTTGGGCCTTATGTGTTTGTTTGGTTTTGCATTACATTTGAAATCCAAATGCACAACTTGACTCATTTGGCTATGACGCATTGAAATGCGCGATTGGTGGCCCGAGGGTCGAGGACCATCCTCCTTTGAGTCATGAACATGATAAGGAGGGTGTTGGTGCACACATTTGCTTGAAATGCATTGCCATGCCATGTTTGCCCTCTGCCGCTGTCAAAACAGGATTCTGCAGGCATACATGGCCGACCGACCACATCCAATGCCGACCGGCCATGAATTGGTGGCCGAGAGCTCAGTAGATGGTCGATGACCACTCCTCCATGGCCGGTGGTGTCCCCCCTTGGCCGGTGACCTTCCACAGTGTTCAAAGAGTATTCCTTGGGACTTGTGTAGTCTTCAGAAGAGAGAAACAGTGCAAACAGAGGCAGCTTGTGCATGGCGGTGGATTTCCGAGCGAAGCCAATCCGAGCATGCGTGCATCCCTCTTCCCGTGGCCTTTTACTACTTTCAGTAGCTTAATTAATTCATTAATTAGTTAAGTGTTGTATAAATTACTTAATTAGCTTGATTAGTTGATTAATTTGTATTATTCATTCGGTCTCTCCAAGAGAGAGCATAACTGTGTAATAAGTGTAGGTGCGTGTGTGCATGTCTTCCAACCTCCACTTCTTTCTCCCTTTTACTTACCTGCTTTTGATGGTTAGTATTAGTGCATATTTAATTTAGCATCCTTATGCTATGCATGCGTGCATCCATTCATTTGTACTGCATGCACCGGGCTCGGCGCATCATGCTAACTGCATAGTATTTCAAATCTAACTTGAATACGTGTTATTTGCTGCATTCCACATGCCATCCTAGGATTAGCCGAGCCTATTCTAGTTGCATTTTGTATGCGATGCATTAGCCACTTGACATGAACTTGGATCATACATTGATTGCTAACAAGTTCTTTGTTTTGGCTCGGAGTACTCGGTAAGCTTTTTATGTTTTAGCATCTCGCATGTGTGTGAATGTTAACATGACAGCATGCTTACCATGTGGCTATATGCTTATGTGATATAAATTGCCTGAATGCCTGTGGGTGAAGGTTAGATTGTTTGAGTTGGAACGACTCATTGAAATCCGTATTTTAGTCTACTCGCGAGTAGCAAATTTCAAACCATTTTCCAAATAAACGGATATGTGATGCTTTGTTCCAAATTAGGCGATCTAGTCTATAACTTTGTGTTGTGCGCATCACATAGCAAGATTAGCTAATTAATCGGAATAAGAACACATAACATTTTCAAAACTAGATATCATGGTTAGTAAAGGCCGATCTTTGATCGGGCGAGCGGGGGTGCTCATAGCTGACCTTCCCCAATCGTACCCAAGTTCACGAGCCGAGGCAACTTTGGTGATGACGGACACGTGGCCTTAGGCAAACGAGTCAGGGCTTCCTAAATTCCCCCATAAAAAATATTTAGGTGGCGACTCTGTATCTAGCAAAGCAGTCCATGTTTGGCACTTCTTTCAAAAAAAATCTGTTTTCTAAAACGATTTGCCGGATTTGGACTCTTTGGTGATTTATCGGTCTTCCATTGCACTTTGCCAGACTAGATTCAGAACCGTGACTATTTGAGTCTGAACTGTAGAATGAGGCCCACGGGCACGTCTACAGTTATTAGGAAAGGACAGGGAGGTCGAAAAAGAGAAGGAGAAACAGCTAGAAGAGGAGCTAGTTCTGAAGCAGCTCAAGAATATCCAAGCTGATATCTCTATCTGGGGACTCCTTATGGCTTCACGGGTGCACTGATAGGCAGTATTGTCGGCAATGGACAAAGCTAAATTATCCATTGATACAATGCCCGAGCAACTTATGGGCCTAGTCTTTCCAAGTGGAGCTAAGCCAATGCTCACTTTCTCTAACAAAGAGCTACCGCCAGAAGGGTCGGCTCAGAACAAGCCGTACATATCCATGGAGTGTAGAGAGAAATGGGTGCCAGTGGTGTTGGTAGACACCAGTTCTGCCATTAATGTCTATTCTTCCCGTACTACCTATGCAATTGGCCTTAAACCAACGGACTTCATCCCTACGGCCCAGGTGATATGGGCATACAATAACACAAGCAGAGAGGTCATGAGTACAGTGAAAGTTCGAGTCCAGGTTGGCCCATCTAAGCAAGAGATCAAGTTCCACGTACTGGATATGTCAGCTACCTTTAACCTGTTGTTAGGAATGCCTTGGTTACATCACGTGAAGGCTGTGTCCTCCACCCTCCATCAAATACTGAAGTATCCTCATGAGGGAGGAGTAGCAACAGTTTTTGGGAACTCATCCATCTATCCACCTCCAGAGGTAACTACACCGGTGCTAGAGATCAATCATGGCGATGAGGATGTATTCCTCTCAGGATTCACTCTGGCAGAAGCCCGAGTCGTGTAGACAATATTAGCCGTGGACGAAGATATGTACGTCAGTGCCCAGTCCATCTACTTCATGAACAAGCTACGGCATATTCCAAGAATGGAGCACGGAAAGAGTGGGCAGAAAGATGTTGCAGCACTAGCAAAAGTGTCATACAACCCGTTTGCCTTTGGATTGGGCTATATGCCCACCAAAGAGGACTGGATAAGAAAGGGAGAAGAAATAAGGGGCAGAGCCAAGGCCAAGAGAGTTGGGAAGCATTTTTGAGCTCGTCCACAGGCCAATTCGAGGGACATTGAATGGGCATTTTGTTAGAGAATGAGAGCATTTCCCTTTTTGTGGCTTTCCTGAGCCTTGGGTAAATTCCTCGAACAAGCGTGTCCCCGAATTTGAGATTTTCTTTGACCATGGTGAGGAAAGGGCTGAACCAAGCATTAATACTGGCAGGAGCAAACAATATGATTCGGACAACAACGAGGCTGACATAGGGGCAACACTGGCTGATCTCTTGACAAATCCTGCAACCAACATAGAGAACTTGAGGGATAACATTACTATTTGTATGATGAAAGAGGAACTGGGTGTGAATCCCACCAGTGGTATTTAGGATGCATTGAGGGCACCATATCTTACTTGGCAGCTGGAGAAAGGCTTTATTTCCAATTTTGAATCGGGTGATGAGCCAGAATCTGATTCCACTGAGTCTGTGGAGTCAGGATCAGATTCGAGTCAATCTAGGGAGTCTACATCTGGCATTCCCGGGGGTGGTAACCCGGATGCCAAGGTACTATCGAGGTCCTCTTTTTCCTTCTCTTTTGAGTCTATTGTAACCAAAGAGTCGGAACTTATGAATGAAAACACTGCAGATTCTGTGTACTACTCTGTGCCGCTAATTTTTTGTATTGATCAAGATTTTTTAGAATTTTAATTAAAACGAAGAGGAAGAAATTCCTCTAGCTTTGAAAAACTTGATTAATCGAGAGGAGGAGAGGCGTACGTGTTAAGCCCTGTATTGATGAAATCATTGCCATTAATGTGGATACTAAGAAGGATCCACTATTGGTCCAGATCAGGTCCACGTTGTCTTCGGAGGAACGCGAGTGTTTAATCACTTTATTAAAAGATTTCAAAGATGTTTTCACATGGTCCTACGAAGACACGCCTAAAATCGACCCTGAGATTGTACAACACCGGATCCCTCTTGACCTTGAGGCCAACCAGTCAAACAGAAATTGTGTGGAGTTCATCCAAATTGGACATTGAAAATCAAGGAAGAGGTCACCAAACAGATTGATGCAAGATTCTTCTTAGTGTCCGAGTATCCGACCTGGTTGGTCAATATCGTCCTAATTCCTAAGAAAGACGGCAAAATCAAGGTTTGGGTCAACTTTCGGGATCTGAAGAGAGCCATTCTGAAGGACGACTTCCTACTGTCGGACATCGATGAGTTGGTAGACTTCACCACAGGCCATGCATTGATATCATTCATGGATGGATTCTCCAAGTACAATCAGATTCTGATGGTACCGGGAGACAGAGAGAAAACTGCAGTCACCACATCGTGGGGTACTTACTGCTACCGAGTGATGCCTTTTAGGTTGAAAAATGTTGGGGCCACATATCAAAGGGTTGTGACCACCATCCTACATGACATAATCCACAAAGAGGTTGAGGTGTACGTGGATGGCATGATTGTCAAATCCAAAGAGCGAGAAGGCCACTACACCGCACTGGAAGAAAAATTTCAATGGATCAGGGAATACAAATTGAGGTTAAACCCACAGAAATGCACCTTTAGGGTGACGACAGGAAAAATGCTGGGATTTCTGATCACACAAAGGGGAATTGAAATAGATCATTCCGAAATTAGGGCCATCTTAGAAATGCCACCACCAAGGATTGAAAATGAGGTGCGTGGCTTTCTGGGTAAAGTACAATTCATAAGATGGTTTATGTCAAAATTAACCTTGACTTGTGAACCACTATTTGGTCTCCTGAAGAAAGGAAAGAAGTTCCGATGGGATGATTGATGTCAGTTTGCCTTCAAGCAGGTCAAGCAGTACCTCCAAAATCCGTCTATGTTGTCACTGCCAGAGCCGGGGAAGCCTTTGATTTTGTATTTTTCGGTAACAGATTCGACCTTGGGGTGCATTCTAGCTCAAGAATCGGAAGATAAGGTGGAGAAGGCCATCTACTATTTGAGCAAGAAAATGCTGAACTATGAGACCAGCTACCCTCCTCTCGAGAAAGCTTGCTTTGCCCTGGTATGGCCTACCAGGAAGTTGAGGCACTACTTATTAGCTCACTTTGTAATCCTAGTTTCGAGATTAGATCCCATCAAATATCTCTTTGAGAAACCAACACTTACAGGTAGGATAGCTTGTTGGTTGCTTCTTCTCTCTGAATTTGATCTCAAGTATGTCACGTGCAAATCAGTTAAAGGGAGAACTGTAGCAGAATTCTTGGCAGACCACCCAGTAGAAGGGGATGAAGCAGTGGAGTATTTATTCCCAGATAAAGACATTCTGCAAGTAGAAGAGGAAACATGGATGATGTACTTTAACGGGATGTCTAGTCAGTACAGTTATGGGATAGGTGTGTTACTGATAGCACCCAATGATTCCCATATACCCTTAGCTTTCAAACTCTGGTTCAAAGTGTCCAACAACGAAGCAAAATACGAGGCGTGTATTGCTGGTTTTGAAGCTGCCCTAGAACTAGGGGCAATAAGGTTGAATGTCATCGGAGACTCGAACTTGGTTGTTTCTCAAGAGAACAGAGACTAGAAAGTCAAAGAGGAGAAAATTAAGGTCTATCATCAAGCCCTGAATGTTCTAGTTTCGAGGTTTGAAAAGCTGACGTTCATGCATTTACTAAGAGAAAACAACTTGTTCGCTGATGCGCTGGCAACTCTATCTTCCATGGTAGACATCCCGCTGCGAGTGAAGATGCGTCCAATCATCATTGAGCAAAAGTACACGCCTGCCTATGAAACCATCACCGCAATAGATGAGGTTCAAGAGAAAAACCCCTGGTATTACGACATTTGGAATTTTATGGAAAAGGATACGTATCCACCAGGGGCAAATGCTAAGGATAAACGGGGAATACAGCATCTGGCCATCCAATTTATCATCTACGGAAACAAGTTGTATAAGAGAGGTCATCTAGGAATGCACAAGCTTTGTGTTGAAGAAGAGGAATCGAAGAGCTCACGGAGGTTATCCACAGAGGGGAATGTAGAGCACACATGAATGATGTGATGCTAGCCCGGAAGATCCTCAGACAAGGCTATTATTGGTAAACTATGGAGGAAGATTGTATCTATTTTGTACAACTATGCCACAAATATCAAATCCATGCCAATCGCATGAACATCCCGCTGTCAAAGCTTTACAACATGACTTCGCCATGGCCTTTCTCCGTCTGGGGAATCGACGTTATCAGTGCAGTCTCGCCAAAGGGTTCAAATGGACATGAGTTCATCTTAGTGGCGATTGACTATTTCACGAAGTGGGGGGAAGCTCAGTCGTATGCTGTGTTAAAAGCGTTGCATGTAGCTAATTTTATCAGAAACAACATCATCTGCCGATACAGAGTTCCAAACAAGATCATATTATATAATGGCTCACACTTCAAGAAAGAGGTGGTAGATTTGCTCGAGAAATACAATGTAGCTTTTCACAAGTCATCAACATACAGACTGAAGACCAATGGAGCTATTGAGGTCGCTAACAAGAATATCAAGAACATCCTACAGAATATGGTGGAGACCTACCGAGACTGGCTAGATAAGCTACCTTTTGCTCTTTGGGGCTACAAAACGTCAATTCAGATATCCACAGGGGCAACCCCTTATTCTCTAGTGTATGGAATGGAAGTTGTTCTGCCAATTGAAATTGAAGTACCGTCGCTGCAAATTATGGCTGAGTATTAGATAGAAGAGGTGGATTGGGAACAAAGCAGGTTTGAAGAATTGATGTTATTTGACGAGAGGAGGTTGAGGGCATTTTATCACCTCTAGGGATACCAACGTAGAATTGCTAGGACTTTTAACAAGAAAGTCAAGTCCAGAAATCTCAAGGAAGGAGATATGGGACTGAAAGACAACCGAGCTCCCATCCATGATCCTAGGGGCAAGTTCAAACCCAATTGGACTGGTCCTTACATCATCAAATCTATTTGGTCAAGAGGGGCGATTATCCTTATGGACTTAGTGGCTTGGAGTTTTCACAGCTGATCAATATGGACAAGTGTAGACCGCCCGAACTCCGCTCCGCGCGCGAGGGCGCGAATCATTGTTCTTAGCTACTACAGTTTGGACTCATGTCATGGTTCTAAATCTAATCTCACAAAGTGCAATGTAAGATTGATAAATCACCAAAGAGTCCAAATCCGGCAAATCGTTTTGGAAAATCGATTTTAATCAAAAAGCGCCAAACATGGACTGCTTTGCCAGATTTCAGAGTCGCCACCTAAATATTTTATTTTGGGAAATTTAGGAAACCCTGACTCGTGCCTAAGGCCACGTGTCCGTCATCACTAAAGTTGCCTCGACTAGGGAACTTGGGTACGATAGGGGAAGTTCATGAAATGAGCACCCCCGCTCGCCCGATCAAAGATCAGCCTCTACTAACAAAATATGTTGTTTTTGAAAACACATGCGTTCTTATTCCGGTTTATTAGCTAGCTTACTATGTGATGCGCACAGCATACAAGTATAGACTCAATCACGCGGATTGGAACAAAACAACTCATGTTTGTTTTTTATAGTGGTTTGAAGGTGCTACTCGCAAGTAGGCTAAGACGCGGATTTGCCACCCTCAAGTGGGCTTAGAAAAATGTGATTTTGCCACTTCAAGTGGGCTTAAAACTCACGATCATCGAGTTGTTCCAATTCAGGAAATCAAACCTCCACCCACAAGCATTCAAGCAATTGATCACTTAAGCAGTTAGCCTCATGGCAAGCATGCTAAACATGGCAGTCACTTACACGCATGCAAAGATGCTAAAGCGTAAACACTCACAGTGTACTCCAAGCCAAAAAAGAAGCTAGTTAGTAATCAATACATGATCCTAGCTATATCAAGAATGCCTAATGCAACACGTGCAAAATGCAACTAAGATAGGCTCGGCTATTCTAAGATGTCATGTGAATGCAACTTGATAACATGTATTCAAATTGGTATTGAAATACAATGCAGTTTGTATGATGCGCCGAGCCTTGTGCATGCAAGATAGATGAATGATGCACACATGCGAAGCATAAGGATGCTAATTGAAAATGACTCTAAACTAACCATCGAAAGCGATTAAGTAAAAGGGAGAAAGAAATGGGGTTGGAAGACATGCATCACATACACGCACACTTATTACAACAGTTGTGCCCTCTCGACAGAGGGTCCGAATAATAAGCTAACTAGCTAATCTAAGCTAATTAAACTAATTATTACAAAATGAAACTAATTAACTAATTCTAGTTAACTAATTAGGTATTACAACACAAATGAATAGCTAAGTACATTAACTACTTAAGTACATAACCAAATAACTAATTAGCTAAGCAAAGCAAAGCAATAAAATAGGAGCTTCGAGGCGAGAAATGCATGCGTGCTCGATCGCCTCGTTCGAAAATCCATCACTATGCCCCAACTTGCCTCTGTTTGCATTTGATTTCAGATTATTGCACAAACCTCCAGATAGCTTCTACTCCAACATGGAGACCTCCAGGAGGGCTGCCGACCAGAAAATGGTGGTGTAGACCACCTGCCGACCACTTAAGCATACTACAGACCAGAAAAAGTGGTCGGCCAGCCACTTTTACTGGTCTGCCGACCAGAAAATGCTGCCCAACACCAGTTTGCTGCAACAGAGAACAAGAAGGGGCACGACAATATATTTGCAAGGTATGTGTGCACAACCACTCTCCCTATCATTTCTTAAGCTCAAGGGAGTGCGGTTCTCGACTCTCGGGCCACCAACCAAGCAGCGCAATGCACGATAGCCGAGAAGCCAAGATTGCGCAATTCAATGTCAATGAATGCACAAATAACACATAAGGGCCTTAACCTCTATCATGCATGATCAAGAGCGTCGGCGACCGAGAAATAAGACACGTTTCGTCACTTCAAGTATGAAACGTCCCTCGTTTCTCATGTTTGGATTAACACCCTATCCAAACACAATGCAAAGCAACAACATAGAAATACAATGCAATGCAACATGAGCATGCCAAACACAATGCAAACAACAAGCATGCAAATAAAGTCCTTAAGCATTGAGGCACACAACACTAAGGCTATACAATGCAATGCACAATGGACTAAACCAACCCCAAATAAAATTCATGCATGCCAAGATAATGGCCAAAACACTCTTAAAAGATGGCATGAAAGGCTAGAAAATGCATGCTCATGCATTGACTCACCAATTAAGCATAACAGCACAACTCTCAAAAGTGCTCAAGGAGTGACAAACATGGAAGTGTGACAACACTAAATGCTCTAAAATATCATGTGAAATGATGCCAAATCATCCAAACAACATAAGCATTGCATGCTAGGGTCCTTAAGGCACAAAGCTACCAAGGAGGACTACACAAGAGGCATGCAATATATGGCACAAATGAATGAACTAGCCATAGACAGAGCTCAAATAGGTCAAAACAAAGACCAAAACATGCTGAAATGGGAGCTCAAAAGTCTAGGCATGCATGCATACAAGCTAGGCCACAAACAAGGCAATAATACACAACTCTTAAAAGCACTCAAACAGTGAAAGAAGTGAGAACATGGCAATGCTATATGCTCTGAAATAACATGGTAGATGATGCCAAATCATGCACATGTTACAAATGAAGCATGCTAGGAGGCTCAAAGCTTGAAACTAGCATAGGCGCTTGCACTATAGCTATGCAATACATGAAGCATATGGCCAAGGCAACCCAAAATAGTCCTATAGCATGCCAAAATGATGCTAAAACATGCATGGAGCAAAGCCAAAGCAAGCTAGCATGAAGGGCATGAAGCATGAAGTATGCAAGGCCAATAAGGAGGATTACACTACACCTACCAAAACCAACCATGAGATGACTTCACCAACAAAAATCAGAGTTATGGCATGTCAAAATAACACCAAAAATGGGCTAATACCAAGTCAACACATGCTAGAATAATAAGCTCACTCATTAGGCATGCAAGGCTAGCAAAGAAGACTTACACTACAAGTGTAAGAAGCAAATGAGGGATGCTCTAAACAACCAAAAAGTTGTATCATGGCAAAATAGGACCAAATACATACTGAAATGATGGCCCAAAAACCTAGGCAAGATGGCATACACAATGGCTCATTTTTAAAGCATAAAGCACCAACCCTCCAAAGCATTGAAAGAGTAAAAGATGTGAGTGTATGACCACACTACATGTACTGAAATCACATATCAAATGATGCCAAATCATACAAATAGCCCAAGTAATGCATACTAGTGGACTCAAAACTCAAGACTAGTGAGCTAGAATGCACTATGGCTATACAAAGCAAGGCATGCATGACCAAAACAACATAAATCAGACCTAGATCATGGAAAAACATGAGTAAAATCTTCCTGGAGTTGAGCCAAAATCACACTAGAATGATGGTCTAAAGCATGATGCATGTTAGGCTAGTGTGCAAGTTTACACTACAAGTGTATAAAGCATGCAAGAGGTGACCAAACCAGCCTAAAACAGAGTTATGGAAGGTCCTAAAAGTCACAAAAAAAAGTGCTTGAACTAAGCTTAAAAGAAGGAGAAATACATGCTCTTTTGATGGGCCATCCAAACAAGTAAACAAGAGAAGAGGAGGGGGGACAACCACCTCCTATTTGGGGCCTCAAAACCACCTTTTCACCACTGAAATTCCTCTAGAATTTAGTGGTTTAAAGGTCAAAAAAAATTGGTTTGAAAGGTGGTGAAAGATGGCTCAAAAGGCTTTACAAGCCAAGGAGCAAAATGGAGGAAAACCCCCTAGCCAAACAAGGCTTAAACCACCACTTTGAGGACTGAAAAACAGAGTTTTTTCAGTTCAAAACCAAGCCAAAAACAGCTTGAAAGGGTGGCAAAACAAGCATGCAAAGTTGGCCAAGATAGTGTACAAAAATGAGCTTAAAAGAGGGAGATGCTTACCCTTGAAGCACAACTGCAAAATAGCCAAAATTCTGAGCTTAAACCAACATCTAGGACTCAAAGGAGGCTCCAAGAAATCTCACCCCAATGGTGAACAAGTTTGATCAAGGATGCTTAGGCAAAGGAGAGGTATATCTCCAAGTATATCTCTTGTATGCACACAAGGACAAGAGGGAGAGCCAACTAGAAAGAAAAGCTGAATTTCAACTCTGGAATTTCTAGAGAGAGAGGACTTTTTTAGAGAGAGAGGCTCCCAAAATTGCTTCAAAAGTTCTCCTTTGCAAAATGGGAGATATGGCTCATACATAGCAAAAAGCAAGTGTTGGTTCGAAATATCGGTTTATGGAACAGCTGGAGGTTGTGGAAGACAGTTGGAGGGAAAATATCTTCAAAAAATCTGAGTTTGGGACCTGCCAGCCACTTTTTGGTCGGCCGACCACTTTTCTGGTCGGCCAGCCAGTTTTTCTGGTCGGCAGGCAAAATTCTGCTTTCCAAGTCCAACTTCAAATGGCCATAACTCCTTCATCTGGACTCCTTTTCAAGCATTCTTGTGTCCAAATTAAATCCCCGGAAGTAAGCTTTCTAATGGTAGCAGCCTTGCATCAAAATTCCAACTGTGCAAAAAGTTATGCATGTTTTGGTGAAGCCGCTCAGTTTCGATCCTACCCGGATTCATGCCGAACTTCTCCTCAACTAGTTTTCTTCTCTCCTCTCTTGTTTTCTTCAACTCCAAACCCATAAACAAGGTGTTTTGAAAGATTTTTCAAAGATTTCATCTCTCTTTCATTCATTTCCACTTTGTCCTTGCTCGATTTACCGAAAAGCGCAACATTTAACGAAATGCGAGCATCGGAACATCGTAGGAACTTTATTTCCAAAAATATTTTGAAAAAGAGGGTTTTAAGGTCTAAAGACCATTCAAAATAGCTTTGGTCCAAAATGAGGTGTAAGGTTGGGATTTGACTCTCCTCTTACTGAAGGAATCGAACCTTTGCACTGCACAACTTTCACCACCAAGTAAACAATTAGCGACGCCCAAGTCTTAAGGGTGGTCAAAATTGGGGTGTCTACAACAAGTTAAAGAAATATTATCCCTAAGAGGCTCGCTAGGCCGAAGGACGACCTAGGCAAAACTTAGAGGATGAAAAATTAGAAACAAAGAAAAACTGAGCTCGCAAGGTTGAAAACCCTAAAGAGCGACTTTGGCAAAAGTTAGAGCGCAAAATGAGGGAGTTAATACTCAAGTAAACCAGAACCAAACTACGTAATGCCTAATTCCCATCTTTGGGATAGGTAGGCAACTTCATCCCGAAGTTCGGCTATAACCATCTCCAAGTCAACTGTCCTATCTGTTTGTCTGATCGGGACATCTTTGCCCATCATCTGTCAACTTTGTTGAGGTTATCTCCATTTTGGCAAAAGGGCCAGTTGGAATGAAGAGCAGTGACGGTGAATGCAGTGGCAGGCGGTGTTATGAATTTCTAATTCGGGGTCGTACATCTTGCGGGCTGACTCCATGTGTGTCAAGTGGTAATCGTTTCCGAAAACGGTTTTGAAAAGTTTTAATAAAAGTTGATTTTTTTTCTCAAAATTTTACCTTTTACAGCTTAGACCATTTTGGGACCAAAAGGAAAATTTTTGATTAAATCAAAGTTGTTTTTACATCATAAAACTTGAAAAGAAAAGTCAAAGCAATAAACTAGGGGCATAGATGAGTTAGGTGTTCTTGCATCCTTTGCTCGTGCTCGTGAAAGTCTCTGCGGCCAAGGTTGGCCCAACCTGTGCCTCATCTTCGAGCCAAGCCAAGCACTTGTCGGAAAGAGCATAACTGAAGCTAACCACAAGGGTTAGAAGCTCCCTCGTCCTCCAAGCAGTGAGGTACCGGGTCAGGTTTGAAGCACACATTGGGAATGGAGCTGGGTATTCCATCCTTTCCTCTAGACACGTCTGATCATGTCCAAACTGGCATTTGAACCAGAATGGAAAATAGAACACACAGTGCGTGAGGCTAATCAGTTGTATACCCAGCTGTTGGGACATGCTGTAGCTCATTTCGGTCAAATTAAGCTAGGGGCAACACCAAGCTATGTCAGCTGCAAATCTGCTGCACATCCAGTTGCACCACCATCCCTCTGAGGGAAATTCTGCTAGCCACTGGCGGAAGAAATAAGCTCGAGCTGAATCTTCAAGGCAAGGGTCCACCACTTTCAGCTTATCCATTAGCCACACCTGGGAAGGGATGAAAATAAGAGAGATTAAAGAATAAAGAGATGTGCGTGGAGAGAAAAAGTAAGGAAAGGGCTTTGAGAGAAAAATAGAGAATGAGTGCCGAGCGATGTGAGCATAACTAAGAAACTGGTGGGAAACAATACTAGGAGAAGCAGTGGACTCCCTGCGAACCGAGTAGTCTCTCGCCCATGAAAAGCATATAAACCCATCAAGGTCTCGGCTAGTGCCAAACTGATGCAACTCTTACCCTCTTTCAGGCATTGGGCCACCTCGATCAACCTGATGCTGGCTCCGCCGTAACTAGGGGCAAGAAGAAAATGTGCAACCATACATAAACAGAGGGCGTGTTGCCGATAACTTTGCCAAAGAAGGTACCTCTGTTGCCAATGTCGAAAAAATGATGACTCAAGTCGAGTATATCCAGCTCCCCATTGTGAGCCAAGGATCATGCCTAGTGCAAAGTAAGTCCACACATCCATTCCAAAGCCCGTGCATGGCCAAAACAAGGCTGAGGCATGATCTCCTCATCACGCCGGGATTCCATCAATGCTTGAAACTCTTCAAGAGTCAGACACATTTCTTGTGCTCTGAAGCAAAATACATGTGCAATTAGGTCCCAACATCGGACCATGGCATGGGGAAAAAAAAAAGTGAAGTACGGCTCAACGGAAAAAGCGCATTTATGCCGAAACCTCAGAAATTGACCTTTTCCATGCCGTCCAAGGTGGCTATTCAATCTTTGAGCTTCTCAGCAAGAAATATCTCTTTTTTCAAAGGGAACAACAGCAAAAAT
Organism: Camellia japonica; assembly: GCA_030407325.1. Lineage (NCBI taxonomy): Eukaryota > Viridiplantae > Streptophyta > Magnoliopsida > Ericales > Theaceae > Camellia > Camellia japonica. Next base: position 71,836,366 of record JAPPVO010000017.1, on the reverse strand, counting down.
GAGGTTATGTCGAAGAAATAGCGAAAGAAGACCCTTTGTAGAGGATAAGGTTCTGTGAGTGGATGCCAACTGTCAGTTAGTTGATGAGCCACCACACATGGCCGGCCGTCTCCTTTGTTGTCCTCTTTTGTTGGCCTAGCAATTCGGCAGTCTGGTTCTATTCCGGTCTTTATGCTTTAAGGTCTTGTTTTGAGTCTTTTGTTTTTAACAAGTGTAAATAGCTGTGTTCAGGTTATTTTTACTTTGTTTCTATTTATCGAGTTGTATTTTGTATTTTGGTTGTTGGTCGGCTCATTATCCGGTTACGAACATTATTCCAATACAAGTTTTTTTTGGAGTTTCAAATACCCTTCCATTTTCATTCTATGCAAATATGGTGTTCACGTTGTAAAACAAAGCTCTTTTTATAAAACTCCAAGGTTTTACTCCGATCATAGTTTTTACAAAAAAAGGGAATACAAGTTTTGCAAAAACAAAAGTAAAAACCTATCTGAAGCTATAAAAGCGCTAAGCCACCAAAATAAAAGAAACTAGGTAAAGGAGTACAAAAATGTGCGCCGATCGCATCAAGCTCGAGAGGCCCTCTTCATCCTCTTCCTTGGAGGGGACTCAGGGGCACTATCTCCATCAGCGCTGCTATCATCAGAATGGGACTCCGAGCTAGAGCCAACATCGCCATCTCCACTTCTCGACTCGGAGCCGGTCTCGGCACCCTCTTCGCTCCCTGACCCCGAGCCAGCATCATCATCCTCGCTCTCAGAGGACTCAAAGCGTCGGCTCACTGCCTCCTCGATGCCACTAGTCTTAGCATCATCTCGACTCAAAACTGGCTCTGAGGAGGAGGAGGTCTCCTCTATAGACTCACTGCTCCGATCCTGAGCACCCCTACCTTTGCCCCGACCTCAATGCTCATCTTGGCCACGTGTTGGGACCTGTCTACCTCTCCTTCCCACCACTAGAGGAGGTACCACCAGTGCTGCTGTAGCTGCTGCTGCTGCCAGTACCGCTGCTGCCATCGGTGCAGGTGGGATTTGAAAAACAAGAATCAGAGTATCAGATACAGTATGAATATTATACTGTGGGAGCCAGAAAATAATACATATCAACTTATTGGGCCAACCCAAACAAGGCTTGCTAAAGCCCCAACTATTGGGCCTATTCGGCCCACCCCCGTCTATAAAAGGAAGGGACCTCATAACATACAGGTATGTTCTCATCTTTCTACACACAACACACACCCCTTCAAATGCATATACTATTTCTTCCTTAATACAGGGACTGACTTCATCATCGGAGAGTCCCCGGCCGGCAACCCCGGTTGGGTGGCACCGACTATGTTCATCATTGCAGATCTACAGGGGTGAAGCTCTTCTCTTCGTTGGATCTCCACAACATCTATGTGAGAGGATATTTCATGGTCTCACATATACAGAAGACAGATTCAGCATAAATGCAATGCGTCAGTGTAGTGTGAAGTAGTATCAGAATGCATGCCAATATACAGTACAATATGAATACCGTGTATCAGTGGGAGTATAGCATGTTGGTGCAGTATGGTACGTAACAGTATGAATAAGCAATGAAATGCACGAGAAGAAGAGAGAATACTTGGATACCGTGGAGAGCAAGCAGCATCTCTCTCCTCTACACCATGTAAACTAGAGAGGCAACCAGCTGAAGGAGACCATCCGTATACTCCCTAGGCGCCTGCAAGTAGAGTTGAACAATCAATGTCCAAAAAGGGAAATGGCGAGATGCAAATTGTAAAGCATGGTTCATACGTACAGTGCACCCAGAGCACTAACATACCCATGCTCTGTCGCTGATGGCTTTATCAGGATCTGATACGCCATCCTGCTCAGTCGCCTAGAGAGAATCATGGTAGGAATCGCCGGCCAACCGACTACATGCTCAATAGAAGGGGCTCCTTCAATATCAGCCTCGGCCTCATGAGCAGCCTCTCCAACCAAGGAGGCACCTGCTGCATCGCCTGCACAAACTTCGGTCAAGGGCAGCATGAGTTGAGTCTGGATGAAAGTCACGTAATCTCCATCCCCTCTGAAGAAGTCGGCATCCAGTTCCACCATAAACTGAACTATAGCCTCAACTGGGAGGCTGTCCGCTATCCTCGTGGACGCTAGGGGCAGACCGGGAATGACTGGAGCAGGTAGGCCCATGGTTTGACATACAAACCACTCACCCAAAAACCAAGCCCGGTAGATTGGGCCGTCTAACAAGATCCAGTACCGAATGGTAGCCCAAGATCCAGCGTACTGGTCTCATACCCCAGCTAGCATCATCGCCCATGGCTGCCATGTAATTTGCAAATGGAGAATTTACAAGTTGTTAGTTGCTATCAGTTGTCAGACTATGAATTAGAATAGCAGCAATGGAAATAAAGCAGAAATGACCGTGAGTTTAAAATTACCTCGCGAGCCACCACCATGTCGAAACATCGGCGGAAGTAAGCGAAGGTCATGTTGTCACGGTGCCAGCACTGGCACCGGCACTGGCACCTACCATCATACCGCCACGAGTAGGGCACGGCTGGTGCTACCTCCTCTACTGGCACTGGGGCAAGGGCCGAGAAATAGGTGTAAACCCAGAGCTGCAAGAAAAGATCGATTGTAAATCAATATATGCAAAAAGATATTAAACAGAAAGTGCAAAGTAGAAGGCATAGTGTGTGACCACTGATAAAGAAAAAATATACAAAGTAGAAAGCACGATGCATGGACAGATATAAAAGCAGAAAATGCAAAGCAAAAAGCATAAGAAGCAAACAGAATTTGAAAGTATAGTGCATACCTCCCAGGCACTCCAATAACCTTCGACTTTGTTCCCCTTCATGTCGGAACCGGAGCTTATGTATCCATAAAGGGTGGCAAGGCCAGCTCCACTCCAGTCGTAGAATCGCACCGGGGCAATGTCACGAGGGCACTCTGCACATACAGCCCTACGATATTTCACCTGTTCTCAAACAAGGTGGTACCGAGAAAATAGATCAAAAAGCCCCTTGTGTACTGCTCTACCTTCTCCTGTGTACCTAGCTGGCTCCTGTGGAAGTGCTCGTAAAACCAACTATCACGGACCATGGTTGGCCTATCTAATGAAGGGCGTGCCCCAAGCAAATACATCCATGCTGCCATGCATCGGCCCATGTCTATGTCAAAAAGGATAAGATCACCCCCTACTCACAAGCCGGTGATCATCAAAAAATCGTAGGGGGTCATCATCATCTCCCCGGTGGAAGACAAGTGGAAGGAGTTAGTGGTGTCCCACCACCTTTCCACCAAAGCTCTGAGTAAGGCCTGGCTGGCCAAGTGTCATGAGAGCTCGGTGCAAAATAGGCCAAAGCCTGGCTCGTCAACCAGCTCGCAGACCCGAGCAGGGAGCTCCTGATACCAGTCTCTTGCTGTCACCATCCCGTATCCTATCCAGGAACGAGAGTCACCCTGTGATAAGGCAAAAAAGCATCAGTTGTGTAACAGTGATGAAAGGCAGTAATGAAATGGAAAAATAGGTAAACTGCATAAAAGCAAAGTTTGTGCAAAGTTTGTACCTTAGTAGCTCCGTGAGAAAGGTAGGAGGTCTGCTCCCTCAACAAAACATCCTCAGGAACGCCACCGATAAAATCCTCGAAGCACAGCATGCTTCCGGGTGCCAGGGCATGCGTGTGCGGGTGATAAGTGGCCGGGTCAAATGGCCTCAACCTAAATGGCAATAGCTTTGGCTCAGGCTCTAGAGGAAAGACCTCTTCTGCCTCAAACTCAGCGGTATTGTCCTCTACCGGTCCGCTGGCCTCATCAACTACCGACTCCTCGACCTCAACAGTAGGTGGAAGTATGGGTATCTCGAGAGGGGCACCGTCATGTGGGATATCATCCCCCATGTGGATAGCTGAAAAGGTGGTGAAAATGAAGAAAATGAGAAAATAGAGGGAAAACCCGAAAAAAGTCAACCCTAGGAGAGAGAAAATAGGAGAAAAAGTCAAAACTTGGGAAAATTCGTTAAACCCAAGAAAAACCTGAGGAAAACAAACCCAAAGCCATGAAAACCCAAAAAAATCAATGAAAACAAAATCTGATCGATTCAAAATGTAAAGGGTTAAAAGTGTTTTACGAATAAAGTTTGTATGGGGCATTGGAAAACGTGTATAAAACGCAAATATAGAGAGAGGAAACACCTAGAGAGAGAGGGACAAAATTTTTTATCATGTGGGTGTGTGCCAAATGAAGCTTGGGTGTTGTTTTACTGAGACCTGAGGCAAAAACCCCGAAATGCCACGGTGGCCGGCCGTCCCCCATTTGTGGCTGGCTGTCTCCTTTTGTGGCCCAAGGCTTGTTTCTACTATGCTCTTACCTAATCTGTGTATGGGATGTCCCGTTTTGGTCTTGGGAAGGAGAATGATGGTATTTGAAGTTGGTCCAAATTCCGAGGATCTCGAACTTGTGTTCTGGTTGCATTGTTCCAATTCTCGTTGTTTCTCCGGCGCATGCATATGTCCTATTTTTGAGTTAGAGCAGGTTCTATCCTTTTTGAGAATTTTGAAGGGCCTCCGAGCGGTAAGTCGGAGATCTTTGCAAGGTGTCCTCGCACACTGCTTTTTGCTTATCTTTTCGATTTTGCATACCTATTATGTTGCATGGAATATGTGGCACAATATATGTTTTTCAATTGCATCTCATTCTATTGTATTCATATGCGTCGCGTTTTTCAATTCTTATGTCTACCCTTGTCGCATGAGTGTGATTTGGGCTTTTCCCATCCTTAACCTCGCTATGTTGTAGTGTAGCTTGGTTTGTTTTTGTACCTCGCCACGCGGTAGTGTAGAATGGAAGTTCTTGTTCCTTGCTACGCGGAAGTGTGGCTTGGTTTGTGTTTGTTATCCTCTCTACGCTGAAGTGTAGTTAGGATCACCTCGCTACGCAGTAGTGTAGCATGGTTGTTCTTGTTCCTTGCTACACGAAAGTATGGCTTGGTTTGTGTTTGTTATCCTTTCTACGCAGAAGTGTAGTTAGGATCACCATGCTGCGCAGAAGTGTGGCTTTGTCTGTGTTTGTTATCCTCTCTACGCGCAAGTGTAGTTAGGATCACCATGCTACGCGGAAGTGTGGCTTGGTTTGTTTTTGTTATCCTTTCTACGCGAAAGTGTAGTTAGGATCACCTTGCTATGTGGAAGTGTGGCTTGGTTTGTTTTTGTTATCCTCTCTACGTGAAAGTGTAGTTAGGATCACCTTGCTACACAGAAGTGTGGCTTGGTTTGCTTTTGTTATTGTAGACGCGCCCCGCGTGAGGGCCTCCGTGCTACAGCTCGGACTCAATTTGTGTCATGGTTCTTAATCTGAACCAAAGAGTCCAAATACGGCAAATCGTTTTGAGAAAACAGATTTTTTAGAAAAGGAGTGCCAAACATGGACTGCTTTACCAGATACAGAGTCGCCACCTAAATTTTTATTTTAGGGGAATTTAGGAAACCCCGACTCGGTGCCAAAGGCCACGTGTCCGTCATCACCAAAGTTGCCTCGGCTCGGGAACTTGGGTACGATTGGGAAAGGTCAGCTATGAGCACCCCCTCTCGCCCGATCAAAGATCGGCCTCTACTAACCGTGATATCTTGTTTTGAAAACATTACATGCTCTTATTCCGGTTATTAGCCTAGAATTACTATGTTATGCGCGTAGCAAACAAGTATAGACCAAATCGCCTAAATTGGAACAAAACATTTCATGTTTGTTTTGAAAATGGTTTGCTACTCGCAAGTAGGCTACAAATGCAGATTTTTGCCACCCTCAAGTGGGCTTAAAACTCGCAGTTTTAATGCATTATTCCAATTTAGGTAATTCAACCTCCATCCACAGGCATTCAAGCAATTATATCACATAAGCAACTAGCCTCATGGTAATCATGCTATTATGGCAACACTCACACGCATGCGGTATGCTAAAGTATAAAAGCTTACCTAGTACTCCAAGCCAAAAACAGAAACTAGTTAGTAATCATATGCGTGATCCTAGTTTGTGCTAAGATGGCTAATGCGACACATGCCGGATGCAGCTAGAATAGGCTCGGCTACCCTAAAGATGGCATGTGAAATGCTGCAACTAACAAGTACTCAACTTAGAATTTGAAATACAAATGCAGTTAGCATGATGTGCCGAGCCCGATGTATGTGAGACAAATGTATGGATGCACGCATGCATAGCATAAGGTATGCTAATTCAAACATGACCTAATACTAACCACTGAAAGAAGGTAAGTAAAAGGGAGAAAGAAGTGGGGGTTAGAAGACATACACACACTCACGCACACTTATTACACAATTGCCCTCGCTCGGAGGGTCCAAAAGAATATACAGGCCAAATAACAAATTAACTATCCTAGCTAATTAATTATTACAGATCCTTCATTAATTAACAAATTAATTACAAAATAAAATGTGAAACTTGAAGAGACTGCCACGGCTCTGCCTCGGAATGCGCAAATGATGCATGTTTGACTCGTCTTGCCCGAAAACTCGCTGCCATAGCATTGCTGCCTCTGTTTACACTGCCCAGCTCCTCTGAAGACTGTGAAAATTCCTGGGGCACCTCTGAACCACTTTCTGACTACTCTGGAAAACCACCGGCCAGTGCAAAGCACCACCGGCCATGGGAACATTCTTGTCAGCCAAATGTTGGGCCACCGGCCAGCCACAGATGGTCGGTCGTCACTGTATGTGGCCGGCCGGCCAGTTCTTGCTGCAGGATCCAGCAGTTGACAGCAACAGAGGGCAAGCAGTGTATGGCATGGAATTTTCAAGCAAATGTAAGCATGGCCACACTCCCTATCATGCACTAGACTCAAGGGAGCATGGCCCTCGACTCTCGGGCCATCAATTGTGCATTTCGATGCATGATGGCCTAAGAGGCCGAGTTTGCAACTTGATGTAAATGCATGCAATAAACAAATAAATGCTAACCCCCTATCATGTTGAGATCAAGGGCGTCGGCGACCGAGGATTGAGGCGCGTTACGTCACTTTGAGTATGAACGCACCTCATTCCTCGTACTTCGTTTGACACCCCAAACCAAGCAAAAATGTAATGCATGTATGCAATATGGCTCAAGTATGCAACATGACTAAAGTATGCAATGAGAGGCTAAATTAACAAGGCATGCTAAACGCAATGTGTCAAACATACAAGATGCCATGCCATGCAATCTATCATGCAAGCTAGGACATGAAATGCAACTAGCTAAACAATATGCAAATGTGCAAATATGGTCCAACACAAGCATGAGACCAAAGTAATGCAACATGATCATGCAATGACGGACTTAAACCACAAAGGGCAGACCTCAGCCCACCCCCAAAACAGTGGCCAAAAGGTGCCAAAATGATGGACAACATGTACAACAAACATGCAAACCAAAGGGGCCTAAAGCTAAGGCATGGAAGACAATCTTCAAGAACTCTTACAAGAGGACAAACATGGGTATCAAACCAAACAAAATCAGAACCATGGCATGTTAGAAGAAACCCCAAAACCCATATAAATCACATCCCAAATGGCTTAAACAAAGAGGCATACACCAAGGCCAAACATGGAGCATAGGATCATGTCTCTCCAAAGCATTGAAAGGATAACAAGATGCGAACATGTAAGCATAAAACAAGGACTGAAATGACACCATAAGTGATTCCAAATCACTGAAATAGGCCAACTCAAGCATGCTCATGACTCACACACCCGATGCCAACATGCTAGAATGCAAAGAGACTATGCAAAGCATGAAAGGTATGACTAAATCAACACCTAACAGACCTCAAACATGGCAAAATATGACCAGGAACTTCACAAAGTTAGGCCAAAACATGAGAACATGGTAGGCTAAATGCATGATGCACTTTTAGGCCAAAATAGAGGATTACAAAGCAAGTATATTACGCATGCAAAGGGTCATAAATCCGACCAAAAACAGAGGCATAACATCACCCAATAACACCCAAAAACCTCTGAAATGGAGCCAAAGACAACTACTCATGTATGCTACCATTATGAGCCAAAAATATGGACAAAAGAGAGACTAAGGGAGAGGGGTGTCCCTCCCCTATACAAGACCTCAAAACCTTTTCTTCACCACTAAAAATCCACTGGATTTCAGTGGTGAGAAGGCCAACACACCAAGGTAACCAAAGCTTAAAGAAGGAAGCACTAAAGGGGCCAAATAAGGCCTAAGAGGGGGAGGTCGACCCCCAACAACAAAGTGACCTTAATGAAGTATCTTAAGCATGCAAATACAAGAATTTTTTCAGTTATACACAAAGTCTAAAATAGTAAGCAAGATAGGCTAAAGGCTAGTGCAAGATTGGGGAATATAAAGCAAGATTGTTACCCTTGAAGAACACTTCAAGAATAGCTAGCTCAGACCCCTTCTTCTGATCAAAATCACTCCAAAATTCCAAGAATAAACCCTCCAAGCCTCCCAAGTCGAAGTATGTTGTAATGGTGTGTGTCTTAGTGCAAAACCAAAGTCAAAACACACTTTTAGGCTTCCAAACACACACAAAATGAAGAGAGAGAGAGAGAGAGAGAGAGAGAGAGATATTGAGAGAGAAAGTGTATATATCAGAGTATATATGTAAGCTCTGGTTTTTTGCTCAACCAAGACAAAGGAGGGGGGTGGTCTCTTATATAGACAATGAAATGGTGCTAAGCTTCTCAAAGAAGCTAAATGAGAAGGGTCAAGAGGGTCAAGGCTTCCAATGGAAGCTAACCCAAAGGTGCAAGCTTCTTGAGGAAGCTAAGACAAGGGGTCAAGCTTCCTCAAGAAGCTTGAGCAAATGGTGCAAGAAATAAAGGGTCAAAGGATGCAAAACAGCCACACCCGTGCATAGGGAGGAGGGTCAATGCATTCCAGCTGGCACAACTGGCATGCATTATGCCTGAAAAAGGCAAAAAGGTGCTACCGGCCAGAAAAGGAGGCCATCGGCCAAAAATATGGTCGGTCGGCCACACAAAATGACGACCGGCCAATGGTATACTTCACCAATGGCCGGTAGCCTCAAAACACGGCCGGTGGCCTCAAGCCATGGCCGGTGGGTGTCAGGGGTAGCTAACAAGCTACTCCTTACCCTCAGAAACAAAAACACAAATATTTGGTGCAAAACCAAACACAGAATAGTCGAGTTTGAGAGATCCTAAAGCAAGGCGCGTAGCTGAGACCCCTGGGAACTCAAAACAAAACACGAACACGGGTAATCACCAAGTGCTCCAGCGGTGACGTCCAAGTCTTAAGGACGGTCAAAAATGGGGTGTCTACAGTTATCCTCTCTACGCGGAAGTGTAGTTAGGATCACCTTGCTATGCAGAAGTGTGGCTTGGTTTGTTTTTGTTATCCTTTCTATGCGGAAGTGTAGTTAGGATCACCTTGCTACGCAGAAGTGTGGCTTGGTTTGTGTTTGTTATCCTCTCTACGCGGAAGTGTAGTTAGGATCACCTTGCTACGCAGAAGTGTTGCTTGGTTTGTTTTTGTTATCCTCTCTATGCGGAAGTGTAGTTTGGATCACCTCTATATGTGGAAGTGTAGTTTGGTTGTGTCTTGTCCCCCTCTACGCGGTAGTGTACTTTGGGTTGTTTTGTTGCTTTCTACGTAGAAGTGTAGTTAGGATTGTTTCTTGCTCACTTTGCTATGCGGAAGTGTAGCTTGGTTATTCTTGTGTCCTCTCTATACGAAAGTGTAGTGAGGGTCACCTTGCTACGTGGAAGTGTAGTTTGGTGTGTTCTTGTACCATGCTACGAGGTAGTGTAGTTTGGTTGTTTCCTGTCATCCTCTCAATGCAAAAGTGTAGTTAGGATCACCTCTTTACGCGGTAGTGTAGTTTGGTTGTCCTTGTCTCCTTTCAATGTAGAAGTGTAGTTTGACTTGTCTCTTGTTAACCTTTCCGTGCGGAAGTGTGGTTTGGATTGTTTCTTGGGTGCAAAAGTGTAGTTAAGATTGTTTCTCATTTGTTGGCTTCATTGTTGAGCCTCATTTTCGAGTGTGTAGACACCCCATTTTTGACCTCCCTTAAGACTTGGGCGCTACTGATGGTTTTCTTTGGTGGTGAAAGATGTGCAGGCTATGCTATGCAAAAGGTCGGTTTCTTTGGCAAGGAGAGCGTCAAATCCAAACCTCATACCCCATTGTTGGACCAAAAGATTTTGGATCTTCAAATCCTCTCTTTCAAAATATTTTTGAAATAAAGTTCCTACGATGTTCCGAGGCTCGCATTTTGTCAAATGTTGCGCTTTTCGATAAACGAGCAAGGACAAAGGGGAAATGAATGAAAGAGAGATGAAATCTTGGAAAAATCTTTCAAAACACCTTGCTTCGGGGGTTTGGAGTTGAAGAAAAGAAGAGAAGAGGGAAGAAACCAAGTTGAAGAAGAAGGTGGGTATAAATCGCTAAGACAAAATCGAGCGGTCCTCGGTAAATTAGGCTTATCTGTCTATGCACTTGGGTTTAAGCTATGAGGCCACCACCGTTGGAAAGAAGACTTCCGGGGCTTCATTTTACACTCAAGAATCTCCTAAAGCCAAGTCCAGATGGGGAGATATGATTGGTTGAAGTAGGGCATCAATCCGGTTGGATCGAAACTGCGCGGCTTCACCAAAATAGGCATAACTTTTTGCACAGATGAAATTTTAATGCAAGGTTGGTGCCATTGGAAAGCTAACTTCTGGGGCTTCATTTTGGACAGCCACTGACCACTTTTTGGCCTTGGAAGCCACCTACCGGCCAGCAAAAGTAGCCAGTCAACCAGTTTTCTGGTCGGCAACTTTTCACCTGCTCCCTCACAGTTGTATTTTCCAGCTTGCACAGCTGGCAAGCATTTTGGCTATCCTCCATACACGTGTATGGAGGGATTTCCTTGGCCCTTAGCTTCTTGGAGAAGCTTATGCTTTTAATCTCTATAAGAGGGAGGCTCCTCCTCCCTCATCTGGTTCAGAAAAAATTGTTGAGGCTCATACATACACTCCCCCTTTGTATCTCTATATTTGGCCTTCAAAACTCCATTGTTCTTGCAACATTGCACTACACCTCTTAGCCTAACCTCTCCATCATCCATCTAAGCACCTTGGAGCTCATTTTCAGAGGTTGAAGGTTTGCTACTTTGGTCCAGAAGCTGCTGGAGGTCTTCTCTACAAGGGTAACACTCATTTCCCCCTTTTAAGCATTATTTTGCTTCACATCTTAGCTCCATTTGCAAGCATATTTGGGCTTTGTCATAAACTGAAAAAAGTCTTGTTTTAAGCTTCTTAACATGTTTGTTTAAGACCTCTTTTCTGTTGGGGGTCATCTACCCCCATTGCATGCTTCATTTCTCTTTGTTTTGAGCCATGCATTAGGGCTTTTGTGTTGAGCTTTGTTGGCCCTTTTGACCACTGAAATCCAGCAGATTTTCAGTGGTTATTATGTGTTTTTGAGCATCAAAATCAGAGAGGGGTGATCCTCTCACCCCTTGTCTTGTTTACTAGCTTTCTTGGCCTTACAAAGGAGCCCCTATTTGCATGTTTTCAAGCCATGTTTCAGGCTATTATTTGTGAGTTTTATGACCTGCATGACCTCTTTCCAAAGGTGGTTTTTCCATATTAAGTGTCCATCTTGCATGTGTAGAGTAACCCTCTTCATGGCCTTTCAAAGGAGCCTTCACTTGCATGCTTCCTAGCCCCCTTTCAGGCCCTTTTTTAGGAGTTTTAGGGCCCTCATAACCTTTTTCCAGAGGTGGTTTTTCCATTTTTGATGTCTATCTTGCATGTGTAGAGTAACCCCTTGCATAGCCTTTCAAAGGAGCACCTCATTCTAGCATGTGTTGACTGAGTTCTAGTGGGTTTTTGGTCATATTTTGGCATGCCATGTTTCTGTTTTTGGCTGGTTTGGTAGCCTCTTTATTGCCTCACATACTTGTAGTGCAAATCCCCTTTACTAGCTTGTGTTGCATGCTATTTTGGTCCTTAATTCTAGCACTTTTTGGCCATGCCTTAAACTGATTTTGTGCATGTTTTGGACTGCCTTTGCTTTGTTTTTATGCCTCATGGTCGAATAATGCTTGCTATGCATGGTTGTAGTTCAATACCCTTGCCTAGCTTTGAGTTTTGGGGCCCATTGCATGCTTGTGTTGAGGTGTTTCCATGTTTTGGGACCATTGTGCATCATATTTCAGAGCTGGATCATGTGCCATTCTATGTCATATTTCATCCTTTGCCATGCTTTGTTAGAGTTGCGTGTTGTGCCTTGGGATCGGTTCTTTGCATTCGTGCATGTTTGCATGTATTTCGGTTGTCTCATTTTCACCATGGCCACTGATTTGAGTGTGGCTGAGGCCCATTCATTTTAGTTTAAGTCCAGCTTGCATTGTGTATGCCATGTTACAATGTGTTGTGCATGTTATGTTGTTAGCATTATGTATGCCATGTCACTCCTTGCATTGTGTATGTTAGGTGGTTCGTTGTATTGAGCATGCCATAGTTCATATAGCATTGTGTGTGCCATATAGTCCATAGCATTGTGTATGCTAGGTTGCATGTTTGCATATTTAGGTTGTATGCCTATTGCATATTGCTTGCTAGCATACTCATTTTGCATTAGTTTGTTTGCATGCTTAGGTTGCATAGCATTGAGCATGCATCCCTTGCCTCTTGATTAATCATGATAGAGGATGGGGTCCTTTATGTGTTTTGTGCATTTCATTCCATATTGAGTTGCACACTTGGCTTCTTTGGCCATCATGCATTGAAATGCGTGATTGATGGTCCGAGGGTTGAAGAACTACACTCCCTGGAGTCTTAAACATGATAGGGAGTGTGGTTGTGCAAACATTGTCTGGTAAATGCATTGCCATGCTCTGTTTGCCCTCTGCTGCAGCAAAACAGGGTTCTGCAGGAATAAATAGCCGGTCGACTTCTTTCAGTGCCGACCGACCAACCATACTTAGCTGATATCCTCACAACTGGTCGATGACCATTTTCTAGTGGCCGATGGCCACCCCTCTTGGCCGATGGCCTCTCACAGCATCCATGAGGTGGATCAGAAGTGTTCTGGAGACTTGTGCAATTTTCAGAGGAACAAAACAGTGCAAACAGAGGCAACATGAGGCATGGCATTGGATTTCCGGGCGAAGCCAACCAAGCATGCATTCATCCCTCTTCCCGAGGCTGTTTTACTGTTTTTCATAGCTTAATTAATTTGTTTAATTAGTTAAGAATTGTGTAATAATTAGCTGTAGCTGTTATTTATTCAGGTTGTATTATTTATTTGGACCCTCCGAGAGAGGGCAATTTTGTAATAAGTGTGTGTGTGTGTGTGTGATGCATGTCTTCCAACCCCACGTCTTTCTCCCTTTTATTTAACCACTTATGATGGTTAGTGTTAGGGCATATTTCAATTAGCATCCTTATGCTATGCATGTTTGCATCATTCATATGTCTTGCATGCACCGGGCTCGGCGCATCATGCTAACTGCATTGTATTTCAATTCCAAGTTGAATACGTGTTAGTTGTAGCATCCCACATACCATCTTACAATAGCCGAGCCTATTTTAGTTGTATTTTGCATGTGTTGCATTAGCCATCTTAACATGAACTAGGATCATGCATGATTCCTAACTAGTTTCTTGTTTTGGCTCGGAGTACTAGGTAAGTTTTATGCTTTAGCATCTTGCATGAGTGTGAGTGTTGCCATGATAGCATGCTTGCCATGAGGCTATTTGCTTATGTGATATAACTGCCTGAATGCCTGTGGGTGAAGGTTAGATTACTTGAATTGGAACAATTCATTGATTGCGAGTTTTAAGCCCACTTGAGAGTGGCAAATCACCATATTTTCTAAGCCCACTTGAGGGTGGCAAAATCCGCATTTTTAGCCTACTAGCGAGTGGCAAACCACTTTCAAAACGAACATGAGATGTTTTGTTCCAATTTGGGCGACCTAGTCTATACTTGTTTGTTGTGCGCATCACATAGTAATTCTAGGCTAATAACCGGAATAAGAGCACATAATGTTTTCAAAACTCGATATCATGGTTAGTAGAGGCCGATCTTTGATTGGGTGAGCGGGGGTGCTCATGAAGTGACCTTCTCCAATCGTACCCAAGTTCCCGAGCCGAGGCAACTTTGGTGATGACGGACACGTGGCCTTAGGCACGAGTCAGGGTTTCCTAAATTCCCCCAAAATAAAATATTTAGGTGGCGACTTTGTATCTGACAAAGCAGTCCATGTTTGGCACTTCTTTCAAAAAAAATCTGTTTTCAAAAACGATTTGCCAGATTTGGACTCTTTGATGATTCATCGGTCTTGCATTGCACTCTGTGAGATTAGATACAAGACCGTGACATTGAGTCCTGAGCTGTAGTGAGCCCAATGAACAAAACGGGATTCCCTCCCAGGACGTTCGGGGACATCTACAGTTTCTAGCGACTCTGCTGGGGACTTAGAGAACTTGACTCGAACTCATGATATCTTGTTTTGACTACACTTATGTGTTTCTTTGCATTGCATTTGCATTGGTGCGCCTAAGTCACGGTGTTTGCCGTCTGCTATTCTTGAACGGTTTACCGGAGGCTCGCTTTGAGAAGCGTGCCATAAGGCTGACCGGTTACGGGCTCTGCCACGATGGGAACACAAACCCCGGTTGTTACCGGGGCACCCTTTTCGACCATTCGACCTAGTGCATATTCGGAATCCATGGTGACCATTCCAAGCTAGGACAGGTTGCTTACCCAATTATAGGTTGTTTGAAACCGCTGTGTGCGTAGTGAAACCCTAGCTCCTGACAAAATAGGACAGGGAAACCTTACCCCAACATAGGGGTGTTTTAGCTCTCACTTGCTTGCTATGTGCTTTTAGAGTGCGTCTCTACAGGAATGCATGTATCAGTTTGCAAGTCTGGGTATCAGACCTGAGGGTATCAACATTTTTGGGATCAGTTTTACCTGAGGGTATCAGTTTACAGGCAGAACTTGTGGCAGAATTCTGTAGCGGGGGGCAGAGTCATCCAGCTTTGCTCATTTTGGTTTTGATGAAATCAGGCTGAGGTGCTGTCTGTTTTCTCTTTTGCAAGGTAGTCTTGGAACCATAGCTTCAGAAGGCTCCGATATCCCCCAGGTTCATTAGACTCGTGTCAATAGACTTTGTCAGGTCAAAGATTCAGTTCAAGGGCAAATCAGTGTTCCTTCGCCAGAGGCAAGGTAAAAAGGCCAGTCAAGCACAGATCATCAATTCAACAGTCTTCGGATCAGAAGTCATTATCCATCTCACCTGTGTGCAGTTGGGTTGAGATATCTGCTTTTACTCCAGAGATAGACATACCGGTAGTTCAGATAGATTAGGGCAGTATGGCAGGAATGGAGGAGATGGTGTGCCAACTCCAAGAAAGCATGAAAATCATGCAGCAGGACGCTGTCCGCCAAGCGAAATTTGCCAAACAGCAGGCCGAGGTCATGGCCCAACAGGCATAATTAATCACCAAGCTACAGCAACAAGCCGGAGCATCTGCTTCGCACCAGGATCCTCCCCTACCAAGAGTTCCCATACTCGGGGAGGCAACTGACGTCCAGGATGATACGGACATTCCAGTCGGGCCAGCTCCGCCCCCGGTTGTACCCTAGCTATCTAAAACACCCACCAACCTACCAGACTCCCCCTTTGAGTTCGAGACGGACCCCACAGCCTTGAAAGTGAGCAAGCTTGAGAAATTGTTCAAAAAGTCTCAGGGGGCCCACTCTATATAGAGGATGGTTATACCGACTCAGTGGTGACATTACTGGATTGGTTGAAGATGCCACATATCGATCGATTCGATGACTCTGAAGACCCAATGGTGCACCTTCAACTGTTTTCTGATATCTTGAGGCCAATGGGTTTGACCACAGCCCAGAAATTGTCACTATTCGGCCGAACCCTGTCTGGGATAGCCGCAATCTGGTATACGAAATTGGAGAACTCTGTGAAACAGAACTGGGAAGAGCTGGCTGAGGCCTTTATTGCTCAATACTCCTATAACACACAGATCGAGGTCACAACTCGTGATCTCGAAGTCACCTGCCAAGAGCCAAAGGAGGGTTTCTCAGAGTTCGTGACGAGATGGAGCAAAGGCCTCAATGATGACTACAAGACCTTCCGATAAAGATCAGATCAGGATGATTGTTCGGAATCTGCATGGCAAGTTGCTGCAAAAGATGGTCGTTCTACCTCTGTTTACCTTTCCAGCCCTTCATGAAATGGGGGTTCAAATCGAGGATGCCATCAGACAAGGGATCTTTGCAGAAGATAATGAGCCTTTGAAGAGGAATGTTGCTCGCAGTTCCAATGCTACTAGTGATGGTAGTACAGCTGCGAAATGCTCAGAAGTAGACACTATCACCACTTCCCTCAATGGCCGAAAACCAACCACTTCAAATCGGCCCCAAGCCCGAAAATTCCATCCTCTTTACATGAGTCTCTCTCAAGCTTTGAAAAAGCTGCGAGAAGAAGGGCACCTAGAACTTCTAGAACCCCAACCCCTTCCAAACCCTCTTCCACCAAGATATGACCCAGCTAAATACTGTGCCTATCATCAACAGCACGGTCATGATACGAACCGTTGCATCCGCCTCCGTCATAAGATTCAGGATCTTATTGACGAAGAGACCCTAGCTCCACCAAAAGGACCTCAGGTTAGTACTGACCTGTCACCTCTACATCTCAACCTCATCCATATGCTGCCGTCCACCTGCAACCCCAGCGTATTCATCACCCCGGCCCATCTACCCAAGCCTGAGGTGTTTATCCCGGAAAACATGGACTTATGCATGATGGGTGCATCTGAACCCCAATTATCTCAAACCCATGAACCCACTACTTCTGAGCTGATGAGGATGATCGAAGATCTTCAGAGAACTGTGGCAGATCTGGCCTTTGGAGTTTTGGCTCCGTCATCAACCGCAACACATACCAGGGAGTCCATGTCAAAGGGCTCCCTAACCTTGGGACGGGCTGCATTGGGAGAAGGCCAATCTCTTAGCAAAGTGGAGGCCAGTGATATGAACAAGGCAGGGGCAAGCATTAGTCCCCATGAACATCTTCAGTGGGCTGTTGAGGCTTTGAAAGCCGAAGGGCTGAACAAACAGCAAGTGATTGTAGTTGTTGCAAAGACTGTGGATGACACTTTCGCCACTCAAGTTGGGGGCAGTTTGAATCAAGGGGCAAGTCGGGAGAAGGGCCGTTGTACCAGGAATGATCCTTTCAGCTCTAATCCCGTGCTCGAAAGAGATCAGCAAACCCAATCAATGCCTGTCAATCCCTTTGCTGGTGCATCCAGCAAAACTCCACAAACCGCAAAACACCCACCTCGGGGCCAGAAGGTGTTCACCCCACTGTACATGTCTCTATCAGCGGCCTTGAGGGTCCTGATTAGAAAGGGGGATCTAAAACCCCTGGAGCTGCGGCCACTGCCAAACAAACTTCCTGCCTTCCATGATCCGGCCAAGTACTGTGCTTTCCATCAACAAGTCGGCCATGGCACTGACAGTTGTTATCATCTTCGCCACGAAATACAAGATCTGATTGATAAAGGGGTCATCGTCGCACCAGACCCTGCAAAGTCTATTGGCACTGGATCAGTGCACTTGGAGGATAATGTGATGTGATCAGGGGATGAACCACCTACGGGCGGCACTCAGTTTATTGCAGATGTGGCGTATGGCACGTACTATTTTGAGCATTGTGCAAATGCTAGCTTTTGTGCTTTCTGACTTGGGTATTGAGTCAGTTTTGTTATGTTGTTTAGAGTCTGTCTCGTTGTTTTGAGTCAGTCTTTTCATACTGAGTCAGTTGGGTCTGTCTTGTTGTATCGAGTCAGTCCTGTTTTGTTAGAGTCGGGTGATCCTGAGGGCATTACCTCGGATATCACTATTTTGTTTTGTGTTTGTCTTTTCGCTTTCTTTTGAGTCTGTTTCTGCCGGGGAGCCAGTTACACCAGTAGATCTAATTGAAACAGCTGTTGTTTTCATGCTTTTGTGCTTGTTTCTGCTTTGAGCCTGTTGTGCCAGCAAACTTGAATGAAACGGCAGTGCAGTTCACCTGCTCTTTTGTGCCTTGAATTCATTACATCGACCTAAGTTTTTCAAAACCTTTTGAACACTGTGGTGAAAACAAAGAGGAAGGAATTCCTCAGGATTTGCGAAAATTTGATCAACTGAGAGAAAGAGAGGCGTGCTAAGCCCTTAATGATTGAGATCATGCTTGTTAATGTGAGTACTGAGAAGGATCCTGGCTTGATCCAGATTGGTTCTACACTGTCTTCAGCGCGAGCGATTTGTCGCTTTCTTAAAAGATTTCAAAAAAAATGTTTTGCGCGATCCTGCGAAGACCTGTGTGGAATCGCTCTTGAGATTGTGCAGCTTAGGATCGCTCTCAGCCTCGAGACCCGACCCCCTTTGCTTTCAAACCTTGAACCTCAATTCAGAATGTTCAAAGGTCAACCACAATGTGAGGCTTGTATGGCCAGATCAGAAGCAACCCTTGAACTAGGGGAAAGAAACGTCAGATCAAGAAGGTCGGACGTCGTCAAAAGAAGCTCGCAGAGCTAGATCAGAAGCACCCCTCGAACTAGGGGCAAAAGATGTCAGATAATGCACTCGAAGAGTCAAAGATGAAGATCAGCAAGAATGCCAAATCCCTGAAGGGAGGAAAGAAGAAGACATTGCTGAAGCACAACCGAGTTCCTATCCACAACACTAGGGGCAAATTCACCCTCCATTGGATGGACTTCTACATCGTCAGCGAACAGCAGCCATTCTCCTAGATTCAGATGACTTCAGGATCTCAAAACCATTTGACATGGATAAAGCTACACTTTTACCCTTGAGAGGCTCGCTGGGCCGAAAACTCGGAAGGGCGACCCAGGCAAAAGTTAGAGCAAGAAAAAGAAGAAAGAGAACAAAAAAAAAAAGAAAAATGCAAAGATTGAAAAAATGAAAAAAAGAGAAAAATGAAGAAAATGAAAGGAAAAGATGAAAAGGAAAAAAGTAGAAAAGAAATGAAAAGGAATTGAAAAGAAAAGAAGAACAAAGCTCGCAAGGTCGAAAACCCAGAAGGGCGGCCTTGGCAAAAGTTAGAGCGCAAAAGGAGAGGTTAATACCCGAGTGTACCTTAACCCCGAACTATGTAAGGCTTGATTCCCATCTTTGGGATATGTAGGCAACTTCATTCTGAAGTCCAGCCGTAAAACACTTCAAATTCTACTATGTCCATGTGATGGTTCTGGTCATCTTTGTCTTCTCTGTATCCGAGAATTTGGTTGTAATTGTCACTGTGAGGACTGGTTGCCACATGCTGCGGCGCTATTCAGACTAGGGGTAACTTTCCGTTGCCGTGCAGTGCTGCGGTGCTATTCAGACTAGGGGCAACTTTCAGTTGCCATGCAGTGCCATTCAGACAAGGGGCAATTTTCCATTGTTATGAATCCGAGGTTGTACATCTCAAGAGTAGGTTCCGTGCTCGTCAAGCAGTGGCCGTTTGCGAAAATAGTTTTTGAGAATTTTTACTGAGGTTGACTAATTCTCTCGAAAATTATTCCATTTTTCTAAAACTGGACCATTTCTTGGACCCAAAAAAGGAAAATTTTCAGTGCTCATAGCCTGACTTGCGTGATTTCAAATCAGAAAATCGAACAAGCGTGTTAATCTAACTCTTATTTTGGTCAAAATTGTTTTAGTAGAAAACAAAACAAAAAATGGTCAAAATGATGAACTAGGGGCACAGTTGAGTTAGGTGTTTTGTCTTTTCCCCGTTGACAATGCATTTGCCAGAATGGGCACAATACTTGCCAAGAAGGGCACTCTACTTGCCAGACAAGGGTAACACTGAAGCTGACCGCAAAAGGGCAGAAAGCTCTCACATCCTCCAAGCAACGAGGTATCAAGCTAAGTGCGAAGCACGAATTGGAATGGATCAAGATATTCCATTCCCTCATCTGGACAGATCCGATCACGCCCAAACTCCCCAACAGAGCATTGTCAACCGATGTCAGCTGCAGATTTGTTACACACCCAATTGCATCACAACCCCTCTGTGGGGAAACTCACTGTTGTGAACAAGAATGGGAATCTGGTAGAACACCAGGGGCAAGAGCCCACAACTTCCTGCTTATCCATCAACCACCCAGGGGAGGGATAAAAAATGAGAGATTAAAGAATAGAGAGATGTGCGCTGAGAGAAAAAGTGAGAAAAGGGCTTTTTCAGAAAAAACAGAGCCTGAGGGCCGAGTGATGTGAGAATCACAAATAAGAAAGGGTGGGAAACAATACCCGAAGAAACAGGCTCCCTGTGCACGTCTGAGTGTCGTGTCTTTTGTTTTGTCTCAATTCTTATTTTGAGTCTTTTCGAGTGTTACTCGATGTGTTTAGGTTGTTTACCATTTGTTTTACTTTGATTGAGTCGTGGTGCGCTGCGTTCAGTGGTAGGCTCAATACCCGGTTCAGAACTCTTTTCTCAATTTCAATTTCAAAAATCAAATCGTTTTGTCCTCAGAGTGCTGTGCCATTCTCTACATTTGTGCAAAATATGTTCTTTCATAAAACCGCAGGGTTCGACCCAGGTCATGTGAGAACAGTAAAACCAGGACCAATCTGAAGCTATATAGGTTCCAGACTACAAAGCAAAAGAAAAGAGCATCTGAGTGTGTTTCAACTTCAGAAAATTCCGTGATTGTATTCCGGATGTACCCTGTCAAGCCTTGTCAATGCTCCGAAGTATGAGTGTGCCTCTACCTCAAGCGCAAGATCAAGCCTGCTTCAAGGTTATGCACCCTTCCACCCGCATTGTTATGCACTCTTCCACTTGTATTGTCATGCACACCTTACTTGCATTTATTTGCATCTTGTGTTATCTTCTATCGTTTATCCTTTTACGCTGAGCAGCGTTTGGGATCGTTGTCCTCCTGGACTTTCTCAGGTTGCGCCGGACACGCGCATGATAGTTTGTTTCGGACCTCCTCTCATGATTTCAGCGTGATTTGCGTGTCCCTTTTCCTCACACGATTTCAGTGTGTTTGGAATTTATCTCAGGACGCGTGAAGCGCGGCCCTGGGCGGGTTGTATCTTGGGATGCGTGAAGTGCGAGCCCGAGCGGTTTCTGACCTCTTCTCACGATTTCTGCGTGGTTAGAGTGTTCTTTTCCTCACACGATTTCAGCGTGTTAGGAATTCATCTCAGGTTGCGTCGAGTGCGCACCTGGGCGGTTGTTTTTCAGGCCTCTTCTCACGATTTCAGCGTGGTTAGAGTGTTCTTTTCCTCATACGATTTCAGCGTGTTTGGATTTTATCTCGGGTTGCGTTGTGTGCGCACTTGAGCGGTTGTTTTTGGACCTCCTCTGACGATTTCAACGTGGTTTGAGTGTCCTTTTCCTCACACAATTTCAGTGTGTTTCAAATTTATCTCAGGACGCGTGAAGCGCGGCCCTAGGCGGGTTGTATCTCAGGACGCGTGAAGTGTGAGCCCGAGCGGTTTCTGACCTTTTCTCACGATTTCAGCGTGTTTGGAATTTATCTCAGGACGCGTGAAGCGCGGCCCTGGGCAGGTTGTATCTCGGGACGCGTAAAGCGCGAGCCCGAGTGGTTTCTGACCTCTTCTCACGATTTTTGCATGGTTAGAGTGTTCTTTTCCTCACACGATTTCAGCTTGTTTGGAATTTGTTTACCTCTTCTCACGATTTCAGCGTGATTGGAGCCTCTTCTTCCTCACATGATTTCACCGTGTTTGGAATGTATCTTAGGTTGTGTGGAACGTGCTCCTGATTGATTTTCTTTGTTCTTCCTCCACTCACGAGTCCAGCGTGGTTGGAGTATGTCACCCTTTGCATCTATTGTACTCTCTGTTGCATCGCATCTATTATCTATTGCATCACATCTGTTACATCCATTGCATCATATCTGTTTTATCGTCTGGTCTAGGAGACCTTAAATCCTCTAAAGGTGCAATTCCTTTGGTGTTTGTCATGCCCGAACGACTTCCGGTGGTCTGGCATAGCCACCTGCCTGTGTTTGCAGTGAGTTCCTAGGAGACCAACTGAGACGGTGGAAACTAGAGTTCGAATGGCTCATGCCTAGAACGCAAAGGTTCGGGATTTCCGAGACTAAAGTCTGGTTTAAATACCCAGGGGCATATCCTCGGCTTGAAATCTGTATGGTAGCCCCATAGATTGAGATAGCATCTGTATGCGCCTCAATTCTGGATACTGATCCAACCTAGTCTGTCACCCTGTTGGAGAATAGGGAAAGCTGCAACCATGGCCAGGAAGAAAAGTATTACTTGCGGTTCAACCAAGAAGAAGGGGAAGGTCCCCAGCAACATGAGGTAGGTCATTGCCAATTGCCCCTGTAAGGTACCTTCGCTTTCTAGCTATTACATTGCATTTTTACATTGCATTGCATGGCATAAATCCCCAATTTTCAAACCGGCTTCGCATAGCGTATAAGTCCAATTTTCAAACCGGCTTCGCGCAGCGTATAAGTCCAATTTTCGAACCGGCTTCGCGTAGCGTATAAGTCCAATTATCAAAGTCTTCCTGCATGTCATTTGCATCCTACCCCTGAACTACGCAGGTTTGATTTCTTACAAAGGGATGCGTAGGCAACCTGCGGGCGCAACCATTTATTTATCGGTATTTTGTTTGTTTGTCCCAGTCTTCGGCCTTGTCAAAAATGGGTCGTCTCTGGGCTTTGACATTCACTCACGTCATTTCATGACTTCGAGCTCTGTCAAAGAGAGGCAACTGTAGACACCCCATTTTTTACCGCCCTTAAGACTTGGGCGCTACTGATGGTTTTCTTTGGTAGTGAAAGATGTGCAGGCTATGCTATGCAAAAGGTCGGTTTCTTTGGCAAGGAGAGCGTCAAATCCAAACCTCATACCCCATTGTTGGACCAAAAGATTTTGGATCTTCAAATCCTCTCTTTCAAAATATTTTTGAAATAAAGTTCCTACGATGTTCTGAGGCTCGCATGTTGTCAAATGTTGCGCTTTTCAATAAACCGAGCAAGGACAAATGGGGAAATGAATGAAAGAGAGATGAAATCTTGGAAAAATCTTTCAAAACACCTTGCTTCGGGGGTTTGGAGTTGAAGAAAAGAAGAGAAGAGGGAAGAAATCAAGTTGAAGAAGAAGGTGGGTATAAATCGCTAAGACAAAATTGAGCGGTCCTCGGTAAATCAGGATTATTTGTCTATGCACTTGGGTTTAAGCTATGAGGCCACCACCGTTGGAAAGAAGACTTCCGGGGCTTCATTTTACACTCAAGAATCTCCTAAAACCAAGTCCGGATGGGGGAGATATGATTGGTTGAAGTAGAGCATCAATCCGGTTGGATCGAAACTGCGCGGCTTCACCAAAATAGGCATAACTTTTTGCATAGAGGAAATTTTAATGCAAGGTTGGCGCCATTGGAAAGCTAACTTCTGGGGCTTCATTTTGGACACCCACCAACCACTTTTTGGCCTTGGAAGCCACCTACCGACCAACAAAGTAGCCGGCTGGCCAACAAAAGTAGCCGGTCGACCAGTTTTCTGGTCGGCAGCTTTTCACCTGCTCCCTCACAGTTGTATCTTCCAGCTGGCACAGCTGGCAAGCATTTTGGCTATCCTCTATACACTGTATGGAGGGATTTCCTTGGCCCTTAGCTTCTTGGAGAAGCTTATGCTTTTAATCTCTATAAGAGGGAGGCTCCTCCTCCCTCATCTGGTTCAGAAAAAATTGTTGAGGCTCATACATACACTCTCCCTTTGTATCTCTATATTTGGCCTTCAAAACTCCATTGTTCTTGCACCATTGCACTACACCTCTTAGCCTAACCTCTCCATCATCCATCTAAGCACCTTGGAGCTCATTTTCAGAGGTTGAAGGTTTGCTACTTTGGTCGAGAAGCTACTGGAGGTCTTCTCTACAAGGGTAACACTCATTTCCCCCTTTTAAGCATTATTTTGCTTCACATCTTAGCTCCATTTGCAAGCATATTTGGGCTTTTTCATAAACTGAAAAAAGTCTTGTTTTAAGCTTCTTAACATGTTTGTTTAAGACCTCTTTTCTGTTGGGGGTCATCTACCCCCTTTGCATGCTTCATTTCTCTTTGTTTTGAGCCATGCATTAGGGCTTTTGTGTTGAGCTTTGTTGGCCCTTGTGGAGAAGTAGTTTGGAAATACTTTTAAGATCCTGGAAGACGCTAGTGATCCTCAGCTAGTCACCTAAAAAGATACAAACACTCCGGTCGGGGGTGTCGGAATTAGCACTCCGACGGACAAGTCAGTTCAGACACTCAAGATAGCTTGTTTACTAAGTTAAGTGAAGAGATTCTTACATACCTTTCTAAATCTTTGGTTCTTGTATTTATACTTGCTTTTTGGGCCTCGGGGCCTGAGCCTACTTTTATCCCATTCCCCTTTTATTTATTTGGAGCTACTGACCTCCGGATATTCGGCCTTCCTAACGTATTCGGCATCCTAGTCATGCAATATGAAGCCGAATAATATCTGATTTCTGGGGTACACACCTTCCGACTCTTCTATTTATTCGGCTCCCACAATTGCCCCCCAAGCACTTTACCAGTGACAGTTGGCTGGAGTGCTTGGTTCTGAATTTCGAAAAGTCAGAGCCAAAATTCGGCGGTTGGCCTCATCCTCATGCGGATATCTAAGCGCACCCCTTTTGGTTGTCGTGTCGACTTCCCACCCCCTCGTACGTGTCTATTTATTGCGATTTAAAATTTTGACGTCCTTTCAAGTATGTATTTTATGACGCTCGTCGCTGGATTGCCTTTTGAATCGTCCCTGCAACTCTCTTCTCCGATATCCTCTTCCTCCTTTGTAAGTTCTCTCCTTCCTTGCTTCGAAGACTCTTTCTGTTTATTCCTTCCTTGGCATATTCTTATAAACTGTAGGGTATGGCGAAACATTTAAAAGACCTTCTCTCGTTAGATCGAATTACTGGCTTTAAATGCCATTTCTCCATTCCTAATGATGTTCGTCTGTCGCTTGTGGCAGACGGCACTCTTGATATGGAGAGGGAGGACAAAACCACGATTGTCTTTCCTCTTTTGTCAATCGCAGAGGGTGGAGTTCGTTTTCCCCTTCACCCGTTTCTTAGGGCTGTGCTTCGCCATTGGGGTTTAATCCCTTCCCAACCTAATGTGAATTTCTTTAGAATTATAATGGGGGTTATAGCGCTCAATCGTCGCCTTAGAATTAACCTTGGCATTCCAGCCATCCGGCATTGCTATGCCTTGGCTAAGTCTTCTGGTCGGCACGGGCATTTCTTCCTTAGGGCCAAGGATATCGACCACCAGCTAATTACTATGCTTTCCAATTCTGGAAAACGAGTTGATGATGTTATGGTCGTTGTCCAGGGTAACTGGGAATTTGGCAAAGGGGAGGATCACGTCGACCCTATTCCTAGAAGAAGGGGCGAGCCAGGTGGCCAATTGCCTTCTCGCTTTTATTATTTGTTCATTTTTGTTGTGAAGCCTCTTCTTTGAAATGTTACGGCTTGGCTTGTGCAGGGAACAATTTGAAGAAAGTTCTGTTTTCAACTGACGATGCCGTTCTTTCGGATATCAAAGTCATGCTCAAGTATTTCGGCCGTCGAAGTCTTTAGAAACAAGGGAGGGCGGCCCACATTCTGCTTCGTTACGAGCTGACATATATGACCTTCTCGGCGGTGGAAAATATCCCGATTCCGGAGGGTGAAGATTCTCCTATCGCTCTTGTTTTGTCCGACTTCAAAAACTTGAGGTAGGTTGGTTTTGAAGGGCCTGATTCGGAGTGGGATGTAGCTAATGTTACCGAATCAGATCAGTCCGAAACCGAGTCTGACGAGGTATTGAATTCGGCCGATCCTCCATCCACTTCGAGCCGAGAGGATGTTTCACTTGACGGCATTTTTCATGGCTTAGAGGATCTTCCCGCCGCAGGCCCTGAAGACATGGCCGTGTTAAGCCTGACAAAACTTGCTAGGAAGGCGAATGCGGAAAGGTTGACCGCGTGGCGAAGAGCGGAGGCCCTTTCGTCTGAAGTACCACCCGCCACCAAATCTCAACTCTCCCTGCCTGTTAGCGAATCAGAGTCCTTGCGCGTTATTGAGGTGGAGACGGCACAAAATCGGAATGCCGAATCTACTTTGATCGTGCAGGCCGGCCAAGAAGTTGAAGAGGCAGAGAAACGCCCTGCCGAGTTTGAGGCCGGCTCAGAAGAACAAGGCGGCAAATGTCCTCGATTAGAGGGATCGAATGTGATCGTTCCTTTTGTCATTCAACTGATGATAAAAAACATGCCGGTTTCTTCTGATGCTTCGGCGCTTAAAGATCCAGAAGTCACATTCAGCTTGGCTACGTCCGTGTCGTTGCCGTCTGACAGGGAGGCTTTCCGGGTGGAACCAGATCTGAATGCGACAGCACTAGCCGCCCAATCGGCACTTTTGGTACATATTCAGACTTTACTTCACTTAATCCAAATGCTGTTGAAGTTATGGTTTTAAATTCTTGTTTTACAGACCGTCGGAAGGATAGCCAATATGGGCCGTCGCCATCGTGACGCCGTCAAACAGATTGGTCGTTTACGAAAGGAAGTTGAGGGCCAGAGGAGAAGGGCCGAGGTCGAAGCTTTGAGGCAAAACAAGGAAGCCTCAAGGGCCAAGGCCGAGATGGATAGGGCTTGTAGCGTGGATCAATTGAGATCGGATGCCGAAAAGAAGGCGAACGCGAGCGAAGATGCGCTCAAATTGGCCCAGAAGGCGGTCTCCAAACTGGAGGCTGAGTTGGCTGAAATGAAGGCGGCGAAGGAAACAGCCGACTCAGAGTCTTCCAAAGTATTCGAGCCGGGAAAAATACTGGACTCGCCGAGTATTTGGACCAAGTCCCCAAGTTTGAAAATCGGGGATTCAAACATGGCTGGCACAAAGCCCTTGTTGCTGCTAAAGCTTCATTGATTATGCCAATACCATATGAGCAAGTGGATGTTGAGCCATTGGAGTTGATTCCGATGGCTGATCTGGGCGGCTGACATAGTTTTTAGGATGTCGAATGTATTTTTATAGTTTTTAATTTGGTATCTTTCATGTGTTGCTATAGTCATAGTTGTTTTTTTGCTAGGCATTTTCATGCAGGCTTGTAGCTTTTTGTTTAGTAATTTGCATATATAAAATTTCAGGAGTTGTGCTCAACTTGCTAAGGAAAATGTTGTTGATGAAAAATGTTGTTGATGAATGATATTGCTTTCGGTTATGGTTAGATCGGCTACTTAGCTTAGGTATTTGGCCGACCAGATTAATAAATCTGCCCTTGCCTTCGCCAGGGCGCAAGCTTGGGAAGCCGAATGGGCCTAACTCCTGGGCTGGCTGAGGCACAGATTGATCGGCGCTTGCGCTTGAAAACATGGCCAACCAGATTAGTAAATCTGCCGTTGCCTTAGCCAGGGCGCGAGCTTGCGAAGCCGAATGGGCCTAACTAGTGGGCTGGCTGAGGCACAGATTGATTGGCGCTTGCGCTTGAAAACATGGCCGACCAGATTAGTAAATTTGTCATTGCCTTAGCCAAGGCGCGAGCTTGCGAAGCAAAATGGGCCTAACTCATGGGCTGGCTGAGGCACAGATTGGTCGGCGCTTGCGCTTGAAAACATGGCCGACCAGATTAGTAAATCTGCCCTTGCCTTAGCCAGACCAGATTAGTAAATCTGCCCTTGGTTTGAGAAGCCGAATAGGCCTAACTCGTGGGCTGGCTGAGGCACAGATTGATCGGCACTTGCGCTTGAAAACATGGCCGACCAGATTAGTAAATCTGCCCATGCCTTAGCCAGACCAGATTAGTAAATCTGCCCTTGGTTTGAGAAGCCAAATGGGCCTAACTCGTGGGCTGGCTGAGGCACAGATTGATCGGCGCTTGCGCTTGAAAACATGGCCGACCAGATTAGTAAATCTACCCTTGGTTTGAGAAGCCGAATGGGCCTAACTCGTGGGCTGGCTGAGGCACAAATTGATCGGCGCTTGCGCTTGAAAACATGGCCGACCAGATTAGTAAATCTGCCTTTGCCTTAGCCAGGGCGCGAGCTTGCGAAGCCGAATGGGCCTAACTCGTGGGCTGGCTGAGGCACAGATTGGTCAGCGCTTGCGCTTGAAAACATGGCCGACCAGATTAGTAAATCTGCCCTTGCCTTAGTCAGACCAGATTAGTAAATCTGCCCTTGGTTTGCAAAGCCGAATGGGCTGAACGATTGTCATCCAACTTTTGACGTTTGGGATTACTGACGTTGCCTCGGGAGAGCTGCATACATTGAAGGATAAATGGGGCCGGTGCACGCCAAGGCCCTACTTATTTCCATTCAGGCAACTTGGGAGGGACGAAGATTGGCTGAATTAGATGCCGCAATGAGTCGCAGTAGCGAGCCTATGCGTACAGGAAGAAGAACGTCCAAGGATCGGGAAACATAGCAGCCCCTTAGTCGTTGAAGCAGATCGCCCCGAAAGGACAGGCAACAACGGGGAAATTCTCCGCGCCCGTGACCGAGAATTGAGCCTGATGCGACGCCACGACCGTTGAGTTTTGCGGTTTTTGTGAGGAATAGACCAATGACGGAGGCGGATTCTATCATTAAAGACCTAGGTGTGGCAGTCGAGTTCGCTCGACAGATCTTCCCACCGGAAGTCCAACAATCGATGGTCGGACATCAAGATTTCGAAGTATTTCGAGACGGCATACATGGGGCCGTGAAAGGACTATATACTGCTCACGAAGTCGGCATGCGTCTGCGGGAAGCGCGACGTAAGAGTGAGAAAAAGGACGAAAGGAATCGCAGTCTGGAGATTCGCGAGGAAAAGGCTGAGCGTGAGCTTCGGGAGCTGAAGTATGTTCAAAGGAGCGCGTCGGTGGCAGCCGGTCAATCTAAATTGGTCGTTGAGGAGAGAGTGACCCAACGGACCTTGGGTTATGCAAAGGGGTTTCAGGACGGCTTGAAGTCCGGGATAGAGAAGACCAAACGAGACCTTGCCGAGGAGGTCTGCCAATGTGAAAATTATGGATTTAAGCACGGCTGGATCAAGGCCCTTCAAACCGAGAAAGCTCTCGAAGCCGTGGGAATTGATTCGGCTTCGCCCCTATATCATCGTCACTACTTACCCTATTCCGATTCCGAAATTGAGAAGAGCGACGATGAAGGTGCCGAATAAACAAACTTTGGAGTGTGAGAACAGACTCCGTGCCGAACAAATAGAATTTCTTTTATTTTCAACGTCTGTATTTGGTCTTGAAATGTTATGTCCTTAATTAAACGTATTATTTCAACTTACTGGCAAGTTTTGTGTTGCGTGGTGCAAATGTTTAAACATGCATTGACCGGCTCAAATTAAGAACAATTCTTATTGAATATTTATTCAGCCAGTGAAGTGGTCCGAATGCATCTCACAAAGGCTCCGAATCTGGAGACTTTTGGCCAATCGTGATATGCACGAAGGGCGCTCTGAATTCAGAGTCTTAATCGGCCTTAATAGGCTTATTCGGCCCTAAGGTGTCATGCCCCAAAAGGGGGCTCCGAATTCGGAGACTTTATTTTGGCCGAACGTGATATCCACGAAGGGTGCTCCGACTCCAGAGTCTTAATCGGCCCTTAGGTGTCATGCACCGAAAGGGCACTCCGAATCCGGAGACTATTTGGGCCAATCGTGATATCCACGAACGGCGCTCCGAATCCGGAGTCTTAATCGGCCCTTAGGTGTCATGCACCGAAAGGGCGCTCCGAATCTGGAGACTTTATTTGGGCCAATCGTGACATCCACGAAGGGCGCTCCGAATCTGGAGTCTTAATCGACCCTTAGGTGTCATGCACCGAAAGGGCGCTCCGAATCTGGAGACTTTATTTAGGCCAATCGTGACATCTACGAAGGGCGCTCTGAATCCGGAGTCTTAATCGGCCTTAGGTGTCATGCACCGAAAGGGCGCTCCGAATCCGGAGACTATTTGGGCCAATCGTGATATCCACGAAGGGCGCTCCGAATCCGGAACTTTATTTCGGCCTCAGAAGGCTTAATTGGCCCTTAAAGGCTTGGGAGCGAGCTTGCGAAAACGAGAAACTTTGTATTGCAACGGTGGAATATGTACAAGTATCAAGCCCACAAGTCGGGTCAATGATAGAATTTACGTAAATGTGTTGAATTCCAAGGTCGTGGCAGGCTTCTTCCTGACATGTCTGAGAGCCGATATGCCCCTGTTTCTGCGATGGATTCTATCTGATAGGGGCCGTCCCAGTTTGGACCCAATTTTCCATCGGCTGGTCTCCGGTCGGCTGGAAGTACCTTCTTTAGGACCAACTCTCCTGGCGTGTATCGGCGTATCAAAACTCGCTGATTATACGACTTGGCGAGCTGCTGTTGATACCGTGCCATGGATGCCAGGGCGCGGTCTCTTCGTTCTTCGATTAGAATCAGATCCAGGGCAAGCATCATGTCGTTTCGGCCTGTATCAAAAACTTGCGATTTCAGAGTTGGGAGGCCGATTTCCAGGGGTAAGATTGCCTAGGTTCCAAAGCATAGAGTAAACGGCGTTTCTCTAGTGGATCTCCTCGGTGTGGTACGATGAGCCCACAATACACTCGGCAATTCTTCGACCCATTTGCCTTTAGCTTTTTCCAGCCTCTTTTTGATGTTCTCCAAGATGGATTTGTTAAAGGCTTCGGCTTGACCATTGCTTTGGGGGTAGGCCGGTGTAGAGAAGTAATGCCGAACGCCATACTTGCTACATAACTCTCGATATGCGCCACAATCGAACTGGGTGCCATTGTCTGAGATGAGAGCTCTCGGAATGCCGAATCGCGTTATGATGTTTCTCCATACAAAGCGTTTAATGTCGGCGTCTCGTATATGTGTTAAGGCCTCCGCTTTGACCCATTTTGTGAAGTAATCTGTCGCGACGATTAAGAATCACTTGTTCCCTGGGGCCCTCGGCAATGGTCCTACGATATCAAGTCCCATTGAGCAAACGGCCAGGGGCTGGTAATAGAGTTCAACCCTTCGGCAGGCAGATGGGTTAATGGGGAGAACTTTTGGCACTGTTCGCTTTTTTTTACATAACTCTCCGCGTCAGCTCTCATTGTCGGCCAATAATACCCCTGTGTTATAGCTCGATGGGCCAGGGAGCGTCCGCCAGAATGGGCACCACAACTGCCCTTATGTATCTCTGTCAGAAGCTCCTCCACTTTGTCAGAGTGCACGCATTCCAAATATGGACCAAAGATGGACTTTTTATAAAGCCCTCCTTGCGGATCCAGATAGTATCGCAGGGCTTTATTTCGCAGCTTGTGTGCTTCTTTTTTGTCCTTTGGGAGTTGTTCGGAAGAGAATAATGAAGCAATGGGGTCCATCCAGCTTGGTGCGGATTCTATAACGTTGACATGGATTTCCTCCGAAAGGCCAATACTCGGCTCCGGGATGAAACCTACTTCGATGGTCCGTTTGATCTCAGAATTGATGGCGGAAGCTAGGCACGCCAAGGCATCCGCGTGTGTGTTCTAGTCGCGTGTTATTTGGTTCAGTTCGTGATGGTCAAATTTTGCTAGCAAGGAATTGGCCGTTTTCATGTAGGCCGCCATACGGTCGTTTCTTGCCGCGTACTCCCCCTTTAGCTGATTGATTACCAATTTTGAATCACAAAACACAAGCAGACGCCGAGCGCCGAGAAGGTGCGCATTCCGCAGACCGGCTAGAAGGGCTTCGTATTCGGCTTCGTTATTTGATGCTTCGAAGCCAAGCTTGACGGCCTGCTCAATTACTGCGCCGTCTGGAGACATGATTACAACTCCGCGCCGCTGCCCCTTTGGTTAGACGATCCATCACAGTATAATTGCCAAATATCCCCGACATAAATTCTCCAGTTCGGCTTTGGTCGAACTTCAGCCTTTGGTCGAACTTCGTCAGGTTTGAGGTTGGCAAGCTCGCCGGTGAATTCGGCAACAAAGTCGGCCAACACCTGCCCCTTGATTGCGGTTTTAGGTAAAAACTGAATGTCGTATTGGCCGAGTTCAAGAGCCCATTTTGAAACACGTCCTGATGCTTCTGCACTCCGTAGTACTGATCGGAGGGGATAATCTGTTAGCACCCCAATGCTATGTCCCTGGAAGTAATGCATCAGTTTTCTTGCCGCCATGACTAGGGCTAAGATGAGTTTTTCCAGCGGAAGGTAGCGTGTTTCGGCGTCAACCATTGCCTTGCTCACATAATACACTGGCCGTTGCTCCCCTCCTCCTCTTTTAACAGTACGGCGCTGACGGCCCTATCGGAAACTGCCAGATATAGAATGAGCGGGTCACCAGCGGCGGGTGTTGTCAAGAGAGGTACTGAGCGGAGGTAGGTCTTGAGTCTGTTGAAAGTTGTTTCGTAGTCAGCGGACCATTCAAAAGCCTTACCCTGCCGTAGTGTCTGAAAGAATTGTCAACAGCGATCTGTAGACCGGCTGATGAACCTGTTGAGTGTAGCGGCCATCCCCATCAACTTTTGGACTTCTTTTATTGAACAGGGGGAGCCGAGTTCCAAGATTGCTGTGACTTGCCTCGAGTTGGCTTCGATTCCTCAGTGATTGACGATGTAACCCAAGAATTTGCCAGAGCCGATTCTGAACGCACACTTGGAAGCGTTCAGTTTCATTCTGTATTTGCGTAAGATGCTGAATGTCTTTTCTAGATCGGCTATATGATTATGTTCTTCTTTGGACTTGACCACCATATCGTCGATGTATACTTCCATAGTGTGGCCGAGTTACTCTTTGAACATGGCGGTGACCAGTCTTTGGTAGGTTGCCCCTGCATTCTTCAGCTCAAAAGGCATAACTTTGTAGCAATAGGTTCCTCTTAGGGTGAGGAATGCAGTTTTGTCCTGGTCATCTGGATGCATGGCGATTTGATGGTAGCCTCTGTAAGTGTCGAGGAAGCTCATGCGTTGATGACGTGC
Source organism: Camellia japonica (assembly GCA_030407325.1). Lineage (NCBI taxonomy): Eukaryota > Viridiplantae > Streptophyta > Magnoliopsida > Ericales > Theaceae > Camellia > Camellia japonica. The sequence goes on along the minus strand of JAPPVO010000017.1, from coordinate 71,803,391 downwards.
CGTCGCATCGACAAGCTGGTCGATTCTGGGTAGAGGAAAACAGTCTTTGGGGCAAGCTTTGTTCAGATCCGTGAAATCGACGCACACTCGCCAAGTCCCATTTTTCTTCTTCACCACCACTGTATTGGAGAGCCACGTAGGGTAAGTGACTTCTCTAATTGCCCCGGCGTCAAGCAGTCTGTCTACCTCCTCAACAACGGCGGCAGTGTGCTCCGCGGTTGACCGTCGGCCTTTCTGAATGATCGGCTTACATTTGGGATCGACATTCAGATGGTGTTGTGAAACTGATGGGTCTATTCCCAGCATTTCATACGGAGTCCACGCAAAGACGTCGAGGTTGTTGAGCAAGAAAGAGATCAGCTGCTGCCTGTTGGCCTGATTCAAAGAGGCGCCGATCATGAAGAACTTTTCTGGGCTTCCATCGATGTCAACTTGGTCTAAACCTTCTGTGGCCTTCTCATTTGGATGTCGCCTAATGTCATCAAGGATCTCCCGATTCGGCACCTCAATGGAGTTTACTTGAAGTTCCTTTGGCGTTCTGGTGGCAAGGAGATAATATGCTTGTGCCGATTTCTAGGATCCGCGAATTTGCTCAATGCCGTGTTCTATTGAGAAACGTAGCAGTTGATGATAGGTGCTTGGGACGGCCTGCAAGGTATGCAACCACGATCGCCCCATGATGAGATTGTACGACGATGGCAGCCTGACGACCAAGAATTCCACATCCACCGTTCTGGGACCTGCTCGAACGGGTAAGTTGATCTTTCCCAATGGGTACTCTGGATTGGCATTGAAGCCGAATAGTGGATAAGGAGCTGGAGTCAGGTCTGACTCATTGAATCCGAGTTTGATGAAGGTTTTATAATACATAACCTCTGAAGTACTGCCCTGGTCGATAAGAACGCGTTCGACGGTGAACCGATTTACGCGTAGCTCAATAACCAATGGATCGATGTGAGGGAGTGTTACGCCGATCAAATCAGAGTCGTCAAAGGTGATACTTGGCGTTTCTCGGAGCTGCTTTGCTGGCGTGAGTTGCTGTTAGGGACCTGGATGTGATTGGATCGCATGCACGGCCGGGGCTGCTGGCAGGCTATATATCATGTGGACGGTGTCGAGCGAAAATGCATCCTTCGAAAGGGCATGTGTTTTGATCGCACTCCTCCGGACGGATTGTTGGAGACGTTCGTCCTTTGCCAACTCCTCAAGATGATCTGTTGAGGCATAGCGACCGTCAGTTTCTTGCTGTCGGGCTCGAGATCGTCAATCATCTGCCCTCGGGGGTCGCACAGAAGCTTGGCGCACTGTTTGTTTGGATTTTGCTATTTTGGAGGCCAGATCGCGACGAAGGCGTTCGTTCTCAGCGATGATGTTGTCCAACCTCTGTTTGGTTTGCCTAGCTTGTGCCATGGTCGCTTGTATTGTCTTTTGCGTTGGGTTTGAAGATGAGCAGAGGTCCAAGGCAAGTCTTGCTGCGATGGTTTTTGGTCCAAGCGAGTTTGCTGGGGTGAGGTCATCTCTCTGTGTGGTCTCATCAGTGGCTATCGGAGGATCTTCAGTCACGCCTGCCATGGATGTATTTGAGTATTCCCACAGACGGCGCCAGTTGTGGAGAAGTGGTTTGGAAATACTCTTCAGATCTTGGGAGACGCTAGTGATCCTCAGCTAGTCACCTAAAAAGATACAAACACTCCGGTCGGGGGTGCCGGAATTAGCACTCCGACGGACAAGTCAGTTCAAACACTCAAGATAGCTTGTTTACTAAGTTAAGTGAAGAGATTCTTACATATCTTTCTAAATCTTTGGTTCTTGTATTTATACTTGCTTTTTGGGCCTCGGGGCCTGAGCCTACTTCTATCCCATTCCCCTTTTATTTATTCGGAGCTACTGACCTCCGGATATTTGGCCTTCCTAACGTATTCGGCATCCAAGTCACGCAATATGAAGCCGAATAATATCTGATTTCTGGGGTACGCACCTTCCGACTCTTCTATTTATTCGGCTCCCACAGCCCTTTTGACCACTGAAATCCAGCAGATTTTCAGTGGTTATTATGTGTTTTTTAGCATCAAAATCAGAGAGGGGTGATCCTCTCACCCCTTGTCTTGTTTACTAGCTTTCTTGGCCTTACAAAGGAGCCCCTATTTGCATATTTTCAAGCCATGTTTCAGGCTATTATTTGTGAGTTTTATGACCTGCATGACCTCTTTCCAGAGGTGGTTTTGCCATATTAAGTGTCCATCTTGCATGTGTAGAGTAACCCTCTTCATGACCTTTCAAAGGAGCCTTCACTTGCATGCTTCCTAGCCCCCTTTTAGGCCCTTTTTGATGAGTTTTAGGGCCCTCATAACCTCTGTCCAGAGGTGGTTTTGCCATTTTTGATGTCTATCTTGCATGTGTAGAGTAACCCCTTGCATAGCCTTTCAAAGGAGCACCTCATTCTAGCATGTGTTGACTGAGTTCCAGTGGGTTTTTGGTCATATTTTGGCATGCCATGTTTCTGTTTTTAGCTGGTTTGGTAGCCTCTTTATTGCCTCACATACTTGTAGTGCAAATCCCCTTTACTAGCTTGTGTTGCATGCTATTTCGGTCCTTGATTCTCGCACTTTTTGGCCATGCCTTAAACTGATTTTGTGCATGTTTTGGACTGCCTTAGCTCTGTTTTTATGCCTCATGGTCAAATAATTCTTGCTATGCATGGTTGTAGTTCAATACCCTTGCCTAGCTTTGAGTTTTGGGGCCCATTGCATGCTTGTGTTGAGGTGTTTCCATGTTTTGGGGCCATTGTGCATCATATTTCAGAGCTGGATCATGTGCCATTCTATGCCATATTTCATCCTTTGCCATGCTTTGTTAGAGTTGCGTGTTGTGCCTTAGGATCGGTTCTTTGCATTCGTGCATGTTTACATGTATTTCGATTGTCTCATTTTCACCATGGCCACTGATTTGAGTGTGGCTGAGGCCCATTCATTTTAGTTTGAGTCCATCTTGCATTGTGTATGCCATGTTACAATGTGTTGTGCATGTTATGTTGTTAGCATTGTGTATGCCATGTCACTCCTTGCATTGTGTATGTTAGGTGGTTAGTTGCATTGAGCATGCCATAGTTCATATAGCATTGTGTATGCCATATAGTCCATAGCATTGTGTATGCTAGGTTGCATGTTTGCATATTTAGGTTGTATGCCTATTGCATATTGCTTGCTAGCATACTCATTTTGCATTAGTTTGTTTGCATGCTTAGGTTGCATAGCATTGAGCATGCATCCCTTGCCTCTTGATCAATCATGATAGAGGTTGGGGCCCTTTATGTGTTTTGTGCATTTCATTCCATATTGAGTTGCACACTTGGCTTCTTTGGCCATCATGCATTGAAATGCGTGATTGATGGTCCGAGGGTTGAAGAACTACACTCCTTGGAGTCTTAAACATGATAGGGAGTGTGGTTGTGCAAACATTGTCTGGTAAATGCATTGTCATGCTCTGTTTGCCCTCTGCTACAGCAAAACAGGGTTCTGCAAGAATAAATAGCCGGTCGACTTCTTTCAGTGCCGACCGACTAACCATACTTTGTCGATATCCTCACAACTAGTCGATGACCATTTTCTAGTGGCCGATGGCCACCCCTCTTGGCCGATGGCCTCTCACAGCATCCATGAGGTGGAACAGAAGTGTTCTGGAGACTTGTGCAATTTTCAGAGGAACAAAACAGTGCAAACAGAGGCAACATGAGGCATGGCAATGGATTTCCGGGCGAAGCCGACCAAGCATGCATTCATCCTTCTTCCCGAGGCTGTTTTACTGTTTTTCATAGCTTAATTAATTTTTTTAATTAATTAAGAATTGTGTAATAATTAGCTGTAGCTGTTATTTATTCGGGTTGTATTATTTATTCGGACCCTCCGAGAGAGGACAATTTTGTAATAAGTGTGTATGTGTGTGATGCATGTCTTCCAACCCCACATCTTTCTCCCTTTTATTTAACCGCTTATGATGGTTAGTATTAGGGCATATTTCAATTAGCATCCTTATGCTATGCATGTTTGCATCATTCATATGTCTTGCATGCACCGGGCTCGGCGCATCATGCTAACTGCATTATATTTCAATTCCAAGTTGAATACGTGTTAGTTGTAGCATCCCACATGCCATCTTAGAATAGCCGAGCCTATTTTAGTTGCATTTTGCATGTGTTGCATTAGCCATCTTAACATGAACTAGGATCATGCATGATTCCTAACTAGTTTCTTGTTTTGGCTCGGAGTACTAGGTAAGCTTTTATGCTTTAGCATCTTGCATGAGTGTGAGTGTTGCCATGATAGCATGCTTGCCATGAGGCTATTTGCTTATGTGATATAACTGCCTGAATGCCTGTGGGTGAAGGTTAGATTACTTGAGTTGGAACAATTCATTGATTGCGAGTTTTAAGCCCACTTGAGAGTGGCAAATCACCATGTTTTCTAAGCCCACTTGAGGGTGGCAAAATCCGCATTTTTAGCCTACTTGCGAGTGGCAAACTGCTTTCAAAATGAACATGAGATATTTTGTTCCAATTCGGGCGACCCAGTCTATACTTGTATGCTATGCGCATCACATAGTAATTCTAGGCTAATAACCGGAATAAGAGCACATAATGTTATCAAAACTCGATATCATGGTTAGTAGAGGCCGATCTTGATCGGGCGAGCGGGGATGCTCACAAAGTGACCTTCCCCAATCGTACCCAAGTTCTCGAGCTGAGGCAACTTTGGTGATGACGGACACGTGGCCTTAGGCACGAGTCAGGGTTTCCTAAATTCCCCCAAAATAAAATATTTGGGTGGCGACTCTATATCTGGCAAAGCAGTCCATGTTTGGCACTTCTTTAAAAAAAAATCTGTTTTCAAAAACGATTTGCCAAATTTGGACTCTTTGGTGATTCATCGGTCTTGCATTGCACTCTGCGAGATTAGATATAGGACCGTGACACTGAGTCCTGAACTGTAGTGAGCCTAATGAACAAAACGGGATTCCCTCCCGGGACGTTCGGGGACGTCTACAGGGTGGTGTGCTCGTTTGTATTTTGAATTGTTGCATCGCATCATATGTATCATTTCTCATTATGCCCCAAAACTGCACTGGTTTGATTCCTTATAAAATGATACATAGGCAACTTTTGAGTTCAACCAATTTACTTTTATGTCTTGATTGTTTGTCCAAGTCATACGGCCTTGTCAAAATGGGTCGTCTCTAGGCTTTAACACTCACTCACGTCATTTCATGACTTCAAGCTCTGTCAAAGAGGGGCAACTATAAACACCCCATTTTTGACCGCCCTTAAGACTTGGACGCCTCCAATTGCTCAGCCGATGATGAATTTATATGTTAGACAAATGCTCGATTTCCTCAGCCAGAAGCCTCAGTTTTAAGTCTCAAAAGCCTACAAACCTTGCACCACTTTTGGACTAAAACAGTATTTTTCCAAGCCTGGCCACTCACAGGCCTGTAGGCCAACTAGTGGCCAGCTGGCTAGAAGTGAGTGGCCGACAGTCCCCCTAGTGGCCAGCCGGCCAGTTGTTCCGACAAAACAGATATTTTGCTGCCAGCTGTGCCAGCTGTCTCCACAGGTGCATGCACTGCACCAGTAGTCTCTATACTGATATTTCCGAGATAGTAACATATTTTTCTATATATACTTGACCACCCCTCTAGAATTTAGGTTAGAAAATTTTGATGAAGTAAAATTCTTGGAAAATATTTCTCTCTCTACCTTGCCTATATACACCTTACCTAGACTCCCTAACCCAAATTTTGAGGGCTCTTTGCTGAGGTTATTGAGCTTGAATTTCAACTCTTGGGGGTGGGAAATTGTTTGCTTATAACTCAAAGTGTTACTCCTCTTCAAGAGGCATAACTTCTAACTTCTTTCCCTTACTTATTTCCTATCTTTATTTGCTATTTTTGGACTATTTTTCAACTGTTTTTATAGGCTGAAACTTGTGGTTAAATGCTATCAAGGTAGAGGGATTAACCACCCTTCTTTGAACATTGTCTCCTAAGCTTTTGCCCTTGTGTTTCCCATCTCTCCCTCAACGTTCTTCCAACTTTTTATCACTGATTTTTAGAGGTTTCCAAACGCTGAAAATGTTATTTTGAAGTCCCAAAAATAGAGGGGTTAGACACCCCTCCTTATGCTTGTTTACTAGCTTCATTTATTTATGATTTGCTAACTTTTTTCAAGCGTTTCTCTTAGAATTTCAGCACTATTTTTAGCCTTTTTAGGACTATTTTAGGTTGTTTATTTCATTTATGTTTTGTATAATAGGCTTGTAGTGTAATGATCCTCATAGGTTTGGTGTTTTATGCCTTAGCCACCAACCTATTTGAGTTGATTTATTTCATGATTTTCATACTTGTGTTCACTTATAATCACCTCTACAACCTCCCTCATTTCTTGACTTTTTATTTCTTTGAGAGTTGTTTCAACCAAGTGTTGTTTAAGCTTGAAAAAGAGAGCCTTTAATGCTAAATGGTTTAATCTCTTTGGAGGTTCATTACCAGGGCATTACCTCTCTCTCATGCCCAAAACAACTTCTTGTTTGACACTTCTCTCCATTTAGTGGACTTAATGCTCATTTTTGGACTAAAATGACTAATGAATGGAAAGGTAAGTAAAAGAGGCAATAAAATTGGGGCTAAAATGGAACAAGATAATAAAAATGGTTTGGGTTCAATCGAACGTTAATTGAACCCATTAAGTCTTGAGTTATTTCATACTTTTAGTGATGAAAATGGTTCAAGATTCAAGATCTACCACTTCCCTTGATCAATTCCATAATAGAGAGAGGGTTTCGTTGGTCTTTTAGCTCATTTGTTAAGCTTTTGTCCCTTGATCCATAAATCATCATACAATGAATTTTTGTTGATTGATGATTTGCGAATCAAGCCTACTCCCCATTTGATCTGTTTAATGATAAGAAGAGATATGGTGGACAAACATCCCTTGAAAATACCATGTTTGTGCTTTGTTTCTTGTCTGTTATAGCAAGGCAGTAGTAAAACTAGTGGCCGGCAGGCCATCTTACTGTACGGCCGACTAGTTCTTCTGGCCGGCCGGCCACCTTTATTCAACCAGACAGTGTCTTTTTCGTTGCAAAACAGAGCAGAGGCTGAGGCAAAAATGGTTCAATTTTCTGATTGCAAAGCAAAAACATTCTGATGTCAAAACAGAGAGCATTTTAGGGTGGAAATCCGCATTCATGCATGAACAATCTTCATTCCTTGTCGCTCGTTAATTTATGTTAATAGTAGTATGTTGTAATTAATTAAGTGTAATTCCTTCGAACTTGTAATAGCTTAGTTAATTAATTTTGTGTTGTAATTAATTGGTTTGCTGAAGTCTAATTTGTAAATAATTAGCTAGTGTAGTTGATTCATTTCTTTGGTAATATAATAGTTAGTTAATTTGGTTATTAGCTAGGATATTCATTCAGACCCTCTTGTGCAAGGGCAAAATTGTAATAATGTGTGTATGTTTTCCAACCTCATTTCTTTCTCCTTTTTATTTACCCGCTTATGATGGATGGCATAGAGCATCATTCTTTTAAATTAACATTTCCCATGACTTGCATCTATTGGTCTTGCATAGATAAGGTTTGATTCATCATTCTAACAACATTGTCATTTATTAGTTCCTTGACTAGGTGCGCCACCTCATGCTATCAAAGTGATTTACATGACATATTAGACAACCGAACCTATTAGTTACATTTTTGTATGTGTTGCATTAGTCATCTTGCATATTAGAGCATACACTTTTCTAACTATTTTATTCCTTTTGGCTTGCCTTGGAGTATTAGGTGAGCATTTATTGCTTTAGCATGTCGCATGTGTGTGATTGTTGCCATGTCAAGCATGATACCATGAGGCTAAGTACTTAGTTGATATACCTGTCTGAATACCAGTGGATGAAGACTAATTGCTTAAGTTGGGATAACTTGATAAATGTACATATGAGATCACTTTTTCAAGTGGTACATATTCAAATACTTTTCAAAACAAACATGAGATCAAATGTTCCAACTTTTGCAAATTAGTCTATACTTGTGTGCATCACATAATAAAACTAGCCTAATAATTGGAACAAGAGTATATACTGTACATAAGATTCACATTATGATTAGTAGAGACCGATTTTTGATCGGGCGAGTGGGGTGCTCAATTCATGACCGTCTCCTCTCGTACCTAAGCTCCCGAGCAAAGACACTTTGGTAATGATGGATAAGTGGCCTTTGGCACGAGTCACGGGTTTCTTAAAATTCCCAAAAACATTTAGGTGGCAACTCTGAAATCTGGCAAAGCAGTCTATTTTTGGCATTTTTTTATTCAAAATCGATTTTCCAAAAGAATTGCCGGATTTGGACTCATTGTGTTTATCTATTTCACATTGCACTTGTGGAATCAGATTCTGAACCACGGGAGTCCGAACTATAGAGCTAGTCGTATCCGAAAGGAGCATGAAAAGTAAGCTATAGTCATTAATTTTCAATTTTCAGCGACAATTTAAAAAATTTGCCACAAAAAAAGAGTCACTAATTGTATTTATAAAAACTATGACAAAAAAAGTCACTAATTGTCAATTTTTACCGATATATGCACACAAAAAAAAAAAGACACAAAAATTATTTTTAGCAACAATTTTGCTAAAACTTATTTTCAATAAGACTTGATGGCAATTAAATTCAACTATTAAGACTTATTAGTAGTTTGTCCTAAATTTTATGATCAATTTTGTGTCCATAACCTTATTGTGAATCTTTCAATATATTGGACTTTAGTCAAACTAAACAATTGAGGAATTTAATAATAATACTAAGGACTGAGCTTCCCTCCAGTTAGGTTTCTTAATTGGAGTGTCATGTTAGAGCTCTATGGCCCACCACGAAACTCATATTGATAATTCAAATCATTCAATATGTAGGACTCGTTAAGTACCTCATCCCTATAAAAAATTACATTGATCGGATATCAATAGTTACTTGATCAGATCACATTTGTGTCAACAATTTATTTTTAAAATCACAGTTACTATTAACACAAATTTGATCTAATCAAGTTGCTATTTATATCCGATCAACGTGATTTTTTTTTGCAGAAATGAAATACTCGACAAGTCCTAATTATTGAACTATTCAGATTATCGATGTAAACTCTATAGTGGGCCTATGAAGCTAGATAGTACACTTAATCTGATTTTGAACTGAAGAAAAAGCCTAGGCCTAATACCAAATACCAGAGTAAAGAACATCAAGTGTAATAAAAGGCAGTCTGGAAGTACAACGAATTCAATAAAATAGTTTAAATTTGTTTCCAAGTAGTTTCGAAATGGGAAAATGGTCTGGCGTGGAATGCACTTCATATATAATCTTATCACAAAATTATGTAAATTTTTACGAATTTACATAAGTGATATTGTAAAAATGGGTAAGTTGAATAAAAATTCGCGTAAGTTCATGAAAACTTAAAACTTACACGAATTTATGTTTAACTTACGTATTTTGTAGGATCACTTATATAAGTTTATGAATAACCAAATCAAACCAAGCCTTAAGTCCCATCAAATTGGGTCGGCTACATGAATCCTTCTTCTCTAAGTGGCCCTATCAAAGGTCATTTCATTAGTCAAATTAAGTAGATCCATATCTCTATTTACAACGCTAGCCAACGTTAATCTAGGCCTACCCCGTCCCCTAACACTTCCATCTACCGTTACAGCATCGCATCTCTTCACTATTTCCTCTGTTGGTCTCCGTTGAATATGACCAAACCATCTCAATTGATTCTCTCTCAACTTATCTTCTATCAGTGCTACTCCTACCCATTCCTGAATACACTCATTCCTAATTATGTCTTATCTAGTCTTGTCACGCATCCACCTTAGCATCCTCATCTCAACCACACTCATCTTATCTACATGTTGTTTCTTGGTTGCCCAACACTCCATCTCATACAACATCGCTGGTCTAATAGTCATTCTATAGAACTTACCTTTTAGTCTAGTGGGTATTCGTTTATCGCTTAGTACCCCAGACGCACTTCTCCACTTATACCATCCCGCCTTAATCCTATGGGACACATCCGTATCAATCTCCCCCGCTGTTGTGATAATCAATCCTAAATAACGAAAATGTTCACTCTTAGGCAGTTCTTGGTTCTCAATTTTCACTTCTTTTCTACTTTCATTATTACTGTTACTAAATTTACACTCCATGTACTTTGTCTTAATTCTGCTTATCTGAAATCCTTTAGATTCAAGAGCATTTCTCCAAATCACCAACTTTGTGTTAACTCCTTCTCTAGTCTCATCCACTAGCACAATATCACCTGCAAAAAACATACATCATGGCATGTCATCCTGAATATTTCTCGTCAATTCATCCATAACTAAAGCAAAAAGATAAGGACTTAAGGTAGATCTTTGGTGTAACCCTACAGTGATAGGAAATTCGCTTGTCTCTCCAGTAGACGATCTAATAATGGTCACCACCCCTTCATACATGTCCCTAATCACATCAATGTAACCTTTTGTCACATCTTTCTTCTCTAACATCTATTTCTTCTCTAATAGTGTGTATTGCACACTGGAAAAAAAAAAATTAAAAAAATAATAATAAAACCAGGCCACACTTATTTGTGTGCCTTTACCATTTCTTTTTTTTCTTTTTTTTTCCTGTGACTTTATTTATAAACCAAAATCAATGTAAATACTTTTTTGAGTTTATATTTTGAACCCAATTTAAAAACTTGAGGTTCCCAATTTATAAACTAAAAAATTTGTCAAACAAAGTTTCTATGATTATTTTTAAAATTTTCATAAATATATATATATATATATATATATTGTTACCATTATGTGTGATTAGCTATGTGGATTGTCATGTGCTTAGATAATATAAAATGATAAAGAAATTTTGTGATAAATATACTAGCATTGCTTAATCCAAAATTACAATCTATTTTAATTATTTTGAACATAAGTCGAAAATATTAGAGACACATAAAATATTATAAATAATGCCGAAGTTGCAAGTGGACAATATTTTTGCTTATGAAAATGTCTAGTTGGTGACCTAGTTTGTCAGTTAGTTTTCAGTGCTTTCAAAAGGGGGAATTTCTTTTTTTTCTTTTTTCTTTTTGTATGAAAATGAGGAAATTTCAAAATAGTGTGATAGATAAAAACAAAAAGAAAAACAAAAGACAAAAAAAATTATAAAAATATGTAGAGTTCAAGTGATTTTGTGATGGGGTGCAAGTAAAAAGTTATACTTACATCCTTCCATATTTGTGTAAAAAAAAAAAAAACAAAAAAGAAAAGTTCTCCCACTAGAGTATAATTCCTCCTTTCGAAAAAAACACAAACAAAAATAAATTTTGAAGATGAAACTAAATAAAAAGTGGATTCATTAATTGAAATTGGACCCCAAGAGCTAGCAGACACCTCTGAAAATAGTGGAATTACAGTTGATTTAGACAACGTGTGGTCATGTTACAATAATGGAATATGATTTTATGTTAGGTGATTGGAAAATAAAAGATGACATATTATATGATAATTAGTAAAAGAGTATGAAAACGTGGCACTCTAAAAGAACCCAATAATTTTCCTCCAATAATTGTTGAATGGAAATTCTATAACAATAGTTCTATGAACTAAAACGAAAACAATCCAAAAAAGTCTAGAATTTGAAATTAATTGTCTAAATTCATTGATAGTATGGTCTCACATGGCAGCCCACTTCAAAGTAGAGATTTTTAAGAAGGGCAAAAAAAAAAAAAAAAAAACTATAACATTCTAATTAATTAACTTATCAATGCAGTTGATAAATTTTTTGATAAATTGAGAAAGCTACCTAAACTTATTGTTCCTAGTTAAATGGTGTTTTCTTGTTAAGTAGCGTCATAACCAAAAAAAATAAAAAGAGTGGGTAATACCATTTATTATCTAGGGGTGCCATACCAATTAAAAAAAGCTAGGGCCTATCTTTAATAAAGAATTGTATACTAGATTGAAAGTGCCATATATTAGCAAGGTGTTTTAAATCGGGCACAAGTGTGTGGCTCTGGTAGTCTCTCTGTCATTCCGTCCCTGCTAACAATATATATTTAACATAATTAATTAAACTAGCTCAATTAATTATTCATATAAATCTAATTAAAAGATAAGAGATCAATGCTTAGTAAAAGTAAAATTGATAATTTCTTTTTTATCATGAGATTTTGATAGTATCTTCCTAATCATAAGAGCTATAGCATTTTCACTGCAAGTATCACATTGATAGCATTTTCAATGTAACTATCACATTTTATTATTTGGCTACTTTTGTATCTTCCACTTTCACAAGGAGAATTTTATTAAGTCACACTTCACGACTTGTAGGACTTGCGTGCAACGACTTTATAGCTCCTTTTCAGTTTTACGTACTGAAGATACCAATCTTATCTTATTTGCAAAAAAAATAACATCATCCACAGGTTCAGCAAGACTATAAATTTAGAAGTATTTATCTAAAATTTATTCATAAATAAAAATTAATTGTTCAAATTTATTTCACTTACGGAATCAACATTTTATCAATTTAATCTGCACCACCGATATCCTGATAAATTTTGGGACATATTTCTGGACCCCAGCTTTTTTGTTTTCCTTTGGTATAGCAATGTTGAGTTTGGTGCACCATCCATCAAATCAATCTCAACCATTAAATCTAAATTACCAAAAATAAATAAATAAATAAATGTTGATTAGTATTGACAAATTTAAATACTAAAATGACAAAATTAAAACTTAAGGGATTAAAATGACAAAGAACGTATACTTTAATAATTAAAATTGTCTTTTATCCTACAAAATAAATTTGCACCCTCCTCAAAGTGATTGAAAGGTTGAGATCCCATTTTGAATGAATCATTTTACTCTTGATTTCTATCTAATTTTTTAATAGATATTATTAGGGTAATGCTATAGTGTGCAACTTACACCTTACACCTTTTTGTGTTCACTTACACCTTACACTTACACCTTTTTACCTTGCACTTACACCTTTTGTGTAAGTGGCACATGGTGTGCAACTTATACATTTCATTTATACCTTCCACTTACACTTACACCTTACACTTACACCTTTTGTGTGAGTGGCACATGGTGTGCAACCCACTTACACCTTTTGTGGGTTGCACACCTAAGAAAACTCCTATTAACTAAACTAAATTGACACAATATAAAAATATTAAAAAGCAAAATTAATAAAATTAGAACAACAAAAACCAAATTAAAGCAAGAAACAAATTACATCCATCACTGATATAATTTGTCCAAATTTTTTTGACACAACATGCTCTTGCCCTAGGAAAGCAGAGAGCAAATTTGTTTACAATCTCAAAAACTGTGCAAAGGTTACAATCCTTATTGGCTGTTCGGATACGTGAGCCTCCCTTGTAACTTAACTAGAGCTGTACAAAAGGAACATATTTAAATAAGTGGTCTTTCTTTTAATTCTGAGTATCTTCTTTTTGTCTTGATTTATGAAACTAACTAGAGTTGAAAAGAAGACCATTTATTTAATTATGTTTCTTTTTCACAACTCCAATTTAGTTACCAAGTGGAGTAACCGTCAATAAGAAAGAAAGTAACATGGTTTGAGTGTGTAAACAAATTTAATCACTTAAAAAAAAACATTATAAGAGATTTATATACATCTTGATTAATTTTGAAATTTATGCAAAGCATTTTCTTCACGTGAATCGAGTATCTTGATTAATTTCGAGACTTAAGTAAAGTGCTCTATTTATATAAATCGGACAAATCTTAAAAAAAGCCACAAGAAATTAAATCTGAGATTTAAAGGAAACGCATCAGGCCAGAGCTACACCTAATAGTCCAACTGGACTATAAGAGACTTTTCATGAATAAAACAAAAGAGAAGGCAACCCATATCAATCTCTCCATTTACTTCCAAGCTAAATGGCCATGGCTTGCCAAACTCAAAAGCTTCACTTCATTTTGTTCCCTTTAATGGCCCATGGCCGCATGATCCCCATGATAGACATAGCCAGATTACTGGCACAACAAGGTGTTATTGTCACCATAGTCACCACACCACTCAATGCCAATCGATTCGCAACAGTCATTGCTCGAGCACAACAATCTGGACTCCAAATCAAATTTCTCCAACTCAGATTCCCATGTCTCGAAGCTGGACTGCCCGAAGGGTGTGAGAACCTCGACCAGGTCCCTTCGCTTGACATGGCTCAGAAGTTCTATGCTGCAACCAGTATGCTACAACCACCATTGGAACAGCTGTTTGGTGAGTTAAAACCAAACCCAAATTGCATAATCTCTTATCAGTTTTTACCATGGACAAGTGATGTTGCTCAGAAATTTCATATTCCTAGGCTTGTTTTCCATGGAACCTGTTGTTTTTCTCTGTTTTTGTCACATAATATACGGACCCACATGGTGTTTGATGAATATAAAGCCTTGGAGGAGTCAGAGTACTTTGTTGTGCCCGGCTTGCCTGACCGAATCGAGCTAACCAAAGCCCAGCTTCCGGCTTCTGCCAATCCGAGCATATGGGGTTTGAATAACATTTGTGAAAAGATTAGGGAGGCTGAGAAATCAACGTATGGGACTGTGGCTAATACTTTTGAGGAGTCGGAGTCAGGGTATGTGAAAGAATACCAAAAGGCGACAGGAAATAAAGTTTGGTGCGTTGGACCTATTTCGCTATGCAACGAAGACAAGTTAGATAAGGCCGAGAGAGGTAACGAGTCTGCGATTGATGCACACCATTGCTTGAATTGGCTTGACTCACAACAACCAATAACTGTAGTCTATGTTTGCCTCGGAAGCCTCTCTCGCCAAGCGCTTTCACAAATGATAAGGATTGGGTTGGGACTAGAAGCATCAAACAAGGCATTCATTTGGGTCATAAGGGATAAAGTAGAGGAATAGGAGAAATGGAATTTGGAAGACAGGTTCAAGGAGAGGACCAAAGATAGAGGCCTTTTGATCCGCGGTTGGGCACCGCAAGTACTGATATTGTCACACAGGGCAATTGGGCGTTTCGTTACGCATTGTGAGTGGAACTCGACACTAGAAGCGATATGTGCAGGCATGCCTATAACCACATGGCCTATGTTTGGAGAGCAATTTTCCATTGAGAAGTTAATTGTACAGGTTTTGAGGATTGGAGTGAGTGTTGGTGTGGAAGTTCCTATAAGATGGGGAGAGGAGGAGAAAGTAGGGGTGTTGGTGCATAACGATAATGTTGTGAAGGACATAGGCAAGTTGATGGATGGAGGAGAGGAAGGAGAGGAGAGAAGAAAAAGAGCTAGGTAGCTAGGGGAAATGACAAAGAGGACAATGGAAGAAAGAGGCTCTTCTCACCTCAACATGGCAATGCTAATTCAGGATATCATGGAAAAGGCAACTTCTAGGCAATGTGAGAGAGAGAGAGAGAGTACTATTGTTGAGTATCACTGCTGGAAAATTCACATTTAGCCGCGTTAATTTTCCAGCGGTGTTATAGGTGCAAAAAACGTTGCCAATTCTTTTGTGACGTTCAGTACCAAACGCCGACATCACGGCCGTCGCTATAGCTTTATGGCGTTTAAAAAATGTTGCTACATAACGTCGCCCAATGTCCTAACATAACGGTACTATGATGTTACTATGGTTTTAGCGACATTTTTTAAATGCCGTCATATCTTTTTTTATTTTAAAAATGTAACCGTTATAGCGGCGTTTTTAGAAACGCCGTCATATCTTCTTTTTTTTTTTAAAAAAAATTTGTGCTATTTTATGTGATTGAACTAAAAAAACACCCATATTAAAACTGAAAAAATAGCACTAATATGAAATAATAACTCCTATTCAAATAGCAAATGCAACATTAATTCACTTTTCCATTCAATTTAATATCCAATCACCATTAACCACAAAATAACATATCCACAAATCATGTTTTAATATTAACCACAAAATAGCATATTCACAAATCAATCAGAGGCTATGTCAAAGTTCTGAATTGGTATTTTATTTATATTTTTGCAACGTATGAAAAAAATCTTCCTCCATGATTTTTATATTTGAAAAAAAATGCTTTTGCATATTATATATATATATATATATTGCCAAAGTACACATTGATGCTATTATATAATATTAATATGTGAATAGTCATTCCATATCCCATATACACAGTGAAAATACTAATGAAATAGAGGAAAACCAAAAGAATTTTGGAAAAATTTAGGGACCATGTCATATACGTTATAGAAATACTCCAAAATGTGGAGATCTAAGAGAAGCCAAATCCTGGTCAGATTTTGAAGCAGACAGTATCTTCAAAGTTGTGCTCCTTCCTAAACCAAAAGATAGTGAACTCACAAAGCTAGACTGCATGATGCCTTCAAATTGCTTGTTGAATAAATAGAGCCATTATTATAATGGGGAGATCCACCAAAAACTTTAGGAGCATTATTGATTTGTGCTCTGTGTTCCTCCCTAGGTTCCAACTTTCATACTCTGAGGTGTGTTTGATTGGGGGAATTAGGAGGGGAGATTATTCACTGTTCGGATTGCTTATCCAAATGAGTGAATAGTCCATCGTTTGTTTTTTTTTAGTCCGCCGGACATGGAGTCCGGCCGGAATCCTTATCCTCCATATGGGGATTATACTATCCCCCGCCGGGGGGGGGGGGTGTGGGACAATTTTGGAAGGACTATTTACTGTTAGGATGATAAAATGACCATTTTAACCCTCTACTATTTAATTATGTATTATATTTAGTAAAATTCAATAAAATTTAAATGTCTCAATTTAAAAATAAAATAATTTTATTTAACTTTTTATTGATGTTTTATTGATTTATTTTTTAAATAATTTTTATAGATATTTTATTGATATTTTATTTTAAAATTTTGTTTATATTTTATTTAATTTCATTATTTAAATGTTAATAGATGTTTTATTTAATTTCATTGTTTAATTATTATTATTTTTAAAAAAAAATTATTTAAAATTTTAATTTAAAAAATAACATATATTTTTATTGATATTTTATTTATTTTATTTTGAAAAAATAAATTTATTTAATTGTGTAAAAAATAAAATAAAATAAATTTTTATTTAATCTAGCTAAAAATAATTAAAATATTAAAGATATGTTTAATATTGTTATTACTTAGTAAACAATTGAAAAATGGTAAAATAGTCTTTTGTTCATTTATCCTATTCAGTCCGTTTAACCAGACATCGGATTCACTAAAAATAGTCCTTTCCAGACATCTAATCCCATAAAACAACAAACATAAGATACATATCCAATCTAACCAAATAATCCGGGAGATTCACAGTCTTAGGACTCAAGTCCGACGGATTCTAATCCCCCTTATCCAATTCGTCCAATCAAACACACCCTGAATTCATTGGAACAGAGCCATAATGCTCTGCAACATATGCATTAAATGATGAAAAGAGACTCTGACTAGAAGAAGAAGGTACAGATGAGCCTCTCTCAAGCTCAAACGCTTCATCAACAATAGAAGAGAAACTTGATAGCAGATTTCCAGAACTAAGCATAGAACCATTGACGTTGAGCTCAGAGAGAAGACTAGACTGTACAGCAAAGGAGTCTCATCTTGATGTAGAACCTGCATGAAAATTCAAGATACTTAGGAATCCATGAAAATAATCGGCCATAATTCATGAAACTGAAGCAGTGAACTCAAATATACAGTGCTAACCAACCTGTAGTGTACACACTGTATCTGTTGAGGAAAATATCATTCCTATTGCTGAATCAAATTAGTAAGAAATAAGGTTGAGCCAAAAAGTTATATGATAAAAGAAATGTTAGTACATTATCATGGCATGTTAAACCAACACCCAAGGAAGGCGAGATGGATAAGGATCAAACCAAGATAGTTACGGGGAGTCAACCCAACAAACCCAATCTTAGGGAACATCCATCAGCTACCTAAATAATAGTAACATTCAGTAAATTAGAGACCACTTAGACGAAATTAGTGTGTGAAAACACACAAGAAACTTATCGAGAAGGAAATTACATCTGGAATAAATATGAAAAATAATGATGACAGATAAATATATCACCAGCTGTGATAATGAGTGTTGATATGAAAACACCAACGACTCTAAACAGCAGGATGGTTAAGAAGTTTTGGAGGAACTGTTTCTTCTTGACCTGAAATCTGTTGAAAGAGATAGAAAAGTCACCCATTGATACATTAACACAGACATTTTGATTTGAACTAGTTCAAGAGTACAATTCATATGGAACTACCCTTACCCGGCATTAAATATTATAGGCGGAAAATTTCTCATCTTTTGTATCTAAACAACATCAAACAATACAGCAACAACAACAACAATAATACCATAACCATTGCATCCAAAACAACCAGCCAACAATCCAAAGTTCACATGATCATTCACAATGGAGTAATAACAATGCCCTAACAATGAAATCCAAGAAATGCCACAAACAACCAATGTAACGCAAAAGACAATAACTCACATGATCGATCTGCAGCGTTGCCGGCGTGACCTTACCCTCAACCGCCTTGGTCAAGTCATTGTAATAGCTCTCTGGAACCATGGACTTCTTCTTAGCCGCCCCAGAGAGCGAAAACCAGACCTTAGGCCGTAAAACCGGTGGAATCCCCTTCCTGATGAGCTTCTTGAGGGGTAGCTACATTACCTAAAGCTGAAAATTTAATGGAATATTTAAGGGTTGATGAAATTTGAGTCGTGAAATACCAATTGGCCCATTCACTCACAATATATATATATATATACTATTGTGAGTGAAGAAGAATGAAAAGAGATATACCTTGAAGCAGAGAGAGACTTGGTTGCAGTAGTAAAACCCAAACAAAGAGATCAATATTCTATGAAAGAATCTAAGAATCTAAATCCATGCAAATATAAACGCACTACATAGTTTCCATATATTCTCCAACAAAAAAGTCTCCTAGAAAGGATTAAATCAACCGCTAAAGATTAAAGTTTTGATGAGTAAACTAACAAGAAAACTATGGCGAGCAAGCCAAGGATCATTATATAAACTATTGTATGTACCATACCAAAATTGAAACTATATAATATTTAGACTTCTAAAAATAGTCATTTCCAGCGAATATAACTTTCTAAGCTCCTCGAATGACTCAAATAATTGTTACCAAGATTGGGAATGTACATAACCAGTAACCAAACAAGCAGTCCTTTAATACGTGAAATTAATGAACTACCATTATATAAACTATTGATGCACATAATTGTTAAGGACAACTTAAACATTCCTAAAAAGTTGTATTTGAGAAGTACCTATCCCCCAAAGCACGATTTCTAAAACTACAAAAAAAAAACATGAATAACACAATGACAACCCAATTTGGGAAAGAAAGATGCACAAAAAAATAAAAAATAAAAATGAGTATATCTGAAAATCTGACAAGTGAAGTTCATATGTTGTTCTGCAACTGAAAATAGGGAAATTTCTCAACTTCCATGATAAAATTGGACAAGCTTTAAGATCCTTAGTAGAGTATCCAAATAAGACAACAAAGTCCAAAAACAAAAACAAAAACAAAAAAACAAAAAAGAGTCATACTGAGTTAATCAAGATCCTAGAGCATCCAAATAAGACAAATAACTAAATTAATTTTTATGTTTTGGTTGTATATGCACTAAAATTAAAAGCATCAAAACTAAAAATTTTCAATATTTAACACACCATGAAAACTGATAATTGGACCCCACACATATGTTGCAGACAACTACTAAACCATGATGAATCTTTGTATATGAGCATTCTCTGTATGTATAGGCGAGAACCCAAATTCAATTAAGTTATTTGGCATTTGGTAACCAGTAGATTGGTAACCCTTATTATTCCTTGGCCAGCTGGACTATATATACTATCTTCATTATTATTATTTTTTCTCTTGACAAAGAACTAACCAGCAGAAAAAGAATGAGACTAAAAGCAAAGTAGGTCATTAATTTCTCTCATTCTCACCACTTGGAAGCAGCTCAATAGTAAGACATGGGCTCTTCTGTTCCTCTTTTTTTTTTTTTCTTTTTTTTTTTTTTTAATTTCATATTTGAAAATATTTTTCTTCAGATTATGGTGTTTTAACATATTCAATATTTTTTAGGTACTTCTAAAAAATGATCAAGTACATGTAATTTCACTCCATTTCCTTTTCTGTTACTTCAACAAATCCTAAATCTATTATGAAGAAACTTAAACCAATTTCAATGAGTAAAAAACTATATTTAGATTTACAAGTTTCATTATTAATGAATATCACTACAAGTCTAACTAGTCTATCATCACATCCACGAAACAACACTTTGGTATGAAATCCATACAATTTAAGCAAAATAACAAACAGCTATTCACAAACAGGGCACAAAAGAAACATTAATTATATACCCACTAAATCTTCACAAACCAATGGGAAGAAGATGATCAAAGACAGATTCACAAACAGAGCACAGAAGAAACATCTAAGAAAGAAACAAGTTTCAAATGTTCCTAAAATTTGAGCTCAACTAACCTCTACTCTCACTGATCGAAGAAGAAGAAGAGTTCCAAATCCACAAAGACGAGCAGCACAACTGGAATCACCGAGCTGAAGAAGGTTTTGAAGGATTCAATCGATTTTTCTAAGATTGTAGAAGGTGGTGCTCACAATCGAGAGAGAGAGAGAGAGAGAGGGGGAGAGAGAGAACTTCAAAATCAAAATCGCAATCGCAATCGCTCTAAGATGAATCACTAAGAGGAATCACCATGCTGAAGAGGAATCGAGAGAGAGAACTTCGTATTGATTCGATCCTCTGAGACTGACATTAGGGTTTAGAGAGGGTTGAGAGAGAGAGAGAGAGAGAGAGAGAGAGAGAGAGAGAGAGTCACCTTGGAGATGTGAGAATAGATCGACTTTGTATAGGGTTTAGAAATAGGGGTTTGAAGAGAGACAGGGAGGGGGTTTGGAAATAAGGATTTGGAGGCGTTTTCAAACGACCTCTATAAAGAAACGAGACCGTTTTAATTACAAACGGCGACGTTTACAAAACGTCGTTAATTATCAGAAAAAGTGACGTTTAAAAAAACGCCGTTAATTAAACGCCTATGAAGTTTTCTGAGTATTGAAAGGTTAGCATGTCAAAGTTACAGTTCATTGCTATGGAATTTGCTAAATAAAATTTTTCATTCATGTCATATTAAAACTTACATGAATTTTTTGGTATGATTTTTTGGCAAGATTGTGATGCTGGCCACCACACCTTAGATGTTTATGAGCAAAGCTGAGTATGTATCCATTCGATCTGTCAAAATTGAATGGTCTAAATCGATCTTTCACAAAATAAGTTGTTTCGATATTCTGAGCGAAACAAATGAGGATTGATTTTTCTCAATTTGTCTAAGTTCGGATGGATGGTGAATGGAAGGTCATTCGACCCAACTCAATCTGCAAGCACTCCTATTTATGGGTAGTACAATTAAATTGTGTTGTAAAATTGTGATGTTGGTCAAGGCTCCTCTAATTTAGTCGAGGACTCTGATTGAGTTTTTTTTACCCCAACTTTTATTGTAGTTCATTGTCTAAATATGGGTTTAACTATCACAACCCCTCAAAAATGCCTAAGTATTCAATCTAATTTATTGAATTCATATATTTTTTTATTTTTTAATGATGCTCTTTTCTAATTAATAATGGTAGAATTAGTGGTGGAGTCAGAAAGCACTTTACAATTTCAACTTTTTTTCATGAGCAAAATGGTAAGATTGTTGAATATAATCTCACATCGCCAATCTAAGCCACCTAAGCTTAGTTAATATAATGTAAGAGTCTCTCTACTCATTGTCAAATGATTTTGAATTGAATACGTTAACATGGTAGGAGTGTTAGGTCTTTAATGGCCCCTCAAAATTCTAAATTTTCAACCGTAAGCTAATACATTAAAAAATAAAAAATAAAATACCCCTCAAAATTCTAAATTTTCAACCATAAGCTAATACATTAAAAAATAAAAAATTGAAAAGTCAAGGGACACGTGACCGTGTTAGATAGAATAATTATATTTGTCTGTTATTTAAATAGAAATTTTTTTGGAACACACCTTCTTTGACCCTTTGAAATGTGTGTATTATATGCACATTTAGTTATAATTTGGATAAATTATAATTATACCATTGAGATTTGTTTAAAGTACAGATTGCTTCTTGTGGTTTGAAAAATTACAAATACCCCTTGTTAGAATTTTTTATTTAACAGAATTAACTAAAAAAATGAAATTTATAATTGTTCTCCTATACAATAATAAAATTACCTAAATTATTAATTGAAACATATTTCTAACATTTTTAAAAATTATTAATTGACTTAATGATTTATTAATAAAATGGGCGATTTGTTATGAAATTAGAGACCTCCGGAGGTAGAATGTAATTTTTAGAATCACAAGGGACAATTCGTATTTTAATCAAATCTCAAGTGATTTATTTGTAATTTACCCTAATTTTTATATCTTTAATTATGATCTATTAAATTGTTAGTGATAATATTATTTAATTATGATTCAAAGATTATTTTTTATTTTTAGTTATAATTCTCATGTGTGAAACCATGACGCAACATCTGGTGGCGTGGGCTAAGAGGTTTCTCTCTGATGATACTATCAAGGATGTTACTCGACACTGAAATGCTTATCGAGTCCAGAGCCAAGTGTCACAGACTAACAAATTTGGATGTTGTTCCTCACTAGAAAGCATTGGAAGGTTATGGAGAATGCTGGAAGCTTCTAAAACTCCCTAGAGTTTTGCAGAGACTTGTACATAGTTGTAGATATTTGTAGATCCTTCCAGATAAGTACATTCTAGAATGATTCTAGAATAGTCTATAAGATAGAGTTGGAGGAAGTGTTTAGAACACTCTCCATCATTGTAGTTCTAGAGTATTCCTTGTAGCCTATAAAAAGGGAAGGCCCTCATTTGCCCAAACCACCGAAAGCAATCCGAAGTATTCCAAAGTAATACAAGCAAGCATTCTCCAAGAGCTCTCTCTCTAACTTTCTCCAAGCTTTCTCTTGTATGTGCAATCTTCTCCTAGCTCTCTTCCAAAAAGGCTTACTTAGGTGCAAGCAAGGCTTGCTACAAGCATCTAAGGCCACACGGTTGGCTTGGAAAAACCAAGGCCATGATAGTGGTATGAGAGCCAGCCTAGGGATACTTGTAGACGTCTCCGAACGTCCTGGGAGGGAATCCCCCGTTTTGTTCATTGGGCTCACTACAGTTCAGGACTCAATGTCACGGTCCTGTATCTAATCTCGCAGAGTGCAATGCAAGACCGATGAATCATCAAAGAGTCCAAATCCGGCAAATCGTTTTTGAAAACAGATTTTTTGAAAGAAGTGCCAAACATGGACTGCTTTGCCAGATACAGAGTCGCCACCTAAATATTTATTTTGGGGGAATTTAGGAAACACTGACTCGTTGCCTAAGGCCACGTGTCCGTCATCACCAAAGTTACCTCGCTCGGGAACTTGGGTATGATTGGGGAAGGTCACTTCGTAAGCACCCCCGCTCGCCCGATCAAAGATCGGCCTCTACTAACCATGATATCGAGTTTTGAAAACATTTATGTGCTCTTATCCTGGTTATTAGCCTAGAATTACTATGTGATGCGCGCAGCATACAAGTATAGACTGGATCGCTTGAGTTGGAACAAAACATTTCATGTTTGTTTTTGAAAGCGGTTTGCTACTCGCAAGTAGGCTAAAATGCGGATTTTGCCACCCTCAAGTGGGCTTAGAAAACATGGTTTTGCCACTCTCAAGTGGGCTTAAAACTCGCATTCAATGAATTGTTCCAATTCAGATAATCCAACCTTCACCCACAGGCATTCAGGCAGTTATATCACATAAGCAAATAGCCTCATGGTAAGCATGCTATCATGGCAATCACTCACACGCATGCAAGGATGCTAAAGCATAAACACTCACCGAGTACTCCAAGCCAAAACAGAAACTAGTTAGTAATCAATGCATGATCCTAGTTCATGTTAAGATGGCTAATGCAACACATGCAAAATGCAACTAAGATAGCCTCGGCTATTCTAAACATGGCATATGAAATGCAACAGATAACATGTATTCAACTTGGAATTGAAATACAATGCAGTTAGTATGATGCGCCGAGCCCGGTGCATGCAATACAAATGAATGAATGCACGCATGCATATCATAAGGTATGCTAATTTAAATATGCCCTAATACTAACCATTGAAAGAAGGTAAATAAAAGGGAGAAAGAAGTGGGGGTTGGAAGACATACACACACTCACACACACTTATTACACAATTGCCCTTGCTCGGAGGGTCCGAAAGAATAATACAGGCCAAATAATGAATCAACTATCCTAGCTACTTAATTATTACAACACTTCTAATTAATTAACAAATTAATTACAAAGCAGCCTAAGTCTGAAACTAAAGAGACTGCCGCAGCTCTGCCTCGAAACGCGTGGATGATGCATGCTCGATTTGCCTTGCTCGGAAACCCGTTACCATGCCACTGTTGCCTCTGTTTGCACTGTTCTGCACCTCTGAGGGATGTGAAAATTCTTGAGGCACCTCTGAACCATTCCCTGATTATTTTGGAATGCCACCGGCCAATGAAAAGCACCACCGACCATGTAAATGTGATCACCGACCATAAATTGGGTCACCGGCTAGACTCTGATGGTCGGTCGGCACTAAAAGTGGCCAGCCGGCCATTTATTCCTGCAGAATCCTGTTTTACCTGCAGCAGTGGACAGACAGTGCATGGTATGGAATTTTCAAAGCAATGTGTGCACGGCCACTCTCCCTATCATGCTATGGACTCAAGGGAGTGTGGCCCTCAGTACTCGGGCCACCAATCATGCATTCCAATGCATGATGGCCAAAGGTACCAAGTTTGCAAATCAATGTAAATGCATGCGACAAATCAAATGAATGCTTCACGCCCTATCATGTTGAGATCAAGGGCATCGGCGACCGAGGGGTGAGACGTGTTTCGTCACTTCGAGTACAAACACACCTCACTCCTCAAGTTTGGTTTGACACCCCAAACCAAATGAAATGCAATGCATGCATGCCCTATGCAATGCAAAGTAATGCAACTAGTGCAACTAATGCAATATGAGGATGCTAACTCAATGCATTGTAATGCTACCTAAACATGCAAGTTAAGCTAATGCAATATGAACATGTCAAGCATGCAATGAGGTTATGTGATGCAACTAGTTAGATATCATGCAATGTACTAAGCATGCAAGCATGATGTAATGCAAATAGGCAACAATACACAAATGCAACTTGTCAAACATGCAATTATATACGAAGATGGACTTAAACCGAAATTGGGAGACCTCAGCCCATCCCAAAACAGTGGCCAAAATGATGGGTGAAAGCAACAAAAATGCAAAGCAAACAAGCTTACTAATTGGTCCATTACTTAGACCACAATGCACAACCTTCAAGCATGAGTGAAATGCGATGAATATGAGAGTATGGCATTATAATAAACTCTGAAATCTCATGAGGAGTGATGCCATCTCAAACAAAACATGCAAGTTAGGCATGCAATAGGGCTCCAAACTTGAGGCCAACAAGGGGGTTCAAACCATAGCTATGACAAACAAAACCCAAAGGACCAAAATGACCTAAAACAATCCTAGGGCATTCCAAAATAAGACTAGAACATGCATGGAACATGGTCAAAGCATGCCAAGAAATGGGCCCAAAACAAAGGGGATTCAAGGCCACAAAGAGGGCACTCTACTACAACCCCCCCCCCCCTCCCCCAAACCACATATGGCATGGACTAATCAATGCAAAACAGAGTTTTAACATGCAAAAAGGAGCCCCAAAACCCACTGATATGGCAGCCCAAAGCCTCAAACACATAGGCATGCACAATGACTCATTTTAAGGCACAAAAGAGCATCTCTTCAAAGCATGGAAAGGATGATGAATGCAAGCATACAAGCATGGATTATGGACTGAAATAGCATGGAAAATGATTCCAAATCACTGAAACAAGCCAACTAAAGCATGCTAATGACTCACACACTCAAGACTCACAAGCCAAAATGCATAGTGGCTATACCAAACATGGTAAACATGATCAAATCAGCACCCAATAGACCTCAAGCATGATGAAATATGACCAAAAGCTTCATGAAGTCAAGCTAGAACATGCAAGCATGGAGGGGCAAATGCATGGCACATGTTATGACAATAAAGGGGGTTACTAGACAAGTGTATGATGCATGTAATGGACCATCAATCCGACCAAAAACAGAGGTATAATGTGACCAAATAACACCCAAAAACCTCTGAAATGGAGCTAAGTAAAGCTAAGCATGTATGCTACCTTCATGAGCCAAAAACATAAACAAATGAGACACAAAGGGAGAGGGTGTAGACACCCCATTTTTGACCGACCTTAAGACTCGGACGTCACCGATTGAGCGCTCAGTGGTGTTGCATATCGTGCTCATTCAGAAGTCTCAGAGTCGCGGCCGTGAGCCCTACCTCCGGACTTTCGAACCCTCTTCTGTGCCTTGCCTCGGTTTGCGAACCAGACTCGGTTTCCTTTGTTTCTCTTCCTGAGGGGAGGGAGAGGTCTCGTAGACCATCTCTCAGTGGCCGTGGGCTACATTTCGTGGCCGTAGGCCATTTTGCCCATTTCGGAGCTCGGTTCCCGGTTTTCGGAGCCGTCAGGCCGTGCGCCTCGGTTCGGGACCGCCTAACCATCTCCGATTCCTCCGGTTTTTGGCATACATCTTATTTACTCCCTTTCTAGGGACACTGGGGTCTGAGAGACCCACTTCGTGGCCGAATGCCACTTTCGATGCTTAACAGCCTATTTTCAGGACCCCGAACTGCGTGTTTTGGCCCCCGAGCATTCGTTTTGCATCGGTTTTTGTTCATTTTTGGCAGGTACCTCTGTTTTATCATAAGGAAGGTCACTGGAGGGTGGGAGGCCAGCAATTGTCTCAGCAACCAGTTATGCTCTTCTGGCGCCCTCCGACGCCCGTTTTTCTCACTTCCGAGCCAATGTTGACCACCCTAGGAGCATTTTCTTCAAGCCAAAACCACATATTTGTGTTGTACACACATGGGAGGACCCTAATATCATATGGCCGGCCAGTAACTCAAATTGAACCTTTTGAACCCCTCCTAAAAGTGGCCTGTTCTCTCTCTTGTTTTAGAGTTACCAGTTTTGAACCACAGGGTCTTGTTCAGCACACATGGGAGGACACTAATCTCCTATGGCCGGCCACTAATTCATTTGGCCCATTTTGACCCTTGGCCGGCCGGCCATAGGGGGTAGCCGGCCGGCCACCTGCAAGAAAGGTAGCAGGCCGGTCATGCTCCTTGGGATGTGTGCCCTACAGCTGTGTAACTTTTTCCCCCAAAAGATCTGATTTCGGGGGACTTTTGAGGGACAAGGGAACTTAATCCCAAGCCTCTACACACTTTCACTTGCTTGCTCCTCCATCCTTGCTTCCATACAGCAGCTCCAACACTCTCTCAAGGCTTAGAACACTTGCTTCAAGCATACACACTCATATCCATCTCTATCTCTCTCATTTTTCTCAAGTTTGGTGCCATTTCTTCATCATCATCAAGCACCACCACCACCACTCCATTTCCAGCAGCAAGGGGAGCTTTTCAGAAGCTTAGAAGCAACATTCCTCAAGCCAAGAGGTAGCAAAAGTGTGGTCTTCAAGGGTAAGTTGCCATTTCCCTCTTTTGTAGCATTTTCTTGCCTCATCTCTTAGGCCTATTTGCTTACTATTTGAGCTCCGACCTTAACTGAAAGGGTCATTATTTTGAACCATTCTACATGATTGTTGAAGGTTTCAACCCTATTTGAGATCACCATCTTGTACTTGCTTCAATATCATCTTATATGTCACATTTTTGCATGAAATTTCTAGTCTATGAGTGATCTGTTTTTGAGCATAATGTAAACTGTAAGAGGGCCTATTTTGAGCCTCTCTTAAACATTGAAGAAGGGCTCAACCCTGTTTGGGCCCCCTATCTTGCACTTGCTTCATAATCTCTCTTATTTACCGTAAATTTGCATGATTTGTTTGGCCTATATGTAAATTTTTGTTGGAGCATGTCATGAACTGTGAGTAAGCTTATTTTTTCCCTCTACAACATTGTAGAAGGGATCAACCTTGTTTGGGGCCTCCATGTTATACCTACCATTATACCCCTCTTTGGCCCCCATTTTTGCATGCCTTTTTAGGCTTATCTAGCTTCTGTTTTCGGCCATCATCAGAACTGAAAATGGTCATATTTTGACCTTATTGGCATATTTCATGAAGGGTCTTTGCTTGTTTGATGAATGTTTGGCCTACTTCATGTTATACCCTCTTATGGCCTATTTCTTGCATGGCATTTTGGCATGTTTGCATACTGATTTGGGGGATGTAATCCACTGTAAATGTTCATATTTTTAGTCCCTCTTCAGTGTTGTAGAAGGGTGTTTTTCCATTTGGGCTTTGCATTTACCATCCATTTCAATACCCCTCTCTTGGCCCCAATTTTTGTATGCCATCTTAACCCTACTTGTGATTGCTGTTTGGCCATGTTTTGTGCTGGAAAATGCTTTTCTTGGGGCTGCCTTGCTACTGTATTTTCATTCCATGTCCATATTGTGCACGCATCGCATAGCTATAGGCCATTTTGGGTGCCTAAATTCGCATTTGGGGACCATTCCTTGCATTTGGTCTAATTTCGCCATCTTTCGGGACTGTTTTCCCCCATATTTCAGTGCCGGAATTCCATTGGCATATTTGCATATCATTTTCTATGTCATTTCATGCCTTAATGTCATTGCCTCGGTTTGCGTGCCCGTGTGCACGCATTTCGAGGCACCTCATTTTTCATCCATCGGCCTCTTATGTGAGTGTGGCTGAGGCTCACTCATGTTAGTGTAAGCCCATTTTGCATTCTGTATGCCATTTTAGTCTCATTGCATTCTGTATGCCATTTTCTCAGTTTGCGTGCCAGTGTGCACGCATTTCGAGGCATCTCTTTTTCATCTAATGGTCTCCTGTATGAGTGTGGCTGAGGCTCACTCATGTTGGTGTAAACCCATTATTGCATTCCATGCCATTTCATCCGTAGCATTGTGTATGCCCGGTTGTACATTACCTCGTATAGCGTGTATGCCATTCCATGACATTGTGTACGTTACGATTGCATATTAGCTGCATTTCATGCATATCATGCATATTGCATCGTGTTTGGGATAGGAGTTAGCCCAGACACGGGAAACGAGGCACGTTTCGCACTCCGAGCGACGGAACGGGTCTCAATTCCCAAGTCACCGACGCTCCGGATTATCCATAATGGAGTTAGGTTTTGTTATAGCATTCATACGCATTCATCCTATATTGAGTTGTGCAAATCGGCTCCTCGACCATCATGCATCAAGATGCGTGATTGGTGGCACGAGGATCGAGGCATGCATATATCTGTGAAATACATTGCTATGCCCCTTTCCTGCTCTCTGTTGCAGCAAAATGAAGAAGCAGCAACTTTTCGGAGTCTGGCACGCATTTCGAGAAACATTGCAAACAGAGGCTAAATTGGGCATCCCAATGGATTTCTGCACAAAATAGCCCAAAACATGCATCACTTCATTATCCGGAGCGGAGTCAAGGCAGTCCCTGGCTTGCATGCCAGTTTACAGTTTTTCTTAGTTAATTTGTTAATTAATTAGGAATCTGTATTATTCGGACTATATATTATTCGGACTGTATATTTATTCAGACCCTCTGCGCGAGGGCATAATTGTAATAAGTGTGGGTGAGTGTGATGTATGTCTTCCAACCCCACATCTTTCTTCCCTTTTATTTACCTGCTTATGATGGTTAGATTAGGGCATATTTCAATTAGCATACAGTATGACAGCATGTTTGCATCGTTCATCTGTTTTGCACGCACCGGGCTCGGCGCATCATACAAACTGCATTGTATTTCAATTCCAAGTTGAATACTTGTTAGTTGTTGCATTTCATATGCCATGCTTAGAATAGCCGAGCCTGCTATAGTTGCATTCTGTATGTGTTGCATTAGGCATTTCTGTATATTTAGGATCATGCATGGATTTCTAATCGGTTTCTGTTTTGGCTTGGAGTACTCGGTGAGTTTTATGCTTTAGCATCCTTGCATGCGTGTGAGTGACTGCCATGATAGCATGCTTACCATGAGGCTATTTGCTTATGTGGTATAACTGCCTGAATGCTTGTGGGTGGAGGTTGTGTTACTTGAATTCGGACAATTCATCAAATGTTTGTTTTTAAAGCCCACTAGATAGTGGCAAAATCATGTTTTCTAAGCCCACCTGAGGGTGGCAAATCCACGTCTTAGCCTACCTGCGGGTAGCACCATCAAACCATTTTCAAACAAACAAACATGAAGTGTTTTGTTCCAATTCAGGCGATCCAGTCTATATTTGTATGCTGTGCGCATCACATAGTAATCTAGGCTAATAACCGGAACAAGAACTCACGATGTTTTCAAAATAAGATATCATGGTTAGTAGAGGCCGGTCTTTGACCGGGCGAGCGGGGGTGCTCACGAAGTGACCTTCCCCAATCGTACCTGTGGGAGCCAGAATTTTATAGGTACCAGCTTATTGGGCCTAACCCAAACAAGGCTTGCTAAAGCCCCAACTATTGGGCCTATTCGGCCCATCCCCGTCTATAAAAGGAAGGGACCTCATAATATACAGGTATGTTCTCTTCTCTCTCGACACAACACACACCCCTTGAAATGCATATACTATTTTTTCCTTCATACAGGGACTGACTTCATCATCGGAGAGTCCCCGGCCGGCAACCCCGGTTGGGTGGCACCGACTATGTTCATCATTGCAGATCTACAGGGGTGAAGCTCTTCTCTTCGTTGGATCTCCACAACATCCATGTGAGGGGATATTTCATGGCCTCACAATTGGCGCCGTCTGTGGGAACGACTAAATGAGATCAACGAAGAACACAACAAATATACTGCTGTAAGTAAACATATACTGGTTGCTTTGAGGTCAGTACACTTTCCACAAAAGTAAAGATCAATCCCAAGTAATACGGCCCACAACTGGGTTTTTGGCTTCTTTCATTTTGATTATGTTTTTTGCTAAAGTTCAGGTATACATATTTATATATATATATACACATCTATGTATGTATCTATTTATGCTCACAGATTTGATCAAAGCATTGTTGAATATTAATATTGCTTAAAAAGGTTGTCAAAACAAGATGAAATTAGTAGCTGTTTTCTCTCTCTAAAAATGGGTTTCACACCTTTCTTGGTGCAAACATCTTTTCGGCAATTCAATAAAGTTATTCGGCTAAATTCATACGTGGGTCTATCCATTTATTTAGTCTTTGCCTCTCAAAACTTAGCTTAAAGTTGGTGCTTGACATATATGCACTTGTGCCTATGCTAGAACTTTCTGTAGAATCCAAGGCTGGGTCTTTAATTTTTCTCTCTCTAGATTTGGACCACAATAACTTGGGGGTGGACTAAACTTTCTTATTCGGCACTTTATTTGGCTTGTTTATCAACCAACTCAGCAACAGTAACTATTTATTGGGTTGTTCGTCAACTCTCTTATTATTCTAAATCTCATTTCTGAATGCTATCTCTATATTTGCAAAGATACATTTATATATATATATATAATATATACGTGGATACAAATATTTGCATATGCATGACTTGTTTGTTCGGCTCTCTGACAAGGTGTTATAGGCCGACCACGGCCCTCTCTAGCGCTATTATCGGCGAAGGCAGAGTCATGCCGACCAAGTGCTTTGGTTCAATTTACTTTTACGTAGTTTACTTCTTGAGATTATGCGAACACAAGTTGCTAAGTGGAATCTCTATTCTTTCCTCTTTAAATAATTAATGTCTTCAATATGCTTTCTATATACATATATGCTTATAACCTTCAATTTAATTAAAAATATAGATTGCAGTACTCCACCATCTCTCGGATAACCAACCAAGTTCCTTCAAAGAGCAGAATTTACGAGCTAGGGACCAATTGGCAACAAATTGAAGATGCGTACAGAAAGTTGTGGCCATGAATATTTGTTTTTCGGCTTTTGAACAAACCGTATATTTTATTCGGCAATGTGAATTTCTTAGGCAAATTTTATTCGGCAAATATTTCATTACCTTACGTCATACTTACAAGTTCAATTTTATTCCTTACATCATTATATTTTCAAGTTCAATTTTATTTACGCATTATATTTTCAAGTTTCAATATACGGTTGACATTATTCGGTCACAGGAAACTTCAAATGGTTTCACTACCTACATCATGTATTCATCCGGCAACTGAAATTTTCGGCGCAGTCAAACCCAAGTTTTGACTATGCACCACGATTCCGATTGCCGACCACGTATGTGGCAAGTCAAAAACAAAAGGGAAGTGCTGCACAGATGTGTTCAGCCAGCCAAAACCAAAAATTCGGCGTTCAAGCCCATGCACTCGCATCTCGGCAGTGCTGTATCTCATAATCAATCAATCGGCGAAGCTCCAAAGCTACTTTGCACTTATTCGGTTTATTATTTGGCATAACTTGCAAACGGACGATCTATTCGGCCCTTTAATTTGGCATCAACATATTATTATCACTGCCGCATCGTCCAGCAATGACAACTTATTCGGCTTTAATATTCGGCTTCAGCATTCTTATCAACATCAAATACCACCCCATTGCTATCCTCCGCAAATTCGGCATCTTATCAACTATTCTCTGCATATTATTTCTTCTTCGGCAAGTATTTAACACCACCGCGATATTGCTTATTCGGCTAACATTTATTACTCGGCAACCTACCGCTGAAGTCGGCAATCCGACAAGGCTATTCGGTAGCTCTTCCTCCCTTCTCGGCAACCGACTAAACGGTACTACCCAACTTCACAAATCGGCATCGTCATTATTCATTACTCATATTTCATGCTGTGCAATTATTCTATTGTTAAAGGAATTAGGACAATGTAATCTGAATCATGTAACTAGAATGACATTGATGATATTCCGGTTTGTCATTATTCCTCTGCATGTGCTTTAAATCTTTCCAACCATATATATAGCTGTTGTTCTGGGGCAAGGCCTCATGTTCCTTAATTACATCAAACACCCAAGGTAGTTGGTTCACAGTGTGAGTGTAACATTGAAGAATTCCACTAATGGTAGCTGTTGGTTCGATAGATTTCTTTCCTTGATAATTTCAATGTATCTTGCTCACTGTCAATAAAAATCAATGGCTATTCTCATGTTGACCTGCAAAATGGTAATTATGCAGATACATGTTCTTGTATTTAATTTGGATTCATTGATTTTGCTCATGTTTCTACACCTATTCCAGTTAATTTAAATAGTTAGGATTTGGAAAATCTTCTTCTAGTACTTGACATGGATGACATGAGTATTTTATTCAACAAGCTATAGTTGGGTTTACATCATTGCTCGGCCAAATAATTCGGTGGTGTCGCGGTAGTGCCGAGTCGCTACCGCCTTGAATCTCTATAATTCTCGGAAATATCACCACTGCACGGCGCTACTATCACGGCATATCATATTACCGTCTCGGCTTCGGAAAGACTATTCGGCTTCTATGTTGCTTATCAACTTACTTATGGTACTCGGCAAACATCACCTCATATTGCTTATCCTCTGCGATTCGGTACATCATTCGGCCTATTATCAACTGCATATTAACACAACTATGCATATTCGGCAACCACCAACGAACCAACTTACCTCCATAGGCCCAACGAACAATTCGGCAATTTGATTGGCTTACTCGGCATATTATCAACGAGGAGTTTCGGCAAACCTATTGACTTATTCGGCAAATTATATTTTCATCCAGGCTGCATGCATATGATCAACTCGGCTTATCACTTATTCGGCAAAAATTACACCGCCAACATTTCTTGTTCGGCACATTCTTTGACTAGCGCAATATTCCGCATCAAATAATCGGTAACTTTATGTCTTATTCGGCACTAATATCTCGGCTCAGAACTATCATCTTGGCTTGCCGAAATTCACATCTGAACATATCAGAGGATTCGTATCGGCTCAAAGGGTCCAGACCTACCAACCCGAGAAGTCAAGAAATAACCAAAGTATGCCGAAAATTGCGATACGGCTCACATTTTCTGACAAACTGAAATTTTCGAAGCTATCAAACTCAAGTTTTGCCTATACCAACGTGAAGTACTCATTGAGACGATTCCAACGCAACAAACCGCGTCAAAATCGGAGCTCAAACGAAGCCGTACGGGCCATTCAAAGTTTGCCCAGAAAATAAATTCATTCGCTGGAGAAGATGATCCAGCAAGTTATGAAGAAATAATCATGTGCTTCGCAGTCGCATTACGCCCTGTTGATCTAAGCCGTTAAATCTATTTTGGCTACAATTACGCCATCAGAAGACTGATCACAGCGATCCAATAGTCCTTTCCAGCTATCTGACGCATTTCGAGTCCATCCGTACAGTCAGAATTTGCAAATTCAGCACAAAATAAATATATACATATATATTAAATAAATAAAAATACAAATAAATTGCAGATTTGATTCCGATATCACCAAGCACCTTACTTTGTCTCGGCTTCATTCTGATATTGCCATCTTATGAAGAAATAGAATTTAACTGGGCGCAAAGAACTTGGAGAATTTTGTGACCAATTTGCATTTGATACCAAAATCTAGTATCTATGCAAGACCAAAAAACAAAGGCAAAGAAAATCGTATAAAAAATACTCCCCGTAAATCTTATTCTAAAACCACAAAACCATCTTACCAAGATGTCACGACCCAAACCCGCCCCTATGGGTTTAGCACCGTAACCGGCCAGTAATCCGTGATTATCGAAGGCTTGCTTAACAGTAAGACAGTATTACAGAGTATAGGGGCATGGCAGAAGCCAAAACAGTAATTAAACAATGTCCAATGAGCTGTGACAGTCTGTATGTAAAAAGACTTTTCATAACATATATACTATCAGTACCAAAACAGTATGTACAGTATTTACAATCATCCAGGTCAGGGACTTAATCCCTGTTAAGACAGTACAGTACAGTGCTATCAGTCGATGCAGTATTACAAAACAGATACAGAGACAGATGGGGGAAACTAAAACACCCCAAAGCCGTAGCTTGAACGGGCTGGAACCTCGAGGTGAGGCACAAAGGTTGGCTTTGACAAAAGGGAGTCTAACCCACGCTCCTAGCTCCGGTCTGGTGCCTGGACACCTACATATATATATATAAGCAGTGAGCTAAAGCCCAATGAATAACATAATGCGTAAAGAGGTTAAGAATGAATGTCCTTTCAGTATTGAAAACAGTCAATTGATTCAGTATATCAGTCATTCAGTCATAGCGGTCATATGTGGTACATCCATTAGCAGAACAGTACAGTAAACAGTAGGTCTTGAAAGACCGAGCAGTCAATGATGGCCATCATAACAGTAAAAGAAGTTCCAAGATAGGAACTAACAGAGATCTCTGTAACAGTAGCAGTAACAGTAACAGTAGTTGCTATGGATGCCACAATACAGTTCAGAATAGAGGACATACATTCATTCAGTTAACAGTATCAATTCAGAAACAGTACAGTTTAACCATTCAGAAGATATTCACATTTGAACATATCTTTACACAGTTGTTACTCACAGAGTTCTGGGCTACAGATAAGCTAGAACGCGTTCTCAGATGCCAACCCTACACAGTTTATAGGATGAACACACACACTAAGTTCACATTCGGGAAATCAAAGACTTAGTCCCTACTTAGACTCGATGCGGTTCTACATCTATGTCCTCATTAAGATGCTTTAAACTAGGCCTAAGGATGCCTAGAATGAAATGAGGATGCAAAGATGCACTTTAAAAAATATTTTCAGAATTTTCAGAAAAATAGGGTCCCGCTCGAGCGTGGCTTTCCCCGCTTGAGCGGACATGCAGACAAAGGTTCCCCGCTCGAGCGTCACTTTACCCAGTCGAGCGGACTACAAAACACGGCAAAAGTACTGAATGTGTGAAAATCACGCCCGATGGGTGCTCGACACCCGCTCGAGCGTGTGACACAAAACCCCGCTCGAGCGTCCATTCTTCCGCTCGAGCGGACTGTAAAACAATGCAAAGTGCTGGGAGCACGAATTTCACGCTTGAGCGCCAGTTTCCCCGCTCGAGCGTGAGTCCAAATTTTGGAAATTCCAGATTCGAACCTCAAGCTCAAAACCAAGTTTAAATGCCTCAAATTCGATCCTCTTGGGCTAATTTTCTGGGAAATACTTGTAAACTCATAGTATAACATGTTTCAAGGATCAATTGTAAAATCAAAGCCCCAAAGGAAGATCAATTAAATCCAATTTCAAACAACACTTCAAGAACATGATGAATGTGTAACATGCATGAATTCAACAACTTCAAAGCTTCAAATACTAGCTTAAATGAGCCAATTCTTTCAAAACCAAGATGAATTCATGGTCCAATGCAAAAATATGAACATGCATGTACCAAATTCCATGTATTCAACCTCAAAATGCTAGGATATAAACATGCATGCATGATTCAAGCTTTAACTCACCAAATTAAGCTAATTCGTGACCTTAATCTCTAGACTTCCATGAACCATGCAACATAAGACTTGATTTAGCAATCAAGAAGATGAGTTCTTACCTTAGGTCTAGGATGCAAGGTATACAAGCTCAAATATGCACTTAATCTTTCAATTCCTTCAAATTTCCAAGCAAAATTCAAGATGAAGCCAAGTTTCTCTACCTTCCTCTCTCAGTCGGTTTTGTCTCTCAAAATGGATGAGGAAAAGTGATGCCAACATATGAAATTGAAGACTAAACAATGGCCTAGCTAAGTCCACTAGATGGCAATTTAGTAAAAAGGCCCAACTTATGTAATTTAACTTAATTTAATCTAATTTAACCATACCAAATCACTTTTTAATTAAATATGCCATAAAATCACATAAATTCTAATGATCATAAAACAATCGGTCAATTTCGGATTCGGCCGCCGACAAGGCTTTCAATTTGCAGTTTAAAGCATAAAACATGGACAAATAATTTAACAGTCAAACAGATAGAAATGCATTTAAACTAGTACATTCAATCAGTCAGTTCAATATTTCAGTCGATTCAATTACTTATCATAATCAGTCTCAGTTTAGCAGAAATCAGTGGTTAATCAGTAAATAGTGGTGAGGGTTGTCACACAAGAGAACCTCGAAAATATACTAAAGACAAACAGAAATCCTCATCTTATCAAAAGAAAGACAAATCTTCAGTCACTTGCTATAAATGTGGAGCTACAGGACATTATGCGAATCGATATAGAGCAAAGCTTAAACACAAACTTAATGAGATGTCTCTAGATGAACATCTCCAACAACAGATTTTGAATACTCTGTTAGAAGAAGATATAGAAACCAGTTCTGAAGATGGACTAGCTGAATTATATTTGCCATCTGAGTTTGAAGCTGAATCAGACTCTCCAGAATTATGTCCCTGCAAAAACCAGTAATCTTAACCCTGTAACTGAATCCAATTGGAAAGCAACAGTTGAAATGAATGGTCTTGATATTGGAGGACCTAGTATTAATGTTTTAACCGATGGCCAAAAATCTATGTTAGATTTAGTAGACCAGATCAAAGATCCAGAAATGAAATTAAAATTTTTGGAAATATGTTATTAGAATCAGAAAACTGAGGAAGTTCTTCTCATAGAACATTATAGCATGAAAGAGGTTATAAATCATATACAATCCTCCTTTTCACTTGACAAACCAGTAACAATCTAAGATCCCAAAATGGAGATTAATGCACTTAAAACCAAAGTAAAACATCTTCAGACTGCTAATCAATCGATCTATTTTTACACATGTTAACAAAATAAAACATCAGTTAGCTCAGATATCGTAGAAAGATAAAGGTATTACTATCAATGAGAACCCAGAACAACAAGATAAACCAGAAAATCAGTATTTAATGATAATAAATCAAGTTACCTTCCAGAAATGGTATATCAGAATTATTTTTATTATTAAACCAGATTTTATTGTTAAAGATGCTGTTGCTCTTGTTGATAGTGGAGCCGACATGGACTGTATTCAGGAATGATTAATTCCTACACAGTATTTTCATAAAACTACCCAATCGCTTACCAGTTCAAGTGGTAATTCTATGAAAATTAAATATAACTCTAGAAGTTCTTATTTGTAACCAGGGAATTTGTCTTCCAACTCCCTTTGTCCTAATCAGAAACATGTCTCAGACCATTATTTTAGCGACTCCATTTTTGTGTCTTCTATGCCTATCACCAAAATAGACCCTATAGGCATTCACATAACCATCAGCAATCAACCAATTATTTTTGAATTCATAACAGAATCTTATACTAAAGAATTAGATCAGATTAAAGATTTAGTAAATTTTAAAGAAAAACAAATAAACTTTTGACAAACAGAAGTTAATTTTCTTACAATTGAACAGAGATTACAACAGTCATCCTTACAAAATAAAATTAAAATAATTGAATAATAATTCCAAACAGAAATCTATAGTGATATTCCCAATGCCTTTTGGGAACGAAAGAAACATATTGTTTCTCTTCCTTATGAACCAGACTTTGATGAAAGGTACATTCCAACCAGAGCTCCTCCTAGCCAAATGAAAAAAGACTTTTTAGATTTATGCAAAACATAAATAGATACTCTTCTTCAGAAAAAATTAATCAGACCTAGTTACTCATCTTGGAGTTGTACAACATTTTATGTTAATAAAAATGCAGAAATAGAAAGAGGTTTGCTAAGATTGGTTATTAACTATAAACCTCTTAATGATGCATTGAAATGGATTAGGTATCCAATTCCGAATAAAAAAGATTTATTAGATTGCTTACAAGACGCTGTTGTATTTTTTAAATTTGATTTAAAATCAGGATATTGGCAAATAAAACTGCTTTTACAGTACCATTTGGGTATTATGAATGGAATGTTATGCCATTTGGCTTGAAAAATGCCTCATTTGAATTCCAGCATATTATGAATGATATATTCACACTATATACAGAATTTGCAATTTGTTATATTGATGATGTTCTTATTTTTTCATCATCCATTGATCAACATATCAAACATCTTAATATATTTAAGCATGTTATTATCCGAAATGGTTTGGTAATTTCTGCACCAAAAATAAAACTTTTTCAAACAATAGTACGATTTCTTGCCCACAATATTCATAATGGCACCATTATCCCTATTAATAGAAGTATTGATTTTGCATCCAAATTTCCAAATGAAATAAAAGATAAAACTCAATTATAGAGATTTTCTGGTTGTTTGAATTATATAAGAGACTATTAGCGCCAGTTGTCCCAGGATGCTTCTATTCTATATACTAGACTTTAGAAAAACCCTTCTCATTGGACACCAGCACACACAGCAGCTGTACAAAAAATTAAATTAAAGGTAAGACAACTCTCATGTCTTGCTTTACCTAATCCAGAATGGAATAAGATAGTTGAAACTGATACCTTGAATCAAGGTTATGGAGGTATTCTTAAACAATTTAATCTTCACAAACAACAAGAAGAACTTTTGCGTTTTACATCCGGAACTTGGAAAGGGGCAGCATTATACTATCCTACTATTAAACAGGAATGTTTAGCCATTGTTAAATATATTTTAAAATTCCAGGATGATTTGCTAAATCAACAATTTTTACTCAGAGCTAATTGTTCAATAGCTAAACAGATATTTAAAAAAGATGTTCAAAATCTTGCTCATAAACAAATATTTGCAAATTGGCAAAGTTTATTATCCGCACACCCATGTAAAACATTTGATAAAAATTTTAGTAAAGTTTTTAAGACCTCTAGCATTTTTCCTAACAACCACAGTGAATCATCTGCGCAATGACAGTTGGCCAACTTATAAATTCACAAAGAGTAATGGTAGAGACCCCAAAAATTTTACAAAAATATGGGTCCCACACCCATGTGAGACATTTAATAGAACTTTGGTAGAATTTTTGGGGTGTCTAACATTTTTGATTCACAAAATAAACTCGCAAACTCAAAATCAATCACATGACACTATACACTTGCATGTAGGATAGTGATGGCAGGCTTTGAGGCATAAGTATTGAGATATTAAGTGGATGTTTGGCATCTTCTAAAAAAGTTAAAAAGTCAAAAAGTCACTGAAAAAGCAAAAAAGTTAACACTATTCACAAGTTTGGGCGGAAAAAAAAATACTGAATAGATAGAGGGCAAAATTATAAATTTGCCCTTTTGAATTCAAAACTTTTGAGTGTATGTCAGTGTTGATAAATGTACCTATCTTTACACATTTTATCAAATGCATTGACGTGGCTAATTGTAAGCCATGAATTCCCAAAGTCAACAAAATTTTGACATGCAGTGATGCACTAATGTACCTATCAGTATGTGTCTGGAAAGGTACAAGTCAAAATTTTAATATTTGATACAATATTTTATTACACATTTTTTCGTAAAAAGTCAAAAAATTATCTCAAACATACTTTTTTTTTCTCTCTACTTTTTTAGTCAAAAAGTCAAAAAGTACACTTATGTAGATCATCCCAAACAACCCCTAAGTTTTATTCTCTTTGAGATTCGTTATTCAGATAATAGTAGATAGGATTGATAGGATAAATTTTTCAGGTTTAAGCGAACTGTTCCCAATGTTAGGAGTGTGAGTTTAAATCTTTACCTACGTACGAGTCCATAACTTACTACTATATGATTGAGTAATCCTACTATGGTGGTGTTTGGGAATTGCTAGGTTAGGCTATTTTAGTCTATTGGAGGAAGAAATCCATTTAGCCTCACTGTTGTTGAGGCTACAGTTCTACTATCTAGCTGGTAAGCAATAGAGGATGAAAAGACTATTTTACCCTTTGACTAAACAACAAATTGGTTGTTTGGAGTGTCCTAAATAAGTGCATTTTTTTGTCTTTTTAGACTAAAAAGTTGAGGTTGAAAATATGAATGCTTGGGTTAACTTTTTGACTTTTTATGGAAAAATGTGTAATAAAAAATTATAAAAATTGGTTTGTAGGGAAAAATTAGAATTGGGAGTTGTGCAGCCGTAATTGTTGACTTTTGGTGAACAGTGATAACTTTTTAACTTTTTGAGTAACTTTTTGACTTTTTGACTTTTTTGAGACTTTCCAAACTTGGCCTCATAACTCTCCAGAAAGGTTTGTATTACACTCTCTCATCTCTTATCTCTCGCCTCTCGCACCCACTGCAGAAAGTGTTTTCCGAATTAGAAGTTAAATTTGGCACAAAGTTGGCATTTGTTTAAATTCGTAATTTTTATAATTGAAAGTCAAATTTCTTACAAAAAATTAAAATTTTTTTTTCTAGTTTGTAATTTCTATACTAAAAATTTGGTTTTTGTAGGCTACTTGTAATTTATTTGCATTCATAATTTTTAAACATTAACAGTCAAATTTTTGACAAAGTTACCAATTTAATAATTTAATGCGTAATTTTTGAATAGTAACAGTAAAATTTCTTACAAATTTGTCATTAATTTTAATTCATGATTTCTATAATTAAAAGTCAAAGTTCTAGGCAATTTGACTAATAATTTTATTTAATTTATAATTTGTGTAAGGACAATTGAAATTTGTTACAATTTTACAAAAATTTCTAATTCCTAAATTTTGTACTTAAAATTCAAATGTTGCCCAAATTTGTAATTTATTTTAATTCGTAGTTTTTAGAATTAAAAGTCAAATTCGTAAGAATTTTGTCATTTTTTTTTTTAAAATTCTTATCTTACAATTACAAGTAAATTATCTTACAAATAAATAATGCTATATATAAATTTGTATACTAACAAATGATTAGTAATAATTTTAGAAGTTTTAGGTATTTATAATTTGTATAATGGGTGCGATCAATAATAATGTCATAAAGTATATTGGTACACTAATTACTTACAAATTTGTAAATTTATTTTTAATTCCTAATATGTAGATTTTGAATTTCTTACAAACAAATATTTGTATAATAATAAATTGTAAAAGAGTTGCCATTGGAAGGGTCCTCACTGCCACGTCAGCGAGCACAATATTTTTTTTTTTGTTTAGGAGTACTTTGGTCATTTAATATGATACCATCATTTCAAACACATTTTTGAAAACAACAATCTAACAAAAAAATTGACCCCATCTTCCTAAACACAAACTAAGATAATATACTAAAATAGCCCAATAGTGAAAAAACCTAAAAAGTAGTCATTTCCTAAACACTCACAATGGCGCTATTTGGGATTCCGAAAATTAGGCTATTATAGCCTCATTTGATTTTTTAGCCCAAAAGCAACACTGTGCATGGATTTTCAAAAAAAAAAGAAAAAAAAAAGAAGAAAATAGGCTGCTGCCGGACAGTGTAGGCACAGCCTACACTGTCACAGCCGAACAGTGTTGCAGCAAGGGCGAAATTACCATTTTGCCCCTTTATATCAATTTTAAAAAATAAAAAGTTAGGGATAAATCTGTCATTTTAAATTTAAATATCATTTCAATACACTTTTCAATACAATAACTCATCTAAAAAATCATCTCATCTTTCTAAATACAAAAACTAAAATAGCCATTAAAATAGTCAAAAAACCAAATAACCTACTAAAATAGTCACTTCCCAAACGAGGCCAATGTAAGATCACTTAAGAATAATCTCTCGAACCTTAACTCTTTAGAATCTAATACCAGTAGTCACCCTCTATGATTGGACTTTTTTTTGTCACTTGCATGTGGACCCACAACCACGTGCAAAAAATTTTATAATTTTTTGTCTCATTTAAGAATAAGTTATTTTAATAATTTTTTAATTAAAATATGAGATAAAAAAATTTAATATATTAAAATAATTTTTAATTTTTTTATGAATAAATGTGTAAAAAGTAAAAAAAAAAATTTTAAAATTTTTTTTTGATATAAATTGTTAATTTTTTAATTTTTAAAATAAAATATTAAGGTACAACTTGACATGTCAATTCCTCTTGCCTGGCTATTAACATCTTGGCAACCACGTGCTCTTTTGGGAACGCTAGTTAAAAGCTGCATTTGTAGCTTAGGTATAAAAAAGCTAGCTTGACTTTTTTAGCCAGAAGTGATTTGGGTAGTCTAAAAAAGTAAGTTGTAAAATTACAATTATATTCTTTAAATTGTTTAGGGTTATGTATGAATAAAAATATAAATTTTTTAAATTAAGTAGGGATATTTTGATTATTTGATTGTGATGTGATATCATAAATAAATATTAATTAAATAAGTCACAAGTAATTTTTTACTAACTTTTCAAATTACTTTCTAAAAAAATCAAAACATTTAGTTAAAAATCAAAAATAACTTTTACCTATTTTTCCCAAACATTACTGGATATGCATTTTAGGGTTGGTTTGAGATATCTTAAAAAAGTGTACTTTTTGACTTATTGGTGGGTTTGGGTTGGGTTTGATGTGATGTGTTAGAGAGGTGATGTGATTTAAATAAGATGATGTGACTTAAATAAGATAATGACTTTTTGACTTATTTAGTACATGCCAAACTAGCCCTTAGTGTCGAGTAACATCCTTGACAGTATCATGAGAGAGAAACCTCTCAGCCACGCCACTGTTGGGATATATCTCCGTTTGAGATCCAATTGAATTTGGTTTAGTTTGTATATAATATATTTTTATATATTATATCTAATTTTGTGGAGATTCAATTTAATTTGGATATAATTAGAGTTTTGATAACAAAACTCAATAATCAATAATATATATATATATTATTCCGAGAAGGCAGTGGGATATAGATTAAAAAAACCTATTCGGTGGAATTATATTGGAGTTAGTGTGCTATATTTCCGCGACTATACTGTTGGATCTTGCTGTGTGATTATTCCAAGTTGGTGTTTGGTCTTTGATCCCTTTGGTTTATTATTTTGGCAAAGACAAATTCACTGATAATGACGTGATTCAAAGTTGATTTGGTTCGTTGTTTTGAGTCTTTTACAACTCTGGTTCTGAAGATTTTGGTTCATCTATTTGGTGAGATCTTTTTTCTTTTGTTTATTTGTGATTATTTAGAATTCACCTCAGGGT
This sequence comes from Camellia japonica, assembly GCA_030407325.1. Classification (NCBI taxonomy): domain Eukaryota; kingdom Viridiplantae; phylum Streptophyta; class Magnoliopsida; order Ericales; family Theaceae; genus Camellia; species Camellia japonica. The sequence continues at coordinate 71,759,070 of JAPPVO010000017.1, read as the reverse complement.
GGTTTTGTGAGACCATTTGTGTCTCATTTGTAATCATTCGGAAACTTATTTGGTTGATAGTGGAATCGGATTTCGATCCCGTGGATGTCACATTAAGGGAACCACGTAAAAATTCTTGTGTTGCCTTTGATTTAATTTTTTCGCATTAGTTTTTATTTTCATTGATTGATTTACTTGTGGGGAATCATATATTTGTGGTGTCTTGGTTTCACGCCATGGGATTTATAACTAAAAATAAAAAATAAAAAAGAAATTATTATTTGAGATATAATTAAATAATTTTTGAATCATAATTAAAATAATATTATTATTAATAACTTAATGAGTTATAATTAAAGATACAAAAATTATAATTAAATGTGTATATAGTAGGGCACATCTCAAAAAGGTTGAAGAAGATGTGTTTCAACAAATTTTCTATTTAAATAATATAAATACAACAATGCTATAGACCTCTAAAAGTAGAGCTCTAAAAGAGCTCTAATGAGTTGGCATGTCCAAAAAAAAAAAAATTTCAAGCTAAAACATCACATCAGGCTGGACCCCACACACTTCCATGTCATTAGTGCATGATTTAGAGCTCTTATTTTAGAGCTCTCAAGCATTTTTCATATAAATATAATTATTCTACCCAACGCCGTCACGTGCCCTTGACTTCTCAATTTTTTATATTCAACAATCTTATCGTTTTGATCATGAAAAAAAAAGTTAAAATTGTAAAGTGCTTCCTCTATTTTAATTCCCGCACTCCGTGACTAATTCTACCATTATTAATTAGAAATGAGCATCATTAAAAATAAAAAATTAACGAATTCAATAAATTAGATTGAATACTAAGGCATTTTTGAGGGGCTGTGATAGTTAAACCCATATTTAGACAATGAACTACAATAAAAATTGGGGTTAAAAAAAAAAACTCAATCAGAGTCATTGACTAAATTAGAGGAGCCTTGACTAACATCACAATTTTACAAGACAATTTAATTGTATTACCCATAAATAGGAGTGCTTGCAGATTGAGTTGGGTTGGATGGCCTCCCATTCACCATTCTTCCGAACTTAGACGAATTAGGAAAAATTAATCCTCATTTGTTCACTCAGAATATCGAAATTGCTCATTTTGTGACAGATTGATTCAGACCATTCAATTTTGACAAATCGAATAGATACTTACCGGCTTTACTCATAAACATCTAAGGAGTGATGGCCAGCATCACAATCTTGCCAAAAAATCATACCAAAAATCCATGTAAGTTTTAATATGACATGAATGATAAATTTTATTTGGCAAATTCCGTAGCAATGAACTGTAACTTTGACATGCTAACCTTCCAATACTCAGAAAACTTCATATACTCAACAATAGTACTCTCTCTCTCTCTCTCTCTCTCTCTCATTGCCTAGAAGTTGCATTTTCCATGATATCCTGAATTAGCATTGCCATGTTGAGGTGAGAAGAACCTCCTTCTTCCAATGCCCTCTTTGCCATTTCCCCAAGCTGTCTAGCTCTTTTTCTTCTCTCCTCTCCTTCCTCTCCTCCATCCATCAACTTGCCTATGGCCTTCACAACATTATCCTTATGCACCAACACCCCTGCTTTCTCCTCCTCTCCCCATCTTGTAGGAACCTCCACACCAACACTCACTCCAATCCTCAAAACCTGCACAATTAACTTCGCATTGCAAAATTGCTCTCCAAACATAGGCCATGTGGTCATTGGCACGCCTGCACATATCGCTTCTAGTGTCGAGTTCCACCCACAATGCGTAATGAAACCCCCAATTGCCCAGTGTGACAATATCAGTACTTGCGGTGCCCAACCGCGGATCAAAAGGCCTCTATCTTTGGTCCTCTCTTCGAACCCGTCTTCCAAATTCCATTTCTCCAATTCCTCTACTTTATCCCTTATGACCCAAATGAATGCCTTGTTTGATGCTTCTAGCCCCAACCCAATCTCTATCATCTGCGAAAGCGCTTGGCGAGAGAGGCTTCCGAGGCAAACATAGACTACAGTTCTTGGTTGTTGTGAGTCAAGCCAATTCAAGCAATGGTGTGCATCAATCGCAGACTCGTTACCTCTCTCGGCCTTATCTGTCTTGTCTTCGTTGCATAGCGAAACAGGTCCAATGCACCAAACTTTATTTCCTGTCGCCTTTTGGTATTCTTTCACATACCCTGACTCCAACTCCTCGAAAGTATTAGCCACAGTCCCATACGTTGATTTCTCAGCCTCCCTAATCTTTTCACGAATGTTATTCAAAACCCATATGCTCGGATTGGCAGAAGCCGGAAGCTGGGCTTTGGTTAGCTCGATTCGGTCAGGCAAGCCGGGCACAACAAAGTACTCTGACTCCTCCAAGGCTTTATATTCATCAAACACCATGTGGGTCCGTATATTATGTAACAAAAACAGAGAAAAACAACAGGTTCCATGGAAAAGAAGCCTAGGAATATGAAATTTCTGAGCAACATCACTTGTCCATGGCAAAAACTGATCAGAGATTATGCAATTTGGGTTTGGTTTTAACTCACCAAACAGTTGTTCCAATGGTGGTTGTAACATACTGGTTGCAGCATAGAACTTCTGAGCCATGTCAGGCGAAGGGACCTTGTCGAGGTTCTCACAGCCTTCGGGCAGTCCAGCTTCGAGACATGGGAATCTGAGTTGGAGAAATTTGATTTGGAGTCCAGATTGTTGTGCTCGAGCAATGACTGTTGTGAATCGATTGGCGTTGAGTGGTGTGGTGACGATGGTGACAATAACACCTTGTTGTGCCAGTAATCTGGCTATGTCTATCATGGGGATCATGTGGCCATGGGCCATTAAAGGGAACAAAATGAAGTGAAGCTTTTGAGTTTGGGAAGCCATGGCCATTTAGCTTGAAGTAAATGGAGAGATTGATATGGGTTGCCTTCTCTTTTGTTTTATTTATGAAGTCTAGTCCAACTCAGAAGGTTGGCCTATTAGGTGTAGCTTGGCCTTGGTGATGTGTTCCTCTAAATCTCATATTTAACTTATTGTGGCCATGAGGGTTTTCTTTGAGATTTGTCCGACTCACGTAGAAGGAGCGCTTTGCGTGAGTTTTGAAATTAATCAAGACACCCGATCCACGTAAAGCGAATGCTGTGTTTGAATTCCGAAATTAATCAAGATATGCATAATCTAACATGACACTTAAATATAAGACCAAAAAAAAAAAAAAAAAACAAAAAATCTCTTATAATATTTTTTAAGTGATTAAATTTGTTCACACACTCAAAACATGTTACTCTCCTTTAGGGGTGTAAATCTGTCCTGGCTCGGCTTGGCCCACTTGGGCCCGGCCCAGCCCATGTCGGGCATCGCGGGTTTCTGTCAAATTTTGGACTAGGTCGGGCAGGTCCACGAGTTAAAAAATTAGGCCCAAGCCCAGAGATATTTGGGCCTTGGGCGGGCCAGTGGGCCTGGCCTCAGGCTTGAGCCAGGCTTGGGTGGGCCTGACCATATATTTTTTTTAAAAGTTTTTTTCTATCAAAATTTTATTATTTTTCGCTAAAAAAGGCACTGGCCCTTGGGCCGGGCCTTGAGTGGGCCTTCTGCGGGCCGATGGACTGGGTCACGGGCCAGGCGAGGCGAGGCGGGCTAGGCTTCCAAATGATGGCCCAGGCCTAGGGTTGGGCTCTGACCCGGGCCTAAATGAGCCTAAATGGACTGAGCCCACTCTAGACCGCGGGTCATTTTTACATTCCTACTCTCCTTACTGACGGTTACTCTTTGTAACTTAATTGGAGTTGTGAAAAAGAAACATAATCACATAAACGGTCTTCTTTTCAACTCTAGTTAGTTTCATAAATCAAAGCAAAAAGAAGATAATCAGAATTAAAAGAAAGACCACTTATTTAACCATGTTCCTTTTGTACAGCTCTAGTTAAGTTACAAGTGAGGCTCACTTTATCCGAACAAGCCAATAAGGAGAATAACCTTCATACAGTTTTTGAGATTGTAAACAAATTTGCTCTCTGCTTTCCTAGGGTAACAGCATGCTGTGTCAAAAAAAATTGGACAAATCATATCAGTGATGGATGTAATTTGTCTCTTGCTTTAATTTGGTTTTTGTTGTTCTAATTTTATTAATTTTTCTTTTTACTATTTTTATATTGTATCAATTTAGTTTAGTTGATAACATCTATTAAAAAATTAGACAGAAATCAAGAGTAAAATGATTCATTTAAAATGGGATCTCAACCTTTCAATCACTTTGAGGAGGGTGAATAGTTTATTTTGTAAGATAAAAGACAATTTTAATTATTAAAGTATACGTTGTCATTTTAATCTCTTAAGTTTTAATTTTGTCTTTTTGGTCTTTAAATTTGTTAATTTGAGTCAATTTAGTCTTATCTATAACATCCGTTTACATTGATAATGGAAAAAGTATTTTATTTTGAATAAAGACAGTTTTGATCCCTAAAGTTTATATTTCTTTTCATTTTAATCCCTCAAATTTTAAATTTTGTTATTTTGGTCCTAAAAATTGCCAATTTGAGGTAGGATCAAATTGATTCAGATTGACAACTTTGAGGACTAAAATGACAAATTTAAAATTTGAGGGATTAAAATGACAATAAATGCATACTTCAGGGATCAAAATTATCTTTTATTCATATTCATGTTATCAATGTAGGTAGATGTTAGACCTAGGACCAAATTAATTCAAATTGATAAATTTGAGGACCAAAATGACAAAATTGAAACTCAAATGATTAAAATGAAAAATAACGCATACTTTAGACATTAAAACTGTCTTTTATTCTTATTTTGTATATTGATTTCAGTATAGTTTCTAAAAAGATGTTATCAATTGAACTAAATTGTCAAAACTTAAAAATTTTAAAAGTAAATTTGATGCAACTAATATTCAAGGACCAAATTGACGCTACGTACAAATTACAATAACTACAAGTGTAATTTTTCCAAAATTCTATGTCTCTTTGTCCTGACTCATTCATAGTCGTTTTATTGTGTCTAAAATTTTTGTGTTGTCACTACAAATTAGGATTTTAGAGTAAAAATTTTAGGGATAAAATCATTTTTCCAAGACAAAATATTTTAATAGCCAAAAGTATTAGTGTCGTAAATTTAGTAATGAAATTAGACATTTAGTGATGAATTATTATTTTTTTGAGACTAAATTTTTTGTCTAAAAAATAAATCTTTTTTGCATCAAATTATTTTGTCTCTAAAAGTACATTTATTAGGAGATGTTTGATAACATCATTCAACATTTAAAATTGAATGTATTAAATAATAATCAATTAAGCCCGTTTGATACTATAATTGATATTACTTAAAAATTTAAGTACTTCTTAAAATGTAAGTTAAAATTTAAAAAAATTTTAAGTCATATAAAATTTACTTATTTTTAATAAAATTTGATAAGAATTAAGTTCAACTATTAAGACGTATTGATAATTTACGATATTTTTTTTGTTTTATGCAAATAAGATAAGATTGGCATCTTTCAGTACGTAAAAGTGAAAAAGTGGAGCTGCAAAGTCATTGCACGCGAGTCCTACAAGTCATGAATTGTGACTTAATAAAATTCTCCTTGTGAAAGAGGAAGATACAAATGTAGCCAAATAACAAATTGTGATAGTTACATTGAAAAAAATGCTATCAATGTGATACTTGCACTGAAAATGCTATAGCTCTTATGATTAGGAAGGTACTATCAAAATCTCATGATAAAAAAGAAATTATCAATTTTACATTTACTAAGCATTGATCTCTTTATCATTTAATTAGATTTATATATGAATAATTAATTGAGCTAATCTATTTAATTATGTTAAATATATACTGTTAGCAGGGACGGAATAACAAAGAGACTACCGGGGGCTACACACTTATGCCCAATTAATAAAACCTTACTAATATATGGCACTTTTAATCTAGTATACAATTCTTTATTAAAGATAGGTCCTAGCTTCTTTAATTGTTATGGCACCCCTAGATAATAAATGGTATTACCCACTCTTTTTCTTGGTTATGACACTACTTAACAAGAAAACAACCATTTAACTAGGAGCAATAAGTTTAGGTAGCTTCCTCAATTTATCAAAAAATTTATCAACTGCATTGATAAGTTAATTAATTAGAATGCTATATATATATATGTATATATATATTTTTTTTCCTTTCTTAAAAGTCTCTATTTTGAAATGGGCTGTCATGTGAGACCACACTATCAAATTCTAGACTTTTGTCGGATTGTCTTTGTTTTAGTTCATAGAACTGTTGTTATAGAATTTCCATTCAACAATTATTGGAGAAAAATTATTGGGTTCTTCTAGAGCACCACCTTTTTATACTCTTTCATTAATTATTATATAATATGCCGTCTCTTCTTTCACTAATCATCACATAATATGTTGTCTCTTATTTTCTAATCACTTGACATAAAATCATATGTCCATTATTGTAACATGACTATACGTTGTCTAAATCAACTCTATTTCCACTATTTTCAGAGGTGTCTGCTAGCTCTTGGGGTCCAATTTCAATTAATGAAGCCACCCTTTATTTAGTTTCATCTTCAAAATTTATTTTTGTTTGTGTTTTTTTGAAAGGAGGAATTATACTCTAGTGGGAGATTTTTTTTTTTTTACACAAATATGAAAGGGTGTAAGTATAACTTTTTATTTGTACACCATCACAAAATTACTTGAGCTCTACATATTTTTATAATTTTTTTTTTTTATATATCTATTACACTATTTTGAAATTTCCCCTTTTCATACCAAAAAAGAAGAAGAAATTCCCTCTTTTGAAAGCACTGAAAACTAACTGACAAATCAGGTCACGGACTGGACATTTTCATAAGCAAAAATATCGTCCACTTGCAACTTCATGATTATTTATAATATTTTATGTGTCTCTAATATTTTCTGACTTATGTTCAAAATAATTAAAATAGATTGTAATTTTGGATTAAGCAATGCTAGTATATTTATCACAAAATTTCTTTGTCATTTTATAAGCAATGCTAGTATATTTATCACAAAATTTCTTTGTCATTTTATATTATCTAAGTACATGACAATCCACATAGCTAATCACACATAATGGTAACGAAAAAAAGAAAAAAATAATAATATTATATTTATGAAAATTTTAAAAATAATCATAGAAACTTTGTTTGACAAATTTTTTAGTTTATAAATTGGGAACCTCAAGTTTTAAATTGGGTTCAAAATATAAACTCAAAAAAAGTATTTTCATTGTTTATATATATATATATATATATAATTTATTTATTTATTTATTTTTTTGGGTGTACAATGCACACTATTTGTAGCTTTACTACAAAATTACTTTGTGGAGAAGTGGTTTGGAAATACTCTTCTGATCCTGAGGAGCGCTCGAGATCCGCTGATAGTCACCTGAAATGGGATAAACACTCCGGTCGGGGGTGCCGGAATTAGCACTCCAACGGATAAGTTAGTCTCTACCCTCAAGAATGCTCGTGTTCTAAGTTAAGCATAGTAATTCTCACATACCTCATTCTGGCTAATGTTTCTTCTATTTATATCTTTTCTTCTTTGGGCCTCGGGATTAGGTCCATCCCCCACTTCATATTCGGCACATTTTATAATGGACCGATCCCTACTTGGCCCCTCGCTTAATCGGTTATTTGGCCGAGTAGGGTTGGATTTTGAGCTTTCGAGCCAATTGCTGAGTGCTTTGAACCTCGACTCTACCAGATTCGGCTATCCGGAACCTCTACGACTCCCGAATCTCGGCCCCCACAATTGCCCCCCAAGCATTCCACTAACGACAGTTGGCTGGAGTGTTTGGCTTTGAACTCGAAGAGTCAGAGCCGAAATTCGGCGGCTGACCGCATTCCAACGCAAATGTCTGTACACATGCGTCTCGGTTATCATTTCAACTTCCTGTCTCCTCGTACACTTCTATTTATTGTGATTTAAAATTTCGACGTCTTTTCAAATACATACACGCTTTTAGACGCCCGTCGCTGGATTGCCTCCTGAACTACCTCTGCAACTTCCTACTCTTCTCTATCTCCATCGCCTCTTGTAAGTTCTCTCATTCTCTGCTTTGTTTTTTGGCTTAGCATAATCCTATTGGCTGGGGGGGAATGGCGAAACATTTAAAAGATCTCCTCTCACTAGATCGAATTTCTGGCTTCCGACGCCATTTTTCCATTTCTGATGACGTCCGTCTGTCATTTGTGGCAGACGACACCCTTGATATGGAGAGGGTTGATGAAACCACGATCGTCTTCCCTCTTCTATCAATAGCAGAGGGTGGGGTCTGCTTCCCCCTTCACCCACTCCTTAGGGCCGTGCTTTGCCATTGGGGGTTAATCCCTTCCCAACCCAACGTCAACTTCTTTAGGGTCGTGATGGGGATTATCGCACTAAACCGCCGCCTTGGGCTTAACCTTGGCATTCTTGCTATTCGGCATTGCTACGCCTTGGTCAAGTCTACTGGTCGGCACAGGCGTTATTTCCTTAGGGCCAAAGACACTGACCGTCAACTAGTGACTATACTTTCCAGCTCTGGGAAGCGAGTCGATGATGTTATGGTCGTCGTCCAAGGAAACTGGGAATTCGGTGAAGGCGAGGATCGCCTTGATCGTATTCCTAGACGGAGGGGCGAACCAGGTGGCCGAGTAACTTCTTTTATTTATTTACTTGTTATATTTATAAAACCCTGTTTTCGGGACCTTATGGTTTTGCTTTTGCAGGAAACGATTTGAAGAAAGTCTTGACCTCGACTGACGACGCCGTCCCTTCGGAAATCAAGACTGCGCTCAAGTATTTCGGCCGATCGAGTCTTCAGAAGTAGAGGAGGGCGGCCCACATTCTGCTCCGCTACGAGCCGACTTATACGACCTTTTCGGCGGCGAAAAACATCTCAATTCCGAAGGGTGAGGAGTTTCTTGTCGCCCTTATCTTGACTAATTTCAGAAATTTCAGGCAAGTCGGTTGCGAGGGATCAGATTCGGAGCAACCGGAAGTTGCTGAGGCTGTCGAGTCAGACCAATTCGAAACTGAGGTTGATGAGGCTTTGAAGTTAGCATTTGAAGAAGCCAGCCTCAATTCGGCTGATCCTCCGTCCACCTCGAGTCAAGAGGATCGTTCGCTTGACGATATTTTTCACGGTCTGGAGGACCTCCCAGCGCGTTCCCAGAAGATATGGCTGGGTTGAGCCTCACTAAACTTTCCAAGAAGGCGAACGCGGAAAGGATGGCCGCGCGGCGAAGGGCGGAGGAGATTCGGGCTGCCAAGTCTCAGTCCCAGTTCTCCTTGCCTATTATTGAGGAGACGGCAAAGAACAGAAGTACCGAGGTGGAACCTTTTGTGCAGGCAAGTGTTGCAACTGAGCAAAGGGTGGAGAAGCGCCCTGCCGATGTCGAGGCCGGCTCAGAAGAAGACCGTGCCGACAAACGACCTTGTTTGGAGAAGTCGGATGAGATCGTACCTTTTGTTATTCAGCCCAAGATAAAGATTATGCCGATCTCCTCCGATGCTTCGGTGATCAAAGACCCAGCGGTTGCACTCAGCTTGGCGACGTCCGTTTCACTGCCTGCTGACAAGGCGACTTTTCGGGCAGAGCCAGATCTGGTTGCAATTGGGTTGGCCGCGCAATCAGCTCTTTTGGTATATATCTGGACTTTGTGTTTTCTCTTTACACAAATATTATTTTGTTCTTAACTTCCTGTTTTGCAGGCCATCGGAAGGATAGCTGACATGGGTCGTCGCTATCACGATGCCGTCGAGCTAATTGGCCGTTTACAAGCGGAGGTTGAGCGCCAAAGGAGTATGGCGCAATCGGAGGGCACCCGTGCCGAGGCCGAGATGGAGAGAGCCCGCAATGCTGAAGAATTGAGATCAGTCACCGAGAAGAGGGCAGATGCGAGTGACGACGCGCTTAGATTGGCCCAGGAGGCGATCTCTAAATTGGAGGCTAGGTTGGAAGAGATGAAGGCAGCGAAGGAAACAGCCGACCTGAAGGCTTCCAGCGAATTCGATGTTGGGAAAAAATCTACTTTGGAGGAATATGTAGAAGAAGTCCCCAAATTTGAGAATCGGGGATTTAAACACGGTTGGCTCAAAGCCCTTGCTGCTGCTACTGATGCGACATTGGCTACGCCAATTCCATACGAGCAAGTGGATGTTGAGCCGCTGGAGTCTGACTCCGAGAACTAATTTGGGCGGCTCTTGTTTTTTTTGTTTTAGGATTTGCATGTAATTTTCAGCTTTTTACAGCTTTTTGTCTAGTAATTTTCATATGTAAAATGGTTACAATTTGTGCCCAATTTACTTAATGAAAATTCATTTTGTAATTTGCTGTTACTAATGAACGGAATTGTTTGGTTGCTGTTTTGGATAAAACGTTTTGTATACTTGCTAACTAGATGATTAGGCCGTTTAGATAGTTAGGCCGTTTAAAAATCCAAAAATTAGTACATGAAGTGGCTGTGGCACATATCAATCAGCATGGGGCCGAGATACTCGGCCGGTTAGATTAATAAATCTGCCCTTGCCCCAGCCAGTGCATGGACTTTAAGGCATTCTCCCATAGTTGCCGTTTAGATAATTAGGCCGTTTTAACAAGCCAAAAATTAGTGCATGACGTGGCTGTGGCACATATCAATCGGCATGGGGCCAAGATGCTCGGCCGGTTAGATTAATAAATCTGCCCTTGCCCCAGCCAGTGCATGGACTTCAAGGCATTCTCCCATAGTTGCCGTTTAGATAATTAGGCCGTTTTAACAAGCCAAAAATTAGTACATGAAGTGGCTGTGGCACATATCAATCGGCCTTCGTCGTTTGGAGATTGCCAAAAGCGTTAATGAAATTGCCTCGGGGTCGCTGCATACCTACGAATAAATGGGGTGATTTCGCGCCAGTGGGTCCACTTATTCTTATTCATATTCGATTTGAACTAGCTTGGGGCGAGGGCGAATGTCAAACAAAGTGTTCTTCAACAGCAGAGGAGAGGGACGAACGCTGGCTGAGCTAGATGTTGCGATGAATCGCAGCAGCGAGCCTGTGCGTATGGGAGGAAGGACGTCCAAGGAAAGCGAAAAACGTCAACTTCCAAGCCGTCGAAGCAGATCACCCCGAAGAGAGAAGCATCAACAGGGAAGCTCCCCGCGACTACGACCGGGGAATGAGTCAGACGTGACGCCACGACCATTGAGTTTTACGGTGTTCATGGGGAATAAACCGATGACTGAGGCAGATTCCATTGTTAATGATCCGGGTGTAGCGGTCGAGTTCGCTCGACAGATCTTTCCACCGGAAGTCCAACAATCGATGGTTGGACAACGAGATTTGGAAGTGTTTCGAGAAGGTATTCATGGGGCGGTGAAGGGGCTATACACTGCCTACGAAGTTGGCATGCGTCTGCGTGCCGCGCGGCGGGAGGTGGAGAAAATGGACGAACGGGTCCGCAGTTCGGAGGCCCGTGCGGAGAAAGCCGAGGGCGAGCTTAGGGAGCTTAGGAAGGTTAAAGTCGCCTATCCGCATGCGGCGGGTCAATCTAACCCGATTGTGGACGAGAGGGTTACCCAACGGCTATTGAGTCTTGCCATCGCCGACCGAGATACGGCAGGCATGTTTGCCGTACAAAATGCGAGGGCCAAAGGTTACGAGGAGGGCTTCCATGCTGGTCGGAAGGTTGGGATCGACAAAACGAAAGAGACACTTGCTGAGGAGGTCTGCCGATGCGAGAATCGGGGTTTTAAGCATGGTTGGATCGTGGCTCTTCAGGCCGCGGAGGCTCTCCGAGCAAAGGGTGTCGATTCCAACTTATGTGACTTGGATCATCATGGCCATTTGCCCTTTACCGCTTTTGAAGTTGAAAAGAGCGATGATGAGGGCGACGCTGAATAAAAATATTCGTTGTAATGTTCAAACACGGATTGCATCTATAATTATGTATTTATTGGTTGGTCGAATAAAATAGAACTTTATTTTCAATGTTTTGTTATAATTTTTGTTCGGCGCATATGTGCTTGCATGTGTTTTATTATATACATGTTTGAATAAACGCATTTCGGATGAGTAAATGAATATTAATTGGCCTGATTTAATCGACATCATAGTGTTACGCACAGCCTGAAGGTTTAATCGGCCCAAAGACGTCATTCGCCGATGGGGCTCTGAATCCGGAGACTTTATTTGGCCAATCGTGATATCCACGAAGGGCGCTCCGAATCCGGAGGCTTAGTCGGCCCAAAGGCATCATTCGCCGATGGGGCTCTGAATTCGGAGACTTTTTTGGCCAATCGTGATATCCACAAAGGGCGCTCCGAATCCGAAGGCTTAGTCGACCCAAAGGCGTTATTCGCCAATGGGGCTCCGAATCCAGAGGCTTTAATCGGCCAATCGTGATATCCACGAAGGGCGCTCCGAATCCGGAGGCTTAGTCGGCCCAAAGGCGTCATTCGCTGATGGGGCTCCGAATTCGGAGACTTTTTTGGCCAATCGTGATATCCACGAAGGGCGCTCCGAATTCGGAGGCTTAGTCAGCCCAAAGGCGTCATTCGCCGATGGGGCTCCGAATTCGGAGACTTTTTTGACCAATCGTGATATCCACGAAGGGCGCTCCGAATCCGGAGGCTTAGCCGACCCAAAGGCGTCATTCGCCGATGGGGCTCCGGATCCGGAGGCTTTAGTCGGCCAATCGTGATATCCACGAAAGGCGCTCCGAATCCGGAGGCTTAGTCTACCCAAAGGCGTCATTCGCCGATGGGGCTTCGAATCCGGAGACTTTTTTGGCCAATCGTGATATCCACAAAGGGCGCTCCGAATCCGGAGGCTTAGTCGACCCAAAGGTGTCATTTGCCGATGGGGCTCCGAATCTGGAGACTTTATTCGGCCAATCGTGATATCCACGAAGGGCGCTCCGAATCCGGAGACTTTTTTGGCCAATCGTGATATCCACGAAGGGCGCTCCGAATCCGGAGGCTTAGTCGGCCCAAAGGCGTCATTCGCCGATGGGGCTCCGAATCCGGAGACTTTATTTGGCCAATCGTGATATCCACGAAGGGCGCTCCGAATCCGGAGGCTTTAATCGGAACATCTTTGAACTAGATTCTGTGCTAGGTGAAGGGGAATCTTTGTATTACAGAAAAAGAGATGTACATGGCGAACAGTTCGGAACAAGCATCATGTCCCACAAGTCGGGCTAATGATAAAATTTGCGTAAGTGCGTGGAATTCCAAGGTCGTGGCAGACTCCTTCCTGACATGTCTTTGAGCCGATATGCCCCTACTCCAGCGATCGAATCGATCTGATAGGGACCGTCCCAGTTAGGACCCAATTTTCCATCGGCCGGTTTCCTGTCAGCTGGGAGCACCTTCTTCAGGACAAACTCTCCTGGTGTGTAGCGGCGCAGCTGAACGCGTTGATTATACGACTTTGCCAGCTGCTGCTGGTACCGTGCCATGGACGCAAGGGCTCGGTCTCTTCGTTCTTCGATTAGAATCAAATCCAAAGCCAGCATCATGTCATTTCGGCTCGTATAAAAAACTTGCGACTTGAGTGTCGGGTGGCCGATCTCCAGGGGTAGGATTGCCTGGGTTCCAAAGCATAGGGCAAATGACGTTTCTCCAGTCGATCTTGGTGTAGTTCGATGAGCCCAGAGTACACTCGGCAATTCCTCGACCCATTTGCCTTTGGTTTTCTCCAGCCTCTTCTTGATGCCGTCCAAGATGGATTTATTAGAGGCTTCGGCTTGGCCATTGCTTTGGGGATAAGTCGGCGTAGAAAAGTAAGGCTAAATACCATATTTACTGCACAGCTCTCGGTATACACCACAATCAAACTGGGTGCCGTTGTCTGAGATAAGAACTCTGGGAATGCCAAATCGTGTTATGATGTTCCTCCACACAAAGCGTTTAACGTCAGCATCTCGAATGTGTGTTAATGCCTCCGCTTCGACCCATTTCGTGAAGTAATCTGTTGCGACGATCAGGTATCGCTTGTTTCCTAGGGCCCTCGGCAATGGTCCTACGATATCAAGCCCCCACTGGGTGAATGGTCAAGGACTGGTGATAGAGTTCAACTCTTCAACAGGCAGATGGTTTAACGGGGAGAATTTCTGGCATTATTCACACTTTTTTGCATAACACTCGGCGTCCGCTCTCATTGTCGGCCAATAATACCCCTGCGTTATAGCTCGATGGGCCAAAGAGCATCCGTCAAAATGGGCGCCACAACTGCCTTCGTGTATCTCAGTCAGAAGCTCCCCGACTTTGTCCGGGTGCACACATTCCAAATATGGGCCAGAGAGTGACTTTTTATAAAGCCTTCCTTGCGGATCCAAGTAGTATCGCATGGCTTTGTTTCGCAGCTTATGTGCTTCTTTGTTGTCCTCTTTGAGTTGTTCAGAAGATAAGAATTCAGCAATGGGATCCATCCAACTTGGTGCAGATTCTATAACGTTGATTTGGACTTCCTTCGAAGGGCCAATGCTTGGCTCTGGGATGAATCCTACTTCGATGGTCCGTTTTATCTCTGAGTTGATTGCAGAGGCTAGGCAAGCCAAGGCATCTGCATGGGTGTTCTGATCACGTATTATCTGGTTCAACTCATGATGGTCAAATTTTGCCAACTAGGAGTTGGCCGTTTTCATGTAGGCCGCCATACGGTTGTTTTTTGCCGCGTACTCCCCCTTTAGCTGATTGATCACCAGTTTTGAGTCGCAAAACACAAGCAGACGCCGAGCACCCAGAATATGTGCATTCCGTAAATCGGCTAAAAGGGTTTCGTATTCGGCTTCGTTATTTGATGCTTCGAAGCCGAGCTTGATGGCCTGCTTAATTATTGCACCATCGGGGGTCATGATTACAAATTTGGCTCCACTGCCCCACTGATTGGACGATCCATCACAATACAACTGCCAGATGTCCCCAACATAAATCCTCCAGTTCGGCTTCGGTCGAATTTCATCTGTCTTGAAGTCGGCGACATCAGACTTGAAGTCGGCGAGGCTCCCAGTGAATTCGGCGATAAAGTCGGCAAGCACCTGTCCCTTGATTGAGGTTCTGGGTAGAAATTGAATATCGTACTGGCCAAGTTCCAGGGCCCACTTTGAAACACGTCCAGATGCTTCCGCACTGCGTAGTACTGATCGGAGGGGATAATCTGTTAGCACCCCAATGCTATGCCCCTGGAAGTAATGCATGAGCTTCCTTGCCGCCATAACTAGGGCTAGGATGAGCTTTTCCAGCGGAAGGTAGCGTGTTTCGGCGTCAACCATTGCCTTGCTCACATAATACACTGGCCGCTGCTCCCCCAGCTCTTCCTTTATCAATACGGCGCTGACGGCTCGATCAGAAACTGCCAGGTACAAAATGAGCGGGTCGCCAGCAGAGGGTGTTGTCAGGAGTGGTACTGAGCGGAGGTAGGTCTTCAGGCCGTTGAAAGCGGCTTCGCACTCGGCGGACCATTCAAAGGCCTTGCCCTGCCGTAGTGTATGAAAGAATTGTCGGCAGCGATCTGTGGACCGGCTGATAAACCTGTTGAGTGCGGCAGCCATCCCCATCAACTTTTGAACCTCCTTTACTGAACGGGGGGAGCCGAGCTCCAGGATTGCTGTGATTTGCCTTGGGTTGGCTTCGATGCCTCTGTGGTTGACAATGTAGCCCAAGAATTTGCCAGAGCCGATACCAAACGCACATTTGGAAGCGTTCAACTTCATTCCATATTTGCGTAGGATGCCGAATGTCTCTTCCAGATCGGCTATATGATTCTGCTCTTCTTTGGATTTGACCACCATATCGTCAATGTACACTTCCATAGTTTTGCCGAGTTTCTCCTTGAACATGGTGGTGACCAGTCTTTGGTAGGTTGCCCCTGCATTCTTCAGGCTAAAAGGCATTACCTTATAGCAATAGGTTCCTCTTGGGGTAAGGAATGCAGTTTTCTCTTGGTCCTCCGGATGCACAGCGATTTAATGATAACCTCTATAGGCATCAAGAAAACTCATACGCTGATGGCGCGCCGTAGCATCTACAAGCTGGTCTATCCTGGAAAGAGGAAAACAGTCCTTTGGGCAGGCTTTGTTTAGGTCCGTGAAGTCGATGTACACTCGACAAGTCCCATTTTTCTTCTTCACCACATAGGGTAGGTCACCTCCATAATTGCTCCAGCGTCAAGCAGTCTGTCAACTTCCTCAACAACGGCAGCAGTGTGCTCTGCGGCTAACCGCCGGCTTTTCTGAATGATCGGCTTACACTTAGGATTGACATTCAAATGGTGCTATGAAACTGACGGATCTATACCTGGCATCTCATACGGAGTCCATGCAAAGACATCGAGGTTGCTGAGCAGGAAAGATAGTAGCTGCTGTCTGTCAGCCTGATTCAAGGAGGTGCCGAGCATGAAGAACTTGTCTGGGCTTCCATCGATTTGAACTCGTGCTAAGTCTTCTGTTGCCTTTTCATTTGGGGGCCGCCCAACATCGTCGAGGCTTTCTCGATCCGGCAACTCAATGGAATTCACCTGTAGTTCCTTTGGCGTTTTCTCAGCAAGAAGGTAACATGCTTGTGCCGATTTCTGGGAGCCATGGATTTGCTCAATACCGCGTTCTGTCGAGAAGCGGAGCAGCTGATGATAGGTGCTGGGCACGGCTCGCATAGCATGCAACCATGATCGCCCCGTGATGAGATTATACGGCGACGGCAGTCTGACGACCAAGAATCCCACATCCACTGTTCGGGAACCTGCTCGAACGGGAAGTCTGATTTTCCCCAACGGGTACTCTGGATTGGCATTGAAGCCGAAAAGTGGATAAGGGGCCGGAGAGAGATCCGATTCGGAGAAGCCCAGTTTGGTGAATGTCCTGTAGTACATAATCTCCGATGTACTCCCTGGATCGATGAGTACGCGCTCAACTGTGAATCGGTTTACGCGTAACTCAATTACCAAGGGATCGCTGTGGGGCAGTGTTACTCCGGCCAAATCCGAATCATCAAAAGTGATAACCTCGGCTTCATGGGGCCGTTTAGCCGGAGTGAGTTGCTCTTGAGGGTTAGACTTCGACTGAATCGCGTGCACCGCCGATGACATTGGCAGGCTGTATATCATGCGGATCATGTGGAGCGAATGTGAATCCTGTGTCAAGGCTGTTGCTTTGGTTGGGTTGCCTTTTCGGACGTACGGTTGTAGCCGGCCATCTTGTACCAATGTACCGTCGTACAGGGTGAATGACGGTGCTTTGAATTTCTTGGGTAGGACTGCCTTTGCGATCCGTCGTACAAAAGGATCGTGTTGATCGTCATCCGAGCTGTTTCTCCTTCGCTTAAGCCTTGTACGGGGACTCTCTTCAGAAGAACTGGAAATTTCAGATCGTCCCTCCTTCTTGGGCTCCGAGGATAATGAGTCGGAGTTTCTATCAGCATCTTGTTGTCGGGCTCGAGATCGTCGACCAGCTGCCCTCTCGGGTCGTTCCGGGCTTTGGTATGCAGCTTGTTTGGACTTCGCCACCTCCAAGGCCAAATCCTAACGGAGATGTTCGTTCTCTGCAATCATGCTTTCCAATCTTTGTTCGTTTTGCTTTGCTTGTTCCAGGAGCGCTTGCATTGCTTCGTGCTCCGAAGTCGAGGGTGAGGCGAAATTTAAGGCACGTCTTGCGGCGATAGTCTCTGTTCCAAGCATGTTTGTTGGAGTGGTTTCATCTTGCGATATAGGGTCGACAGTGACTGTCGGAGGATCTTCCGTCACGCTCGCCATGGATGTGCTTGAGTATTCCACAGATGGCGCCAATTGTGGAGAAGTGGTTTGGAAATACTCTTCTGATCCTGGGGAGCGCTCGAGATCCGCTGATAGTCACCTGAAATGGGATAAACACTCCGGTCGGGGGTGCCGGAATTAGCACTCCGACGGATAAGTTAGTCTCTACCCTCAAGAATGCTCGTGTTCTAAGTTAAGCATAGTAATTCTCACATACCTCATTCTGGCTGATGTTTCTTCTATTTATATCTTTTCTTCTTTGGGCCTCGGGATTAGGTCCATCCCCCACTTCATATTCGACACATTTTATAATGGACCGATCCCTACTCGGCCCCTCGCTTAATCGGTTATTTGGCCGAGTAGGGTTGGATTTTGAGCTTTCAAGCCAATTGCCGAGTGCTTCGAACCTCGACTCTACCAGATTCGGCTATCCGGAACCTCTACGACTCCCGAATCTCGGCCCCCACATACTTAAATATTCATGAACTTATATAAGTGATCTCGCAAAAATGTATAAGAAAAACACAAATTTGTGTAAGTCTTAAGTTTTCATGAACTTACTCGAATTTGTATTCAACTTACATATTTTTACATTATCACTTACATAAATTCATGAAAACTTATATAATTTTGTGATAAAATTATATACGTTGTGCATTCCACACCAGACCATTTTCCCATTCCGAAACTACTTGGAAACAAATTTCAACCATTTTATTGAATTCATTGTATTTGCAAACTGCCTTTTATTGCACTTTGATGTTCTTTACTCTGGTATTTGGTATTAGGCCCAGGCTTTTTCTTCCGTTCAAAATCGGATTGGAGTGTACTATCTGGCTTCATAGGCCCACTATAGAGTATATATCGATAATTTGAACCGTCGAATAATTAGGACTCGTCGAGTATTTCATTTTTGCAAAAAATCATATTGATCGGATATAGATAGCTACTTGATTAGATCGAATTTGTGTTAACAGTAATTATGATTTTAAAAATAAATTATTGACACAAATGTGATTTGATTAAGTAATTATTGATATCCGATCAACGTAAATTTTTATAGAGATGAAATACTCGACGAGTCCTATATACTGAACGATTTGGATTATCAATATGAATTTTGCAGTGGGCCACAGAGCTTTAACACTCTAATTGAAAAACACAACTGGAAAGAAACTGAGTCCTTGGTATTATTATTAAATTCCTCAGTTGTTCAGTTTGACTAAAGTCTAATATATTGGAAGATTAACAATAAGGTTATGGACACAAAATTGATCATAAAAGTTAGGATAAATTATTAATAGATTTTAATAGTTAAATTTAATTGTCATTAAGTCTTATTAAAATAAGTTAAGCCTTGTTGGAGAACATGCTATTTTAGTAACTTTTTGATTTTTTGGCTAAAATATGAGATAAAAAAAAACTAGTATGTTTGGAATGATTTTTTAATTTTTTACGAAAAGATGTGCAAAAAGTAGAGAAAAAAGGAAATTTTTGAATTTTTGGTATAGGTTATTGGTTTTTTGATTTTTTTAGTGACTTTTTGACTTTTAGGCTAAAAAGTGATGTTATCAAATGATGCTTTAGTACGATTGTTGTTAAAAATAATTTTTTGTGACTGTTTTTTGCATATATCGCTAAAAATTGATAATTAGTGACTTTTTTGTCACAATTTTTATAAATTGTAGCTAAAACTTACAATTAGTGACTTTTTTTTGTGACATTCAAATTGTCACTGAAAATTGAAAATTAGTAGCTTTTCTTGTGACAAATTTTTTTAAGGGCAAAGCACTATTAAATCCTAAATTTGGAAATATTAAACCATTTATTCTTGTGTTTATTTTGAAAGACTAATAGATCCCATTCCAATGTTAAAGACTTTAAAGTCCATGCTTTATTTGCTACGTATCAAAAAGTAAGGGGTAACTATGGGTTATTATTTGTGTTGAATTTACCAAAGAAGCCAACATCAAAATGGAGTGTCTCTCTTGTGTGAGTGCAAATAGAAGGTAATTTCTAGGTTGGGGATTGTGATCCCGATGTTACAGCGATTTTGATTCCGTGATTACCGAGATTTTTTTTGTTAGGGTTGGTAATGCTGATGTTAATTCCCAATTTAACATTTGATTGTCGCCGAAAACCCTAGTTTGCTTAAAACCTCATTTGTCAAAATTCGTTGCTTCTATTATCAAGTTAGGTTTGATCAGCGTCACATCCAGTAATTGGCATTGAATACGACATCTATACATCGTTGGTGCCGGCGATCGTCGTGGTAACACATGGCGGCAGGTATGTAATGTACAGTTTGCTGATGTGTGCATGTGATTTTACATTGTAGATTGTTGTCATCGACTTGTTACGTTGTATCCCCTCGTCGATTGGTTGATGTTGTTGTGTCCTTACATGTGATGTAGTATTGTTATAATGTGGACCAGTGTCCTGGTTTGAGTAAACATTGCAGTGGTTCTTTTCTCTTGTTATGGCCCAGTTGTGTGTTTTTTAAAGTTGAGGGACCCTTGCTTTTGGGTGATTTGGTAATGAGTGTGAAAAAGTGTGGAAATTGATTTTTTTGTGGACTATGGCCACCTGTTTGGGTCGGGTTTGAGAATAAGTTAGTAATGAATGTTGTGTTGCTAAATTTAAATGTGTAAGCTTCTTGAATTACAATCAGGGGTGTACAATTGATTTGGGTGTGTCGATGTGGTGTATATGTTTGAGGGTGATGTGGTAATGAGTGGGTAAAAGTGAGAGGGTTGGCACTGGAATTTGAGAATAAGGTAGTAGTTGTTTTGGTGGAGTAAAAATTACAATGTTACTTTAAAGTTGTAAGTTCCTTGAATGCTAGTGACAGGTAATTTTTGGTTACGGTAATTATGTGGTAGACGTTGTGTTGTGGTATGTGTTTAGGTATTTCAAATGTTATGGCGTTTGTTTTACACAGTAGAATAACATCGTACCCCTTAGTGGTTTTTGTCCACGGTTAAAAAAATTGTTTTGGTCAAAATGTGGGAAAATGGTCGTTTAGAATATTGTGGTTAGATGTGCAAGCAATGGTCAAAGACACAGTGGGGCAACCAGTTAATGATTAAATAATGTTTTTGTATGACAAGTTTGTGGTGGATAGTTAGTGTTAGTATGTGTTGGTGATATGGTATTGGTTTGTTGATTGTTCTTGTGGTGATATTACGAATGTTGTGTTATTTGTTATTATTGGTTGGTTGATTTTTCTTGTGTTGATTTAGTAATGTTACTGGTGGTGCAGGAAGTGTAAGCCAGTAGTGTGCGACACGCAAGGCGGAATGTAGAACTCCGTAATCATGTTCTTCAGTTCAAACTTCAACTTGATTGGCAACAAGGAGACAATCAAAATTGCATTCAAAACAGACAGAGCAACTATGCGGCCTATGAAACAAGCTGTTGTGGACACAAAGAAGCTAATGTAATACATGTAATACATGTATGTCCTTTTTATCAATACCTTTCAAAACGGCCTCGGGCCTAATCATAATAATAGAATGACCTCAGGCCCAGTAATAACAGAATGGCCTCGGGCCCAATATATTATACCATAAATAAGACCCATCTCATATCCACATTCCAATTCCAATTCCAATTCTTGTAGCTCATTCATTCGAATAACATGACTTCAAAGAATCACGATTAGCGTATCAAAATAAATACAAGTGAGTATATCTTTACACTACTATTACTTATAGTGATCTGGTCATGCAGTAGTCCCTTCTGGCGAATGACCTATACATCCCACATATAAACTGATAAGTAATGCATTCCTTTCTAGTTTATGTCTTTCCTCTTTCTTTCATTTTGTTCATTCTCTATTCATTTTTTTAAGTCTTTGAGAGGGCTATTCCTAAAAGTTTAGGACATGACTGGCCTGTACTCAGGCCTCAACTCAAAATCTGAGAATATCATCTATTCAACAAAGGGGCCTAAAGCGAAAGCAATTAAATAATACAACGTCCATCGAGCCGTGCGTATATGCGAGGATCATTACACAACTTCCTATAATCGGAGAAGTTCACATGCACTGTTTAGATAGAAATACAGTCCAAGGCAGGTATATGTACAAATAGTTAATAACTCAAAAGTTATATGACCATAAAATGTTCAACAAAGCCAGCAAAAACATTACAAAAATGTGGCACTGAACTCTTTAAGAAACAAAAAGACTCCACTTGGGATTACCCAAAAATGTCCAGAAAAAGGCGCCTGAAGCTGACCTAGGGCTAGCCTCTAAGCTGACCACTTACAAAACATACATGAATATGGAATGAGTCAGGCTCAGTGAATAATAATAATGCAATAAAGCATATAAATGAGCATGTGTTTTGCAAAACGTGTATGTAATACATGTATGTCCTTTTTATCAATACCTTTCAAAACGGCCTCGGGCCTAATTATAATAATAGAATGACCTCAGGCCTAGTAATAACAGAATGGCCTCGGGCCCAATATATTATACCATAAATAAGTCCCATCTAATATCCACATTCCAATTCCAATTCCAATTCTTGTAGCTCATTCATTCGAATAACATGACTTCAGAGAATCACGATTAGCGTATCAAAATAAATACAAGTGAGTATATATTTACGCTACTATTACTCATAGTGATCTGGTCATGCAGTAGTAGTCCCTTCTGGTGAATGACCTATACATCCCACACATAAACTGATAAGTAATGCATTCCTTTCTTAGCTTATTGGCTTTCCTCTTTCTTTCATTTTGTTCATTCTCTATTCATTTTTTTAAGTCTTTGAGAGGGCTATTAACAGATTCAGAAGGCCAAAAGGGGTATCAAAAGACAGTAGAAAATTTCCCCCCATTCTGGCATGTGCGGAGGTCCCCCATCGTACGTGCGGCCCCGCACATGCTTTTATTTCAAAAAGCTGACTTCTACCTTCCCTATTTTCTGCACGTGCGGTTGTAAGCCCCGCATGTGTGACTGTGCATCCCACACGTGTGGCTATAAGCCCTGCACGTGTGGTTCTGAATCTGTTTGTGTAGTCCGAAAATGCCACAAAATAAAGCTTTCCAAACACATTTTCAAGGCTCAAATCAAGCAATTTCTCTTAAGAGAACATGATATAGGAACTGTGGACTCGCCTTTTTCTCGCGCCCCGCCTTTCGGAAAAGGGTTGGAAAAGAAAGGCCTCACAATTCGGACTCCCGCAGTTTTGAATCTAGTCTCACTAAGTGCAATGTAAAACTGATAATCACCAAAGAGTCCAAATCCGACAAATCTTTTTGGAAAATCGATTTTAAATCAAATAATGCCAAAATTGGACTGCTTTGCCATATTACAGAGTCGCCACTTAAATATTTTATTTTTAGGAAAATCTAGGAAACCCTGACTCGTGCCAAAGGCCACGTGTCCGTCATCACCAAAGTTGCCTCGGCTCGGGAACTTAGGTACGAGAGGGGAAGGTCCTGAAATGAGCACCCCCGCTCGCCCGATCAAAGATCGGCCTCTACTAATCATGATATGATGTTTTATAAACATTATGTTTTCTTATTCTGATTATTAGACTAGCTTTACTATGTGATGCACACAAGCAAGTATAGACTAGTTTGCAAGACTTGGAACAATTCAACTCATGTTTGTTTGCGAAAATGGTTTGAACTTGCCACCCTCAAGTGGGCTTAAAGATGTGGATTTGCCACCAAACATAGTGGGCTTAAAACATGATTTGCCACTTAACAAAGTGGGCTTAAAACACATATTTGTTGAATCGTTCCAATTCAAACAACAAGCCTTCATTCACAGGCATTCATGCAATTTAGCATTTAAGCACATAGCCTCATAGCAAGCATGCGAAACATGGCAACGTGGCAATCACACTTATGCAAGTATGCTAAAGCATAAAGACTTACCGAGTACTCCAAGCCAAAACAAAAACTAGTTAGAAAGATGCATGATCCTAACTATACAAGGTGTCTAATGCAACGCATGCGATAATGCAATTAATAGGCTGGGCTACTATATGGCATATGAATCAATTTGAACAACATGCGATTAAACACGTATTCAAAGAAGTATTAAAAGTGCAATGTAGTTTGAATGATGCGCTGAGCCTCGGTGCATGCAAGACAAATGAATGGATGCAAACATGCAAGCATAAGGTATGCTAATTGAAAATGTCCCTAATCTAACCATCAAAAGCGATTAAATAAAAGGGAGAAAGAAGTGGGATTGGAAGACATGCATACATGCACGCACACTTATTACAACATTGCGCCCTCGTAAAGGAGGGTCCGAATGAATAAGCTAACTAGCTACGCTAATTAAGCTAACTAATATAAACCAAAACTAATTAACTATTCTAGTTAACTAATTATTACAAACCGAATTAAGCTAATTAATTACAAAACTAATTAATTAACTAAATAGTTACAACACTTGTATGAATGAATTAGCTACAACTAACTAATTAAGCAAAGCAAGTAAATGGCCTTGAGGGGCGAGGAATGCATGCATGCTCGGCTTATCCACCCGAAAATGCCACTGCCTTGCCGTTGCAGCCTTTGTTTGCACATGTTTGATCACTGAAAATTGCACCAACTTCCAGAACACTTATGCTCCACCTCAGGAACACACTGAGCAACTTTCTTCATTGATGGCCGGTCGGCTACTGCTGGTGGCCGTTCGGCGACCCCTTCTCTGAATTTCCTTTTTTGCTGTAACAGAGAGCAAACAGATGCAAAGCAGTGTATTCTCAAGGAATGTATGTACTGCTACCCTCGTTATCATCACACAAGCTCAAGGGAGTGTAGCTCTTGGTCCTCAAACCATCAACCAAGCATTTTCCATGCATGATGGCTAAGGAACCAAGCTTGTACAAGCTTAATGAATGCATGAACAAGACTAAAACAACCATCACCCTATCATGCATGATCAAGGGCGACGGTGACCAAGGAAAGTGGCACATTTCAATCACTTCGAGTATGAAATGTCCCATTTTTCTTGTGTTCGAATTAACGTCCGATCCGAACACATGCAATGCAACATAAAAGATGTTTATCTTGCCTCTTTTACTTGTTCATTTTGTTTACTCATTTTAGATTACCAATCCATTCTTTAATTGATTAGTCCAAAAGTGAGTGTCCTCTAATGGAAAGAGGGCTTAAACCACAAGTGCCTTGGGCATGAAAGAGACCTCATGCCGTTGATAATGAACCCCCGAAGGGATTAAACCATTAAGCATGAATGTCTCAATTTCACACTTAAGCAAACAAGTGGTTTAAGACCACTTTCAAAGCAAATGAAAAAGTGAAGAATAGAGGAAGATTGCAGAGATTTCAGTGTTGAAATGGAGTGCAAAATAACACTAAAACATGCTATCAACTCAAAAGAATGATGATCAAAGAATTAAAACATCAAACTAGTGAAGGAAATTGCACTACAACCATGCCATACAAGGCTCAAAGGACTTAACCAGCCCCAAAAATAGCTATAACAAGTCAAAATAGTAGCAAAAATATGCTGGACCAAAGCTAGGATAGGCTATAAAAACATGCTAACATGTAAGGCAACTAGGCATGCAAGCAAGACAATAAGGAGGGGAGGCTATCCCCTCAAATTTTGGATTTCAAAAGTAGGTTTTTGTCACTAAAAATCCTCTGAATTTCAGTGGTTTAAAGGCCCAAAAAGTTTGATTTGAAGGTGATGAAAGATGGCACAAAAAGCTAAACAATTAAGCAACAAGAAGGGTGGACTACCCCTTAACACAAAATAGTCTCAAACCACCATTTTTAAACCATAAAAATAGAGTTTTTTGGAGTCCAAAACCTGTTCAAAATCTGTGTAAAAAGATGGCAAAACAAGTATTTAAAACAAGCTTAAAATATAAGTGTTATACCTCTTGAAGACAGGATGCAATTTAGAGCAACAAAACAAGCTAAATCAAGCCCAAATCCCTTCTAGAGCTCAAAGAGGGCCTTAAGAGACCTCAGCTCCAAGGTGGTCAAGTTTGACCAAGGGTTGATATGCAAAAGTATAGAGAAACTAGACTTTAAGGCGCCAACTAAGGAGAGAGATAGAAATATATAGAGAGAGAGATTTTTGGTCTAAAATGTCTAACCCTCCAGAATGGGGGAGGACACCCCCTATATATAGAAAATCAAAGCTTGAGCTTGTATACATCATACCATACACGTGTATGAAGAAGCAGCTCAGTGAGTAACAGCTGGCAAACAAATATCTGAAAAAAAGGACCAATGGCCGTCGGCCACCACTGGTGGTCGACAGGAGCAAAGCCATGGCCGACAATCCAGGGGCTAGCCGACAAGTCGACGCATCCAGATGTCTTTAAACCGAAGCGTCCTAACACATCGCACGCAAGAGGAGAAAGGGGTAACGAGAACATCGGGACGCACCCAGATGTCTCTAAACCGAAGCGTCTTAACGCGTCGCACGTGAGAGGAGAAAGGGGTAGTAAGAACATCGGGACTCGCCCAAATGTCTCCAACCCGAAAGCGTCCTAACGCGTTACACGCAAGAGGAGAAAGAGGTAATAAGAACATCGGGAGTCGCCCAAATGTCTCTAAACTGAAACAAGGTGTTTGAAGGACAGGAATGATCTCACCTGGAATTCCTTTGAATGAACTGTACATACAATATCGTCTGGTTGCACCAGCTTTGAATGAATCGTACATACAATATCGTACCTGCTTAAGAAAGAGGCTTAACAGATATAGCATAGTAAGAATGCATGTTTATGCAAGACGAATAACCATGACACAACGTTAGAAACATGTTTTATGCACAACATGCAAGAAACAAAACAAAAGCATATTCTATGCGGCGAGAACCGGAGCATGTTCTATGCAACATCGAAATGCATACTCAATGCGAATATTATCAAATACATGTTCTATGCACGATTAATAGTAGAAATTGCATGTTCAATGTAAGATTAACAACATGTTCTATGCAAAACCCCAAATGCATGCTCTATGCGAATGGGAAACAGAGGCATGGTCTATGCAAACGCGAGGAGTGCACATTTTATACAAGATATCATGCGAAAGGCACGTTCAATGCAACGACAACGAGATACACATTCTATGTAGTGACAAAAGCGTGCTTGATAAAATCGACTCAGTCGCAACTTCTGATTTACCTCTCGGAAGAGTTGCAATATGTTTCAAAAGGATACACCTCGTTCATGTTGACTAGTGATGAGTCATGCACCGAAGATACAGTTCGGAGCTTCCGCGGAGACAATTTGAGCTTAAAAGTGAACCTTTCTTGCACTTTCTCGAGAACTGAGAACACAAAACAACAAGAAAACACATAGGGAGAACTCTGGAGGTTTGTCATCCACCCTGGAGAGGTGTCGGCCACCTGTTGGCCACACTTGGGTGTTGTCGGCCACCAATGGTGGCCGGTCGGCCACCGATGGCAATTCAGGACATTTTGGTCTTTTCACATTCAGGTCTTTAAGTATAGGCACCCAAACTTCATTTCCTTACACCACCCTAGCTGAAATTGACCCCTCTTTCATTCTAGACCATTCTTCTCTCTAGATCCGGGCCTTATACGCGTTTTCCAACACCCCACGCGAAGTTGATTCGCTAAAACCTCTTGATTTCATTCGTTTTGAACCGATTGGAATTTGTTTTCAGTGTTTTTTTCTCCATTTTCGCCACTTGAGGCTTGTTCCCCTCGAGTTACCCTTGGGTTCTGTGCCTTTTCCCGGGCTTTGACTTTTTCTCCCATTTTCTCTCTCCGAGGGTTGACTTTTGTTGACTTTTGGCATTCTCCACCCATTTTGCTCATTTTCGCCCACTTTCTCACCTCCTTTCCAGATGGCAGACGACATTCCCCATGACGGAGGCTCTCCACCCAGGGTTCGTCCCTTCGACCCAGAGACATACCACCCTAAGGTGCACGTACTACCACCCGATACCATTCGTCATTTCAGTGGATTTACACGAGGCGCGCCAACAGACCTCTTGCTACGAGAGCCGGAGTCTCATTTATCCTACGGCGCAACTGAGGTATACACTGTCTTCTTACATTTTTCGCAATGTACCTTGCATTTCTTGCGTAAATCACACTCTTGCACTGTCTTTCATCTGCTTGTCTCAAATACATTTCTTGCACTGTCTTTTATGTCTTTCATCTGCTTGTCTCAAATACATTCTTGCACTGTCTTTTATCTGCTTGTCTTTTACACTGCCTTTTATCTGCTCATTCTGATTACAGGGGGACTCTCACTCTATCCGAGGATATGAACCACATTTGTGAGAGGGTGGTATATGGACCTCTCCGTTGGCGTCCGTCAGATTGTCGACAAGGCCGGGTTTGGCTTAGTCTGCACAGGGTTATCACCACCAACTCCTTCCACTTCTCTACCGTAGGAGACATGACGATGACCCTGTACGACTTTGCTATACTCATCGGCATCGAGGTAGGAGGTCGGCCGATCCCATATGATACAGACATGGCCGCTTGGATCTACCTACTGGGGACACGTCTACCTCTCTTTCGATCAGGGATGGTTCTTTATACCTGGTTTGTGGATCATTTCAGAGGGACACAGCTAGAGACCCTAGAGGAGATCGAGCAGTACGCCTGAGGTTTCCTGATGTTCCTCTTTGGCACCACCTTGTTCACCGACAGGGCGAACACTGTTGGGCTATACCTTTTGAGTGCCCTGGTGGACTTATCTCAGGTCCGGCATTACAACTGCGGCGGCGCTGGCCTCACTACCTTGTACAGCTATATGAGCTCGACATCTCACAAGAGCAGGAATAGATCAGGCGGCTACTAGAGAGCTTGGGAGGTATGCTTTACTTTTCTACTTTACATTTCCTGCCGTGCTTTCTGCTTTGCACTTTCTGTACACTGCACACACTGTACACTGTATACACATAGTCTGATTACTACTTTGCATTTGTACTTTCTATACCCTGCACCATACACTTTGCTTTCTTCATTTTCTTTGTATTCTGCATTCTTTGCATTCTGCATTTTTTGGACATTGCACACATACTCTGCTTTCTGCATTGCCTGTGTTTATCTGTTGTATACTCATTGTCCCCTTTTTTCTTTTCACAGCTATGGGTATATGCATATTTTCTGACCCTCGCCCCAGAGTCGGAGGTGGAGATGCCTCTTGTCGTGCTATACTCTCACCGGTATAACGGGAGATGCTTACGGAGGACATGAAAGACTTTTCCATTCTTCCGTCGATATTTTGACACGGTGACCGCAACAGAGGTAACTTGAAACTCACAGTTCTTGCTACTTTACTTCAGCTCTGATTCATATTAC
The DNA here is from genome assembly GCA_030407325.1 of Camellia japonica. Classification (NCBI taxonomy): domain Eukaryota; kingdom Viridiplantae; phylum Streptophyta; class Magnoliopsida; order Ericales; family Theaceae; genus Camellia; species Camellia japonica. The sequence goes on along the minus strand of JAPPVO010000017.1, from coordinate 71,730,017 downwards.
ATATCTAATGGTAGCCAACAATCTGTCCATTTGTTGTTTGCAGATCTCATGGCAGCCCTAGGCGACGATGCCTAAGGGTGTCAGATACCAGTTTGTTGGTGCTTGGGGTGCTTCCTGTTATCGGCTTGTGCTTGAGGGACCGGTAGGCTGAGCCTAGTTCCTAGGCAAGCACTTCCTTCGCCAGACCTTGGGTTTGCTGTCGCAGGTGGTTCCCGTGCCACCTCCGCCATCCATGAGGGCTACTGAGAGTCTCTCATCCCAGGAGGTGATTGACTTTACACGAGGCGTGGAGGCCGACTACTTTCTTGGAGAGGGGGACTATGTGACATATATTCAGACACACCTCATGCCTCCCTTGAGAGGTATTCATGCTCATGAAGGGAGAGCAGTAGATGCCCCTTGGACGAGCAGGGCTCGAGCACCGAGGGGCAAGGCTAGAGGGGTGCCTCCCACCAGATAGAGCTTCGGTTGGCCAGAGCTTCCGACTGAGTTGACGGGTTGGCAATACACCAGAGAGGCTTACAGGATTCTGATTGAGCCTTCGGTGGCTGGTCACAGATATGTCAGAGTACTTGATTCACCTCCGGTATGCACTATAGTTTTCATTTTTTTCATCCTTGCTCAAATACTCAGATATTCATTCCTTCTGGATATTGATCATTCCAAATTACATTTGCAGGCACCTGCAGGGTACGTCAAGGGATTGCTCGAGATGTTGGCCTCATTCGAGGGTATGATCTTAAGAAGGGAGGCACTGCTTGGCTTCCATGGAATTCAGGTAATTTATTCAGTTTTCTTGCATTTCGGTCATCATATTTCCATCGATACACTGAAACTGACATTTTCACTAAAAATTTTCCCACGCTGCATTGATACACTGCATCTGAAACACTGCATTTTCATACTGTATTCATGCTCTGTACTTGACTTTTGCATGTACTCATTCTGCACACCATACTTGTATCTGATACACATACTGTGGCTGACATATACCAACTGCCTTTTCAGGTCCCACCTTTATCGACAGCAGCGGCGGCAGCAGTAGCAGGACCATCAGCACCCTCTCCAGCAGCAGGGAGAGACAGACAGGCTCCGACACGCGACTGATGGAGACATCGCGATCAAGATCAGAGGAGCCCTTTAGAGCCTATCACGAGTGATGACGACGATGAGAGCAACGAGACGGAGAAGGCTGTGGGTCAGCACACTGAGTCATCCGATAGTGGGGACGATGATGCCGGCTCGGGTTCTGCTAGTGGTGATGATGCTGAGCCAAGCTCTGAGGTAGAGAGCGATGATGAATTTGGTTTAGATTCTGGTTCAGAAGGAGGTATAGACAGCAGCGCTGACAGAGACAGCTCTGAGTCCGTGCCCAGAAAGAGGACGAAGAGGGCCTCTCGAGACTGAGATAGCTGGCATTGATTCATGTGTTTTTTTGCTTTGTTTCTTTTTTCTAGTAATGTTAACACATTGTACAACTTAGACAGTTTTATTTTCTTTAAAAACTTGTACTTTTTTGTAAAAAGTGACCATGATCGGAATGAAAACAACTTTTTGATGAAAAAGTGTTGTATTTTACATTCTGAGCACCACATAACATCGCATAGCATGAAAACGAGATTGATCTTGATTAAAAATTGCACATTGTATTGGCACTTTCTTAATCAGGTAATGAATCGACCAACACTTAACAAACAGAGTAAAACAACTTGATAATCAAAACAATAACTCGGTAAACAGAAACAAAACAAACACAACTTGATAAGTAACACAACAACTCGATAAACAAATCAAAACAACTTAAAAGCGACTTAACAAGACTACTAAAACAAAGCAGCTGAATGCACCAAGAACAGAACAAAACACAGGTTCTCAGCACTCTCGATATACAAATTGACCAGAGGACAAACCAGGAGGCCATCGGCCAGGAACAAAGGCTATCGGCCACTGGTGGTGGTCGATCGGCTACCAGCACTGGCTGGTCGGCCATTAGTGCAAGGGGCCTCCAGATTGCTGCCACCTGTCTTCCACTCAGTGCCTTATCTTCTACAAAAGTTTAGACTTCAAAGTTTTTTCATTCTAGCTCTGTTTTTGCCACAAATGGAACCATTCTTCACTGAAACACTCTCAAATTGGATTGCGACTTTAGATGGGTTGGAGAAAGTGAATTTTTGGGGTTTTGGAATAAATGCATTATTTCCGCTAAGTCGTACCCCACTGTGTTTTTCGTTCCTACATGCCGCAGTTAGGTGTTGGAACCCAAATACACATGTTTTCAGCTTTGGAGGGCAAGAGATATGCCCTTAAATTGAAGAATTCCAAGTTTTGATGGAATCCCAGCGTGACGAGGAAATCCTGCCCCAATCTCGTTTTGGTCACATCCAAGCTTTAGGAAGGATGTGTGGGCTCACCTTATATGAGGCTCGAGCATTGGTTCATAACAGAGAGTTGGACATCCCCAGGTTGATTCATCGATTTTCTGACGCCGGTGACTACGGCGACCGTGTTTGGCAAAGTTTTTGGCAGCATGCCCTTTGCTTGTGTATGTTGGCTCATTTCCTGCTTGCCCCTGGTTTCGGAGGGTGTAGCATTTGACTGATTGAAGTGGCCCAAGGCTTGAAAGAGGGGAAGAGCTGCGTTGGCTTGACATTAGCCAAGACTTTGATGGGCATGAACATCTTCCATCGACGAGAGACAAACAAATTCGCAGGAAGTCCACTACTTTTACAAGTAATGTTTCCCACCCTATCTCACATGTGTTTCTCACATCATTCGGCACTCATGCTCTGTTTTTCTCTCAAAACCCTTTCTCACCTTTTCTCTCCACATACACCTCTCTACTCTTTAATCTTTCTTTTCTTTCATCCCTCCCCATATATGGCTCATGGATAGGTTGAAGGTAGTGGACTCTTGTCCTGCATATTCAGCGCGAGGCTATTTCTTTCACCAATGGCTAGTTGATTTCCCGAACGAGGGATGGTGGTGCCATTGGATGTGCAACAGGTCCGCTGCTGACATTGCTTGGCGTTGCCCCTGGTTTGATCTACCTAAGATGAGCTACAGCATGGCTCGGCAACCCAACATTCAGCTAGTTGGCTTGACACACTACGTATTCTACTTTTCATTCCGGTTCAGGCATCAGTTCGAACATTACCAGATTTGCCCAGAAGAAGGAGTAGAGTACCCGACTTTATTCCCAATCCAAGGTTCACAACTAGCTCGATATCCCACTACATGGAGGACAAGAGAACTTCTGGCTCCCGCTCCCAATTTCAACTATGCCTTATCTGGCGAATGCATAGCTTGGCTTGAAGATGAGGCGCAAACCAAGCCTACTTTAACATCTGAAGCTTCCACAAGCTCTGGGAGGGGATGCAAGAACACCTGATTTATCTATGCCTCGAGTTTATTGTTTTGATCTGTACTTTCAAATTTTCCTTTTGAATGTAATAGAAAGCAACTTTGATTTGCATCAAGAGTTAGAGAACTTTGTATTAAAATCAATGAAATTGGAGTTATGGGTATTGGAAATTTTCCTTTTGGTCCAAAAATGGTCTAAGTTGTAAAAAGATTAATTTGAAGAAAGTCGACTTTTATTAAAACTTTTCAAAACCATTTTCGATAAGGATCAAAACTTGACACACCTGGAATCTATCCACGAGATGTACAACCCCGAATCCAGAAACGGAAAATTGCCCCTAGATTGAATAGCACTGCTCAGCACTGTAATCAGCTCTTCTCTCAGGGTAAGGATCACAACCAACCTTTCAGATAATGAGTGGACAAAGATACCTTGATCAACCACATGGACACAGTTGATTTGGAAGTGTTTATGCCTGTGCTTCAGAATGAAGTTGCCTACGTATCCTGAAGACAGGAATCAAGCCTTACATAGTTCGGTTTGGGTTCACTCGGGTATTAACACTCTCCTTTTGTGCTCTAACTTTTGTCAAGGTCGTCCTTTCTAGGTTTTCAACCTTGCGAGCTCAGTTTTTCTTATTTCAAATTTTTTATGCTCTAACTTTTGCCTAGGTCGCCCTTCCGGGTTTTCAGCCTAGTGAGCCTCTCAGGGGTAATATTTCTTCAACTTGTCCATGTTGATTGGTTAGGAAAATTCTAGGCCATCTAGGTCCATAAGAATGACAGCTCCACTCGACCAAATAGTCTTGATGATGTAAAGACCAGTCCAATTAGGTCTGAACTTGCCCCTAGGGTCATGGATGGGAGCTCGATTGTCTTTCAACACCAAATCCCCTTCCTTTAGATTCCTGGACTTAACTTTCTTATTGAAAGCCCTGGCAATTCTGTGTTGATAACCTTGAACATGGTACAGTGCTTTCAGCCTCCTCTTGTCGAACAACATTAGTTCCTCGAACCTGCTCTGCTACCAATTCGCTTATGGTATATAGCACTCAGCTATAACCTGCAGCGACGGAACCTCAATTTCAATCGGTAGAACAACCTCCATCCCATAAACTAGAGAATACGGGGTTGCCCCAGTAGATGTTTGAATTGAAATTCTGTAGCCCCAGAGAGTAAATGGCAATTTGTCTGGCTAGTCCTTGTAGGTTTCTACCATCTTTTGTAGAATGTGCTTGATGTTCTTGTTGGCAGCCTCAACAGCTCCGTTGGTTTGTGGCCGGTATGTGGATGACTTATGAAAAGCCACATTGTATTTCTCCAACAAGTCGATCGCTTCTTTCTTGAAATGGGAGCCATTGTCTGAAATGATCTCATTTGGTAGCCCATAACGACAAATAATGTTATTCCTGATGAACTTGGCTACCTGCGACGCTTTCAGCACTGCATAGGATTAGGCTTCCACCCACTTTGTAAAGTAGTCTATTGCCACCAGGATATACTCATGCCCATTCGAGCCTTTCGGCGTAACTGCCCCAATGACATCAATTCTCCAGACTGAAAATGGCCATGGTGAAGTCATGTTGTACAGCTTCGACGGCGGGATATTCATGTGATTTGCATGAATTTGGCATTTGTGGCATCGTCGAACAAAACCAATACAATCCTCCTCAATGGTTGACTAGTAGTAGCCCTGCCTGAGAATCTTCTGGGCTAGCATTACTCTGCTCATGTGCGATCCACACTCCCTTCCGTGGATGGTTTCCATTAGGCGCTTCTACTCTTCTGCATTAACATAGAGCTTGTGCATTCCCAGATAGCCTCGTTTGTACAATTTACCCCCGTAGATGATAAACTAAGCAGCCATTCGCCGTATTGCCCTTTTATCTTTGGCATTTGCCCCTAGTGGATAAGCCTCTTTTTCCAAAAAGTTCCAGATATCATAATACCAGGGGTTTTGATCTTGTACTTCATCTATTGCGGCAATAAACTTGTAGGCCGGTGCATACCTCTGTTCAATAATGATCGGACGCATCCGGACTCCCAAAGGTATGTCTATCATGGAAGATAGAGTTGATAAGGTGTCAGTGAACCTGTTGTTCTCTCTTAACAGATGCGTGAAGGTTTGCTTCTCAAACCTAGGAATGAGAACATCCAGGGTTTGGTGATAGATTTTCATCATTTCTTCCTTAACTTTCTAGTCTCTTTTTGCTTGAGACACAACTAGGTTCGAATCCCCAATGACGTCCAACCTTTTTTTCCCTAGTTCCAGGGCGGCTTCAAGACCAGCGATACACGCCTCGTATTCTGCCTCGTTGTTAGATACTTTGAACCGGAGTTTGAAGGCTAAAGGTATATCAGAATTGTCAGGTGCTATGAGCAACACCCCTATCCCATAACCGTACTGGTTAGACGTTCCCTCAAAGTACATCGTCCAGATTTCTTCTTCGACCTGCAGAATAGCTTCATTTGGAAATAGGTATTCTACTGCTTTGTCCCCTTCCACTGGGTGATCTGCCAGGAACTCAGAACCTGCTCTCCCTTTGACAAACTTGTGCGTCATATATTTCAGATCAAATTCAGAGAGAAGAAGCAACCAGCGGGCTAGCCTACCTGTAAGTGCTGGTTTCTCGAAAAGATATTTGATGGGATCTAATCTTGAAACCAGAATTACGGAGTGAGCTAACAGGTAGTGCCTCAACTTCCTGGTAGCCCATACCAAGGCTAACGAAGCCTTCTCCAACGAGGTGTAACGAGTCTCATATTCCAACATCTTCTTGCTCAGGTAATATATGGCTTTCTCCACTCTATCCTCAGATTCCTGTGCAAGCATGTAGCACATTGTCATGTCGGTTACTGACAGATACAAAATCAACGGCTTCCCCAACTTTGGCGGTGACAACATGGGTAGGTTCTGGAGGTACTGCTTGATCTGCTCAAAAGCAAACCGGCATCGGTCATCCCATTGGAATTTCTTTCCTTTCTTCAGGAGACCAAATAGTGGTTCACAAGTCAAGGTTAATTTTGTAATAAACCGTCTTATGAATTGCACTTTACCCAGAAAGCCTCGTACCTCCTTTTCAGTCCTTGGTGGTGGCATTTCTAGGATGGCCTTAAATTTGGAAGGATCAACCTCAATGCTCCTCTGCGTAATCAAGAAACCCAGCATTTTCCCTGCTATTACACCGAAAGTACACTTATGCGGATTCAACCTCAACCGATATTCTCTGATCTGTTGGAAGAATTTCTTTAAGGTGGTGTAGTGGCTCTCTCTTTCCTTGGACTTGACAATCATGTCGTCCACATACACCTCAACCTCTTTGTGGATCATATCATGCAAGATAGTGGTTGCAGCCCGTTGATAGGTAGCCCTAGCATTTTTCAACCCAAACGGCATCACCTTGTAGCAATAGGTTTCCTACGGTGTGGTGAAGGCAGTTTTCTCCCTATCCTCGGGTGCCATCAAAATCTGGTTGTACCTGGAAAACCCATCCATAAAGGAGAGCAACGCATGGCTTGTGGTGAAGTCCACCAATTCGTTAATGTGTGGTAGAGGAAAGTCGTCCTTTGGACTAGCTTTGTTCAGATCTCTGAAATCCACACGCACTCGAATTTTGCCATCTTTCTTCCGCACCGGAACAATGTTGGCCAACCAAGTAGGATACTTAGATACTAGCAAAAACCCTGCATCTATCTGCTTGGTTACCTCTTCCTTAATCTTAAAAGCCTAATCCGGGCGTATTCTTCGAAGCTTCTACTTGACGGGTTGGGCCTCAGGGTCAAGAGGGATCCGATGTTGTACAATCTCAGGATCAATTCCAGGCATGTCTTCGTAGGACCATGCGAAAACATCTTTGAAATCTTTTAATAAAGCGACTAAGCGCTCGCGTTCCTTCGAAGACAATGTGGACCCGATCTAGACCAGACGCGGATCCTTTTCAGTACCCACATTAATTGAAATGATTTCATCAACAAGGGGTTTTAGAAACCTCTCCTCCTCTCGATCAATCAAATGTTTCAAAACCAGAGGAATTCCTTCATCGTCGTTTTTATCAAAATTTTGAAAGTCATGATCAATGCAATATACAAGTGGCACAGAGAAGTACTCAGAAACAGTAGTGGTATCATTCTCATTCAAAGTTTCCAGCTCATCTAATTCCTTGGTTACAATCGACTCAAAAGAAAAGGAAAAAGACGACCTGGACAAAACAACGGCATCCGGGTTATCAACCCCAGGAATACCGGACTCCGACTCAGAAGAACTGGAATTTGATTCCGACTTCACAGACTCTGTGGAATCAGATTTCGGCTCATTACCTAATTCAGAACTGCTGGACAAAAGGCCCTCCTTTAGCTGCCAAATGAGAGAGGGTGGGTTAGATGCATCCAGAATACCACTGGAAGGGTTCGCACCTGATTGATCTCTGATCATGGAAACGGTGAAGTCATCCCCCAAGCTCTCCGGTTTGATTTGAGGATCCGAAAGGAGACAAGCCAGTGCTGCTCCTCTCTCAAGTTCACTGCTGTTGGGCTTACCTTTCATACTTTACTTAGCTTCAGCAGATAATTCAGTCTGTTCCTTTGAGGCTTCATCCTCTTGCAGCTGTAAGTCGAAGAAAATCTCAAAGCTGGGCAGATGCCGTTTCTCAGAGTTCAACAATGGCTCAGGAAAGTGGCAAAATGGGAAGTTTTTCCCCTCCCGGACAAAGTGGCCATTTAGAGTTCCCTGAATTGGCCTATGCACAAGCTCATAGTGCTTCTCACTTTTCTTAGCTTTGGCTCTTCCTGTCATTTCCTTCCTTTTTCTTACCCAGTCCTCTTTGGTAGGTGTATAGCCCAAGCCAAAGAGATGAGGGTTATGTGGCACTTTGGCCAGTGCAGTAACGCCCTTTCGGCCACTCTTTCTTAATCGCATCCCAGGTATATGCTGTAGCTTGTTCATGAGGTAGACTGATTAAGCATTGACGTACAACCCCTCATCAACAGCCAAGATATTTTACACCACCTGGGCCTCAGCCAAGGTAAAGCCAGACAAGAAAACATCCTCATCGCTATGTACAATCTCCAGTACTGGCGTAGTGACCTCCGGTGGAGGATGTATAGAAGAATTCCCATAAACAATGGCTACCCTTTTTCCAAGGGGGTACTTCAGCATTTGATGCAAGATGGAAGAAACAACTTTTACTTGGTGCAGCCATGGTCGCCCAAGTAACAAGTTAAAGGTAGCCGGAACATCCAGGACGTAAAACTCAATATCTTGTTGGGCCGGCCCAACCTGTGTTCTGATCTGAACTGTTCCCATCACCTTTCTACTTGTGTTTTCGTAAGCCGAGATCACTTGGGCCATTGGTGCAAAATCTGCTGGCTTTAAGCCAATAGCATAGGCCGTGCACAACGGACAAACATTAATTGCAGACCCAGTATCAACCAAGACAACCGACACCCACTTCTCTCTACATTCAACTGAGATGTATAAGGGTTTGTTATGCGCAGAACCCTTGGGCGACAATTCCTTATCAGCGAAGGTCAAGGTCGGCGAAGCGCCCCTCGGGAAGACAAGTCCCACTAGTTGTTTTGGAGTTGTGTTTAGGGCTGCAAATGAACCGAGCTGTTCGTGAACAAGCTCGGCTCAAGAGCTCGGTTCGAGCTTCGGTAAGCAGCCCTAGTTGTGTCGATAGACAACTTGGACTTATCCATTGCTGAAAGGACAACTTGCTGGTGCACATGCGAAACCATGAGCAACCCTCAGATAGATGTGTCTACCTAAATCTTCTTCAGCTGCTTCGGTACAGCTTCTTCCTCTAACAGTTTCTCCTGCTGTTTTTCAGCCTCCTTGTCTTTTTCGGATACTTCAGGTTGGTCCAAGTGTGGGGGCTTAAAGTACCGCCCGCTTCTAGTCATATGATCCACTTCCTCAGAATACCAAGTATCGTCTGGCAAGCCCTGAACCCAATCTTCATCGGTGTGGGCAAGATGCAGGTCATCATCTTCCCACCATATTCCTCCGGCAACCGACATGCAATTGTCGGGTTCCATTGTAAGTATTCCCGCATCCACATCACAGTCATTCCCCTCAGGGCCCTTGGCTTTTCTAACCTTCTGATTATTCTCATCCCCTTCTTGTTCAAACCGCTTCAGTGTGGCTTCTTGCTCTGTATCAGCAGTACTAACCATGTCCGATTCTTGAGCAGAATTCTTAATACTGGTGCCCTCTGACAATTTCCTTTTGTCCTCTGCCGTTCTGGCCCTTGTAGCAGTTCTTGCTTCTGGCTGTTTTAGCTTTGGTTGAAATCCCTCATCCACATCAGGCTCGTCACTAAGCTACCTCGAATTATCTGCTGACTTGTTCAGATCAAACTAGTTAATTTGCACATCCCCTAAATCCTGCTCATCGAAGAACTGCAGATTGTTGATGTCCTCTTCAAGGTCGGCTAAGTCATCCAATCTCTGGCTTGGTCCATCCTCCCGGACCACACTCACTTCCATCCCTGTTGGCAACTCTACATCTGGTCTGGCCTAAGTAGTTGGCACAATGTAGCGGCACAAGTTGTATTCCTCCTTAGATAAGTCCTCCGAGCCCTCAGGCACTAGGCTGACACTCCCATTCTATACCAAGGCTACCCTGCCTTCATCAACCACAGTCACCACCATAGGCTTGGTTTGAGATGTGGACATGTTCATCATGCACAAATCTGTGCTTTCGGGATGAATAGCACCGGCTTAGGTAGGTGGGAGGGGGTGATGTATATACTGGGGTTGTAAGGGATGGCCAGTGTATAGATGAGGTTTACTTGCCTGGTGGAGAGGCTTGGTTATGTGGTGGGAGAGGATTTGTAGTGACATTGGGCTTTTCAGGAGGCGCTATCACTTTCTTGTCAATGAGATCTTGCATCTCATGACGCAATCTGAAGTACTAGTCGGTATCATGACCATGCTATTGGTGAAAGGCACAGTACTTAGCTGGGTTGTGTTTAGGAGGGAGAGGATCAGGCAATGTGCGTTGTTCTAACGGTTTCAGATGCCCTTTTTTGACCAGGACCCTCAAGGCCGCAGATAGAGACATGTAGAGTGGGGTGAAAATCCTCTGGCCTCAGGCTTGATGGCTGGAAGTTTAGGGGGGTGTATTGGCTGTGCCGGCAAAGGGGTTGGCAGTTTTCGGTGTGGTGGTGACCATACCCACATCAGAAGGCCTTGCAGTTGTACTACTACTTGTAGTCGCATTGGAACTATGTGTGAAAGCCCTTTTAGGCTGCTCTTTCTCGTAGTCTATTAGACCCTGCTTCATTGCATCCTTTATTTGCACCCCTATTTCATGGAGGTCGGCAAATGTAGACAGAGGTAAGATTATCATCTTCTGTAATAGTCTTGGTTACAGGTTACAGACCACCATTCTGATCTGGTCCTTTTCGGCCGGATGGATGGTCATTATAGAGGCCTTGGCCCTCCACCGGGTTACAAAATCTGAGAAGCCCTCTTCGGCTCCTGGTGAGTTACTTCGAGATCATGAGTTGTGACCTCGATTTGAGTATTATAGGAGTACTGCGCTATGAAGGCCTTAGCCATTTCCTTCAAATTCCGCTTTACAAAGTCTTCAAGTTTGGCATACCAAATGGCCATGATACCTGACAGGGTAAGGCCGAAGAGGGATAACTTCTGCAGTTTAGATAGGCCCATTGGCCGTAGAATGTCTGAGAACAACTGTAAGTGGACCATGGGATCACCCGAGCCATCAAAGCGGTTTATGTGCGGCATTTTAAACCTATCTGGCAATGTCACTGCTGAATCCGTATAGCCGTTCTCAATATCCGGGATCGAATTCGAACCCTGAGCTCGTTTGAAGAGCTTCTCAAGTTTGCTTACTTTCAGCGCAGTAGGGTCGACCTCAAATTCAAACGGCGCCTCAGTCGGGTAAACCGGTGCCTTAGAAGTCTGAGGTGGGATAGGATCCGCTTAAATGCTTGCATTTTTTTGGACATTGATTGTGACCCCAGGTGTCGGGATTCGCACTGCGGGTGCATGGGATGCTGATGCTACTACAGGTTGTGGCTGCTATTGTTGAAGACTCTCTATTACCTCCACTTGGCGGGCGACAACCTTGGCTTGGTGACCTGTGGTCTCAGCTTATCGGGCAGCATCTAGCTGCATGTTATTAATAGTCTGTTGGAGTTGGTGGAGCATTTCTTCCATGCTGAATAAGGGATGCTGAGCTATCAAAACTGGTGTATAATCTCTTTCCAGAGTAGAAGCAGATGACTGGACTTCATTGAATGAAGATAACTGTCGAACTGGTGAATTATGCCTGACTCTCCTCCCTCTTGTAACCGGGGGTAGTGAAGCAAACATTGGCTGTCCTCTTATAAGATCCCCGGATTGGTAAAGTCGCCTTACTCGGGTCCAAAGCGCTTGGGGGTTGACAGACTCGTCTGAAGCAATAGTGAAAGACTACCTTGCAAGAAGGAAATAAAGCAAAAAGTGACAAGAATCAAAAACCGCACAGCACCTCAGCTCAGATAGAAACAATACACAATTGCAATCACAAGCTGGATAACCGTACTCAAACACTGATTTCTGCCTTAAATTTTTGCCCCAAAACTGATACCCAGACTGGCAACTGATACATACATTCTTGTAGAGTTTCACTCTAAAAGCACGTATCAAGCAGGTGAGAGCCAAAACACCCTTATGATGGGGTAGGGTTATCTTGTCCTAATTTCGTCAGGAGCTAGGGATCACTACACAAAACAAGTGGTTTCACACAATTCCTGCATTCGGGTGAGCAACCTGTCCTAGTTTGGAACAGTCTCTATGGCTTCCGATATGCAACTAGGTCGATTGGTCAAAAAGGGTACCTCAGCAAGACCACCTAATATATCTCTTACACCTAACACCGAGAAGTGAAAGGAGGATCAAATGGTACAGCAGTAGTTCAGATCCAAGGGTTGTGTTCCCATCATGGCAGAGCCCGCAACCGGTCAGCCTTTTGGCAAACTTTTCCAAGCGAGCCTCTGGCAAACCGTTCAGGAATAGCTGATGGCAAACACTGTGACTTAAGCGCACTGCTGCAAATGCAAATGCAAAGAAACACATAAGTGTAAATAAAATAATATATCATGAGTTCGAGTCAAGTTCTCTAAATCCCTAGCAGAGTCTCTAGAAACTGTGGACTCGCCTTTTTCTGGCACCCCACCTTTCGGAAAGGGTTTGAAAAGAAAGGCCTCACAGTTCGAACTCCCGCAGTTCTGAATCTAGTCTTACAAAGTGCAATGTGAAACTGATAATCACCAAAGAGTCCAAATCCGACAAATCTTTTTAGAAAATCGATTTTAAATCAAATAATGCCAAAATTAGACTATTTTGCCAGATTATAGAGTTGCCACCTAAATATTTTATTTTTGGGAAAATCTAAGAAACCCTGACTCGTGCCAAAGGCCACGTGTCCGTCATCACCAAAGTCGCATCAGCTCGGGAACTTAGGTACCAGAGGGGAAGGTCCAAAAATGAGCACCCTATAGACACCCCAATTTTGACCGTCCACAAGACTTGGATGTCATCTTTTGAACACTAGATGATCTTGCATGCTTGTGTTCATTTTGAGTGCCCAAAGAACTTGGCCGAGCACCTTGTCTTTGAGCCTTTAAACCTGTCTGTTTTGTGCTTGGTTGTGGACAAAGAGCTTGTTGTTTCAACTCTGGAGGAGAGGGTGGAATGTCGGCCATCCCCACAGTCCATCGGCCATGGCTTGTGCCTGCCGGCCATTAGTGGTGGCCAGTCGGCCACATTAATGGCTGGTCGGCCACTAGTGATGGTCGACGACCATTTTTCTCCTTTTTCGGATATTTGTTTGCCAGCTGTGCCAGCTGTTGTTCACTGAAGTGCATCTCCATACACGTGTATGGTAGGATGAATTCAAGCTTTAATCTTGACTTTCTATAGATAGGGGGTGTCCTCCTCCATTTTGAAAGGTTAGAAAATTTGGATCAAAATTCTCTCTCTCTCTCTCTCTAGAATTTTCTCTCTTTTCTTGTCTTGTGCCTTAAAGCCACGTTTCACTACACCTTTGTACATCAAGCTTTAACCAAATACCCTTACCTTTGAGCTGAGGTTCTTTGAGGCCTAGTTTGAGCTAGAATTTGAGGCTGTTTTGTGCTTGAGCTTCAAGAGGTAGTTCATTGCTTAGTATACTTGTTTTGGCTACTCATTTTGCCAACCTTTTATACTGTTTTGAACTAGTTTTCAACTATAAAAAACTCTGGTTTTTGAGGTTTAATATGGTGGTCTGAGGTCATTTCGTGTTAAGGGGTAGCCCACCCTTCTTGTTGCTTAATTATGTGAGCCTTTGTACCATCTTTTAGCATATTCAAATCAAACATTTTGGGCCTTTAAACCACTGAAATTCAGAGTTATTTCAGTGGCAAAAACCTCATTTTGAAGTCCAATATTGGAGGGGGTAGCCTCCCCTCCTTGTGTCTTGTTTGCATACCTAGATAGCTTAACCTGTAAGCATGTTTTTCAAGCATTTTGTACCTTAATCTCAGCATGTTTTAGTCACTGTTTTGACCTGCTTTGGCTCTGTTTTCGGCTGGTCAACTCAGTTGAGGCTTGTATTGTGTGGTTGTAGTGTAAAGAGGCTTCACTAGCTTAATGTTTTAGGCTTTTTGGCATGAATTGCATGAGTTGCTTGCATGTTTTAGAGTCATTTTGCACACCATTTCAGCACTAAAATCTCTGCAATCTCCCTCTATTCTTCACTCTTTCATTTATTTTGAAAGGGGCTTTGAACCCCTTGTTGGCTTGAGTATGAAATTGAGACACTTGTGCTTAATGGTTTCAATCCTCTTTCGAGGGTTTCTACTAACCAACGGCATGAGATCTCTTTCATGCTCAAGGCACTTGTAGTTTAAGCCCTCTTTCCATTAGAGGACACTCACCTTTTGGACTAATCAATTAAAGAAAGGATTGGTAAGCTAAAATTAGTAAATAAAAATGAACAAGTAAAAGAGGCAAGATAAACATCTTTCATGTTGCATTGCATGTGTTCGGATCAGACATTAATTCGAACACCAGAAAAATGGGACGTTTGATAGTCAACGTGATGAAACGTGCCACTTTTCTTGGTCACCATCACCCTTGATCATACATGATAGGGTTGTGGTTTTGTTGAGTCCTTTTTTGCACTCATTAAGCTTGTACAAGCTTGGTTCTTTGTCCATCATGCATGAAAATGCTTGGTTGATGGTTTGAGGGCCAAGAGCTATACCCCTTTGAACTTGTGTGATGATAAGGAGAGTAGCAGTACATACACTCCTTGAGAATACACTACTTTGTGTCTGTTTGCTCTCTGTTGTAGCAAAAAAGGGAAGTTCAGGGAAGGGGTGGCCAACAGGCCACCAGTAATGGCTGACCGGCCACCAGCAGTAGCTGACCGGCCACCAATGATAGCTGACAGCCATCATTGGTAGCCGACCAGCCAGGAATGAAATTTTGCACAAGTGTGTTCCTGAGTTGGAGCAGAGGTGTTATGGAAGTTGGTAGCACTGTTGGTGTTCAAGCAAGTGCAAACAGAGGTGCCTGATGGCAAGGCGGTGGATTTGCAGGAGGAAACCAACCAAGCATGCACGCATCCCTCGCCCTCGAGGCCATTTACTTGCTTTGTTTAATTAGTTAGTCGTAGTTAATTCATTCATACAAGTGTTGTAATTATTTAGTTAATTAATTCATTTTGTAATTAATTAGCTTAAATTCGGTTTGTAATAATTAGTTAACTAGAATAGTTAATTAATTCGTTTTGTAATAGTTAGCTTAATTAGCGTAGTTAGTTAGCTTATTTCATTCGGTCCCTCCTTCGCGAGGGCGAAATGTTATAATAAGTGTGCGTGCGTGTGTGCATGTCTTCCAACCCGTGTCTTTCTCCCTTTTATTTAATCTCTTTTGATGGTTAGATTAGGGACATTTTCAATTAGCATACCTTATACTTGCATGTTTGCATCCATTCATTTGTCTTGCATGCACCGAGGCTCGGCACATCATTCAAACTGCATTGTCGATTTCAATACTTCTTTGAATACGTGTTTCAAAGCATGCTATCAAAGTGCTGCAAATGCCATATTAGTAGCCAAGCTAATTAATTTCATATTGCATGTGTTGCACTAGGCATTTTGCATAGTTAGGATTATACATTTTTTCTAACTTGTTTTCGTTTTGGCTTGGAGTACTCGGTGAGTTTTTGCGCTTTAGCATACTTGCATGAGTGTGATTGCCATATTGCCATGTTTTGCATGCTTGCCATGAGGCTGTGTGCTTAAATGTTTAAATGCATGAATGCCTGTGGATGGAGGTTTTGTTGTTTGAATTGGAACGATTCAATGAGTGTGAGTTTTAAGTCCACTTTGCGAAGTGGGAAATCGTGTTTTAAGCTCACTTGAGGTGGCAAATCCGCATCGTTTAAGCCCACTTGAGGGTGGCAAATTAAAACCATTTTTAAAAGGCAAACACGAGTTGAGTTGTTCCAATTCTCGCGATTTTAGTCTATACTTACTTGTGTGCGTCACATAGTAATGTTAGCTAATAAACCGGAACAAGAACACATAAAGTTTTTAAAATCTCATATCATGATTAGTAGAGGCCGATCTTTTGATTGGGCGAGCGGGGGTGCTCATTTCATGACCTTCCCCCCTCATACCCAAGTTCCTGAGTTGAGGCAACTTTGGTGATGACGGACACGTGGCCTTTGACACGAGTCAGGGTTTTCTAAATTTTTCAAAAACAAAATATTTAGGTGGCGACTCTGTAATCTGGCAAAGCAGTCTAATTTTTGTATTATTTGATTTAAAATACGATTTTCCAAAACGATTTGCTGGATTGGACTCTTTGGTGTTTATTCGTTTCACATTGCACTTGTGAGACCAGATTCAGAACCACAGGTAGAGTCCGAACTGTGAGGCCTTCTTTTCAAACCCTTTCTGAAAGGTGGGGGCATGGAAAAAGGCGAGCCCACAGTTTCTGGCGACTCTGCTGGGGATTTAGAGAACTTGACTCGAACTCATGATATGTTGATTTATTTACACTTATGTATTTTTTTGTATTTGCATTTGCATCGGTACGCTTAAGTCACGGTGTTTGCCATCTGCTATTCCTGAACGGTTTGCCAGCGGCTGCTTAGAAAAGCTTGCCAAAAGGCTGACCGGTTGCAGGCTCTGCCACGATGGGAACACAACCCTTGGATCTGGACTATCGCTATGCCATTTGATCCTCCTTTCACTTCTCGGTGTTAGGCGTGAGAGGTATATTAGGTGGTCTTGCTGAGGTACCCTTTTTGACCAATTGGCCTAGTTTCATATCGGAAGCCATAGAGACTATTCCGAACTAGGACAGGTTGCTCACCCGAATGTAGGAATTGTTTAAAACCGCTTGACTGCGTAGTGAACCCCTAGCTCCTGACGAAATTAGGATAGGGTAACCCTACCCCATCATAGGGATATTTTGGCTCTCAATTGCTTGATATGTGCTTTTAGAGTGAAACTCTGCAGGAATGTATGTATTAGTTACCAAGTTGGTATCTGTTTTGGGGCAGAATTTAGTAGAGAGCACAATTATTCAGCTGTGATCATATCTGTTCTCGTGAATTAGGCTGAAATACTGCTTGTTTTCTCTTTTGCAAGGTAGTCCTGGAACCATAGCTTTAGAAGGCTCCAATATCCCCCAGGTACTCTAGACTTGTGTCAATAGACTTTGTCAGGTCAGAGATTCAGTTCAAAAGAGCAACTAGTGTTTCCTTTGCTGGTGGCAGGGCAAAGAAGGGCCAGACAGGGCTTACTGGTTCAACTGATCCGATAGCCACCAGTTAGATCACCTTTGTTCAACTCAGCAGATCCGTGATGGCACAGAGTCTGGAAGAAGTTGTGGCCATGATAGCGGCATTAAACCAGGGAATCGCTATGTAGGATGAGACCAATGCTGAAATGCAACGCCCATCTGGAGCACCTACCACACATCTAGTCTCGGGACCCCAGCGGAACTTTGACCCACTTCCGCCAACTGAAGATTTGCATGGTCCAGATCCCCGAGAAGGGTTGGCTCAGGCTTGAGTTTTCAGACCCCTGGTGCAGCCTAATGAGAGGCTTTATTCATTTGATATTAATGATCTCGATCTGACCTTGGTGAAAATTGTGAACCTTGAGAAGCAGTTCAAAAAGGCACAAGGCCTTAAATCCATTCCCGACATTGAGGATGGATACACCGAGGCTGCCGTAAGGCTCCCAGATAGATTCAAAATGCCACACATTGACCGTTTCGACGGGTCTGGAGATCCTATGGTATATATCTGGCTTTTCTTGGATGTCCTGAAACTGATGGGTCTGACTAAGCCGCAGAAACTCTCTCTGTATGGAAGAACCCTGTCGGGCATAGCAACCACTTGGTACGCCAAGTTGGAGGATAAAGTGAAGCAGAATTGGGAAGAGTTGGCTGAGGCCTTTGTCAATCAGTACTCTTACAATACCCAACTTGAAATAACCACTCAAGACCTTGAAGCAACCCGTCAAAATCCTACAGAATCTTTAGTGGAATTTGTTGCAAGGTAGAGAGCAAAGGCAGCACAGATGACAGATTGCCCTTCTAAGAGGGAACAAGTGCGGACAGTGGTGCAGAATCTTGAGCTTGATATGTTGCAAAAGTTAATAGTGGCTCCACTGTTCACTTTCAAAAGTTTACATAAATTGGGGGTTCAGATCGAGAGTGCATTTAATAAGGGGATTATTCCCAGAACAAGTGAACCAATAAGAAGGGTGATTTTCGGGAGTACCAATGCTGACGGTAGCACTATTCCCAAATCCATTGAAATCAATACAGTCACCACAGTCGACCCTTTTGCCAAATTAAGCCTGGAAACAGCTAGCCCGGTCTGAGCTCAAGGCAGAACTTTCACCCCTCTCTATACAAGCCTAACCAACGCACTAAAAGTCCTGATGGAAAGAGGGTGTCTCAAACCCCTTGATCCTCAACCTATGCCTGACCCACTCCCTGTTAGACATAACCCCACCAAATACTACGTGTATCATCAGCAGCGTGATCATGGCACCGATCGTTGCTATCGTCTTCGTCATGAGGTTCAGAATCTCATCGACAATTAGAGGATAGCTCCACCTCAAGACCCCAATGACCAAGTACCTCATCCACACCTCAATCTAACCCATATGCTGCCATCCACCTACAACCCCAGCATATACATCACCCTAGCCCATCTACCCAAGCCTGAGGTGTTTATCCCAGAAAGCATGGACTTATGCATGATGGATGCACTCGAGCCCCAATCATCTCAAACCCGTGAACCCACTACTTCTGAGCTGATGAGAATGATTGAAGATCTTCAGAGAACTGTGGTAGATCTAGCCTTTGGAATATTGGCTCCATCATCGACCACATCACATGCCAGGAATTTCATGCCAAAAGGCTCCCCACTCTTGGGACAAGCTGCAATTGAAAATGGCCAACCTAAAGCTATCTCAGGTCTGGGCAATGACATGTCGACAACAATTGGGCTCTCCTCTGATATAGCGATCCAATCCCTTGGCAAAGTGGAGGCAAGTGGTAAGAACAAGGTTGGGGTAGGTATTGGTCCCTATGAACACCTTTAGTGGGCTGTTGAGGCTTTGAAGGCCGAAAGGCTGAACAAACAGCAAGTGCTTGTAGTTGTTGCAAAGACTGTGGAAGACACTTTGCCACTCAGGATGAGAGCATTCTGAATCAAGGGGCACGCCAGGAAAAGGGATGTCGTACCAGAAATACCCCTTTCAGCTCCAATTCTACACTTGGAAAAGATCAGCAAACCTAGTCAACATCTGCTAACCCCTTTGCAACAGGTCCTGCAAAGTCTATTGACACTAGATCAATGAACTTGGGGGATAATATGATTGTGTGATCAGGGGGTGAACCACCAACTGATGGCGCACATTTTTACTCCAGATGTAGTGGATGGCACGTACTGTTTTGAGCAATGTGCAAATGTTGTTTATTTTACTTTCTGACTGGGGTATTGAGTCGGTTCTGTTGTGTTGTATTGGGTCAGTTTTGTTGTGTTGTATTGAGTCAGTCTTTTTGTACTGAGTCAGTCGAGTCTGTCTTGTTGTATCGAGTCAGTCTTATTGTGTTAGGGTCAGGTGATTTCAGGGGTGTTACCTCGGACATCACTATCTTGTTTTGTGTTTTCCTTTTACACACTTTCTTTTGCGGCTGTTTCTGCCATTGAGCCAGTTGTGCTAGAGGTTTTGGATGAAACGACATAGATTTTCACCTACTTTTTTGTGCCTTGAAATCATTGCATTGACCTAGGTTTTTCAAAACTTTTTGAACACTATGATGAAAACAAAGAGGAAGGAATTCCTTGGGATTTGTAAAAATTTGATCAACTGAGAGAAAGAGAGACATGCTAAGCCCTTAATGAATGAGATCATGTTTGTTAATGTGAGTACTAAGAAGGATCCTGGCTTGATCCAGATTGGTTCTACATTGTCTTCAGCGCGAGCAACTAGTCGCTTTCTTAAAAGATTTCAAAAAATGTTTTGCGTGGTCCTATGAAGGCATGCATGGAATCGCTCTTGGACTGTCTAGCATAGGATCCCTCTCAGCCTCAAGCCTCGACCCCTTTGCTTTCAAAACCTTGAACCTTGACTTAGAATGTTCAAACAATCAATCACAATATGAGGCTTGTATGGTCGGATTGGAAGCAACCCTTGAACTAGGGCAAGAAGATCAGATGTAATCAAAGGAAGCTTGCAAAGCTAGATCAAAAGTAGCCTTTGAACTAGGGGCAAAAATGTCAGATGTGCTGAAAGATTCAAAGGATGGTCATTCAGCAAACTAATGAAGACTGGCAAGAAAGCCAGATTGCAGAATCTGAAAGGAGAAAGTTATTGCTGAAGGACAATCGAGTTCCTATCCACAACACTAGGGGCAAATTCAGACCCCAATTGGATGGGCTCTTACATCATCAATACTATTTAGTCAGCAACAACAGCTATTCTCATGGATTTAGATGGCTAGAGATCCTACGACCATTCAACATGAACAAGTTAAACTTTTTTTATCCTTGAGAGGCTCACTGGGCCAAAAACCCGGAAGGGCGACCCAAACAAAAGTTAGAGCAAGAAAAAAAAAAAAGAAAACAGAAGAAAGAAAATGAAAAAAATGGAAACAAAGAAAAAAGAGAAGAAAGAAAAGAAAAGAAAAGAAAAGAAAAGAAAAGAAAAGGAAAAGAAATGAAATGAAAAGAAAAATAGCTCGCAAGGTTGAAAACCCGGAAGGGTGGCCTAGGCAAAAGTTAGAGCACAAAAGGAGAGTGTCAACACCCGAGTGAACATCAACCTGGAACTACGTACGGCCTGATTCCCATCTTTGGGATACGTAGGCAACTTCATCCTGAAGTTCGACCCAAATCATTTTCAGCCTTTTTGGCTCATCCATGTTGATTGGTTTATCCTTGTTCAAACTCAGCTATCTTATCCATGTGCAAATTGGCTTGTTTTTGTTCAAATTTGAGTGTCCTATTCCGTTACAAGATTTAGCTGCAAGACAATTCAAGTTCAGATATGAGGTTGTGCATCTTAAGAGTAAATTCTATGTTGGTCGAGCAGTGACCATTTGCAAGAACAGTTTTTGAGAATTTTTAATGAGGATTAATTAATTCTCTCGAAAATTATTCCATTTTTTTTTTCCAAAACTGGACCATTTCTTAGACCTAAGAAAGTAAAATTTTTAGTACTCACAACCTAACTTGCATGATTTCAAATCAGAAAGTCGAACAAGCATGTTAATCTAACTTACATGTTGATCAAAATTATTTCAGTAGAAAGCCAAAAAACAAAAATGGTCAAAATGATGAACTAGGGGCACAGTTGAGTCAGGTTTTCTGTTTTTTTCCTGTTCTCAACATACTTGCCGGAAAGAGCCCCATATTTGCCAGGGCACAACTGAAGCTAACAGCAAAAGGCCAAAAGCTCTCATCCTCTAAGTAGCGAGGTATCAAGCCAAGTGCAAAGCACGAATTGAAAATGGAGCGGGATGTTCGGTTCCTTCATCCAGACGATCACACCCAAATTGGCATCTGACTCAGAATGGGGACATAGAAAACGCAATGTGTGAGACCAATCAATTGTATACCTAGCTGGTGGGATATGCTGTAACTCATCTCGGTCAAGCTAAGCCCAAGGCATTGTCAACTGATGTCAGTTGTAGATCTGCAGCACATCCAGTTGCATCACAATCCCTCTATGGGAAAGGCTCACTAGTTGTGAGCGAAAGAAGGAGAATCTAGTAGAATACTAGGGGCAAGAGCCCACGACTTCCTGCTTATTCATCAACCACCTAGGGGAGGGATAAAAAAAATAAGAAGAAGGGAGATTAAAGAATGGAGAGATGTGTGCTGAGAGGAACAGTGAGAAAAGGGCTTTTAAGAGAAAAAGAGATTGAGTGCCAGAGTGATGTGAGAATCACAAATAAGAAAGGGTGGAAAACAATACCTGGAGAAGCTGTGGGGTCCCTGTGAACCGAGAGGTCTCTCGCCATTGGAACATATTCAAGTGCTGTGTTTGTTGTTTTTGTTTGTCTCGATTCTTGTTTTGAGTCGTTTTGAGTGTCAATAGATGTGTTTAGGTTGTTTTACCTTCGTTTTCTCTTTGTTGAGTCGTGGTGTACTGTGGTCAGTCGTAGGCTTAATACCCGGTCAAGAACTCATTTCTCAATTTTAATTTCAAAAATAAATCGTTTTGTGCTCAGAGTGCTGTGCCATTCTCAACATGATCTGTAAAATAGGACTCTTTCTTTCATAAACTGCAGGGTTCAACCCAGGTCAAGAGAGAGAGCAATCAAACTAGGACCTATTTGAAGCTATATGGGTTTCGCACTGCAAAGCAAAAGAAAAGAGGGAAAATTGGAGCATCTGAGTGTGTTTCAACTTCGGCAAATTCCGAGACTGCATTCTAGGTGCACTTTCTCAGGCCTCGCCTTTCTCTAGAGTATGAGTGTATCTCGACTCCAAGTTTAAGCCTGCTTCAAGTCAGAATGGCAGTCCAAGCAGCACCCGTGGTTTTCACATGCATATGTTACCCCTCGCCAATATGAACGGGATGTATCTTTTTTGAGTTGAAAATGTTGCAAAGTCCTCTGAGAGGTAAATCGGAGGCACCAAAGTACGTATTTGATGCCCTTTTATTACATAGAATGTGCACTTTCATATACACTTCTGTTGCATGCGTGCCGCGCATCGTTATGATTCATCCATAGAATATGCTTGCTTTCGATTTCGCATAGAATATGCTTTGCTTTCAATCAGGCATAGATATGCTCTTGCTATCTTGCATAGAACATGCTTTCACTTAACGTCATGCACCGGTTGTCTATCTTGCATGGAACATGCATTGTTTTGTAAACCGATCATTCTGTGCATCTATCGCACAATAATCTCACTCTGTGCATCTATCGCACAATAATCTCACATGGTACATTTATCATACTAATCATTTGTTTTGTTCGCACTATTTTGTGCACTTTGTATCACACTCGCACTATTTTGTGCAATTTACACTTGCGCTTTCTTGTGCATCACACTATCTTGTGTATTTCATTACATGCTCTCATCTTGCATAGAAAATGTTCGTATCTTTTGCATAGAACATGCATCGCGCTATTTTGCGCACCTTACTTGCACTTGTTTGTGCATTGCATTCCGCTATTTTGCACACCACACTTGCATCGCATTGTCTTGTGCACCCTTTTATCGCACTTGCATCGCACTGTTTTGTGCATTTCGCACTGTCTTGTGCACACTTGCATCGCACTGTCCTGTGCATTCACTTTCATTCTCACTGTTTTGTGCACCCTTGTATCGCACTGTTTTGTGCACACTTGCATCGCACTGTTTTGGGCATTTCGCACTATCCTGTGCATTCACTTTTATTCGCACTGTTTTGTGCACCTTGCATCACCACTCTTTTGTGCATTCTTTTATGTATTCATACATCTTCACCTTGTATCATACTGTCTTGTGCATTCACCCCTGTATCGTGCTATCTTACGCATCCTTTGCATCACACTGTCTTGTGCATTTCACTTTGTATCGCACTATCTTGTGCATTGCATCGCATTGTCTTGTGCACCTTACATCGCACTGTCTTTTGCACCTGTGTGGCATTATTTTGTGCATTCACTTGTATCGCACTATTTTGTGCACCTTGAGCTTGCACTGTTTAGTGCACTTGTATAGCACTGTTTTGTGCATTCACTTTGCATCGCACTGTCTTTTGCAAACTTACATCGCACTGTTTTGTGCACCTTGCATCGCTCTGTCTTGTGCATTTCACCTTACCTCGCACTATTTTGTGCACTTACACTCACACTCTCTTGTGCACTTCTCCGGTCTAGGAGACCTTAAATCCTGTATCTTGATTCGCACTCTCTTGTGCATCGCACTCTCTTGTGCACTCTCTAGTCTAAGAGACCTTAAATTCTCTAAAGGTGCAATTCCTTTGGTGATTTTCGTTCCCAAACGACTTCCAGTGGTTTGATATAGCCACCTGCCTGTGTTTGCTGTGAGTTCCTAGGAGATCAACTGAGACAGTGAAAACTAGAGTTTGAATGGCCGATGCCTAGAACGCAAAGGTTCGGGATTTCCGAGACTAAAGTCTGGTTTAAATATCCAGGGGTGTATCCTCAGCTTGAAATCTGTATGGTAGCCCCATAGGTTGAGGTAGCATGTATGCGCCTCAATTCTGGATACTGAACCAACCTAGTCTGTCACCCTGTTGGAGAATAGGGAAAGTTGCGACCATAGCCAGGGAGAAAAGTAGTACCTATGGTTCGGAAACGCAAGATGCAAAAGAGGAAGATCTCCAATGGCATGAGGTGAGTCATCACCAATTGCGCCTGTAAGGTACTGTCTAAAGCATCACTTCCTCGTTGCATCATCATCGCATTTATTATCTATCATCATATAGAATCTATCACATGCATCTAATGCATTGTCCATTTTATCATGCATCCTTTCCATGTTAAGCTTAGTCTGGCATGTGCTCATACATTTCCTTCATTGAAGCATGGTTATGTGATAATGTGTACGCGCCTATTCCACTAAGAGAATTGTGGTATGAGGGTTTCGGCACCTTTTCTATATTAGACGTGGTTTGTTTTGTGTCCATACCTTTTCTAGGTAAAATGTGGTTTGGCTTGCGCCTTATTCACTGCATCCATTACATCATGCTTTGTTTTGTTGCATTCAGCATTTAGGATCATGATCTTTCCTCAGTAGATCATTCCTCACTTATATCATGCCACCCAATTACTTGTATTCTTTCTGTGAACCACATAGTTCTGCATGTGCACACGCCTATCCCACTAAGAGAATTGTGGTTTGAGGGTTCCGACACCTTTTCTATGTTAAACGTAGTTTGATTTTGCATCTCCATCCTTTTATGATATTTGTGTGGTTTTGCACGGCTTGTGGTTTGATTATTTCATTGCACTGTATTTCATTTACATTGTTTTGTTACATTGTGTGTCATTTTGCATCCTGCCTCAGAACTACGTTGATTTGATTCCTTGCAAAAGGATACGCAGGCAGCCTGCGGGCGCAACCGTTCTTTGTTTTGCTAGCTTGTTTGTCCAAGTCTTCGGCCTTGTCAAAAATGGCTCATCTCTGGGCTTTGACATTCACTTCCGTCATTTCATGACTTCCGAGTTTTGTCAAAGAGGGGCAACTGTAGACATCCCATTTTTGACTGTCCGCAAGACTTGGATGTCACCATTTGAATACTCGATGATCTTGCATGCTCGTGTTCGTTTTGAGTGCCCGAAAATCTTGGCCAAGCGCCTTGTCTTTGAGCCTCTAAACCTGTTGCTTGGTTGTGGACCAAGAGCTTGTTGTTTCAAGTCTGGAGGAGAGGGTGGCCTGTTGGCCATCCCCACAGTCCATCGGCCATGGCTTGTGCCTGCCGGCCATCAATGGTGGCCGGTCGGCCACTAGTGATGGTCGATGGCCATTTTTCTCCTTTTTTAGATATTTGTTTGCCAACTATGCCAACTGTTGTTCATTGAAGTGCATCTCCATACACGTATATGGTAGGATGAATTCAAGCTTTAATCTTGATTTTCTATATATAGGGGGTGTCCTTCCCCATTTTGAAAGGTTAGAAAATTTGGATCAAAATTCTCTCTCTCTTTCTAGAATTTTCTCTTTCTCTTCTTGTTTTGTGCCTTAAAGCCTTGTTTCTCTACACCTTTGTACATCAAGCCTTAACCAAACACTCTTACCTTTGAGCTGAGGTTCTTTGAGGTCTAGTTTAAGCTCTTGAAGAAGGTTTGAGCTGGAATTTGAGGCTGTTTTGTGCTTGAGCTTCAAGAGGTAGTTCATTTGCTTAGTATACTTGTTTTGGCTACTCAGTTTGCCATCCTTCTATACTGTTTTTGAACTGGTTTTCAACTACAAATAACTCTGGTTTTTGAGGCTTAACATGGTGGTTTGAGGTCATTTTGTGTTAAGGGGTAGTCCACTCTTCTTGTTGCTTAATTATGTGAGCTTTTGTGCCATCTTTTAGCATATCCAAATCAAACTTTTTGGCCCTTTAAACCACTAAAATTCAGAGTTATTTCAGTGGCAAAAACCTCATTTTGAAGTTCAAAATTGGAGGGGGTAGCCTCCCCTCCTTGTGTCTTGTTTGAATGCCTAGATAGCTTAACATGTGAGCATGTTTTTCTAGCATTTTGTACCTTAATCTCAGCATGTTTTAGTCATTGTTTTAACCTGTTTTGGCTATGTTTTGGGCTGGTCAACTCAGTTGAGGCTTGTATTGTGTGGTTGTAGTGTAAAGAGGCTTCACTAGCTTAATGTTTTAGGCTTTTTGGCATGAATTGCATGAGTTGCTTGCATGTTTTAGAGTCATTATGCACTCCATTTCAGCACTAAAATCTCTACAATCTCCCTCTATTCTTCACTCTTTCATTTATTTTGAAAGGGGCTTTGAACCCCTTGTTGGCTTGAGTATGAAATTGAGACACTTGTGCTTAATGGTTTCAATCCTCTTTCGAGGGCTTCTACTAACCAACGGCATGACATCTCTTTCATGCTCAAGGCACTTGTAGTTTAAGCCCTCTTTCCATTAGAGGACACTCACCTTTTGGACTAATCAATTAAAGAAAGGATTGGTAAGCTAAAATGAGTAAATAAAAATGAACAAGTAAAAGAGGCAAGATAAATATTTTTCATGTTGCATTGCATGTGTTCGGATCGGACATTAATTCGAACACGAGAAAAATGGGACGTTTCATGCTCAACGTGATGAAACGTGCCACTTTTCTTGGTCACCATCACCCTTGATCATACATAATAGGGTTGTGGTTTTGTTGAGTCTTGTTTTGCACTCATTAAGCTTGTACAAGCTTGGTTCTTTGGCCATCATGCATGAAAATGCTTGGTTGATGGTTTGAGGGCCAAGAACTATACCCCTTTGAACTTGTGTAATGAGAAGGAGAGTAGCAATACATACACTCCTTGAGAATGCACTACTTTGTGTCTGTTTGCTCTTTGTTGCAGCAAAAAAGGGAAGTTCAGGGAAAGGGTGGCCGATCGGCCACCAGTAGTGGCTAACCGGCCACCAGCAGTAGCCAACTGGCCACCAATGGTAGTCGACAACCATCATTGGTAGCCGACCGGCCAGGAATGAAATTTTGCACAAGTGTGTTCTTGAGTTGGAGCAGAGGTGTTCTGGAAGTTGGCAGCATTGTTAGTGTTCAAGCAAGTGCAAACAGAGGTGCCCGATGGCAAGGCGGTGGATTTGCGGGAGGAAACCAACCAAGCATGCACGCATCCCTCGCCCTCGAGGCCATTTACTTGCTTTGTTTAATTAGTTAGTCGTAGTTAATTCATTCATACAAGTGTTGTAATTATTTAGTTAATTAATTCATTTTGTAATTAATTAGCTTAAATTCGGTTTGTAATAATTAGTTAACTAAAATAGTTAATTAATTCGTTTTGTAATAGTTAGCTTAATTAGCGTAGTTAGTTAGCTTATTTCATTCGATCCCTCCTTCGCGAGGGCGAAATGTTATAATAAGTGTGCGTGCGTGTGTGCATGTCTTCCAACCCCGCGTCTTTCTCCCTTTTATTTAATCACTTTTGATGGTTAGATTAGGGACATTTTTAATTAGCGTACTTTATGCTCGCATGTTTGCATCCATTCATTTGTCTTGCATGCACCGAGGCTCGGTGCATCATTCAAACTGCATTGTTGATTTCAATACTTATTTGAATACGTGTTTCAAAGCATGCTATCAAAGTGTTGCAAATGCCATATTAGTAGCTAAGCCTATTAATTTCATATTGCATGTGTTGCACTAGGCATTTTGCATAGTTAGGGTCATACATTTTTTCTAACTTGTTTTCGTTTTGGCTTGGAGTACTCGGTGAGTTTTTGCGCTTTAGCATACTTGCATGAGTGTGATTTCCATATTGCCATGTTTCGCATGCTTGCCATGAGGCTATGTGCTTAAATGTTTAAATGCATGAATGCCAATGGATGGAGGCTTTGTTGTTTAAATTGGAACAATTCAATGAGTGTGAGTTTTAAGTCTACTTTGCGTAGTGGCAAATCATGTTTTAAGCCCACTTGAGGTGGCAAATCCGCATCTTTTAAGCCCACTTGAGGGTGGAAAATTCAAACTATTTTCAAAAAGCAAACATGAGTTGAGTTGTTTCAATTCTCGCGATTTTAGTCTATACTTGCTTGTGTGCGTCACATAGTAATGTTAGCTAATAAACCAGAACAAGAACACATAAAGTTTTTAAAATCTCATATTATGATTAGTAGAGGCCGATCTTTTGATCGGGTGAGCGGGGGTGCTCATTTCATGACCTTTTCCACTCGTTCCCAAGTTCTCGAGCCGAGGTAACTTTGGTGATGACGGACATGTGGCCTTTGGCACGAGTCAGGGTTTCCTAAATTTTTCAAAAATAAAATATTTAGGTGGCGACTCTGTAATCTGGAAAAGCAGTTCAATTTTGGCATTATTTGATTTAAAATATGATTTTCCAAAACGATTTCCCGGATTGGACTCTTTGGTGTTTATCAGTTTCACATTGCACTTGTGAGACTAGATTAAAAACCACAGGTAGAGTCCGAACAGTGAGGCCTTCTTTTCAAACCCTTTTCGAAAGGTGAGAGCGCGGAAAAAGGAGAACCCACACACCCCCGCTCGCCCGATTAAAGATCGGCCTCTACCAATCATGATATGATGTTTTATAAACATTATGTGTTCTTATTTCGGTTATTAGACTAACTTTACTATGTGATGCACAAAGACAAGTATAGACTAGTTTGTAAGACTTGGAACAATTCAACTCATGTTTGTTTGCGAAAATGGTTTGAACTTGCCACCCTCAAGTGGGCTTAAAGATGCAGATTTTCCACCAAACATAGTAGGCATAAAACATGATTTTCCACTTAACAAAGTGGGCTTAAAATACAGATTTGTTGAATCGTTCCAATTCAAACAACAAGACTTCATCCATAGGCATTCATGCAATTTAGCATTTAAGCACATAGCCTCATGGCAAGCATGCGAAACATGGCAATGTGGCAATCACACTCATGCAAGTATGCTAAAGAATAAAGACTTACCGAGTACTCCAAGCCAAAACAAAAATTAGTTAGAAAGATGCATGATCCTAACTATACAAGATGTCTAATGCAACGCATGAGATAATGCAATTAATAGGCTCGGCTACTATATGGCATATGAATCAATTTGAACAACATGCGATTAAACATGTATTCCAAGAAGTATTAAAACTGCAATATAGTTTGAATGATGCGCTGAGCCTCGGCGCATGCAAGACAAATGAATGGATGCAAACATGCAAGCATAAGGTATGCTAATTGAAAATGTCCCTAATCTAACCATCAAAAGCGATTAAATAAAAGGGAGAAAGATGTGGGATTGGAAGACATGCACACATGCACGCACACTTATTACAACATTTGCGCCCTCGTGAAGGAGGGTCCGAATGAATAAGCTAACTAGCTACGCTAATTAAGCTAACTAATATAAACCAAAACTAATTAACTATTCTAGTTAACTAATTATTATAAACCAAATTAAGCTAATTAATTACAAAACTAATTAATTAACTAAATAGTTACAACACTTGTATGAATGAATTAGCTACAACTAACTCATTAAGCAAAGCAAGTAAATGGCCTTGAGGGACGAGGGATGCATGCATGCTCGGCTTCTCCACCCGAAAATGCCATTGCCTTGCCGTTGCAGCCTCTGTTTGCACATGTTTGATCTTTGAAAATTGCACCAACTTCCAGAACACTTCTGTTCCACCTCAGGAACACACTGAGCAACTTTCTTCATTGATGGCCGGTCGGCCACTGCTGGTGGCCGGTCGGCTACCCCTTCCCTGAATTTCCTTTTTTGTTGCAACAGAGAGCAAACAGAGATAAAGTAGTGTATTCTTAAGGAATGAATCTACTGCTACCCTTCTTATCATCACACAAGCTCAAAGGAGTGTAGCTCTTGGCCCTCAAACCATCAACCAAACATTTTCCATGCATGATGGCTAAGGAACCAAGCTTGTACAAGCTTAATGAATGACAAACAAGACTAAAACAACCATCACGCATGATCAAGGGCGATGATGACTTTCAATCACTTCGAGTATGAAATGTCCCATTTTCCTTGTGTTCGAATTAACGTCCGATTCGAACACATGCAATGTAACATAAAAGATGTTTATCTTGCCTTTTTTACTTGTTCATTTTTGTTTACTCATTTTAGATTACCAATCCATTCTTTAATTGATTAGTCCAAAAGTGAGTGTCCTCTAATGGAAAGAAGGCTTAAACCACAAGTGCCTTGGGCATGAAAGAGACCTCATGTCGTTGATAACGAACCCCCAAGGGGATTAAAGCATTAAGCATGAATGTCTCAATTTTACACTTAAACAAACAAGTGATTTAAGACCACTTTCAAAGAAAATGAAAAAGTGAAGAATAGAGGAAGATTGTAGAAATTTCAGTGCTGAAATGGAGTGCAAAATAACACTAAAACATGCTATCAACTCAAAAGAATGATGATCAAAGCATTAAAACATCAAACTAGTGAAGGAAATTGCACTACAACTATGCCATACAAGGCTCAAAGGACTTAACTAGCTCAAAACAGAGCTAAAACAAGTCAAAACAGTAGCAAAAACATGCTAGACCAAAGCTAGGATAGGCTATAAAAACATGCTAACATGTAAGGCAACTAGGCATGCAAGTAAGACAACAAGGAGGAGAGGTTATCCCCTCCAATTTTGGATTTCAAAAGTAGGTTTTTGTCACTGAAAATCCTCTAAATTTCAGTGGTTTAAAGGCCCAAAAAGTTTGATTTGAAGGTGATGAAAGATGGCACTAAAAGCTAAACAATTAAGCAACAAGAAGGGTGGACTACCCCTTAACACAAAATAGCCTCAAACCACCATTTTTAAACCATAAAAATAGAGTTTTTTGGAGTCCAAAACCAGCTCAAAAACCGTGTAAAAAGATGGCAAAACAAGTATTTAAAACAAGCTGAAAATACAAGTGTTAGATCTCTTGAAGACAAGATGTAATTTAGAGCAACAAAACAAGCCAAATCAGCCAAAATCCTCTTCTAGAGCTCAAAGAGGGCCTCAAGAGACCTCAGCTCCAAGGTGGTCAAGTTTTACCAAGGGTTGATATGCAAAAGTATAGAGAAACTAGACTTTAAGGCACAAAATAACGAGAGAGAGAGAAATCTAGAGAGAGACAGAGAGAGAGAGAGAGAGAGAGAGAGAGAGAGATTTTTGGTCTAAAATGTCTAACCCTCCAAAATGAGGGAGGACACTCCCTATATATAGAAAATAAAAGCTTGAGCTTGTATACATCCTACCATACACGTGTATGAAGATACAACTCAGTGAGTAATAGTTTGCACAGTTGGCAAACAAATATCTGAAAAAAAAGGACCAATGGCTGTCGGCTACCACTGGTGGCCGACAGGAGCAAGCCATGGCCAACAATCCAGGGGGCTGGCTGACAGGTCACCCTCCTCTCCAGGCAAGAGGCAACAAGCTCTTGGTCCAAAAACATGCACAAAACAGCAAGGTTTAGAGGCTTAAAGACAAGGCATTCGGCTGAGGACTTCAGGTGCTTGAAACAAACACAAACAAACACAATCACCGTGTGCACAAACGATGACGTCCAAGTCTTGAGGACGGTCAAAATAGGGTGTCTACAGGAACATAATAAGCACGATACACAACTCAATGAGATCAAACACCTTTAATTGGACAAATAAAACTCTAATTTCTATGAATCTTCCATTTTTCTTCATCTTTCCATATATGCACATAAACACACCTATATACACATATGTACATAAACTCAAGGCATGTAAGAGATAAGATTAAATAAAAATCTCTCATAATCCAACCCAAGTCAAACTCAAAATGGAGGGATCAACTCATAAATCAAACAAAATGTAGGGAATCTATGTCAATTTCATTAAGATTTAGTCAAGCTAGGTGATTACTCCAAACCCTAACTTAGATGAGTGCTAAGCTTCACTTTAAGACTTGATACAAAGGATATAAAGAATTTGGAAAGAGATTTAGGGTATTTTAGATGATTAATACATACCTTGAGCTATAGTCTTGATTTCCCCCCTTGAATCTCCAAACCCTAAGCTTCTCTATTGAACTCTCCTCTTCTTTTCTCCGTTCTTTTCTTTAGAACCCTTCCTAGGAGATATGTTATGTTTTTTTTTTTTTTTTGATGGGTCTATGTCTCAACTACAACTTAAGTATATACCACGTCTTTAGCTAGAGTGCTAAATTAAGAAAATTAACCAAATAAAGCCAATTAAATCATTACGAATCAAATTTTTATAAAACTTCATACTATGTTCTAAAAATCATGCTAATCATAACTGTAAAGTCAATTTCGGTTTATCGCGCCTCTAAGGCTTTCAATTTACAGTCCAAAGGTCGTAATTTCAACAGATTTTCTCATAATCGACAGATATAATTCCATAATCATATAATTCACACATTAAAACATTGAATTTCATGTCCAACATATGAACACATATAATCACACATCTAATGAGAGATTTAAGCATATGAGAGGGTCGGGTTATTACAAGATAGGTAAAATATTGGCAGTTGGGGAATCATGGCCGGTGTTGTTCCCCGATCTACTAGACCTATCATGCACACAACTTGGGGCCACAGTTTGTGAAGACACCAATGATACAACTGAACATTTGGAAAAAGCTTTGAACAAAATTAATGAGTTGGAGATGGAAGTTTGAGCAAAGTCTGGCCGTGTGCGTAAGCTAGATGGTAAGGTTGAGGTGATGGAGAGGATGCTAGGTGCACATGCCAACAACCTATTCATCGGCTTTGATAGTGTAATTGTTGCAAAAGATTCTGAAATTATTCGTCTGAGCACACTAGTTAGAAAATTGGAAGCAAGGATAATAACTTTGAAAGACCACATGGATGACTGTGAGATATATGAAGTGACCCAGTCAGTTCTGAAGGAGAATTCCAACTAGTGGACGACAGCAGACAATCAGTCGGGGAAAAGTAACAAGTTAGATAATTTGCCGCGAATTAATAGTGGTAAACGTTCATCGGAAGTTGGTGGAAGCTTTGTCCAAATTATGAAAGGTCCGACAGAGTAAGTTGATGGTATGGACTGGGTTTCTAATTTGGGTGATGAATAGGTTGACAATACAAAATGTGATATTTTGGAGAAAGATAGTGATGTTGAGAATGTCGTTGTTGGTGAGCAAGTAGACACCATTATCATTATTGAAGGCAATAGTTCCGACAAGACTAGTAAGAGAAATGACATTAGACCAAGTTCGGACATGACATCATTGGCGAGAAGAGTTAAGAGCAAGGCACGACGTGAATTTTGGTTAAGCGACTATGAATACCCCAATGTAGGTGATCGTGGCAAACAGAAATGAAAGATGGGTAATAGGGAGACTGTTGGCTTGAAGTAATATATGACGTTGGTGATGTTGAAGTTGGAAATAAAACGTGGCAATGATTTGGAATGAGCAGAAAGTATGCTGTGTGGAACATGCTTGACCATGACGAAATGAAGCTTCTGGAAAGAGTACACACCTTTGACGGTGACGGGTAATCATTAAAAATTTCAATGCATATTTATTTAATTGCGTATGAGGAACAGTGTAATTTTTTAAATTGGTAATGATGTGAAGTTGTTTACAGGGCTGTAATCTAGGATGGAGGTGAAAACGGTATAAAAGTTATGTTCGTAGATATTCGTGACCTAGTGCAGCGATCCTCTATTCAAGGGAATGTAAATATAGTGTGAATAAAGTTTCTCCTATGTGAATAAATATACTAGTTATGACTTTGTTTGGTATGAGATGTTAGTTGAACGGAAAGAACATTGTCGGTGGTTGATATAGGCAATTGACGTATACGCACCCATGTTGATAGAGTTGTAGGAAAAATGTATTGGCAGAACCGAGACCGGGGACACGTCTTATGTTTTTAGCAACGTATGCTCGGTAAGTGTATATATTGTAAGCGCACACACTTATACGTAGGCATTCCCACCTACCCAAAAGTGTGATATGCATTGGGTTTTTAGAATGTTTGAATTTTATTTTTTTATTTTTTATTTTTTTGCATTTGGCCAAATGTAATAGGATCTGATGAGGAATCCAAGTGCACTTTTGCAGGCGAAGTATCTGAATGTGTAAACCAAAGTTGCGAAAGGACACAGATACACGCATTACCCGGTGTACCATGCCAAACACTAGAGTATAATGGTGCACGACTCGGTGAACGGGACATGGAAACATTATAATTCTGCAAAACCAAGACGAGAAATGCAGGATGAACATTACAATGAATTGCTAAAAGTGGTAAGCTTGTCAACATGAAATTACATGTTAGAAGACATAATATTTTTTTTTCCCTTCATATGGCAACAGGTAGGAATATGTGCAATTTTTTTTTTTAACCTACGTTAATTATTCTAGTTGGTTTGAAGTGAATATGTGTGTCATACAACTGAGGTATATGAAACTTTGATTTCGTAGAAATAGTGGATAGAAGAATATTATACGAGATTTGTCTAGTCACGATTGGCAGCCGGTAGTGTTAGAATGCCGGATTTCGACGGCCTGCTTGTTTCAATTATGGATTGCCCATAATAGAGCCTGGAAGTGTAAGTTGTGATGTTGGTTTGGTTTTTAGTTTTTTTAATATTTTTTTAATTTTTAAAAAACAAAAAAACAGTTGACTTGTTTTTCCAATCATGGAGGTATTGATATGATTGATTGTCTACTATTTACTAGATCGGATTGTGCTATTTTTGTCTGCTACGTCATTAGGTAGTACATGCATGGTTGCAACATTGCCACATGATTGATGGGTTAACGCCAATCGAGTTACGAGCAGCAATAGTTAGATGTTCTTAAACGACTCGATTAGAGGACTTCGTGCTATAATACGTTGATGGCACTGTTCCCATTCCCATCCTAATACAGTGCAATGTGCACATGGATTTGATTTTTGAACTATTTTTGTTGTTTAGATGCTTGATGAAATTACGTAACAACAAATTTTTTTTTGGTTGAATTACTTGGAAGTATGCAAGTGAAATGGTTTTTTTGAGTGTTTTGGCTTACATTTCGACTTGGTTATTAAATACGTTGTTACGACATGGGATAATTTACATATTAGAAAAGGAAGAAACGGGATAAAAGTTTTTATGGACATTGTTTTTGTTGGCTTGACTGGATGTGTGTGACTGGAACGGTATGTCTGAGTGTTTTTGGGCACATCTTCAATTTGTCCGTGTAATGTTAGTGCATATGAATAATATTAACATCATTTGGGGGTACAATTTTGTTAACAGCATGACACGTTTGGTATATGTAATTTGTTAATAATGTGTTGAGTGATGTACTAATCGTTGTTGACGTTTATTCTGTTAGTACATGTTGTACACAGTGATGTAGGTGTTACGTTTGATGTGTTAATGTGGTCAATGAAGTATTTCTTAGCGTATTTGGTGATGCTAATGTCATTGGTGGGTTTGTTATTATTTGTACGAAGGTTGTTATGCACGAATACTATAAACATGTTCGTGGGATACCATTTGTTTAATGTAATGAAACCTTTGGCGTATTTACCTCGGTGATAATGTGTCACGACACAAACCCGCCCCTACAGGTTTATCATCGTAACCGACCAGTAATCGTTGGATTACCAAAGGCCTTTGTACAGAATAGCATAGGATTAAGGGGCTAGCGGAAGCAAATATACAAAATACAATGTCTAATGAGCTGTATAGACATACATGAGATAGAAATTTCAAACTTTATATTTACATACACGTGACATCATAATTACAATAGTCTCCTGTCACATTCATTATAGATATAATCAAAAGGGGACTTAGTCCAATATACAGATAAACAGAAAACTTGTTCATATTCTAAAAAGAAAACAAATTCTTAATGTTCACAAAACATGACCACTCGACTCTTTCAAAACCTCCTCGGGAGGTACAAAGGGTGTCCGACAAAACAAAAGTCTAGGCAATCAACTCTGAGCCTAGTCACGTGCCTGATGACGTACATACATAATATAAATAGTGAGCAAAAGCTCAGTGAATAATAATAAAGTAAATAATTTAATGAATGATATCCCATAGTAGGTTTCAAATCAGATACAAATTTAGATTCGCATACTTAACCAGAAATCATAGCAGTTATATATGGCACATCCATTTAGTTATCATATCATACCAATTTTTCATAGTCGGTACCGACGACCACATAGGTCCACATCTTGTGCACAAGTAGCCATGGTATTGTCACCCCCATGCGAGGGCCACGTGAACATAAGCCTCGGTATTGTTACCCCGGGGCAAGGGCCACATGCATATAGGCCTCATTATTGTTACCCCTGGCCAAGGGCCACATGTATATTGGCCACGGTATTGTTACCCCTGGGCAAGGGCCACGTGAACTAAGGATGTCACAAATACATTTCAGAAAAATGGACATTCATTCATGATTCATAAAATAGCATTTCAGAAAATAGATCATATCATATCAGTTAGAAAATACTTATAATGAAACATAGCTTTACAGAGTTATTACTCATAGATGCCTCCAAAAGCAGACAGACAAAGCGGACAAATCAAATAGCTTACGGCGTGTGACCTACACAAACATAACAGATGCACAAATTGAAACACACACTTGGAATATACTTAACTCATTACGTTTCGTTCTTAATATGTTTCGAAGTCTTATCCTCCTTATTATATCTTAATCTTGGCTTAAGAATGCCTAGGATGCAATGAGGATGCTAAAATGCACTTGAAAACATTTAGTCGAATATGCTAGAAACAGGGGTCTCGCTTGAGCGCAACTT
Source organism: Camellia japonica (assembly GCA_030407325.1). Lineage (NCBI taxonomy): Eukaryota > Viridiplantae > Streptophyta > Magnoliopsida > Ericales > Theaceae > Camellia > Camellia japonica. The sequence continues at coordinate 71,693,170 of JAPPVO010000017.1, read as the reverse complement.
CTTTTGCTTGAGTGGACGTCTAAACATGTGAGTGGTCGCTCGAGCATAACTTCCTTCGCTCGAGCGGTCTATAAACTCTGCAAAAGTACTGGTTGTGTGAATTCTTCGCTCGACGACTACTCGACGGTCGCTCGGACGTGTGATTGAGGTCTTTGCTCGATCGCAACTCATGTCGCTCGAGCGGTTTGCAAAACATGGAAACTTGTGGGAGCATGCAATTTACGCTTGAGCCAATTTTGGTCGCTCGAGTGAGAGTGCAAAATACAGATTGGTCACTCGAGCGCATGTTCTGTCGCTCAAGCGGAGAGCAGAATTCTGGAATTTCCAGATTGCACTCCCAAGTTCAAAACTTGAATTCAAAGCTTTAAAATGCAACCTTTGGGCTCCAAAATTTGAGAAAACACTTGTAAACTTGTAAATCATGGAGAATTAAAGATCATTTCATGAAATCAAGGCCCAAAGCATGTTAATTGCTCAAAATCAAACTTGAAGTTTTCCAAACTATAACATGCATGTGATGATATACTCTTCAACCAACCAAACCATGATCTATTGAGATGTTCATGACAAAACCATGTTGAATTGTGAAATCAAAGCTAAGGGAGGTCATGCATGTGAAGATTCTTGCAAAAACAACCTCAAAACTTCATGATATGCACATGCATACATGAATTATGTTTAATTCTACCATCTAGCCTCAATTCTCTTTGAATAATGCATAAGGTAACTTAAACTCATAGAGTGTGAGTTGATTTCTTACCTAAAGTCCACAATTCCCTTTAGATTCTAGCTAGGCTCAACAACTATCACCAATTCCTTCCAATTCTTGATCACCCTTAGCATTTCTCTCTTTTTCTTCTTGACTTTGATCTCCCTCTTGGTCTCTCTTTCTCTTTCTCACGTTTGTTGTGTGTATAGGCTCAAAAATGAAGAAAAGGAATGAGTTGAAGCACATAAGGGGCGTTATATAGGCTTACTTAGTGGTGATTAATTAAAGTTAATCAAATGGGCGTTAATTATTCTAATTTAATTGCTCTGAATCGAGTTTTAATTAAAGTTACCATAAAATTCCAAAAATTCCATGTAACACATAAATCAAGTCAATTTCTTATTCAGATGACGATAAGGCCTTCAATTTGCAGAACAAAACAGAAATACAAATAGATATTTCTACTACGAACAGATTTAAACTCAAATAATGCAACACACATGCAATTAATTCAGGATTTCTTCTTAACTACTCATTAGGCATACTTAATCATGGATTATCGGTTAATCATGGGCCGGGTTTGTTATAGTTTTCTCCCTTTAAAGAGTTTGGTCCTCCAAACTCGAATTACCTTCATTTTGGAAGAATGTCGAGTCTAGAGAGAACAAATCTAGGTATCTCTTCATCATATCTTCCTCGGTCTCCCATGTCGCATAAGTCCCTCCATGATTTTGCCAATCAACCTTCACCAATGGAATTTCTTTGTTCCTTAGTCTTTTGATTCAGCGATTAACAATTCGTATTGGCTATTTCTCGTAAGTAAAATCATCTTTTAGAAGCACATGAGTTGGTTCAATCACATGGAATGGATCTCTCAAATACTCTCAAAGCATAGATATGTGAAAAACATTATACATATGCTCCATGACTGGCGGTAAGGCTACTCGATACGTCACCGGATTGATTTTCTCAAGGATTTCATATGGCCCAATATATCTCAGTGCTAGCTTGCCTTTCACTCCAAACCGCGTTTGGCCTTTCATAAGGGTTAATTTAATAAACACGTGATTCCTGACTTTATATTCTCTATCTCTTCTCTAGACATCCGCACAACTATTTTGGCGGCTCTGTGCAATTTTCAATCCTTGCTGAATTAGTTTCACCTTTTCGTTTGTTTCTTGCACAAGTTCCGGTCCTAGCAATAGCCAATCGCCTACCCCGGCCCAACAAATCGAAGAACGGAACTTTCTACCATATAAAGCTTCATAAGGAGCCATGTCGATACTTGAATAGTAGCTGTTGTTATACACAAACTCGGCCAATAGTAAGTAGGTCTCCCAACTACCTTGGAAATCTAGGGCACACATCCGTAACAAGTCTTCTAGTGTTTGAATGGTTCGTTTAGGTTGGCCATCTGTCCATAGGTGATAAGCACTGCTTAGTCTCAATTCAGTCCCCAAAGCTTGTTGTAGACTCTGCCAGAATATTGAAGTGAACTTAGAATCTCTGTTAGATACAATAGACACTGGCACACCGTGTAATCTCACAATCTCATTTACATATAGGTTAGCTAACTTATCCACATTATAAAAAGCTTTCACAGGTAGGAAATGAGCAGATTTAGTCAAACGACCAACTATGACCCAAATAGAATCCATACCTCAGGAAGAGCGAGGTAATCCCACAATGAAGTCCATAGTAATGTGCTCCCATTTCCATTCTAGTAGTGGAAGCGGCTGTAACAGTCTAGCAGGTCGTTGATGTTCAGCTTTTACTTGTTGGCAATGCAAGCATTTAGTCACATAACAAGCAATATTTTTCTTCATTCCAGGCCACCAGAAGTTTTGCTTCAAATCTTTGTACATTTTTGTGTTACCCAGATGCATAACGAATTTTGAATTGTGAGCTTCGGCCATAACTCTCTTCCTTAAGTCTAGACAGTCCGACACACATAGTCGATTATGAAATTTCAACACATTGTTCTCCAACACAAATCCTAGTTTTGGTTTTGAATCAATCTCATCAAAAATTTTCTTCAAGACCTCATCTTCACATTGTTTCTCTGTAATCTCTTTAATGATTACAGGTTAAGCAGAAATAGCGGCTAAGATTCCACCCTGTTCTCGTAGTACAATTTTAATTTCATTTTTCTCCAAGTTACATAACAATTCTTTTTGCTCGGTGAACAAACATGACAAATTACCAACGGATTTTCTACTCAAAGCATCCACAACTGTGTTTGCTTTCCCAGGATGGTACACAATCTGTAAGTTATAATCTTTAATCAATTCTAAGCATCTCTGTTGTCTCATGTTCAGTTCCTTTTAGGTGAAGAAATATTTCAAACTTTTATGATCTGTATATACTTCACAAGTCACTCCATACAGATAATGGCGCCAAATTTTTAATGTAAAAACCACAGTTGCCAATTCAAGGTCATGAGTTGGGTAATTCTTTTCATGTGGGCGGAGTTGTCGAGAAGCGTAAGCAATCACTTTCCCATTTTGTATTAATACACACCCCAAACCTTTGTACGAAGCATCGCTGTAAATTTGAAATCCATCAGTACCATTTGGCAAAGTTAAAATCGGTGTAGTTACTAACCTGGTCTTTAATTCTAGGAAAACAGACTCTCTTTGATCAGTCCAATCAAATGGTGTAGTTTTTTGTGTTAATTGAGTGAGTGGCAAAGCAAGCTTGGAGAAATCTTTCACAAGTCGGCGATAATAGCCTGCAAGTCCCAGAAAACTTCTAACTTCTGATACATTACTTGGTCTTGGCTAGTCCACAATGGCTTCAATCTTCTGTGGGTCTACTAATATGCCGTCTTTGTTGATTACATGTCCTAGAAATGCTACACTGTTAGGCCAGAATTCACATTTGGACAGTTTTGCATACAACTTATTTTCTCTTAAAGTCTGTAAAGCAGTTTTTAGATGATTTTCATGTTCTTCCCTACTTTTGGAGTAAATCAAAATATCATCAATAAACATAACAACAAACTCATCAAGAAATTTTTGACCACCCTATTCATTAGGTTCATAAAAGCTACAGGTGCATTAGTTACCCCAAACGGCATCACCAGAAACTCAGTGCTCATATCTAGTCTGGAAGGCAGTTTTCTCTATGTCTACAGATTTAACTTTCAATTGGTGGTATCCGGATCTAAGGTCAATTTTTGAAAAGACTTCGGCTCTCTGGAGTTGGTGAAACAAATTGGGGCAATGGATATTTATTTTTGATAGTGTAGACACCCCATTTTTGACCGCCCTTAAGACTTGGGCGCTACAGATTGATTATTTGATGGTGCAGGCTATGTTGTGCAAATGTTCGATTTCTTCGGCAATGAGAGAGAGTCAAATCCCAACCTTACACCCCATTTTTTGGACCAAAACTATTTTGTCCAAAATGATTTTTAGACCTTAAAACTCTCTCTTTCAAAATATTTTTGGAAAAAGTTTCTACGATGTTTCGAGGCTCGCATTTCGTTAAATGTTGCGCTTTTTGGTAAATCGAGCAAGGAAAAAATGAAGGAGAGGTAAACTCTTTGAAAAAATCTTTAAAACATATTGTTTAGAGGTTTTGAGTTGAAGAAAATGGGAGGAGAGGGAAGAAACCTAGTTGGGGGAAGAAGTTGGGCATGAACCGTTAAGAGAGAGTCGAGCAGCCCTCGCTAAATCAGGCCTATTCTTTTGTACACTTGGATTTCAGCTATAAGGCCACCACCATTGAAAATTGGACTTCTGGGGCTTCATTTTACACTCAAGAATCTCCTTAAGCTGAGGCCAGATGAGGGAGATATGGCTGGTTGAAGTTGTGCATCAATCCGATTGAGCTGAAAATGAGTAATCATCACTAAAATGAGCATAACTTCTTGCAGACTTGGCATTTTGATGTGAGGCTTCCACCATTGGAAAGAGTACTTCCAGGGCTTCAATTTACGCTCAAGAATTACCTGCAAAGGAGTCCATATGAAGGAGATATGCCTGCTTGAAGTCGGGGACAGGCACCAGTTTTTGTTGTCGGCTACTGGGGGAGTGTGCCAGCCATAGGTCGGCCAGAAGTGACCCTTGTCGGCCACTATTAGTGGCTAGTCGGCCATCAATGGTGGCCGGTCGGCCACAACTGTCCAGAAAGCTCAGAATTTGTAGATATTTCTCCTCCAGCTATTCTACACTGTGCCAGCTGTCCTGTATTCAGATATTTTCGACCAAAAGCTCTCTTTTTTCTATATATAGAGTCCATATCTCTCATATTGCAAGGTTAGAAAATTTTGGGAGCCTCTCTCTCTAAAAATCCTCTCTCTCTCTCTCTATAATTCTCTCTCTCTAGATTTCTCTCTCTCTTGCCCTTTTGTGCATACAAGTAGAGATGCACCTCTTCTTTGCCTAGACCCTTAACCAAACATCTTCATCTTGGAGCTGAAGTTCTTTGAGGCTTCGTTTGAGCTTCTAAGGGTGGTTTAAGCTCAGAATTGTGACTGATTTTGTGCTGTGCTTCAAGAGGTAAGGGACTTGCTTTGTAGACTTTGTTTTAATCAATTGCTTGGCTATCTTTTTACACTGTTTTGACCTGGTTTTTCAACCATAAAAAACTCTATTTTTAAGGTTTCAAAATGGTGGTTTAAGTCTTGGTGAGTTAGGGGGTTGTCTCATCTTTTTGCTCTTTGGCTTATGAAGTCTTTTGTGCCATTTCTTACCACCTTTAAATCATACTTTTTAGGCCTTTAAACCACTAAAATTCAGAGTTATTTCAGTGGTAAAAAGTATGTTTTGAAGTCCAAAAATGAGGGGTTGGCCTTCACTCCTTGTGTCTCATTTGCATGCCTAGTTAGCATCCTATGGTAGCATGTTTTTGTGGTTTAACTTAGCTTAATTCAAGCATGTTTTAGCTACTGTTTTGATTGGTTTTGGCTCTATTTTGGATTGTCTTGGTCATATGAGCCTTGTTTTGCATAGTTGTAGTGAAAATAGCTTCACTAGCTTGGCATTCTAGCCCTTTAAACTTGATTTGCTTGAGATGGTTGCATGTTGAAGTGTCTTTTTACATGTAATTTTAGTGTTTATAGCTCTATCACATGCTCATTTGCTTCACTCTTTCATTGCTTTTTTAGAGTTGCTCTTGAGTCTTGTTTGCAAGCTAACATGTGAGCATGTTTTTCTAGCCTTTTATGCTTCAATCTTAGCATGTTTTAGCCATTGTTTTGGCATGTTTTAACTTTGTCCAGAGCTGGTTTGGTCAGTTGAGCTTTGTATTGCATGCCTATAGTGTTGTGATCTTCACTAGCTTAGTGAGTTAGACTTTTTAGCATGTTGTGCATGAGTTGCTTGCATGTTGTAGTATCATTTTGCATGCCATTTCAGCATTGAAATATCTACAACCTCCCTCATTTCTTCACTTTTCCATTTTCTTTGAGGTTGGTTAGCCTTAAGGTTGTGTTTAAGCTTGAGATTGAGACTTGTGCTTAATGGTTTTAATCCTCTTTTGAGGGTTTCTACTAACCAACGGCATGATCTCTCTCATGTCTTAAGTCATCCTTTGGTTGACCCCTCTCTCATTAGAGGACACTCACCTTGGACTTAACCGGTTAAAGAATGATTTGGTAATGTAAAATGTGTAAACGAAAGTGAATAAAGTAAAACTTGAGCAAGATAAGCATGTTGTGTTGCATTGCATGTGTTTGGATCGGACGTTAATCCAAACACAAGGAAAATGGGACGTTTTATACTCAAAGTGATGAAACGTGTCATTTTTCTTGGTCGTCGTCACCCTTGATCATGCATGATAGGGTGGTGGTTGTTTTGGTCTTGTTTGTGCATTCATTGACTTTGCACAAACTTGGTTCTTTGGCCATCATGCATGAAAATGCTTGATTGGTGGCTTGAGAGCTAAGAACTACACTCCTTTGAGCTTGAGAAATGATAAGGAGGGTAGTAGTACACACTGTAGACACCCCATTTTTGACCGTCCTCAAGACTTGGACGTCATCGTTTGAACACTCGATGATCATCCATACTCGTGTTCGTTTTGAGTTCCCGAAGGTCTCGGCCGCGCGCCTTGCCTTAAGATCTCTCAACTTGTCTGTTTTGTGCTTGGTTGTGGACCAAGGACTTGTGGTTTTGCTTCTGAGGGAAAAAGGTGGCTTGTTGGCCATCCCTACAACCCATCGGCCAAGGCCTTGTGTCATTGGCCTTGTTTTCTTGCCATCGGCCATAAGTGTTGGCTGATCGACACTCTTTTTGGTCGATCGGCCATATTTTCTGGCCGAGACCTTTCTATCTGCTTTTTCAGATATTTTTGTGCCAGCTGTGACAGCTGGTGAGCACAATTTTCATCCTTCATACACGTGTATGGAGGGATTGAATCAAGACTCAAGCTTGTTCAACAAGCTTGAGAATTGAATTTCTATAAGAAAGGAGACCCCTCTCCCTTTCCAGAGGTTCTGAAAAGTTGATATAGAAGTTATATATATATATATATATCTCTATATTTTTACCTCTCTCTCTCTCTCTCTATATATATATATTTGCACTTGTTTGTGCTCAAAAGTGTAATTTCTTCACACTTTTGCACTAAAGCACCTACTAGAACACCATCCTTTTGTTGCTGAGGTACTTAGGAGCTGGTGTTAGTGTTTTTGGATTGGTTTAAGCTCAGAAAAGCTGCTGGAGTTGTGGTCTTGAAGGTGTTCTTCAAGGGTGAGTCAATTAGCCTTTAAACCCTTGTTTTGGTTTAAGCTATTGGACCTATTTGCATGCTGATTTAAGCTTAACTTTCTACTACAAAAAGTTCTAATTTTGCATGCTTGTAATGTTTGTTTAAGGTCACTTTTGTGTTGGAGGTAGTCTACCCCCCCCCCGTTTAGGCCTTGTTTGGCCTTGTTTTGTGCCTTCCTTTTAAGCTATTGGGGCCACCTTGTTTGACCTTCTCACCACTGAAATCTAGAGGATTTTCACTGCTGGAAAGGTGGTTTTAAGGTCCCAAATAGGAGAGGGTCATCCCCTCTCCCTGTGTCTTGTTTGCTTGTATAGATGGCTCATCAAAGTAGGATGTTTGTCTAGCATGTTTTGGTTCCATTTCAGCAAGTTTTTGGTGTTATTATAGCATGCCTCAACTCTGTTTTAGGTTGGTTTGATAGCATCTTGCATGCTTCACATACTTGTAGTACAATCTTGCATGCTAGCATAACATGCATCATGTGTTTGGACCATCATTCTCGTATGTTTTGGCTCAACTCCAAGAAGCTTTTAGCCTTGTTTTAACATGATTAAGCTCTGATTTGTGTTTTTTTTGATCATGCATGCATTGCTTTGTATAGCCATGGTTCAATCTAGCTTGTTAGCTTTGTGTATCAAGTCCACTAGCATGCATTGCTTGGGCTACTTTCATGATTTGGAATCATTTGTTGTGTAATTTCAAAGCATGTTTCATTGCCATGCCCTTAAATTTGTCACTCTTTCAATGCTTTGAAGAGTTGGTGTTTTATGCCTTAAGAATGGGTCATTGTGCATGCCACCATGCTTAGGCCTTTGGGCTATCATTTCAGTGTATTTTTGGTCTTGTTTTGCCATAATATAACTCTGATTTTTGTGGGTAGAGTCATCTCATGATTGGTCTTGGTAGGTGTAGTGTAACCACCCTTATTGGCCTTACATGCATCATGCCTTATGCCCTTCATGTTGGCTTGTTTTGGCTTTGCTCCATGCATGTTTTAGACTCATTTTGGCATGATCTAGGACTGTTTTGGGTTGTACTTGTCATATGCTTCATGTTTTGTATAGTTATGGTGTAAGTCCCTTTTGCTAGCTTCAAGCTTTGAGCCTCCTAGCATGCCATACTTGTGTTGCTTGAGTGGTTTGGCACCATTTCATACACCATTTCAGAGCATGTAATGTTGTCACATGTCCATGCTTCTCACTCTTTAAGTGCTCTTGAGAGTTATCCTCCTATGCCTTAATCCTCGAGCCATTTGGCATGCATGCTTGTCTTGCATTTCATACCTTCATTTCAACATTTTGGCCACTGATTTGGGCATGATTGAGGTCTGTCCATTTTAGTTTAAGTCCATTTTTGCATGTTGTTGCATGTTTATTGCATTGCTTGGTACATTGCGTGTTGTTGCCTGCTTTGTACATTGCATGTTGTTGCATGCTAGTTGCATTGCATGACATTATAATTTGCATGTTGTTGCATGCTTGAGTTGCATTGCATAATGCTTGCATGCTCATGTTGCATTACATTGTTTGCATGCCATTAGCTTTGTTAAGTTGTGCATGCATTGCATTGTGTTTGGCTTGGGTATTAAGCCAAACACGAGAAACGAGGGACGTTTCATACTTGAAGTGATGAAACGTGCCTCAATTCTCGGTCGCCGACACTCTTGATCAAATATGATAGATTTTAAGGCATTTATGTGTTTTTGTGCATTTCATTCACATTGAATTGTGCAACTCGGCCTCTTTGGCCATCATGCATCGAAATGCGTGATTGATGGCTTGAGAGCCGACCACTACACACCTTTGAGCCTTAGACATGATAAGGGGTGTAGTTGCACACACATTTTCTTGCAAATACATTGCCATGCCTCTATTTGTGCTCTGTTGCAGTAAAAGGAGAGTTTGCAGGAAGAGATGGCCGATCGACTATCTAGTGTGTCGATCGGCTATAAATATTTGGCCTATAGCCTCAAAATTGGTCGATGACCTTTATCTTTGGCCGATGGCCATGCCCCTTGGCTGATGACCTCTCAGCATGTCCATGAGGTGGATCAGAAGTGTTTTGGAGATTGGCACAATTTTCAGAAGTCTAAAACAGTGCAAACAGAGGCAACATGAGGCATGGTAACGGATTTTGGGAGGACGCGACCGAGCATGCATCATTCATCATTTCGAGGCTGAGCTGTAGCAGCCTATTTATTCATACTTAGTTGGTTTTGTAACTTAATTGATTTGTTTAATTAGTTAAGAGTTTTGTAATAATTAATTAGCTAGGGTAGTTAGTTAATTAGTTGGTTTGTACTATTTATTCGGACCCTCCGTCGAGAGGGCCAACTTTTGTAATAAGTGTGCGTGAGTGCGTGAATGTCTTCTAACCCACGTCTTTCTCTCTTTTACTTAACTGCTTTCAATGGTTAGTTTTAGGGCATGTTTCAATTAGCATACTTATGCTAGCATGTTTGCATACATTCATTCGTATTGCATGCACCAGGCTCGGTGCATCATACTAACCGCATTGTATTTCAATACATTTACTTGAATGCGTGTTCAACAGCATGTTATCAAGTTGCATCTCATATGCCATCTTAGAATAACCGAGCCTATTTAGTTGCATTTTGCATGTGTTGCATTAGGCATCTTAACATAAACTAGGATCATATATGATTTCTTGGCTCGGAGTACACTGTAAATGTTCATGCTTTAGCATCTTGCATGAGTGTGAGTGTTGCCATGATAGCATGCTTGCCATGAGGCTAACTGCTTAAGTGTTTAATTGCATAAATGCCTGTGGATGAAGGTTGGATTGCTTGAATTGGAACAATTCATCGAAATACGAGTTTTAAGCCCACTTGACGTGGCAAAATCATGTTTTCTAAGCCCACTTGAGGGTGGAAAAATCCACATCTTAGCCTACTTGCGAGTAGCACCTTCAAACCATTTTCAAGCAAACAAACACGAGATGTTTAGTTCCAACTTAGGCGATCTAATCTATACTTGTATGCTGTGTGCATCACATAGTAAAGCTAGCTAATAAACCGGAATAAGAACACATGTGTTTTCAAAAACAACATATCATGTTAGTAAAGACCGATCTTTGATCGGGCGAGTGGGGGTGCTCATTGCATGACCTTCCCCTCTCATACCCAAGTTCCCTAGCCAAGGCAACTTTGGTGATGACGGACATGTGGCCTTAGGCACGAGTCAGAGTTTCCTAAATTTCCAAAAAGAAAAACATTTAGGTGGCGACTCTGTATCTGGCAAAGCAGCCTATGTGTGACATTTCTTTATAAAAATCAGTTTTCCAAAACGATTTGCCGGATTTGGACTCTTTGGTGATTTATCGGTCTTGCATTGCACTTTGCGAGATTAGATTTAGAACCGTGACATTGAGTCCGAACTGTAGTAGCTAAGAACAAAACGGATTTTGCGCCATCGCGCGCGGAGCCGGGACGTTCGGGCACGTCTACACACACATTTCTTGAAAATGCATTGCTTTGCCTTTGTTTGCTCTCTATTGCAGCAAAAGTAGAAGTCCAAAAAAGGGGGTGGCCGACCGGCCACTTGAAGTAGCCGACCAGCCACCAGTGAATTTTTGTGCAAGTGTGTTCCTGTGTTGGAGCAGAGGCAATCTGGAAGTTGGTACAGTTTTCAGAGATCAAACGATTGCAAACAGAGGCATCCGATGACAAGGCAAGGGCATTTTCAGGTGGAGTAACCGAGCATGCATGCATCCCTCGTCCCTTGAGGCCGTTTAAGTCGCTTTACTAGTTAGTTAGCGTAGCTAATTATTCAATTCAAATGTTGTATTTTAATTAGCTTAGCATAGCTAGTTATTCAATTGTATTGTTGTAATTAGTTAACTAGAATAGTTAATTAGTTCATTTTGTAATAATTAGCATAGGTAGTTAGTTAGCTTATTCATTCGGACCCTCCTTTGCGAGGGCGTAATGTTGTAATAAGTGTGCGTGCGTGCGTGCGTGCGTGTGTGCATGTCTTTCAACCCCACGTCTTTTTCCCTTAGCATACCTTATGCTTGCATGTTTGCATCATTCATTTGTCTTGCATGCACCAAGGCTCGATGCATCATTCAAACTGCATTGCAATTTCAATACTTATTTGAATACGTGTTTCAAAGCATGTTATCAAATTGTTGCATTCATATGCTATCTTAGTAGCCGAGCCTATTAATTTTATGTTGCATGTGTTGCATTAGGCATCTTAACATAGTTAGGATCATGCATTATTTCTAACTAGCTTTTGTTTTGGCATGGAGTACACTGTAAGTTTTATGCTTTAGCATACTTGCATGAGTGTGAGTGTTGCCATGATCGCATGCTTGCCATGAGGTTATTTGCTTAAATGATAAACTGCATGAATGCCTATAGATAAAGGCTTCGTTGCTTGAATTGGGACAATTCAACGAGTGTGAGTTTTAAGCCCACTTTGCAAAATGACAAATCATTTTTGATGGCAAATCCACATTTTAGCCCACTTGAGGGTGGCAAATTCAAACCATTTTCGAAAGCAAACATGAGTTAAATTGTTCCTAGTCTTGCGACTTAGTCTATACTTGCTTGTGCGCGTCACGTAGTAAATTAGCTAATAATCGGATAAGAACACATGAGGTTTATAAAACAACATATCATGATAGTAGAGGCCGATCTTTGATCGGCCCAGCGGGGGTGCTCATTTCAGGACCTTCCCCTCTCGTACCCAAGTTCCCGAGCTGAGGCAACTTTGGTGATGACGGACACGTGGCCTTTGGCACGAGTTAGGGTTTCCTAAATTTTCCAAAAATAAAATATTTAGGTGGCGACTCTGAAATCTGGCAAAGCAGTCTAGTTTTGGCATTATTTGATTCAAAATCGATTTTCCAAAATGATTTGCCGGATTGGACTCTTTGGTGTTTATCAGTCTCGCATTGCACTTTGTGAGATTAGATTCAGAACCGTGACAGGAGTCCGAATTGTAGGACCAATTCGAGCTCTTCGAAAGGGGGCACAACGAAAGTCGAGTCTACAGATAGTCACTCGATTCAATTCCTGGTAATCTATACATAACCTCAAGGACCCATCTTTCTTTTTAACGAACAACATTGGAGCACCCCAAGGTGAAGTGCTCGGTTGGATAAATTTCTTGTCTAGCAATTCTTAGAGTTGAACTTTTGATTCTTTCAATTCAGAGGTTGTCATTTGGTAAGGGGTCTTAGAAATCGGTTATGTTTCAGGTGCAACATCAATAGTAAACTCAATTTCCTTATCAATTAAATCTCTGGGCAAATCAGTTGGGAATACATCAGGAAACTCGTTAACTACAGGGATGTTCTCAACATTAGCATTATCAGCATTCATAACCAAAACACAACATAGGTAACCTCGACACCCTTTTCGCAACAATTTATTGGCTTTCATAACAAAGATCAGATACGGTGGATGAACTACCCCATTCCCAGCAAACAAAAATTTAGGTAACCCTGGAGGTCGAAACACAACAGATTTATTCACACAATCAATAGTAGCATAATACTTCGTCAACCAATCCATACCCAGTATGCAATCAAAATAATCAATACCCAATGGCAATAAATCAGCATACAATGTCACATTACCCATTACTATTTCACATGCCGGACAAACATAAGTACATACCATAGAACCCCTAGATGGTGTAGATACAGATAGTAAGTAATTCATAGGTTCTAAAGGTCTAGTCAATTTTCGAGAAAAGGCATGTGACACAAATGAGTGTGTAGAGCTAGAATCTATCAAGACATATGCATTTTGGTTATAGATGGAAATTATACCTGACACCACAGACTTGGTGTTCTGTACATCCCTGGGTACTAGTGCGAATACTCTCCCCTGTCTTAGTATCTCATTTCCTATGTTTCCCCTGGTATTAGCTCTTGCATTTGTTCTCGCTACAGAAGTAGACTCGATCAAACTTGCTACAGGATAATTAACATCGTCAAATCTCAGCAGACAATCTCTAACCATGTGGCTAGTCTTGCCACACCGAAAACAAGCACTTGAGGCACAGTAACACGTGCCTTTATTCTTTCTTCCGCAATCGGGATAGTTTGGAATAGATCCACTATTCTGACTGGAGCTACTGGAGGATCCTGTATTCTGCCCTTTTGGAAATGATCGACCTTTCTTGAAATTAAATCCGGATCTTTTACCCTTCCATTTAGTCGTTAGAGCTGGAGCTTATTTCTTTGTTGCCAAAATGGCCTCTGCCATCAATGCTCTATCAAGTACTTCCACATATATAGGCAACTTTAGAACGCCTACTCGATCAAACACGTCCAGATCTAATCCCCCTTCAAATTTTTGAGCCTTTTTGTAATCTGTGTCGACCATATGAGGAGCCAATCTAGCCAACTCGGTGAACTTAGCCTTATACTCGGCTACGAACATCTTGCCTTACTTAAGTTCTTGAAATTTGACAGTTTACGGTCTCTGAAGCATTGAGGGAAATATTTCTCATAAAAGATCACTTTAAACTAGCTCCACGTCATAGTCCCACTATTATCTCGGATAAGTATCCACCAATGTCTAGCTTCTTCCTTCAACATATAGCTGGCCAAAAGAACTTTTTGAATTTCTGAGCATAGAAACAACTCAAATATCTTTTCAGTTTCTAGTAGCCATGTTTCAGCCTTTCGGCTCATTTGGGCCTCAAAAAATCCAACTGTATCATCACTTCATGTATTTTCCATTTACTATAAGTAAACAGAGCACTTATAAACATTGGCAAAAGTTCATTTCATAACGTTCAGAGTATTTAGTTCCAGTTCATTCATTTCAATTCCATGTATTCATGTCTAGATTCAGTTTTCACGTTTACAGAAACAAATACTCACTCACATATGCAGATGGAATGTCTCTAATCTTTTCTAAGACATTTTATAGCTCATATGGACTCATGTGTGCCGTATAACACGTGCTTTAATACCACTTTGTCATGACCCAAACCTGCCTCTATAGGTTTAGCGTTATAACTGACCAGTAATCCTTGGATTACCAAAGGCCTCTATATATAATTACATAGGATTAAGGGGCTAGCACAAGCAAATATACAAAATACAATATCCAATGAGCTATGCAGGCATACATGAGATAGAAATTTCAAACTTTATATTTACATACATGTGACGTCATGATTACAGTAGTCTCCTGTCACATTCATTATAGATATAATCAAAAGGGGACTTAGCCCAATATACAGATAAACAGAAAACTTGTTCATATTCTAAAAAGAAAACAAATTCTTAACGTTCACAAAACATGACCATTCGACTCTTTTCAGAACCTCCTCGGGAGGTACAAAAGGTGGCCGACAAAATAGAAGTCTAGGCGATCAGCTCTGAGCCTAGTCACGCACCTGATCACTTACATACATAATATAAATAGTGAGCAGAAGCTCAGTGAATAATAATAAAGTAAAGAATTTAATGAATGATATCCCATAGTAGATTTCAAATCAGATACAAATTCAGATTCGCATACTTAACCAGAAATCATAGCAGTTATATATGGCACATCCATTTAGCTATCATATCATACCAATTTTTCATAGTTTGTACCGACGACCACATAGGTCCACATCTTGTGCACAAGTAGCCATGGTATTGTTACCCCCATGCGAGGGCCACGTGAACATAAGCCTCGGTATTGTTACCCCGGGGCAAGGGCCACATGCATATAGGCCTCATTATTGTTACCCCTGGCCAAGGGCCACGTGCATATTGGCCACGGTATTGTTACCCCCGGACGAGGGCCACGTGAACTAAGGATGCCACAAATACATTTAAGAAAAATGGACATTCATTCATGATTCATAAAATAGCATTTCAGAAAACAGATCGTATCATATCAGTTAGAAAATACTTATAATGAAACATAGCTTTACAGAGTTATTACTCATAGATAGCTCCAAAAGTAGACAGACAAAACAGATAGCTTACGGCGCGTGACCTACACAAACATAACAGATACACAGATTGAAACACACACTCGGAATATACTTAACTCATTACGTTTCATTCTTAGTGTGTTTCTAAGTCTTATCCTCATTATTATATCTTAATCTTGGCTTAAGAATGCCTAGGATACAATGAGGATGCTAAAATGCACTTGAAAACACTTAGGCAAATAGGCTAGAAACAGGGGTCTCACTCGAGCGTAACTTCCTTCGCTCGAGCGGACATCCAAACATGTGAGTGGTCGCTCGAGCGTAACTTCCTTCGCTTAAGCAGTTTGTAAACTCTGCGAAAATACTGGTTGTGTGAATTCTTCGCTCGATGACTGCTCGATGATCGCTCTAGAGTGTGACCGAAGTCTTTGCTTGAGCGCAACTCATGTCGCTTGAGTGGTCTGCATGACAAGGAAACTTCTGGGAGCATGCAATTTATGCTGGAGCCAACTTTTGGTCGCTCGAGCGAGAGTGCAAAATACAGAGTGGTCACTCGAGCGCATGTTCTGTCGTTCGAGCGGAGAGCAGAATTCTGGAATTTCCAGATTGCACTCCCAAGTTCAAAACTCGAATTCAAAGCTTTAAAATACAACCTTTGAGCTCCAAAATTTGAGAAAACACTTGTAAACTTGTAAATCATGGAGAATTAAAGATCGTTTCCTGAAATCAAGGCCCAAAGCATGTTAATTGCTTAAAATCAAACTTGAAGTTTTCCAGACTATAACATGCATGAGATGATATACTCTTCGACCAACCAAACCATGATCTATTGAGATGTTCACGACAAAACCATGTTGAATTGTGAAACCAAAGCTAAGGAAAGGTCATGCATGTGAAGATTCTTGCAAAAACAACCTCAAAACTTTATGATATGCACATGCATGCATGAATCATGTTCAATTCTACCATCTAGCCTCAATTCTCTTTGAATAATGCATAAGGTAACTTAAACTCATAGAGTGTGAGTTGATTTCTTACCTAAAGTCCACAATTCCCTTTAGATTCTAGCTAGGCTCAACAACTATCACCAATTCCTTCCAATTCTTGATCACCCTTAGCATTTCTCTCTTTTTCTTCTTGACTTTAATCTCCCTCTTGGTCTCTCTTTCTCTTTCTCACGTTTGTTGTGTTTATAGGCTCAAAAATGAAGAAAAGGAATGAGTTGAAGCACATAAGGGGCCTTATATAGGCTTACTTAGTGGTGATTAATTAAAGTTAATCAAACGGGCATTAATTATTCTAATTTAATCACTCTGAATTGAATTTTAATTAAACCTACCATAAAATTCCAAAAATTCCATGTAACACATAAATCAAGTCAATTTCGTATTCAGATGCCTATAAGGCCTTCAATTCGTGGAACAAAACAGAAATACAAATAGATATTTCTACCAAGAATAGATTTAAACTCAAATAATGCAACACACATGCAATAATTTAAGATTTCATCTTAACTACTCATTAGGCATACTTAATCATGGATTATCCATTAATCATGGGTCGGGGTTGTTGCATAATGTTTGGAATAATATGTTACTTGTTAGGATTGCTTCTACTCTTGGTACAGTTTGTAGTTCACTGTGTTCCTCGTGGATGGTGTGGCTGACGTTGTGATGGGGTAATTTAATAATTTCATCACATCTTTGGCGAGGATAATGCTTTTAGTGGGTTTTTTTTTTTTTTTTACATAGGTTACACAACAGTGATAAGTGCACACCGTGAATATTGTAAGATTATTTTGGTGCGCCAAGCGTTAATGTGAACATAAGGAATTTCATTTAAATGAAACTGGGTAATGCAGTTGTATGATTTTATAGCATCTCGCATACAAAGCTTGCATGACTCCCAATCATTGTATAATAGGTAAGGGAATGCAATGTAGCACCCCGCCAACATGGTGGTGAACTAAATACTGCATTGATGAGCAAATGTTTGTTGTTATTGAACAATGCAATACAACATATTGCTAGACAAAAGAAGGTGTCACACAAAGAATGGGCTGCGACAAGACTAATGTTGGATTTTTGGCGTGACGAATGGCAAAGTGATACGGTAAAAAAACTAGCGAACTCATTGCGACCGGAAGGTTTTTTTATTTAGTTCACGTATTTCATGATTTGAGCCAAAATGTAATAAATATATAATATTTCACAAACTTCCATTAATAAATAATCAAACGATGTCGTTTTGTGAACAAGTACTATTGCGCGACAATTATTTTAGCAAAAGCAAGAAAATGTTTACCAACTATTTAGTAATAGTTTGTGATGAACAAAAATAACGCAATGAGTAAGTTACATTGGTTCCTTCCATGTTTCCTTGTTATGGTTACCCATTTTGCCACAACGACCACACCAAATATGTTGAACAACCTCACCATTTGATGGAATTCTTTTACGCTTGGGTCTCCCAAGAGGACGCTTGTAAATAGGTGGTGCAATGAGATAGTCTGAGGCTGTGAACTTGGGTTTTTCCACTGTGGGAATTAGGTGGATGGACCATGCATATGCTGCCTTATACTTCACCACGTGATAAAATGACTCAATGTAATCGTACACATTCCTACCACTATTTCGAAAAGTAATAATTGTGTGGGAACATGGGAAACCATTTAGTTGCCACTGGAAGCAGGAACATGAGAGAATGCCAATGTCGACTAGCACCGATGGGTGGGAACACACCTCGAAAACGTTGTCGTTCGACTGACTAACAATCCACGACCTGCTATCTTTAAACTCGGACAACAAAAGTTTTTCCATTTTCAGACAAATTGCGCCAACCCAACTGCTAGATTTAACTTTACGATTTGACATTTTTTCCATGATTTTCCCCTTATCGCATCAACCAATTGAGTAATGGGCAGGTGACGAGCTTCACGGATCCAGTTATTGAGTGATTTTGTAACGTTGCACCACATCTCGCCATACCTATGGCCCTTGTGGAAAGGAAAAAAAAATGTTGATGTTCATAATATGCAATGGGTATTACATGTGAAGTAATGTACGAACAACAGGTACCTGAAGTACGCGTTGGCTCAATGTTGGGGATGCAAGTCATTTAAAAAATTTCCAACAACCGCTGGGCTCAAAATCTCAATTTTTTGATTGAATGAAGTTACTGTAGTACGTAAGCACATTCCCGTAACTTCCGCATGAGACCGATTTTCTGATTAGTGTTAACATATTTTATCTGGTCTCAACTTTTCAACTAAAAAAATTCAGCATCCAATTGTCAATACTTAATTTTCAGTTTTCAATTTTATCAAACACCACTTTAGTGACATTTTTAAAATTTTGTTGATAATTTTATTTTATTTTATTTTTTTAAGTTTTTAGTGTAACATTTTAGTGACGACCCTTGTGATGACAAGAATTAGTTCCTAAATATATTTTACAATAAAATTTTTACTTTTTTGCGTGAATAAATTGAAATACAAAGATAAGAGATTTTTCTATTATGAATAAATTGACATAGGCGAACAAGAAAGTTAGGGATTGGAATCCCTCTCAAGTGTTTCCAAAATTTCATATTCACGGCGTTCAATCAAATAACAAGTGCTTCAAAAATTGTATGGCCCTACAAATAAAGAAATGATGAAAAATTAAGAGAATACCATTGAATAAGTATATAACTATGTGATCTTCCTAATCCATATAATCTCTCGAGCAATGATGCATAAGAGACTATATAATCATCTTGGTGGTTTATCCGTGAGTTGTGGACAAGTCCATCTATGATGTATCAATATTAGTTTTAACAAATCAAGTGTCAAAAAATTTGATAAGTAAATCATACTATGTGACAAACTGGATCAAATTATGACCAATAAATTAGGACTCATAGTAAACAAAAACATGAAAACTTACCTCATTTTTTACATTTAATTTTAATCAATACTAATCAACATTTATTTATTTATTTATTTATGGTTATTTAGATTTAATGGTTGAGATTGATTTGATGGACGGTGCTCCAAACTCAACATTGCTATACCAAGGGAAAACAAAAAAGCTTGGATCCATAAATATGTCCCAAAATTTATCAGGATATTAGTAGTGGAGATTAAATTGATGAAATATTATTTCTATAAGTGAAATGAATTTTAACCATTAATTTTATTTCTAAATAAATTTTAGATAAATACTTCTAAATTTATAGTTTGTTGAACCTGTGGATGATGTTATTTTTTATGCAAATAAGATAAGATTGCACTATAAAAATTTTAGTTTTTTGCAACGGCTTCTCCTAATGCCGTCTCAAAAAAATTTTAGCGACGGAAAATGACTTTTAGCGACGGCAAAGGGGGGGTCACAACAAAGGGCGTTGCTAATACGTTTTAGCAATGGCATCATTGCGACGACAAATGTTGCCTTTTGCGACTACATTTTACTATCGCCTATAATATGTAAAAAATTGAGACCTTTTGCGACTTCAATGTTGTACCGTCGCTAAAAGTTTTATTTGAGATGGCAAAAAAATGCTGTCACGAAATGTTTTTTTGTTACGACGGCATGACCTCTGTTGCCAATTTCTTTCGTGATGGCATTGCTTATGTCGCCAAAAAAATACATTTTAGTTCTAATATTTTTTGCGACGGTGTGGTGCCATCACCCCCCCTCCCCAAAAAAAAATCTTGCAATAAAATTGTTAAAAATATTTAAATTACCTTTATTAAATGAAAAAAATTGAAAAACAAACCAATAATTGCATAATAATATAAAAATTCCTGTATAGAAATAACAATTTTTCCATAATAAAAATATTGTTGCATTCATAACTACAAATTAGCAAAATTACCCCACTACATAATGTTCCATAATACATATATAATGTTTAAATACATAATGTTGTTCACAATTCAAAATAACATAAACCAAAAACAAAAGTTTTCCTCATCATTCTCTGTGGGTAACAAAAATAAAAGCTAGTCGCATTCTTCACAGACATGCATTTCACAAGAAGCAAACTCCTACTTAGGAAATATTTGAAAACAAAAAACAAAAATAATTAATGACAATATAGTTATGTGTTAATATGTTAATTACAAAGAAACATAAAAATTTAACTACTATACAATTACAAAGATAATTAAGTGAATAATTTTGTCTAGACCGAAATCTGGCTCTAACTCCCAAACCGAGAACCGATTTGAGTCCCATCTTCTCCCACAAGTCTCTCGTGCCAAGTTGGTTGTGTGTGCCAAGTTTTGTGCTAATCCGAAGCCGTTTGGTGATTTCGGGGTGTCAACACCTCGAATTCTAAGTTTCTTAAGGAACTAGTTTGCCTAGACCGAAATCCGGCTCTAACTCCCAAACCGGGAACCCAATTCGAGTCCCGTCTTCTCCCACAAGTCTCTCGTGCCTAGGCGGTCATGTGTGCCAAGTTTCGTGCTAATCCGACGCTGTTTCGTGATTTTGGGGTGTTAAAACCTTGAATTCTAAGTTTCTTAAGGAACTAGTTTGCTTAGACCGAAATCCGGCTTTAACTTCCAAACCAGGAACTCGATTCGAGTTCGTCTTCTCCCACAAGTCTCTCGTGCCTAGGTGGTTGTATGTGCCAAGTTTTGTGCTAATCCGACGTCGTTTGGTGATTTTGGGGCGTCAACACCTCAAATTCTAAGTTTCTTAAGGAACTAGTTTGTCTAGACCGAAATCAGGCTCTAACTTCCAAACCGGGAACCCGATTTGAGTCCTGTCTTCTCCCACAAGTCTCTCGTGCCAAGGTGGTCGTGTGTGCCAAGTTTCGTTCTAATTCGACGCCGTTTGGTGATTTTGGGACGTCAACACCTCGAATTCAAAGTTTTTTAAAGAACTAGTTTGCCTAGGCTGAAATCTAGTTCTAACTCCCAAACCGGGAACCCGATTCAAGTCTCGTCTTCTCCCACAAGTCTATCATACCAAGGCGGTCATGTGCGCCAAATTTCATGCTGATCTGACGCTGTTTGGTGATTTTGGGCGTTAACACCTCGAATTCTAATTTTCTTAAGGAATTAGTTTGCTTAGACCGAAATCCGGCTCTAACTCCTAAATTGGGAAACCGATTCAAGTCCCGTCTTCTCCCACAAGTCTCTCGTGCCAAGGCGGTCATGTTTGTCAAGTTTCGTGCTAATCTGATGCTGTTTGGTGATTTTGGGTCGTCAACACCTCGAATTCTATGTTTCTTAAGAAACTAGTTTGTCTAGATCAAAATCCGGCTCTAACTCCCAAACCGGGAACCCGATTCGAGTCCTATCTTCTCCCACAAGTCTCTCATGCCAAGGCGGTCATGTGTGCCAAGTTTGTGCAGTTTTTAATTGAGGGGTAGCTATATAGGTGACCTTCTTCAATAACTATGGGAAAGAGTGTCCCCATTCGTTGGTTCCACTAGAAAATTTTAAATAGATCGAGAAGAAAAGTTTGTTTGCCTGTTAACACCTTGCTTGCTCATTTATAAATCTGGCTTCATATAAAACAATGATAGCATGATTAGCTCAAACAATCAAGGGCACCAATTCTCTCTATAAACTTGGAGTGGCAAAAATATAATCAAGCAAGTTAACCAAAAAAATTGTCTATTTATTAAACAAAAAGAAGTGAAGCTATGATGGGTGCTTATAACCAATGTGATATAAAGAATATGGATTGCTATTGTGCATCAAAAAAGAAATGAAGCTATGCTTGGTACATACTAACATAAATATTTAGTTATATACCATAAATTAAACCCTACCTAAAAAAAAAAAAAAAAAATAGAAATTGACAAGCATTTTAATGTTATTGAACTATAAAAGTAAGAGATACCCATTCCAATAGCTGAAAGCTCCACCTCATTGTATTGCTGCATGTATCTTTGCAAACCCACCAATTAACAATTGGATTAAGATCCCACAACAAATGATTCTATTCTAAAAAAACCGTATTTTAAAGCAATTCTCTATCGTAACTCCAGCATGAATCTCAAATTTAACACTTCATTTTTTTGTAATTCTTTATTGTAACTCATTCAGCCACAAAACATTAAATAACACAAACAATCAAGGCTTAAATGGTCTTCAAAATCACAAATCTCATAAATTACACCTAAAAAAAAATCAAGCCTCTCTTCAAAGGAAATGGGACTACATTAAGATGGGTTTTTGATTTTTTTACTTAATCATACAAAAAATTCATGTCCTCTGCTTGAAAACCCTAAATTTGAAAATTTCCTCTCGGCATAGACATATCGCAGATAATAACAGTAAAAAAGTAAGGGCTTTGGGCGATTATGAACTACATACATACCAGTTTGTAATTGAGCTCGAATACATCTAGGGTTTCATCGTCGTAATAAGGGGTTGGGCGTTATCGAATAGGTTGTTTAAGTTGGAGATGACAGTGGAGACAAAGGCGATTAAGTCGATGGTAGGAAGTGTAGGATCTCTTGAGAGAGAGTGACATCTAGAGGGTTAAAATCAGGGCTCTGAGACTTACTTGGAGGTGGTTGTGGTGACAACATGATCTTTTCTGTATGTCTTGAATTCTAGAGACCCATCTCTTTCATAGAAATGAGAGTGCTTGTGCATAATAAGCAAATATAAAAACCATTTCAATTTCATAGAATCTATTTGAATCATAGAAACTTATTTCAAAAAATGGAGACAAGAATAGTAGTGTCATTACCAATAGAAACTCATTTAAAGGCACTGTTTTTCCCAATTGCTTGTTAAAACCCTTTCCATGGCTAAATTGAAACCCTGATAACACTTCCCCCCCCCCCCCCCCCAAAAAAAAAAAAAATCATTACCAAAACAAAAGAAAGTGAAAAAATATACAAGGGTTTTGTTCTTAAGAAATTCAACTATACAACAAAATTACGAGCAAATAACCAGTTACTATCACGAGACACAAGCAACAATGAAAAAAATAAAAAATAAAAACAAGACAGAAAATCAATGCTTTCATCCTAAATTTTCAGATTCATTATACATCCAAATCTACACACACACACACACACACACACACACACACACACATATATATATATATATATAAAAGTAACACAAACTATAAATCTCAAAACTCATTCAAATCATTGTGCATGAATGTCAAAGTACAACAATATGAATAAACAGATGCACATTCAGCTGGATAAGAGAACCAACATGCAAGAACATACCTTAAACACTTACTAAAAAGAAGCTAGTCAAATAACACCCTAAATAATTTTGATTCACTTTTGAATTTCACATAGTTTGAATCCATTCAAATCAATTATACAGAAGCAATTTTGATCTTTGATTTAACAGTAAGAGAGGGAGAAAACCATAATTAAAGATAAACAAATTTCATCACTGATTTAATAGAGAATGATAGAGTGCCAATAGTAAACAACAGTACAACTACCTCCACAGCCCAAACAATTGGCACTAAAATACTAAACAATAGAAAATATATAAAAATAAAATAAAATCATACGAACAGATTAGAATAAAAAAGCTCACAAAGCCAATGCACCAAATTGACACTTAGCCATGCAACTTTTTCT
The DNA here is from genome assembly GCA_030407325.1 of Camellia japonica. Classification (NCBI taxonomy): domain Eukaryota; kingdom Viridiplantae; phylum Streptophyta; class Magnoliopsida; order Ericales; family Theaceae; genus Camellia; species Camellia japonica. Next base: position 71,669,266 of record JAPPVO010000017.1, on the reverse strand, counting down.
GACATTTTATCGAACACCATTTGAGCATATTACCATCTGAACAGTGTAAGAAAGCAAAAACTAATTGTAAGAATGCAAAAACAAAACTTCAATAGCAATTATAACATGTCATCTAACACATCCAACAAGTCTAGAGCAACTGGAGCAACATAGATTCAACCACAAAACATTAAATAACACAAACAATCAAGGCTCAAATGGTCTTCAAAATCACATAATCTCATAAATTACACCTAAAAAAAATCAAGTCTTTCTTCAAAGGAAATGGGACAGCATGAAGATGGGATTTCGATTTTTTTACTTAATCATGCAAAAAATTCATGTCCACTGCTTGAAAACCCTAAATTTGAAAATTTCCTCTCACTACAAACAAATCGCAGATAATAACAGTAAAAGTAAGGGCTTTGGGCGATTATGAAGTACATACATACTAGTTTGTAATCAAGCTCCAATACATCTAGGGTTTCGTCGTCGCAACAGGGGGTTAGGCATTATCGAATAGGTTGTTTAAGTTGGAGATGATGGTGGAGACGAAGGCGGTTAAGTTGATGATACAAAGTGTAGGATCTCTTGAGAGAGAGTGACACCTAGAGGGTTAAAATCAAGGCTCCGAGATAAAATAGAATATGAGAGAGAGGTATGGGACTTACTGGGAGGTGGTGATGGTCGCTCGACGTCGTCGTCTGTCGCTGATCGCCGTCGCTCGACGACGTCATCTGCCGTGGCTCGATGTCGTCTCACGTTGTTGATGTCGTCGCTCAACACTATCGTTTGTCGCTGCTTACAATCGCGAGAGAGAGAGAGAGAGAGAGAGAGAGAGAGAGAAGAGATGGGTTGGTTCAAAAGATTAGGCATTTGAGATTGGGGATTTTCAGTTGAGGGGGAAAAACGAGCGCGAATTAGATTTTGGTTTTTTTTTTTTTTTTTTTGTGACACCAAGTTTCACCGTTACAAATGAAAATTTAAGGCAGCATTTGGTAATGTTTACGTTTTTGGTTTATGTTTACAAAAATTTTATAAACTAGTTTTTGTTTATTTTTAGAAAAACATAAACTACAAAAGCGTTTCGTTTGAACAAAATGTTTGAAAATTTTTAAAAACATAAACTAAAAAATAAGTTTGTTGATGCTTAAAAAATTTATTTTTTTTATTATTTATGACAATGGGATCATACACATTATAATTGAAAAAAAAATTACTTGAAAAAAAAATATTTGAAAAAAAATTAATTGAAAAAAAAATTATTTGGCAAAAAAAAATTGTCAGTCAAATTCCTAAATTTTGTTTAAAAACCAACATAAACTCTTTTTTTGAGTTTACGTTGTTTTTCTCAAATTTATAAACTGAGACAACCATTCATAAACAAAAAAATTATCAAACAAGTTTTTACGACAATTTTTAAAATTTCTGTAAATATAAACTAAAACAGTAAAAGAGAGAGAAACAGAAAAAGAGAGAAACAAGAGATGATCAGCGAGAGAGAGAGAGAGAGAGAAAGAGAGAGAGAGAGAGTGAAAAGAGATGAATGAGAGAGATATATAGAGAGAGACATAAAAAGAGAGAGAAGAGACATGAGTAAGAGAGGCAAAGGGAGAGATGAGAGAGAGAGAGAGAAGAGAGATGAGCGAGAGACACAGAGAGAGAGAGAGGCAGAGATAGAAACAGAGAGAGACCCATTTTATTTTTTGACTTTTTCCTTTTTCAACAACAATGGGCTAAGAGAAAGAGATAAGTGTCATTGAGAGAAATGAGTGATTAAGAGAGGAGAGATGAGTGAGAGAGAAAGAGAGAGAAACAAGATGAATGAGAGAGAGAGAGAGAGAGAGAGAGAGAAGATGAGCAAGAGAGGTAGAGAGCGAAGAGAGATGAGAGAGCCAGAGAGAAAAGTGATGAGTGACAGAGAGAGAGAGAGATGAGAGATAAAAAGAGAGAGAGGCCCATTTCATTTTTTGACTTTTTCCTTTTTCGACAAGTGATTAAGAGAAATAAGAGACGACTGATTAAAAGAGAGAGAGAGAGAGAGAGAGAGAGAGAGATCGATAAATCGAGAGGGAGATCGGTAAATCGAGAAGAGGGGAGGAAGAGAGTGAGCAATGCGAATACAGTGTGGAAGAGAGAGAGGAGACAGAGAGAGAGAGAGAAAGACAAACAAACAGACAAAGAGTGATAGAGAAAGGGAAAAAGAAGAGAGATGAGCAAGAGAGACAGAGAGAGACAGAGAGACATGAAGATGAAAAAATGGGTGAAAAGAGAATGTTATATCAAAACAATATCACTTTTTCTATATTTCTTTTTTTGTTTGCGACGGCACCTATTACCATCGCAAAAAGCTCTCTTATTTGCGACTGCATTTCATGCCGTCACGAAAGTAGCTTTATTTGTGATAGTAGCGGTTATTGTCACAAAAAATGCGCATTATTTGCGACTGCACTTATTACCATCGCAAAAAGTTACGTTTTTGTGACAAGAAGTGGTGTCGTCGCTAAAAACCCATTTATTGGCGACGGCAAGTGGTACCGTCGCAAAAAATCACTTTTTGCGACGACAATAGGTACCTTCACAAATGCTTCCGTGTTATATAACCTCTTTTCTTGTAGTGTTGGCATCTTTCAGTACGTAAAAGTGAAAAAATGGACCTGTAAAGTCATTGCACGCTAGTCCTACAAGTCGTGAATTGTGACTTAATAGAATTCTCATTGTGAAAGAGGAGGATACAAAAGTAGCCAAATAATAAAATGTGATAGTTACATTGAAAAAAATGCTATCAATGTGATACTTGCATTGAAAATGCTATAGCTTTTATGATTAGGAAGATACTATCAAAATCTCATGATAAAAAGAAATTATCAATTTTACATTTACTAAGTGAAGGGGCAGAATATGAAATGGGTTGGATCCAAGCCTTCTATCGGTCTAATCAGTTAAGCCCAAACCCAAGTGGGTCAAACGAATGTATGGGCCAATTAGTTATACCCATCTCCATGAAGTGGCCTTTCCAACTCCTTAAGCACTTGAGCCCAACTTGAAGTGGAAAGGCCAGTTTAGCCACGATGCTGACAGGCTCAACACCTCGATCACGATGTTTATTAAAGAGAACACCGAGCACTAGTTCGACTCGTTTCTTCTTTTCTCTTTTCTCCCCAGACATTGAAGTTATGAAACCCCCAAGAAGTTCACTCCACCGAAATTCACACCATACGATGGGAAGTCAGATCCACTCACATACATCAGCCACTACTGGCAGATGATGTCTTTATGGAGCCGAGATGAAGCACTGATGTGCAAGGTCTTCCCATCCAGCTAGGGAGAGTCCGGACTCTGATGGTTCAATCGTCTCCCTGCTAGATCGATCTACAACTAGAAGCAGCTCTCTGAAGAATTCTTGGCTAAATTTGTTTCCAACACCAAGATTTCAAAGCAACTGGACACCTTGTTCGGTCTCTGAAAGGAAAAGAAGGAAACACTGCTTAACTACGCAAGGAGGTACAGGGAAGAGTACAACGATTTGGAGGAAAATATCTGCAGTGAACAAATGTCAGTAATGTCTCTTAAGCATGTTCTGTGGCCAGAAAGCAAGTTGAGGCAGTCACTTACCAAGTGCCCAGCCACTGCACTAAACGATTTACATGCCCGAATTGAGCAGTATACTCGTCTCGAGGACGATCAGATTCCTATTGAAGTGACTCGGCCAAACAGCTGAGCCGGGGAGACCGACGAAGAACAGACCGAGGAGAACCTTAAGAAGTCGCAGTGAATGAGGTGGACAAGTCTAAATCTCATGAAGCAATTGTCACAGTCTTTAAAGAACCTATCTACCGTATTATAGAGAAAATCAAGAGAGAACTATTCCTTACTTGGCCACTAAAGAGGTTAGGAGACCCAGCTTGGTGCAACCAAAAGCTAAGGTTTTCTTATCACTAGGATGGGGGCATATGACTTAGAACTGCAAAGCATTAAAACAACATTTGGAGGATTTGGTAACTGTTGGACACCTCCAGGAATACATTGATCCAAACATGATCATGACCGAATAGGGAAATCCCCCAACACCACCAAATGTCGAGCATCCCTCTCGATTGGTCATCAATGTAATCCATGGCATAGCCAGTCTCGAGTAGAAGGAGGTACTTCAAGAGGAAATTGAAAAGCTGCACAAATTCAACAAGTAATGTCAGTTGGTCCTGCACCAAAAAAGGTTAGAACGATACCTTAATCTCCCTTATGTATTGTTTCATTTACTGAGAAAGATTTAGAAGGTATTCAACATCCACACACTGATGCATTGATTATAACTGTGGGAATTGGAAAACGATTTGATGTGAATCAGCAACAACACCTTATCCTTACCCTAGCACCTTACCCCATCCGCAGATATCTTGTATTATGATTTGTTCAGGAAGCTTGGTCTCTCTGAGCAGCACCTTACCCCAGCAACAGCACCGTTGGTTGGCTTCAATTCTCAACCCGAATGGCCACTGGAAGGAATAATATTACCTGTAGTAGCTGGGACAAAGACTCTCTAGATAGAATTCTTGGTTATAAACACTCCATCCCCTTACAACGCCATCCTTGGTCAGTCATGGATTTACAAAATGAAAGCAGTCCCCTCAACCTACCACTAGCTCATCCGCTTCCCAATGAAGCACAGAGTAGAGCAGATCTTAGGGGACCAAGTTGCATTGAAGCATTGTTTCATGGAAGCCATGAAGGTTAAACAGCTCTACAATTGGGTTCAGACAGTTTAAGTAGCAGAACAGCTTGTCCTGAAGGATGTCGGAGGAACCCCAACAGAGAAGATAGTGGAGGATCTGGAGAAAGTTTTAGTAAAAGATGGTGACCTAGAGAAGTACTTTCTTATTGGTACCTCACTAGGCGATGATGAGAAACTTTAGTTGCTGGATTTACTGAGGGAAAATATGGAGGTATTCGTATGGTTGGCATATGATACTCTTGGGTTGGATCTAGATTTTGCTTGCCATAAGCTCAATGTCAATCCTTCAGCACTGCCCATTGTGCAAAAGAGTAGAAGATCCTCTGTTGAGCATATCGAAACATTGATTACAGAAGTCAACAAGCTCCTAGCAGCAGGGTAATCCGGCAAATTTAGTACCCATAGTGGCTGTCCAACACTGTCATAGTCAAAAAGAAGAATAGAAAGTGGAGAGTCTGCGTCGATTTCACTTGTTTAAACAAAGCTTGTCAAAAAGAAAACTTTTCCTTGCCTTGCATAGATCAGCTTGTAGATTCAACAGTCGGGCATAAGCAAATGAGTTTTTTGGATGCTTACAGCGGCTATCACCAAATGCCTCTGTTCAGCCTGGATCAAGAGAAGACAACATTGATCACTCCAAGAGGCACCTACTGCTATAAAGTAAAGCCGTTCAGCCTTAAAAGCGCCAGAGCAACCTACCAGCAGATGGTAACTTGGATGTTCAAAGAGCAGCTCGGCCAGACTATGGAAACATATATAGATGACATGGTGGTTAAAAGCAGACTTGCTACAAGCCACCTCATTGATCTAAGAGAAATTTTCAGCATCCTAAAAACCCATCAACTTTGCCTCAATGACTCGAAATGTGCTTTCGGGGTAGTAACAGGGAAGTTCTTGGAGTACATAGTGACTCGCAGAGGAATTGAAGCAAATCTGGATCAAATTAAAGCAAAGCAAGAAATAGAGATACCGATGAAGGCCAAAGAACTACAAAAATTGGCTGGAATGGCAGCAGCACTAAATTGATTCATTAGCAAGTCCTCAGATCGAATGAAGCCTTTCTTTCAACTACTAAGGAAAAAGGCTGCTTTTGAATGGGGGCTCGAGTGCATCGAGGTGCTGCAAGACCTCAAGAAGTATCTCAGTACACCACAACTCCTTTCTACTCCAGAATCGAGGGAAGAACTATACCAGTATCTGGCTGTTTCAGACCATGTGGTAAGTGTGGTACTAATTCGCGAAGTGGAAAAGGAATAGAGGCCAGTATACTATGTCAGTAAGACTCTCCTAGATGCTGAGACACAGTATCTACCATTAGAAAATCTGGCTTATGCCTTGCTCATCGCCTCAAGGAAGCTACAACACTACTTCCAGGGTTACAGCATCAATGTCCTCACTGAGTTCCCTCTCAGATCCTTCTTCGGCTCAGCTGATTTCTCGAGCTGAACAGCAAAATGGGCAGTCGCACTTGGTGAGTTTGACATTCGGTATCAACCCAGAATAGCAATCAAAGGCCAAGTATAGGCAGATTTTTTCACAAAGTTCGCCTATGCCCAGAGCATTGAACATTAGAACTCCAGCTTGATACAGGTGCCACACACCACCGAACTAGGAAAACAGTGTGCTTTAGAAGCATGTAAACTCTTCATTGGTGACATTTGGTAGCTCTACGTAGACGAATCATCCAATAGTCGAGGCTCGAGGGAAGGGGTGGTACTCATATCTCCAGAAGGATTCATTTGGGAGCAAGCTCTGAAGCTTGGATGGAAAGCCTTTAACAATGAGGCGGAATATAAAGCACTACTAGCTGGTTTGCGCAGTGCCGAGCACTTCAGCGTAGATCAGCTCTTGGTTTTCATTGATTCTCAGTTGGTTGTCAACCAACTCACTGGGATCTACGAAGCAAGAGATAAAATGATGGCCATATATGCAGACAAGGCAAAGGATTTACTTAAAAAATTTCAGTTCATACGAGTGGAACGGATCAATCGAGACTGAAACAATCATGCCGATGTTGTAGCCTGCCTTGGCTCATCACTGGATACCAAAGATACTAGAAAGATGTGGGTTGAGTTTGTGTTGAAATCGAGCATTGTGTCTCCAGATTTGGTCCTCTATACGAACATAGAACTGAACTGGATGGACCGAATACTTGTTTTCCTAAGATCTGCCACTCTTCCCGAAGACAAGAAATAGGCAAACAAAGTTCACCATCAATCAGCTCGGTTTTGGATCAATCAGTTCGGTTTTGGATCTCACCAACTGGGAAACTGTACTGACGCTCCTATCTTGGTCCCTATCTATTATGTGTGCATCCAAACCTAGTTGAGAATGTTCTTTATGAAATTCATGATAAGATGTGTGGAATCTATGTTGGTGGAAGGTCACTAGCGCACCGTGCCCTTACTCATGGGTACTGGTAGCAACAAATGTAGCAAGACGCACAACAATACGTGCAGAAGTGTGACAAGTGCTAGAGGTTTGCTCCTCTGATTCATCATCCAACAAAAAATCTCACTCCGCTCACTAGCCCATGGCCTTTTGCTCAGTGGAGCTTGGACATCGTCGGACCTTTGGCATGAGGGACTGGGAATAGACGATTCTTCATCGTTGTAACCGACTATTTCACCAAGTGGATAGAAGTAGAAACACTGATAAGCATCAAGGAAGTAGACACAAAGCGGTTCATTATGTGGAATGTCGTGGTCCGTTTGGCATCCCAGGGGTACTGATTGTAGATAATGGAACGCAGTTTGACAAAAAAAATTTCAGAAAATTTTGTGCCGATCTCAGGATCGAATATCGGAACTCGTCTCCGGGCTACCCACAGAGCAATGGGTAGGTAGAATCGTCAAACAAAACCATCATTAACGAAGTAAAGAAGCGGCTTGAAAATGCAAAAGAGAAGTGGGTAGAAGAGTTACCCCATGAGTTGTGGGCTTACCGAACCACGACGCGGCTCTTAACAGGGGAAACACCTTATTCCTTGACCTACGGAATGGGGGCTGTTATTCCACTGGAAGTTGGTCTACTAACCATCTGGTCAAAATTGTTTGAAGATACAAGTAATGAAGAAGCTATTGCACAGGCATGGACATGGTAGAGGGCCGAAGAGAAGTAGCACTGATCAGACTTGTAGCTTATTAGCAGTAGTTTATCAAGAGTTTCAATAAGAAAGTTCTCCCAAGACAATTTACACCTGGTAAATTGGTTTTGAGAAAAGTTATAGATCACAAAAGGGTGCTTGGCAAAGGAAAATTAGGACCTAACTGGGAGGGACCTTACAAGGTCAGAGTCATTGCTGGGAATGGTGCATATTACTTGAAGGATCTCAAGGGCAAAGCCATACATCGGCCCTAGAATGTAGCAAATCTCAAGAAATACTATCAATAGACTATCCCCCAAATTATTTATCAAGTGTAAAGGCATTCATCTTTTGATTAATCGAAACACCTCCCCATTTCTTTGAACTTTTGTTTTCAGCACCTGTACAGCTTTATGGCCAAAGCAGATTATTAATTAACCTAGCCCTTATAATCCAAGCTCTGGGGGCATATATCAAAATAAAAGTGATTAGCTTTGGTGTTTACCAAACGGACTTAGCTTTGGTGCTTACCAAACAGAATTAGCTTTGGTGTTTACAAAACGGACTTAGATTTGGTGTTTACCAAACGGAATTAGTTTCGGAGCGATCGAACAAAATTTGGTTTTGGTTTGCACTCAAACATGCCAAGTGGAATTGCTTGGTGGAATTATATTTGGCAACCAAAATGAAACTTAGCCAAGTGGAATTGCTTGGTGGAAACCGCCCTAACAAATTTTTCAGCTGATAATTTCTTTTATAAAAACCACATAATTTTCACAAACGATTCTTTCTTAAATACAAAGTACATCAACACTTCAGTACTGTTGCATACAAATAGAGTTGGAACAGACTTGGCTAAATTTTATCAGGAACAAACTTCCAGCATTAGTCTTACTCAACTCTAGGTGGGGGGCAAACAATTGTTTTTTCAAAACCAACCTAGACTTGAGTAAGACACCCTTGTACACATTTATCCCATTCACATGTACTTGTGCTATCAAAGTTGCAACAGACTTCAGCAGTTTTGCTAAACAGAACAACCTTCAGTACTGTTCTTACTTAGCTCCAGGCGGAGGCAAACAATTGTTTTTTAGAACCAACCTGGACCTAAGTAAGACCTTCTCCTTTCAGTATAACAAGCAAGCCCAGTCATACATTGTATTAATTAACTAGACCGAGCAGGTATTTAGCTCGAAGGTCCTAACAGTGCTCGACTGGGGGAAACAGTATAGATAACACTCAGACATAGAAGCAAGAAAGCATCAGGTTGCAAAATCAAAAGTGAAAATTCCATCATCCAACAAAGGCACAGCTAGCCTCACAAATAGCAACAAAAAGAAGAAAAGGCCAAAAAAAAACAAAACAAAAAAACTTCGAATCATTTCAGAGACCACTTCAACTCTTATCACTAAGGGGAATTTCAGGAGCAGTGTTCACAGCCTTGTCCATATCACCTTGGGGAGGAAACCTTGAGGCTACTCTAATTTCCTGAGGAACAAGAGCCTTCTTAACCACATCTCTCGAAGCTTCTGTCTTTGGGTTCTCACCATTTTCAGCATTTATTGTTTCATTAGCAACGCCGCTATCTGGAGTCTTGTTTACAGAATCAGTGCTTGGGGAAATCTTTGATGAAGGAGAAGCATGTGTAGTAATAGTCTTCAAACACAAGGATTTGGAGGGAATAGGGACATTCTGGGGGGACTCTTTAGGAACCTGAGCAGTAGCTAGGGCACTTGTCCAGCCTTTTAGGAAGAGTTTGTCATGCAATACCAACACCTCTTCCTTATAGGCAGCTCCAGCTTCATTCCAACCCTACTAGTAGTACTTGGCTTCCAGAGTTGAGCACTCAGTAGCCATCACCACTATAACTGCCTCTAATTCAGCCACTTTTCCCTTAAGTTAGGCCTGAACCCCAACAGCAGCCTCTTTTGACTTCTCAGTAGAGGTAACAACTTTGTTCAAATGAAACATGTCTCTCTCTCTCCGCAGTTTTACAGCCCTCCTTCTCGACCTCAAGATTCGTAGTCAATCTTTTAGCACTCATAGCAGCCTCTAGTACAGCCTTCTCTAGCATTTCAGCTCGGGTAATGGACAAATGCATCATCTGAATACACTACAACAACAATAGGTATTAAAGGTAAGCGTAGACACCCCATTTTTGACTGACCTTAAGACTCAGATGTCATCGATTGAGCGCTCGGCGATGGTGCATGTTGTGCTCGTTCTGAAGTTTCAGAGTTTTGGCTGAGAGCCTTACCCTCCAAGCCTCGGAACTTTTTGTGCCTTGACTCGGTTTGCGGACCAAGTCTTGTTTTCACCTCCTGAAGGGAGGGAGAGGTCTTTTAGACCATCTCTCAGTGGTCGTAGACTACTTTTCATGGTCGTAGGCCACTATTCCCGTTTGGAGACTTGTTTCCGGTTTTCGGAGCCGTCGGCCGTGCGCCTCGGCTCGGGACCGCTTAACATTCTCCATTTGGCACGGTTTTTGGAACACACCTTGTTTCCTCTATCTAGAGGGACACTGTGGTCCGGGAGACCACTTTTGTGGCCGTACGCCACTTTTGGTGCTCAACATCCAGTTTTTGGGGCACCCGGCCGCGCGCTTTGCCCCCCGAACTCTCGTTTTGCATCCGTGTTGGTTCATTTTTGGCATGAACCTTGTTTTTCTTGTTTGGGAGGTGGTACAAGGGTGGGAGACCACCTTTTCTCCTTGGAGACCACTTTCTCCCCGCCAGCTGGTTTTCTTGTCGGGAAGCTAGTTTTCTTGGTCTTTGGGCCACATTTGCTGGTCTCCCACCACATCACTAGCTTGCTTTCAAAGTGGAGACCACCAAATGGAGCCACCGACCACTTTTTTGTGTGGGAGACCACCTACCCTGGTCGGCCGACCAGGGAAAGTGGTCGGCCGACCACCTTTTCTGGTCGGCCAGCTCCCTCCTGTTTTGTCTGTTTGAGTGGGTGCCAGCTGGAAGGCACAGACTGTATCCTCCATACACGTGTATGGAGGATCTTGAGCCTTGTTTTAGCTTCTTAAAAGCTTTGGCCTTGTTTGTCTATAAGTGAGGCCCTCCCCCTCCTTGAACCAGGTTGAGAATTTCTCTAAGGCAAAACAATACATATCTCTCTATATCTCTATATTTTGGCTCATAAGGTGCATTGTTCTTGACCCTTTTACACTACACCTCATAGCCATACACTTCCACCATTGATTTGAGTTTCTTGGAGGTTGTTTTTAGAGGTTAAAGAGCTGGTTTTTGGTCTCAAAGTTTGTTGGTTTTGCTGAGCTTCAAGGGTAATCACTTTTCCCTCTTTTAAGCATTATTTTGATCCTTCTCTTAGCCTCATTTGCATGCTTATTTGAGCTTTGTTATCAACTAAAAAAAGGTTCATATTTAAGTGATTTTCATGTTTGTTTAAGGCTCTTTTGGTGTTGGGGGTCATCTACCCTCTTGCATGCTCTATTTAGCCTTGTTTTGAGCCATGCCATGAGACCTTTGTATTGAGCTTTGCTTGGCCCTTTAGCCATTGAAATCCAGCGGATTTTCAGTGGTTGGCATGTGGTTTTGAGGGCCAAAATCAGAGAGGGGTGACCCTCTCTCTTTTGGCCTTGTTTGCTTGCATTTTTGGCTTTCCAAGGGAGCATATATTTCCACACTTCCTAGCCTTGGTTCAGGCCCTTTTTAGTGACCTTTAGGACCTGCCTAGACTCTGTCTATGGCTGGTTTGGTCACCTTTTGTTTTCCTCTTGCATGTGTAGAACAATCCCTTGCATAGCCTATCAAAGTAACACCTCATTCTTGCATGTATTGGTCATGTTTCAGTGGGTTTTTGGCCATCATTTGGCATGCCATGATTCTGTTTTTGGCTGGTTTGGTAGCCTCTCATATGCTTCACATGCTTGTAGTGTAAATTATGTTCACTAGCTTATAATGCATGTTGTTTTGGCCCTCTATGCTAGCATATTTTGGCCATGCTCCAAACTAATTTTGTTCATATTTTGGGCTGCCTAAGCTCTGTTTTGAGGTCCCTGGGTCGAATGATGCTTGCCATGTATGGTTGTAGTGTAATAGCCTTGCTTAGCCTTGAGTTTTGAATCCCCTTGCATGCTTAACTTGAGGTGTTTGCATGTTTTAGCATCATTGAGCATGATGTTTTAGAGTTTATCCATATTCTCATGTTTTTCACTCTTTCAATGTGTTTGAGAGTTGCATCATTATACCCCATTTATGAGCCTTTGCATTGAGCTTCATTCTTATGCCTTTCAAGCCACCATCTTGGCTCATTTTGCCACTGTTTTGGGCCTGCTTAAGGTCTGTTTGGAGTTGGTTTTGTCATTTGAGCATCGCCTTGCATGCCTCTAGTGTAATGTGCTTCACTAGCTTCGGTACTTGAGCCTTTCAACATGCATTGTGTGAGTTGTTTGCATGATTCAGAGCCATTTTGTATGTCATTTCAGAGCTGGAACATGTGTCATTGTATGCCATATTTCATCCTTTCAATGCTTTTGTAGAGTTGCATTTTGTGCCCTTGGGCTTAGGTCCTTGCATTGTGTACGCTAGCATGAGTTTTGGAGTCTTGTTTTCATCATGTTTGGCCATTGATTTGGGTGTGGCTGAGGCCCATTCATTTTGGTTTAAGTCCATTTTTGCATTGAGTATGCCATTGTATTCCATAGCATTGAGTATGCCACATTGTCGCATGATTGATCATTGCATTGTGCATGCCTTGTTCATCTCATTGTGTATGTTAGTTCTTAGGTGCATTGTGTATGCTAAGTACCACTTGCATTGAGTATGCCATTGTTAGTTCATAGCATTGTGTATGCTAGTTGCATGTTTGCATGTCATCCTTTGCATGTTTGCATCACTTAGTTGCATAGCATTTAGGTTGCATACTTAAAGTCGCATTGTGCATGCCATTGTTTGTTGCATTGTGTTCAGAATAGGAGTTAGTCCAAACACGGGAAACGAGGGACATTTTGTACTCAAAGTGAAGAAACGTGCCTCGATTCCCAGTCGCTGACACTCTTGACAACCCATGACGGAGTTGTTGGCTTTAGGTGCTTGTATGTGCATTCATTTCACAATGAGTCGTGCAATTTGACTCCTCGGCCATCATGCATTGAGATGCGTGACCGGTGGCCCGAGGGCGAGGACTACACTCCCTAGAGCTTCTGCAATGACGGGGAGAGTGGTCATGCACACATGTGTTGCAAATACCTTGTCGTGCCTCTCTTTTCCCTTTGTTGCAGAAAAACAGAATCCAGGAGAAGAAACTGGTCGTCCGACCAGGTTTTCTGGCAGGCCGACCACCTTCTTTTTGTTTCCACTACAAAAGGGGGTCGGTAGTTGGTCTCCCATGCCTATAAGCTGGTCGGCAGCCTTCCCACAGCTTCCCAGGGTGGGGTTTCATCTCTCTGGAGCTTTGTGCAAATTTTTGAAATCAATTGCAAACAAAGGCAAGCCGGGGCACCGCGATGGATTTCCCGACAAGGCGACTCGAGCATGCATGCATCCTTTATCATTCAAGGCAGAGCTGAGGTAGTCCACATCCATGTAGTTTGCGTGCTAGTTTAATTGCTTACTTAGTTTGTTTGTTAATTAATTAGAGTTGTGTAATAATTAGCTGTAATTTATTATTCATTTTGGTTGTGTAATAACTAGCTTAATTAGATTAGCTTAGATTAGCTAGTTGGTGTTGTATTATTTATTCGGACCCTCCGTCGAGAGGGCCAACTGTTGTAATAAGTGTGCTTGTGTGTGATGCATGTCTTCCAACCCCACGTCTTTCTCCCTTTTATTTACCAGCTTATGATGGTTAGTTTTAGGGCATGTTTCAATTAGCATCCTTATGCTCGCATGATTGCATCCATTCATCTGTCTTACATGCACCGGGCTCGGCGCATCATACTAACTGCATTGTATTTCAATTCCTGTTTGAATACATGTATCAAGTTGTATTTCACATGACATTTTAGAATAGCCGAGCCTATCTTAGTTGCATTCTGCATGTGTTGCATTAGGCATCTCAACATAGTTAGGATTCACGCATGATTTCTAATTAGCTTCTTTCTTTAGCTCGGAGTACTCGGTGAGTGTTTATGCTTTAGCATCCTTGCATGTGTGTGAGTGACTGCCATGATAGCATGCTTGCCATGAGGCTAACTGATTATGTGATATACCTGCCTGAATGCCTGTGGGTGAAGGTTGGATTATTTGAATTGGAACAATTCATCGATTACGAGTTTTAAGCCCACTTGAGAGTGGAAAATCACCTGTTTTCTAAGCCCACTTGAGGGTGGCAAATCCATGTCTTAGCCTACTTGCGAGTAGCACCATCAAACCATTTTCAAATAAACAAACATGAAATGTTTTGTTCCAACTCGAGCGATCTAGTCTATACTTGTATGCTGTGTGCATCACATAGTAATCCTAGGCTAATAAACCGGAATAAGAACGCATGCATTTTCAAAAACTCGATATCATGTTTAGTAGTGGCCGATCTTTGATCGGGCGAGCGGGGGTGCTCATTGCATGACCTTCCCCAATCGTACCCAAGTTCCCGAGCTGAGGCCACTTTGGTGATGACGGACACGTGGCCTTAGGCACGAGTAAGGTTTCCTAAATTCCCCCAAAATAAAATATTTAGGTGGCGACTCTGTATCTGGCAAAGCAGTCCATGTTTGGCACTTCTTTCCAAAAATCAGTTTTTCAAAACGATTTGCCAAATTTGGACTCTTTGGTGATTTATCGGCCTCGCATTGCACTTTGCGGGATTAGATTCAAAACCGTGACATTTGAGTCCGAACTGTAGTAAGCCCAATGAACAAAACGGGATTTTCCCGGGACGTTCGGGGACATCTACAGTTTCTGGCAACTCTGCTGGGGATTTAGAGAACTTGACTCGAACTAATGATATCTTGTTTTGACTACACTTATGTGTTTCTTTGCATTGCATTTGCATTGGTGCGCCTAGGACACCGTGTTTGCCATCTACTATTCCCTAACGGTTTGCCGGAGGCTCGTTTTGAGAAGCGTGCCATAAGGTTGACCGGTTACGGGCTCTGCCACGATGGGAACACAAACCCCGGTTTTCATCGGGGCACCCTTTTTGACCATTCGACCTAGTGCATATTCGGAATCCATAGTGACTATTCCAAACTAGGACAGGTTGCTTACCCGATTATAGGTTGTTTAAAACCGCTGTGTGCGTAGTGAAACCCTAGCTCCTGACAAGATAGGACAGGGAAACCCCACCCCTCCATAGGGGTGTTTTGGTTCTCGCTTGCTATGTGCTGTTAGAGTGTGTCTCTACAGGAATGCATGTATCAGTTTGCAATTCTGGGCATCAGGCCTGCAGGCATCAACCTCAATATTTTGAGAATTAGTTATATCTGCAGGTATCAGATTCAGTTTTGGGACAGTAATTTGGGGAACAGTGATCACTGGTCGAATACAGTTATTCAGCTATGCTTGTATCTGTTCTGGTGAAATTGGGTTGAAATGCTACCTGATTTCTCTTTCAGGGTTCAGAGATTTAGTCCAAAATAGCCAGTGTTCTCCTCTACTGAAGCAAAGCAGGAAAAGACTCACCAATTCATCAGATCCGTCAGTCACCAGTTACACCACCTCTGTCCAGTTCAGTGGGCTTATGACGACCCAGAATTCAGAGGAAATTATGGTTATGGCAGTCGCACTAAACCAAGGAATCATCTTACAGGGTGAGACCAACGTTGAAGTACCACACCCGCCCAGGTCGCCTGCCGCACATCCGATCTGGGAACCCCAGTTATTTCAAACCCGTGAGCCCACCACCTTTGAGCTGATGGGAATGATTGGCGACCTTCAAAGATCTGTGGCTGATCTAGCCTATGGAATGTCGGCCCCGCCACCAACTGCATCGTATGCCGGGAACTTCATGCCGCAGGAGCCCCCACTACTGGGGCGAATTGTAATTGAGCTCATCCAGCCTGAAGCTCAAGCTCCGGTAATGATATGTCAACGACAACGGGGCTTCGCACTAATGTAGCAACCCAAACCATCCACCAAGCTGGGGCTAGTGAAAAGAATAAGGTGAAGGTGGACACTGATCCCTATGAATAACTCCAGCAGGCTATTGAGGCTCTGAAAGCCGGAGGGTTGAATAAGCAGCAAGTACTCGCAGTTGTGGCTAAGACTGTGGATGGCACTTTCCCTACTCAGACCGAGGGCAGCTCAAGCCAAGGGAAAAATCGAGAAAAGGGCTGTCATGCCAAAAATGATCCTATCAGGTCTAATCTTACACCTGGAAAAGGTCAGAAAGCCAAGGCAGCACCTGCCGATTCTTTTGCTAGTGCATCCAGCAAAAGTCCGCAAACCTCAAAGTATCTACCCCGAGGTCGCAGGGTATTCCATGCCCTTCATATGCCTTTGTCTAAGGCGCTTCGAATCCTCACTGAAAAGGGGCATCTCAAACCCCTTGAGGCTCGGCCTCTCCCGAGTCGTCTTCTAGCTGGTCATGACGCTACCCAGTACTGTGCGTACCATTAACAGACCAGTCACACCACCGACAACTGCTTCCGTCTTCGCCATGAGGTACAGGATCTGTTTGACAACGAGGTCATCCTCCCACCAAGCTCAGCAAAGTCTGTCACCACTGAGTTGGTGGACTTCGAGGATAATACAAGTATGTGATCAGGGGTAGGTCCACCTGCGAGCGACACCTGGTTTATTTCAGATGTGGCGTTTGGCACGCACTATTTTGAGCATTTGCGAATGCTAATTTTTGTACTTTCTAACTTGGGTGTTGAGTTAGTTCTGTGGTTTTGTTTCGAGTCTGTCTCGTTGTTTTGAGTCAGTCTTTTGATTAGGGCCTGTCTTGTTGTATCGAGTCAGTCCTGTTGTACAGAAGTCAGGGATTCCGAGGGTGTCACCTCGAACATCATTATTTTGTTTTGTGATTGTCCTTTTGCTTTCTTTTGAGTCTGTCTCTGCTGTGGAGCCAGTTGCAACTAGGAAATCTGAATGAAACAGTTGTGGTTGTCATGTTTTTGTGCTTGTTACTACTTTGAGCCTGTTGTGCCAGCAAGTTTTGAATGAAACGGCAGTGCATTTCACTTGCTCTTTTGTGCCTTTAAGTCATTATATTGACCTAAGTTTTTAAAAAAAAAAACTTTTTGAACTTTGTGACGAAAACGAAGAGGAAGGAATTCCTCGGGATTTGCAAAAATTTGATCAATTAAGAGAAAGAGAGGCGTGCTAAGCCCTTAATGAATGAGATCATGCCTGTTAGTGTGAGTACTGGGAAGGATCCTGGCTTGATCCAGATTGGTTCTACACTGTCTTCAGCGCGAGCGATTTGTCGCTTTCTTAAAAGATTTCAAAAAATGTTTTGCGCGGTCCTGTGAAGACCTGTGTGGAATCGCTCTTGAGATTGTGCAGCCTAGGATCGCTCTCAGCCTCGAGACTCGACCCCTCACTTTCAAACCTTGAATCTTAATTCAGAATGTTCAACGGTCAACCACAATGTAAGGCCTGTGTGGCCGGATCAGAAGTAGCCCATGAACTAGGGGCGAGAATATCAGATGTGATCAAAGGAAGCTGGCGAAGCTAGATCAAAAGCAGCCCTTGAACTAGGGGCAAAAATGTCAGATGCGCTCGAAGAGTCAAAGATGAGTCTTTTCTGCAAACCAGGGAAGACTGGCAAGAATGCCAAATCCCAGAATGGGGAAAAAAGAAAGTATTGCTGAAGGACAACCAAGTTCCTATCCACAACACTAGGGGCAAATTGACCCTCCATTGGATGGACTTCTATATCATCAGTGAACAGCAGCCATTCTCTTGGATTTAGATGGCTCCGAGATCTCAAACCATTAAACCTGGACAAAGCTAAACTTTTACCCTTGAGAGGCTCACTGGGCTGAAAACCCAGAAGGGCGACCCAAGCAAAAGTTAGAGCAAGAAAAAGAAGAAAAAGAACCAAAAAAAAAAAGAAAAATGCAAAGAATAAAAAAAAAAGAAAAGAAGAAAAATGAAGAAAATGAAAAGAAAAGATAAAAAAGAAAAAAGAAGAAAAGAAATGAAAAGAATTGAAAAGAAAAGAAGAACAAAGCTCGCAAGGTTGAAAACCCAGAAAGGGCGGCCTTGGCAAAAGTTAGAGCGCAAAAGGAGAGGTTAATACCCGAGTGTACCTTACCCCGAACTACGTAAGGCTTGATTCCCATGTTTGGGATACGTAGGCAACTTCATTTTGAAGTCCAGCCACAAACACTTCCAAATCGACTGTGTCCATGTAATGGTTCTGATCATCGTTGTCTTCTCTGTATCCAAGAGTTCGGTTGTGATCATCACCTTGAAAACTAGTTACAGTGTGCTGTGGTGCTATTCAAACAAGGGGCAACTTTCCGTTGCCATACAGCGCGCTGCGGTGCTATTCAAACAAGGGGCAACTTTTCGTTGCCGGGCAATTTTCCATTGTTTTGGATTTGAGGTTGTGCACCTCAAGAGTAAGTTCCGTGTTGGTTGAGCAGTGGCCATTTGCAAAAATAGTTTTTGAGAATTTTTAATGCAGTTGACTAATTTTCTCGAAAATTATTCCATTTTTCCAAAAACTGGACCATATCTTGGACCCAAAAAGGAAAATTTTCAGTGCTCATAGCCTGACTTGCATGATTTCAAATCAAAAAATCGAACAAGCATGTTAATCTAAGTCTCATGTTGGTCAAAATTGTTTTCGTAGAAAACCAAAGCAAAAAATTGGTCAAAATGATGAACTAGGGGCACAGTTGAGTCAGGCTTCCTGTCTTTCCCCCGTTGTCAATGCATTTGCCAGAAAGGGCACCATACTTGCCGGAAAGGGCACCCTATTCGCCAAGAAGGGCACAGCGGAAGCTAACAGAAAAGGGCTGAAAGCTCTCATATCCTCCGAGTAGCGAGGTATCAAGCCAAGTGCGAAGCACGAACTGGAATGGAGCAAGGTATTCCACTCCCTCATCCGGACAGATCTGATTACGTCCAAACTCCCCAGCAGAGCATCGTCAACCGATGTCAGTTACAGATCTGATGCGCGTCTGGTCGCATTGCAATCCCTCTGTGGGAGAAACTCACTGTTGTGAACAAGAATGAGAATCTGGTAGAATACCAGGGGCAAGAACCCACAAGTTCCTGCTTATCCATCAACCACCCAGGGGAGGGATAAAAAATGAGAGATTGAAGAATAGAGAGATGTGCGCTAAGAGAAAAAAATGAAGAAAAGGGCTTTTTTTTTCAGAAAAACAAAGCCTGAGGGCCGAGTGATGTGAGAATCACAAATGAGAAAGGGTGGGAAACAATACCTGGAGAAACTGGCTCCTCGTGCACTGAGAGGTCTCTTGCCATTGGAACACGTATGTGTGTCGTGTCAGTCGTTTTGTTTGTCTCGATTCTTGTTTTGAGTCGTTTCGGGTGTCTATAGATGTGTTTAGGTTGTCTTACCTTGTCTTTCTCTTTGTTGTTAAGTCGTGGTGTGCTGTGTTCAGTTGTAGGCTCAATACCTAGTTGAGAACTTATTCTCACTCTCAATTTCAAAAAATCGTTTTGTGCTCAGAGTGCCGTGCCGTTCTCCACATTTGTGCAAAACAAGATTTTGCTCTTTCAAAAACCGCAGGGTTCAACCCGGGTCATGTGGGAACAATAAAACCAGGACCTATCTGAAGCTATATAGGTTCCAGACTTTGAAGCAAAAGAAAAAAAGGAAAATGTCGGGCATCTGAGTTTGTTTCAACTTCTGCAAGTTCCGTCATCGCATCCTGTATGTTCAGAATGAGCTGTGTGTTCAAAATTAAAAGAATACTGTGTTATGAGCCGTGTGTTCAGATCGAGCAGTGTTGTGTTATGAGCTGCGTGTTCAAAATTGAAATGTGTGAGCTGCGTGTTCAAAGTGGAATGTGTGAGCTGCGTGTTCAAAATGAAGTAATGTGTTTAGAAATGAAAATTTATAAGCTGCGTGTTCAGAATTAAGAATGAGCTGCATGCAAATGAAAATGTATGAGCTGCGTGTTCAGAATTGAAATGTGTGAGCTGCGTGTTCAAAATGAAGTGAATGAGCTGTGTGTTCAGAAATGAAAATTTATGAGCTGCTTGTTCAGAATTGAAATGTGTGAGCTGCGTGTTCAAAGTGAAGTGAATGAGCTGTGTGTTCAGAAATGAAAATTTATGAGCTGCGTGTTCAGAATTAAGAATGAGCTGCGTGCAAATGAAAATGTATGAGCTGCATGTTCAGAATTGAAATGTGTGAGCTGCATGTTCAAAATGAAGTGAATAAGCTGTGTGTTCAGAAATGAAAATTCATGAGCTGCGTGTTCAGAATTGAAATGTGTGAGCTGCGTGTTCAAAGTGAAGTGAATGAGCTGTGTGCCCGAAATAAGCCGTGTGCCCCAAATGAGCTGTGTGCCCGAAAAACGAGCTGTGTGCTCGAAAAATGAGCCGTGTGCCCGAAATGAGCCGCGTGTCCGAAATGAACTGTGTGTTCAGAATAAGCCGTGTGCCCGAAATGAGCTGTGTGCCCGAAAAATGTGCCGTGCGCCCGAAATGAGCTGTGTGCTCGAAAAATGAGCCGTGTGCCCAAAAAATGAGCTGTGTGCCCAAAATGAGCTGCGTGTCCGAAATGAACTGTGTGTTCAGAATAAGCCGTGTGCCCCAAATGAGCTGGGTGCCCAAAATAAGCTGCGTGTTCGAAATGAACTGTGTGTTCAGAATGAGCTGTGTGCCCGAAAATGAGCTGTGTGCCCAAAGAATGAGCTGTGTGCCCGAAAATGAGCTGTGTGCCTGAAAATGAAAATGTGCCGTGTGCCCGAAGAATGAGCCGTGTGCCCAAAAATGAGTTGTGTGCCCGAAGAACGAGCCGTGTGCCCGAAAACGAGCTGTGTGCCCGAAATGAGCTGTGTGCTCAAAAATGAGCTGTGTGCCCGAAGAATGAGCTGCGTGCCTAAAGAATGAGCTGTGTGTTAGGAATGAGCAGTGTGCTGTTAAGAATGAGCAGTGTGCTGCATGAGTTGTGCGTTCAGAGTGAACAGAATACTGTGTTGATTGTTTCAAAGCCAGAGTGGCAATCAGAAGTGCTCTCCTTGAGTACCATTCCCCGTCAGAGTTACCTTGGCTTTGCAATGAGGGAAAGTTATGAGTATGATCAAGAAGAAAATGGCCTTTGTGGTTTCTACATGCAGAAGTTACCCTTTGTTAGCGTTTTCAGCACCTTTGTACTGGGAGTTGAAGGTAAGAGTTCAAAGAACACAAGGGGAGATCCCCGTCAGAGTAGAGCGGTTTACCGCCACTCACTCCATGAGGTGCTTTCTAAAGTGCCGCTTTGTTTGTTTATTGCATTCCCTAAACGTCATGCTCTACATTGCTGGTAACATGTACTGTATCATCGCACCTATTGCGTTTATTTGCATCTTGTGTTATCTTGTACCATTTATCCTTTTACGCCGAGCTGTGTTTAGGATCGTTGTCCTCCGGGACTTTCTCAGGTTGCGTCGAGCACGCGCCTGATAGTTTGTTTCGGACCTCCTCTCACGATTTCAGCGTGGTTAGAGTGTCTGTTTCCTCACACGATTTCAGCGTGTTTGGAATTTATCTCAGGTTGCGTCGTGTACTCACCTGGGCGGTTGTTTTCGAGCCTCTTCTCACGATTTCAGCGTGGTTAGAGTGTTCTTTTCCTCACACGATTTCAGCGTGTTTGGAATTCATCTCAGGTTGCGTTGTGTACACACCTGAGCGGTTGTTTTCGAGCCTCTTCTCGCAATTTTAGCGTGGTTAGAGTGTTCTTTTCCTCACACAATTTCAGCGTGTTTGGAATTCATCTCAGGTTGCGTTGTGTACACACCTGAGCGGTTGTTTTCGAGCCTCTTCTCGCGATTTCAGCGTGGTTAGAGTGTTCTTTTCCTCACACAATTTCAGCGTGTTTGGAATTCATCTCAGGTTGCGTTGTGTATGCACCTAGGCGGTTGTTTTCAAGCCTCTTCTCGCGATTTCAGTGTGGTTAGAGATTTCTTTTCCTCACACGATTTCAACGTGTTTGGAATTCATCTCAGGTTGCGTGTGTACACACCTGGGCGGTTGTTTTCGAGCCCCTTCTCGCGATTTCAGCGTGGTTAGAGTGTCCGTTTCCTCACACGATTTCAGCGTGTTTGGAATTTATCTCAAGTTACGTCGTGTACGCACCTGGGCGGTTGTTTTCGAGCCTCTTCTCACGATTTCAGCGTGGTTAGAGTGTTCTTTTCCTCACACGATTTCAGCGTGTTTGGAATTCATCTCAGGTTGCGTTGTGTACACACCTGGGCGGTTGTTTTCGAGCCTCTTCTCGCGATTTCAGCGTGGTTAGAGTGTTCTTTTCCTCACACGATTTCAGCGTGTTTGGAATTCATCTCAGGTTACGTTGTGTATGCACCTAGGCGGTTGTTTTCGAGCCTCTTCTCGCGATTTCAGCGTGGTTAGAGTGTTCTTTTCCTCACACGATTTCAGCATGTTTGGAATTCATCTCAGGTTGCGTTGTGTATGCACCTAGGCGGTTGTTTTCAAGCCTCTTCTCGCGATTTCAGCGTGGTTAGAGTGTTCTTTTCCTCACACGATTTCAGCGTGTTTGGAATTCATCTCAGGTTGCGTTGTGTACACACCTGGGCGATTGTTTTCGAGCCTCTTCTTGCGATTTCAGCGTGGTTAGAGTATTCTTTTCCTCACACGATTTTAGCGTGTTTGGAATTCATCTCAGGTTGTGTTGTGTATGCTCCTAGGCGGTTGTTTTCGAGCCTCTTCTCGCGATTTCAGCGTGGTTAGAGTGTTCTTTTCCTCACACGATTTCAACGTGTTTGGAATTTATCTCCGGTTGCGTGGAACGCGCTCTTGATTGGTTTTCTTTGTTCTTCCTCATCTCACGATTCCAGCGTGGTTGGAGTGCATTACCCCATTTGCATCTATTGCTCTATTTGTTACATCCATTGCATCATATCTGTTTTATTATGGTCTAGGAGACCTTAAGTCCTCTAAAGGTGCAATTCCTTTGGTGTTTGTCGTGCCCGAACAACTTCCAGTGGTCTGGTATAGCCACTTGCCTGTGTTTGCGTTGAGTTCCTAGGAGACCAACTGAGACGGTGGAAACTAGAGTTCGAATGGCTCATGCCTAGAACGCAAAGGTTCGGGATTTCCGAGACTAAAGTCTGGTTTAAATACCCAAGGGTATATCCTCGGCTTGAAATCTGTATGGCAGCCCCATAGATTGAGATAGCATATGTATGCGCCTCAATTCTGGATACTGAACCAACCTAGTCTGTCACCCTATTGGAGAATAGGGAAAGCTACGCCCATAGTCAGGGAGAAAAGTAGTACCTGCGGTTCAACCGAGAAGAAAGGGAAGGTCTCCAGCAGCATGAGGTAGGTCATTGCCAATTGCCCCTGTAAGGTACCTTCACTTCCTAGCTATTACATTGCATTGTATTGCATTGCATAAATCCTGAATTATCAAACCGGCTTCGCGCAGCGTATAAGTCCAATTTTCAAACCGGCTTCGCACAACGTCTAAGTCCAATTTTCAAACCGGCTTTGCGTAGCGTATAAGTCCAATTTTCAAACCGGCTTCGCGCAGCGTATAAGTCCAATTATCAAACCGACTTTGCGTAGCGTATAAGTCCAATTATCAAAATCGGTTAACAACAACAGGTGCGCCTGTCTGTTCACACCACCCAAATCGGCTTCGCGTAGCGTATAAGTCCAATTATCAAAATCTTCCTGCATAACATTTTGCATCCTGCCCCTGAACTACGCTGGTTTGATTTCTTGCAAAGGGATACATAGGCAGCCTGCGGGCGCAACCATTTATTTATCCGTATTTTGTTTGTTTGTCCAAGTCTTCGGCCTTGTTAAAAATGGGTCGTCTCTGGGCTTTGACATTCACTCCCGTCACTTCTTGACTTCTGAGTTCTGTCAAAGAGGGGCAACTATAGACACCCCATTTTTGACCAACCTTAAGACTCAGATGTCATCGATTGAGCGCTCGGTGATGGTGCATGTTGTGCTCGTTCTGAAGTTTCGGAGTTTTGGCTGAGAGCCTTACCCTCCGAGCCTCGGAACTTTTTGTGCCTTGACTCGGTCTGCGGACCAGGTCTCGTTTTCTCTTCCCGAAGGGAGGGAGAGGTCTTGTAGACCATATCTCAGTGGTCGTAGGCTACTTTTTGTGGTCGTAGGCCACTGTTCCCGTTTGGAGACTTGTTTCCGGTTTTCGGAGCCGTCGGCCGCGTGCCTCGGCTCGGGACCGCTTAACATTTTCCATTTGGCACGGTTTTTGGAACATACCTTGTTTCCTCTGTCTAGGGGGACACTGTGGTTCGGGAGACCACTTTTGTGGCCGTACACCACTTTTGGTGCTCAACAGCCAGTTTTCGGGGCACCCGGCCGCGCGCTTTGCCCCCCGAACTCTCGTTTTGCATCCGTGTTGGTTCATTTTTGGCATGAACCTTGTTTTCCTTGTTTGGGAGGTGGTACAAGGGTGGGAGACCACCTTTTCTCCTTGGAGACCACTTTCTCCCCGCCAGCCGGTTTTCTTGTCGGGAAGCTAGTTTTCTTGGTCTTTGGGCCACATTTGCTGGTCTCCCACCACACCACTAGCTTGCTTTCAAAGTGGAGACCACCAAATGGAGCCACCGACCACTTTTTTGTGTGGGAGACCACCTACCCTGGTCGGCCGACCAGGGAAAGTGGTCGGCCGACCACCTTTTCTGGTCGGCCAGCTCCCTCCTGTTTTGTTTGTTTGAATGGGTGCCAACTGTGCCAGCTGGAAGGCACAGACTGTATCCTCCATACACGTGTATGGAGGATCTTGAGCCTTGTTTTAGCTTCTTAAAGAAGCTTTGGCCTTGTTTGTCTATAAGAGAGGCCCTCCCCCTCCTTGAACCAGGTTGAGAATTTCTCTAAGGCAAAACAATACATATCTCTCTATATCTCTATATTTTGGCTCATAAGGTGCATTGTTCTTGACCCTTTTACACTACAGCTCATAGCCATACACTTCCACCATTGATTTGAGGTTCTTGGAGGTTGTTTTCAGAGGTTAAAGAGCTGGTTTTTGGTCCTAAAGTTTGCTAGTTTTGCTGAGCTTCAAGGGTAATCACTTTTCCCTCTTTTAAGCATTATTTTGATCCTTCTCTTAGCCTCATTTGCATGCTTATTTGAGCTTTGTTGTCAACTGAAAAAGGGTCATATTTTAGTGATTTTCATGTTTGTTTAAGGCTCTTTTGGTGTTGGGGGTCATCTACCCTCTTGCATGCTCTATTTAGCCTTGTTTTGAGCCATGCCATGAGACCTTTGTATTGAGCTTTGCTTGGCCCTTTAGCCACTGAAATCCAGCGGATTTTCAGTGGTTGGCATGTGGTTTTGAGGGCCAAAATTAGAGAGGGGTGACCCTCTCTCTTTTGGCCTTGTTTGCTTGCATTTTTGGCTTTCCAAGGGAGCATATATTTCCACACTTCCTAGCCTTGGTTCAGGCCCTTTTTAGTGACTTTTAGGACCTGCCTAGACTCTGTCTATGGCTGTTTGGTCACCTTTTGTTTGCCTCTTGCATGTGTAGAACAATCCCTTGCATAGCCTATCAAAGTAACACCTCATTCTTGCATGTATTGGTCATGTTTCAGTGGGTTTTTGGCCATCATTTGGCATGCCATGATTCTTTTTTTGGCTGGTTTGGTAGCCTCTCATATGCTTCCATGCTTGTAGTGTAAATCATGTTCACTAGCTTATAATGCATGTTGTTTTGGCCCTCTATGCTAGCATATTTTGGCCATGCTCCAAACTGATTTTGTTCATATTTTGGGCTGCCTTAGCTCTGTTTTGAGGTCCCTTGGTCGAATGATGCTTGCCATGTATGGTTGTAGTGTAATAGCCTTGCTTAGCCTTGAGTTTTGAATCCCCTTGCATGCTTAACTTGAGGTGTTTGCATGTTTTAGCATCATTGAGCATGATATTTTAGAGTTTATTTCTTGGCCATATTCTCATGTTTTTCACTCTTTCAATGTGTTTGAGAGTTGCATCATTATACCCCATTTATGAGCCTTTCCATTGAGCTTCATTCTTATGCCTTTCAAGCCACCATCTTGGCTCATTTTGCCATTGTTTTGGGCCTGCTTAAGGTCTGTTTGGAGTTGATTTTGTCATTTGAGCATCGCCTTACATGCCTCTAGTGTAATGTGCTTCACTAGCTTCGGTACTTGAGCCTTTCAACATGCATTGTGTGAGTTGTTTGCATGATTCGGAGCCATTTTGTATGTCATTTCAGAGCTGGAACATGTGTCATTATATGCCATATTTCATCCTTTCAATGCTTTTGTAGAGTTGCATTTTGTGCCCTTGGGCTTAGGTCCTTGCATTGTGTATGCTAGCATGAGTTTTGGAGTCTTGTTTTCATCATGTTTGGCCACTGATTTGGGTGTGGCTGAGGCCCATTCATTTTGGTTTAAGTCTTTTTGCATTGAGTATGCCATTGTATTCCATAGCATTGAGTATGCCACATTGTCGCATGATTGATCATTGCATTGTGCATGCCTTGTTCATCTCATTGTGTATGTTATAAGTACATGTTGCATTGAGTATGCCATTGTTAGTTCATAGCATTGTGTATACTAGTTGCATGTTTGCATGTCATCCTTTGCATGTTTGCATCACTTAGTTGCATAGCATTTAGGTTGCATACTTAAAGTCGCATTGTGCATGCCATTGTTTGTTGCATTGTGTTCGGAATAGGAGTTAGTCCGAACACGGGAAACGAGGGACGTTTCGTACTCAAAGTGACGAAACGTGCCTCGATTCCCGGTCGCCGACACTCTTGACTACCCATGACGGAGTTGTTGGCTTTAGGTGCTTGTATGTGCATTCATTTCACAATGAGTCGTGCAATTTGACTCCTCGGCCATCATGCATCGAGATGCACGACCGGTGGCCTGAGGGTCGAGGACTACACTCCCTAGAGCTTATGCAATGACGGGGAGAGTGGTTATGCACACATGTGTTGCAAATACCTTGTCGTGCCTCTCTCTTTCCCTTTGTTGCAGAAAAACAGAATCCAGGAGAACAAACTGGTCGGCCGACCAGGTTTTCTGGTGGGCCGACCACCTTCTTTGGTTTCCACCACAAAAGGTGGTCAGTAGTTGGTCTCCCATGCCTATAAGCTGGTTGGCAACCTTCCCACAATTTCCCAGGGTGGAGTTTCATCTCTCTGGACCTTTGTGCAAATTTCTGAAATCAATTGCAAACAAAGGCAAGCCGGGGCACCGCGATGGATTTCCCGACAAGGTGACTTGAGCATGCATGCATCCTTTATCATTGAAGGCAGAGCTAAGGCAGTCCACATTCATGTAGTTTGTGTGCTAGTTTAATTGCTTACTTAGTTAGTTTGTTAATTAATTAGAGTTGTGTAATAATTAGCTGTAATTTATTATTCATTTTGGTTGTGTAATAACTAGCTTAATTAGATTAGCTTAGATTAGCTAGTTGGTGTTGTATTATTTATTTGGACCCTCCATCGAGAGGGCCAACTGTTGTAATAAGTGTGCGTGTGTGTGATGCATGTCTTCCAACCCCACATCTTTCTCCCTTTTATTTACCAGTTTATGATGGTTAGTTTTAGGGCATGTTTCAATTAGCATCCTTATGCTCGCATGATTGCATCCATTCATCTATCTTGCATACACCGGGCTCGGCGCATCATACTAACTGCATTGTATTTCAATTCCTGTTTGAATACATGTATCAAGTTGCATTTCACATGACATTTTAGAATAGCCGAGCCTATCTTAGTTGCATCCTGCATGTGTTGCATTAGGCATCTCAGCATAGTTAGGACTCATGCATGATTTCTAATTAGCTTCTTTCTTTAGCTCGGAGTACTCGGTGAGTGTTTATGCTTTAGCATTCTTGCATGTGTGTGAGTGACTGCCATGATAGCATGCTTGCCATGAGGCTAACTGATTATATGATATACCTGCCTAAATGCCTGTGGGTGAAGGTTGGATTACTTGAATTGGAACAATTCATCGATTACGAGTTTTAAGCCCACTTGAGAGTGGCAAATCACCTTGTTTTCTAAGCCCACTTGAGGGTGGCAAATCCATGTCTTAGCCTACTTGCGAGTAGCACCATCAAACCATTTTCAAATAAACAAACAAGAAATGTTTTGTTCCAACTCAGGCGATCTAGTCTATACTTGTATGCTGTGTGCATCACATAGTAATCCTAGGCTAATAAACCGGAATAAGAACGCATGTGTTTTCGAAAACTCGATATCATGTTTAGTAGTGGCCGATCTTTGATCGGGTGAGCGGGGGTGCTCATTGCATGACCTTCCCCAATCGTACCCAAGTTCCCGAGCCGAGGCAACTTTGGTGATGACGGACACGTGGCCTTAGGCACGAGTCAGGGTTTCCTAAATTCCCCCAAAATAAAATATTTAGGTGGCGACTCTGTATCTGGCAAAGTAGTCCATGTTTGGCACTTCTTTCTAAAAATCAGTTTTTCAAAACGATTTGCCAAATTTGGACTCTTTGGTGATTTATCGGCCTCGCATTCCACTTTGCGAGATTAGATTCAGAACCGTGACATTTGACTCCGAACTGTAGTAAGACCAATGAACAAAACACGATTTTCCCAGGACGTTCGGGGATGTCTACAGTAAGGAAACAGTAGACTAGTAAGAACAGAAAAGGAAAAACAGGGGTACTCACAGTAGTCATCATTTGAAGGGTTTTCTTCAAGATTTGAATATCACGAGGTTCGTTATGGTTTGCCATGTCTACTGGCAACAACAAAGTTTTGGTCAAATCAAAAACAAAATCTCCAAAAGCAACAACTGAATCAGAAGTAGAAATGGGCCTGCCCTGATGCAACATGGGCGGTTCCCATTTTTCAAAAGACTCATCCACAACCGGTTTGTCAGTAGCCTCGCCAACTATAGCCTTATTGGTCTCTTTCATCATTTTTCTTACCCTTTCAGCAATTAAGGCATCAGGTTCAGTAGTAGTGACAAAAAGGCCAGAAGCCCCCAATTTTAGTTTCACATCCATTAGACTCTTTGGTTTGGCCTTGACCAAAGGAATCTCAAGAATAGTAGAAGAGCTAAAAGCTTCTGTGTAGGCCGCCCGGAACTCTCTTTGCGCGGCCCCCTTTCGGAGAGGGCGTGAATTGGGTTCTAGCTACTACAGTTTGGACTCCTGTCACGGTTCTGAATCTAATCTTACAAAGTGCAATATAAGACTGATAAATTACCAAAGAGTCCAAATCCGGCAATTGGTTTTGAAAAATCAATTTTGAATCAAAAAGCGCCAAACATGGACTGCTTTACCAGATTTCAGAGTCGCCACCTAAATATTTTGTTTTCGGAAATTTAGGAAACTCTGACTCGCCCCAAAGGCCACGTGTTTGTCATCACCAAAGTTGCCTCGGCTCAGGAACTTGGGTACGAGAGGGGAAGGTCCTGAAATGAGTACCCCTACTCGCCCGATCAAAGATCGGCCTCTACTAAACATGATATGTTGTTTTTTAAAACACATGTGTTCTTATTCCGGTTATTAGCTAACTTACTATGTGATGCGCGCAACACACAAGTATAGACTAAATCGCTCGATTTGGAACAAAACATCTCATGTTTGTTTTTCAAAAGTGGTTTGAAGATGCTACTCGCAAGGAGGCTAAAACGCGGATTTGCCACCAAACAAGGTGGGCTTAAAACATGATGATTTTCCACTTCAAGTGGGCTTAAAACTCACATTTTGATGAATTGTTCCAATTCAAGTAATGAAGCCTTCATCCACAAGCATTCATGCAGTTAATCATTTAAGCACATAGCCTCATGGTAGGCATGCTATCATGGCAGTCACTTACACACATGCAAGGATGCTAAAGCATAAACACTTACAGTGTACTTCGAACCAAAATAGAAGCTAGTTAGAAATCATGCATGATCCTAACTATGTCAACAATGCCTAATGCAACACATGCAAAATGCAACTAAAATAGGCTCGGCTATCTAAAATGGCATATGAATGCAACACTTAATAACATGCTGATGAACATGTATTCAAGAAAGTGTATTGAAGTACGATGCAGTTTGAATGATGCGCCGAGCCCGGTGCATGCAAGGCAAATGAATGATACACGCATGCAAGCATAAGATATGCTAATCAAAATATGTCCTAATCCAACCACTGAAAGTGGGTAAATAAAGGGGAGAAAGACGTGGGGTTGGAAGACATTCACACACGCATGCACACTTATTACAACATTTGCCCTCTCGACGGAGGGTCCGAATGAATAAGCTAAGCTACATCTAAGCTAAGCTAGCAACTAATCTAATAATCTAATTAGACTAATTATTACACAACCAAATCGAATAATAAGTAATCTATTTCCTAATTACTACATCACTTAACTAATTAACAAATTAATTAATTAATTACAAATTCAATGCTAACTAACAAGTAAGCATAAAACTAAGTTGCTCCAGCTCTGTTCGAAGAGGAAGAGGATGCATGCTCGGTTTCCACCCCGAAAAGCTCTCTGGTTGCTCTCTTGAGGCTCTGTTTGCAGGGTGTCCTTGAGAACTTGCTGCTGGATCTTACCCAATCAAGGCTGGGGAGTGCACCAGTGGCCTGCCGGCCATGAGGGGCTACTGCCGGTCACCTGTAGACGTCCCCGAACGTCCCGGGAGGGAATCCCATTTTGTTCATTGGGCTCACAACAGTTCAGAACTCAATGTCACGGTCCTGTATCTAATCTCGCAGAGTGCAATGCAAGACCGATGAATCATCAAAGAGTCCAAATCCAGCAAATCATTTTTGAAAACATATTTTTTTGAAAGAAGTGCCAAACATGGACTGCTTTTCCAGATACAGAGTCGCCACCTAAATATTTTGTTTTAGGGGAATTTAGGAAACCCTGACTTGTTGCATAAGGCCACATATCCGTCATCACCAAAGTTTCCTCGGCTCGAGAACTTAGGTACGATTGGGGAAGGTCACTTCGTGAGCACCCCTGCTCGCCCGATCAAAGATCGGCCTCTACTAACCATGATATCGAGTTTTGAAAACATTATGTGCTCTTATTCTGGTTATTAGCCTAGATTTACTACGTGATGCGCACAGCATACAAGTATAGACTGGGTCGCCTGAATTAGAACAAAACATCTCATGTTCGTTTTAAAAAACGGTTTGAAGGTGCTATTCGCAAGTAGGCTAAGACGTGGATTTTGCCACCCTCGGGTGGGCTTAGAAAACATGATTTTGCCACTCTCAAGTGGGCTTAAAACTCTCAATTGGTGAATTGTTCCAATTCAAATAATCCAACCTCCACCCACAGGCATTCAGGCAGTTATATCACATAAGCACATAGCCTCATGGTAAGCATGCTATCATGGCAGTCACTCACACACATGCGAGGATGCTAAAGTATAAGCACATACCGAGTACTCCGAGCCAAAGAAAGAAGCTAATTAGAAATCATACATGAATCCTAACTATGCTGAAATGCCTAATGCAACACATGCAAAAATGCAACTAAGACAGGCTCGGCTATTCTAAAATGGCATATGAAATGCAACAATTGATACATGTATTCAACTTGGAATTGAAATACAATGCAGTTAGTATGATGCGCCGAGCCCGGTGCATGCAAGACAGATGAATGGATGCAAACATGCGAGCATAAGTATGCTAATTGAAACATGCCCTAAACTAACCATCATAAGCTGGTAAATAAAAGGGAGAAAGACGTGGGGTTGGAAGACATACATCACACACACACACACTTATTACACAATTGCCCTCGCTCGGAGGGTCCGAATAAATAATTAACTACTCTAGCTAATTAAATATTACAAAATCCTAATTAATTAACAAATTAACTAGGAAAGCGAATAAACTAGCATGCAAGCTATAAAATGGACTGCCTCAGCTCTTGTTCCAAATAATGAAAGATGCATGCCTGCTCGGGTCGCTTTGTCGGGAAATCCTTACGATGCCCTGATTTACCTCTGTTTTGCAATTGGTCCTAGAACACTGTACAAAACTTCCAAAGGCTGCTGACTAGTTTTTGCTGTTGGATTCCGATTTGCTGCAATAGAGAGCAAGAAAGGGGCATGGCAAAGTATTTTCAACACATGTGTGCACGACCACTCTCCCCGTCATTGCATAAGCTCTAGGGAGTGTAGTCCTCGATCCTCGTGCCATCAATCACGCATCTCGATGCATGATGGCGGAGGAGTCGAATTGCACGACTCAATGTGAAATGAATGCACATATAAAGATAACAAGGCCTAAACTCCATCATGGGTAATCCGGAGTGTCGGCGACTGGGAATTGAGACACGTTTCGTCACTTAGAGTACGAAACGTCCCTCGTTTCCCGTGTTTAGACTAACCCTACTCCAAACACAATGCAATGAGATGGCACACACAATGTGACTAACATGCAACCCTAAATGCAATGCAACCTAATCATGCTGGCATGCGATGGATGATATGCAAACATGCAACTAGCATACGCAATGCTACGAACTGAGAATGGCATACTCAATGCACATGAACTATATGGCATACACAATGCAAGATGGACTTAAACCAATGTGACTGGACCTCAGCCACACTCAAATCAGTGGCCATACATGAAAATGAGACAACCGAAATACATGCAAACATGCACGAATACAAAGGACCGATCCTAAGGCACAACATGCAACTCTAACTAAGCATGGAAAAGGATGAAGTATGGCATGCAAACACACATTTTTCAGCTCTGAAACATGATGCACAATGGTCCCGAATCATGCAAACACTTCACACAATGCATGCTAGATGGCACAATTACCGAAACTAGTGAAGCGGATTACACTAGCGGTACACAAAGTGATGCACAAATGGCAAGACCAGCCCCAAAAAGACCCTAGGCAGGTCCAAGACAGTGGGAAAATGGCCTAAAATGATGGCTCAATATGCAAAGAAATGAAGCTCATTCAATGGTCCGAAAACAAGGCATACAAGCCCAACTCTCAAACGCATTTAAAGAGTGAAAATCATGGGAATATGGCATACATGTAAGCTCTGAAATATGATATGCAATGGCCCCAAAACATGAAAACACCTCAGTATATGCATGTAATAGACCTCGAAACTCAAAACTAAGCATGGACATTGAACTACAAGCATGCAAAACAAACATCATTCGACCATGAGACCCAAAAACAGAGCTAAGGAAGTCCAGTTTATACACAAAATCAGCCTAAGGCATGGCCAAGAAGTGCTAGAATTAAGGGCCAAAAGATCACGCAATACAAGCTAGTGAACCATGATTTGCACTATAACTATATGAAGCACATGAGAGCTCACCAAACCAGCCAAAAATAGAAGTATGGAATGCCAAATAATACCCAAAAACCCATGGAAACATAGCCAATGCATGCAAGAATGATATGTTCCTTTGAAAGGCCAATAAGAGGGTTATTCAACACATGCATGATGGACATACAAAATGGAAAAACCACCTCTAGAAAGAGGTTATGATGGCCCTGAAACTCACTGAAAAGGGCCTGAAATGAGCCTAGGAAGCATGCAAGTAAATGCCCCTTTGAAAGGCCTTGAAGAGGATTACTCTACACATGCACAATAGACATTCAACATGGCAAAAAGGGCTCTGGAAAGAGCCTATGCAAGTCACAAAACTCACAAAAAGTGGCCTAGAACATGGCTTAAAAACATGCAAATAGGGGCTCCGTTGAAAGGTCAAGAAAGCTAGTAAACAAAACAAGGGGTGAGAGGGTCACCCCTCTCTGATTTTGATGCTCAAAAACACATGTTAGCCACTAAAATCTATCCGCTGGATTTCAGTGGCTAAAAGGCCAAACCAAGGCCAACACAAATGCTCTAATGCATAGCTCAAAACAAGAGGAAATGAAGCATGCAAGGGGGTAGATGACCCCCAACAGAAAAATGGCCTTAAACAAACATGTTTAGAAGCTCAAAACAAGAATTTTTTCAGCTTATGACCAAGACTAAATATGCTTTCAAATAGAGCTAAACTATGAAGCACAATAAGGCTACAAGAGGGAAATAGAGACTTACCCTTGTGGCCCAAAAATTGTAGGAGACCAGAAATTGTGGCTCAAAAGTGAGGGAGACCACTTACTTGACAAGAAAATCGGCCGGGGGGAGAAGAGGTGGTCTCCAAGAGAATTGCTGGTCTCCCACCCCTGTACCACCTTCCAAACAATGAAAATAGGGTCCCTGCCAAAAATGAACCCACACCGATGCAAAACGAGGGTTCGGGGGTCAAAACACACGGCCGGAGGCCCCTAAAACTAACTATTAAGCACTGGAGGTGGCGTACGACCACAAAGGTGGTCTCCCGGGCCACAGTGTCCCTCTAGGGAGAGGGAACAAGGTGTGTGCCAAAAATCGAAGTAAACGGAGAAAGTTAAGCGGTCTCAAACCGAGGCGCACGGCCGACGGCTCCGAAAACCGGAAACTGGTCTCCAAACGGGAATAGTGGCCTACGACCACGAAACGTAGCCTACGGCCACTAAGAGATGGTCTTCAAGACCTCTCCCTCCCTTTGGGAAGAGAAAACAAAGAAAACAGGACCTGGTTCACAAACCGAGGTAAAGCACAAAAGAGTCCCGAAGTCCGAAGGCAAGGCTCTCAGCCGAGACTCTGTGACCTCAGAACGAGCACAATATGCATCATCACCGAGTGTTCAATCGGCGACGTCTGAGTCTTAAGGTCCGTCAAAAATGGGGTGTCTACAGTTGCCCCTCTTTGACAGAACTCGGAAGTCGTAATTGACGGGAGTGAATGTCAAAGCCTAGAGACGACCCATTTTTGACAAGACCGAAGACTTAGACGAACAGGCAAGACAAACAAAGAGATGTGCCCGCAGGCATGCCCGCAAGCGGGGGCAAAATGCAAAACGATATGCACCAAGTCGAACGTAACTCATGATCAGGCAAAGCAGCAAGCTGTAATGAAGCAAATATTCACAATAGATGCAACAGTTTTAAGCAAGAATGCAAAGCAGCAACTACATTTCATGCAGTAAGAAAGCGGAGAATTATTCAATTCTCGCCACGTCTCACACGGAGAAGATACAATACCTGTGCGACTCGTCTGGTCACACAAGCTTCAAATGAACCGTACATACAATATCGTGCCTGCAAAAAAGAGAAACTGAACAAGCACAACATAGTTAGCAACATATGTTCAACACTATATCGAACGCAAACAAACATGGTGTCAATGGGAAAGTGCATCGCAATGCGAGGAGAAACGTGCGTGACAACGCAAGTTAAGTATGGAGGTATGACAATACCGGTGAAACATGCACAACAATGCAAGCGATGTTCATAACAAATGCGAGTGGCATGCATAACAACGCAAGATAAGTGCGACTTTACGAGCATGTTTAAAACAAAACATCAAGCAAAGAAATGAGAGCTTTGACGAGGACAACTCAATCGCAACCTCCGGTTTACCTCCCGGAGGGGTCACAACGTACTCAAAAAGGATACACCTTGATTTTGACAAATGACGACGAAACACGCATCGAAAGTTGGAGTTGAAGTTCCCGCAAAGGGATTTTGCACCGGAAAGTGCACTTTCCTTGTACTTTCTCGAGAGCCGGGGACTCCGATCACCACCAAAATTTGCAGGGAGTTCAAAGAGGCATTGGAGACCACCTTGGGAGGGCCACCGACCAGGTTTGGAGACCACCGACCAGGTTTAGTGAAAGGGGTGGTCGGCCTACCAGAAAAGGTGGTCGGCCGACCACCTATCCAAAAACAGGGGCAGTTTGGTACTTTTGCATTTGTTTCTTTAAATATACTTGGCCAAACACTTTTTGCTCACAACTTCAGGTCCGAAATTAGCTCCTCCTCCTTCCTAGACCATTTTCTCCCTCAGATTTGCGCTCTATACGCGTTTTCCAACGCCCCACGCAAAGTTGTTTCGCGAAATCTTTCAGTTTTCTTCACTTTGGACCGATTAAAATTTGATTTCGGAGCTTCTTTCCCCATTTTCGCCACTTGAGGTAAGTTTGTCTCAACATTTGGAACATTTTCTTGGGAGTTGACTTTTGTTGACTTTTTCATTTCTCGAGAGTTGACTTTTGTTGACTTTTTCCAATTTTGGCTAATTTTGCTCATTTTCACTCCTTTTTGCAGATTTCTAGAAATGGTGGGTCATTTCCCTCACGGTGGAGGTCCTCCAGGCGCCGGGGATGAGCCAGACATTATGTCTTTGCCTCCGAGGATTCGGCCATTTGATCCTGAGATGTATGACCCTCCGGAGCACATCCTTCCGCCGAGTGTTTTCTACCATTTCACCGACTTTGATGGCCGGGCGCCCGCAGACCTGCTGTTACGGGAGCCAGAGTCCCACCTCTCTCACCAAGCACGAGAGGTACGTACTTCATTTTTTACATTTTCTGCAATTTATTCTGCATTTCTTGCGCATTTCCTGCTTTCGCTATGTACGCTTATCCGCTTGTTCTGAACACATTTGCGCACGCCATCCGGTCCACTTTGGCACACAACTTGTTCTGAACGCTTAGTCTATAACATGGCATTCTGTTTGTATTTTGAACACACAGCTCAATTACTCGAATTTCTGAACACGCAGCTCATACTTTTTATCGTGAACACGCAGCCCATAGTTTTTGAAAGTTGAACACGCAGCCCAAACTCTTGACGGTGAACACACAGCCCACTTTTTGAAAGTTGAACACGCAGCCCAAACTTTTGATGGTGAACACACAGCCCATTGTTTTGATGGTGAACACACAACCCACTATTTTGATGATGAACACACAGCCCACTATTTTGATGATGAACACACAGCCCACTGTTTTGAAATTTGAACACGCAGCTCAAACTTTTGATGGTGAACACACAGCCCACGATTTTGAAAGTTGAACACGCAGCCCAAACTTTTGAGGTGAACACACAGCCCACGGTTTTGAAAGTTGAACACGCAGCCCAAACTTTTGAGGTGAACACACAGCCCACGGTTTTGAAAGTTGAACACGCAGCCCAAACTTTTAAGGTGAACACACAGCCCACAGTTTTTCTGAAGTCTGAACACACAACCCAAACTCTTCAATTCTGAAAACACAGCTCATATACTTTATGTTGAACACGCAGTTCACACACTTCAATTCTGAACACACAAGTCATATACTTTACTGATGAACACGCAGCTCATTCACTTCAACTCTGAACACACAGCTCATATACTTTACTGACGAACACATAGCTCATTCATTGCATTTGCACTCAGCTCATACTGAACACGCAGTCCACAACATTGTATCTGATTTGGTTTGCACACAGTTCATACTTTCATTTTGAAACTGAATGCATATGTTCATCCTGAATGCAGGTATCTTCCCGTGTTACCCGAGGCTATGGCTCGATCGTTGCCAGGGAGTGGTACGCAGAGCTCCCGGAGGCCGTTTGTGATCTGGTTGATGAGGCAGGGTTCGGACCCTTCTACGCGGGGATATCTCGCTACCCTGCGAGCAGGACGCTGATGGGGGCACTCGTGGAGAGATGGTGGGACACCACCAACTCATTCCACTTTTCAGCTACCGGGGACATGACTATGACCCCGTTTGACTTCGCCCTGTTGACTGGTCTTGACGTGACCGGCCGACCGGTCCCATACGATGCAGATATGGGTGAGTGGGAGGCAGCTTGGATTTACCTGCTTGGAGCCCGTCCACCGACCGACAGATCATCAGGCAGGGTCAGGTATACTTGGTTTTCCGCACATTACAGGGGGACTACGCCCGGGACTCTCGAGGAGACAGAGCAGTATGCTCGAGGGTTTTTGATGTTCCTCTTCGGGACTACTTTGTTCTCCGACAGGGGGAACACAGTTGGGCTATATTTGCTCAGTGCTCTAGTAGACCTATCACAGGTCAGTCAGTACGACTGGGGTGACGCCGGCCTTGCTACCCTCTATTGTTACATGAGTGCGACCTC
Source organism: Camellia japonica (assembly GCA_030407325.1). Classification (NCBI taxonomy): domain Eukaryota; kingdom Viridiplantae; phylum Streptophyta; class Magnoliopsida; order Ericales; family Theaceae; genus Camellia; species Camellia japonica. The sequence continues at coordinate 71,631,456 of JAPPVO010000017.1, read as the reverse complement.
CCGCGGGCGGGGGAACATAGTCGGCGGCTATTGGAGAGCCTGGGAGGTACTTTCTGCCCTCTTGATTTACATTTCTGCTTTTCATTATCTGTACACTGCACACACGGCACACTTTACGTTCTGTACTTTACACTTCGCTCTTAGCATTCTGCATTCACATTCTGCACTCAGCATTCTGTATTCTGATGGCTATTGCCCTGTTTTCCACAGCTATAGGTTTTCGCGTACTTTCCGACGTTAGCCCCAGAGCTCGAGGTGGAGGCGCCTCTTGTGATCCCTTACTCGCTCGTGTTTGAGGGCCAGTACCGGCCGAGAGCTCGGGAGTCTCTGCCCTACCTGCGGCAGTTTTTTGATACAGTGCGGACGACCGAAGTGATTCAGAACTCTCAGTTTTTCATGTTTTCACCTTTGATTCACCTTGCACATTTACGATTTCTAATCGGCTTATGCATTTGTTATCTGCAGATCACATGGCAGCCCTGGGTGCCCTTGGGTGGAGATACCCGATTTCAGTTTGCTGGGGCATGGGGCGCCTCTCGGTACATGATCCAATTTGAGGGGCCGGTTGGCAGGGCTTGGTTTCTGGGGGACCGCTTCATGCGCCAGACGATGGGCTACCCCGAGCAGAGTGTCCCCGTAGCGCCTCCGGACGACATGCGGTCTACTGAGGGACTCACTTCCCAGGACGTTGATTTGGCTATGCTAGACACTGATGCGGTTCTACATTTGGAGGAGGGGGAGTACGCGACCTACCGTCATACATACTTGATGCCCCCATTGACAGGTGTCCACACTCCCAGGAGGAGGTCTGCTGACATGCCATCATCGAGTCAAGCCTGGGCTACAGATGCTCCTTCGACCAGCAGGGCCGGCACGTCGAGAGGTGGGCTGGACTGGTTCCTCCGATTCCCCCGACTTATCATCACGTCGGGTGGCCAGATCTTCTGATCGAGTTGACTGGATGGCGATATGGGTTACCTTGCCCGATTCCATTGGAGCCCCAGTGCCTGGTCACCCATACGTCAGAGACCCTAACTCGCCATCGGTATGCTTTACAGTTTTGATTTATCACTTAGATATTTGGACATTCATTCACTGATAACTTGCACTTGCATCTGCAGCCCCCCCATGGAGTACATGGATAGGATGCTCGGAGTGATGGCCTCGCTCGAGGGCATGGTTCTGCAGAGGGAGACACAGCTATTCATTGCCGGCGTCTCGGTGCTTTTCAATTCCTTGCATTTATCATACTTCTGATGACATGTTGTATTTACCCATTTCACTGCATTGCTTGACTGTATGCGTAGAGTACATCTGACACACACCACATTCATATACTATATCTGCATCATCCACTCCATGTAGCTTCTTGTCTCTGCATCTGATATACATTGGCTAATGTATTCAAATTGCACTCTTCCTTTTCAGATGCCACCACTACAGACTGGGCCACAGGCCGGGCCATCTAGGCCTTCTCGAGGGGCTAGGAGAGGGGACTCGTCTTGCAGACGAGGCAGGCGCAGAGCACCTGTCATAGAGGACGAGAAGTCCAGCGAGGAGGAGGAGTCTGTGCATCCTCAGTCAGAGACATCTGCAGGCAGAGAGGATGACTCTGAGTCCGGTTCTGAGAGCGGAGGTGATGCCGAGGAGGTTCCGAGGACAGCAGCTCCGATTCAGATAGTGGTGCTGGTGGAGATGGTGCAGGGACTTCTCAGCCAAAGAGGACGAAGAGGGCCTCTTATTCTTGCACTTGAGAGCACTGAGGCAATGTTCCTGCTTTATTTGCCTTTTTTACTAGTAGTTGTAGCACATTTATACATTATTAGGCAGTTTTATTTTCTATAAAACTTGTACCCTTGTTGTAAAATGTTGTAACAAAGGAAGCATGATGGAATGAAACATCTTTTGTTCAAAAAGTGTTGTATTTGATGTTCTTAGCATCGCATCGCATCATTTTGCACAAAAATGAGATTGAATGAAAATTGAGCATCGAAAATTTGCCAAGTCAGGTAGTGAAACGACACAACAAACAAAACAACTTATCTTACCAAGAAACAACGAGACCTTAGCAAGCTTACAACTCGATAAGCAAATCCCGGAAATGTTGATAAACAAAGAACAACAATTTCAATGGACAAAACTCGACAACTCGATAAAACGTAACAACTCGATAAACTTAACAAGTCGACTTGATAAGCAAAACTCAACAACAACTCGATAAACAAAACTCAACAACAACTCGATAATCAAGACTCAACAAGAAATTAATAAACAAAACTCAACAACAACTCGATAAACAGACGTATCTCGGACGATCGGAGTGATGGAACGCATCCGAAACAGAGGAAAATTCGCACCTTCAACACTCTCAATGCATGGAAATGCTAGGAACTTTCTTCTAGAGACTACGATAAGACCAAAGCCACACTTCTCTCCATGGCCGACCACCTAAGGAAGCTGGCCGACCAGTTTTCTGTCTTGGAGACCAAAGGGGTGGTCGGCCTACCAGAAAAGGTGGTCGGCCGACCACCTGGTTTAGCAACCACCAGATTTCTGACACATGTCCCTAAAACAGTGTCTTATCCTCTATAAAAGTCCCAGCTTCGTGGTTCTTTCATTTCACCTTAGTTTTGCATCAAAATAGAGGCATTTCTCGTCGAAAATTTCACAGCTTGGATTGCTTCTCTAGATGGCTCGGAAAAGTTGAACTTCCGGGGCTTTGGCTTGAATGCACTATTCACGCTGGGCCGTACTCCGCTGCATCTTCCTTTCCTCCATGCCGCGGCAAGGTTTTGGAATCCGGTAACACACGTCTTTAGCTCTAGTGGGCAAGAGATGTGTCTTACTTTTGAGGATTTCCAAGCTTTGATAGAGTCCGAGCGTAATGAAGAAATCTTGCATCGACTCCGATTCGGTCATGTCCAAGCCTTAGGACGAATGTACGGCCTCACTTTGCATGACGCTTAATCATTGATTCACGACGGGGAGCTGGACATCCCAAGCTTGGTTTGCTGGTTTTCTGATGCTGGTAATCGTGGCGACCATCATTGGCAGGAATATCGGCGACACGCGCTTTGCTTATGCTTGTTATCTCATTTCTTGCTTGTCCTGGGCTCCGGCGGGTTTAGCACTCGTTTGATTGAGGTGGCCGAGGCCTGAAAGAGGGCAAAAACTGCATTGCCATGACATTGGCTGAGACATTGATGGGCTTAGACGCTTTTCATCGTCGGGAGACGGCTAGGCTTGCAGGGAGCCCACTACTATTGCAGGTAATGTTTTCCACCCTATCTCTCATGTATATTGCTCACATCACTCGACCCTCAGGCTCGTTTTTTTTTTTTCTCACAAAACCCTTTTCTTACTTTTCTCTCATCGTACATCTCTCTATTCTTTAATCTCTTATTTTTCATCCCTCCCCAGGTATGGTTGATGGACAAGTTGAGAGTAGTGGACTCGTGTCCGGTATATTCAGCTCGCAGCTATTTATTCCGACAACGTCTAGTCGATGCCCTGGATGAGGGGTGGTGGTACAACTGGATGTGCAGTTTGTCCGCGGACCGCATTGCTTGGCATTGCCCTTGGCTCAATCTGCCGGCAATGAGTTACAACATGACCCGTCAACCTGGGATTCAATTGATTGGCATGACACACTGTGTCTTCTATTTTCCATTCTGATTCCGGCGCCAGTTCGGACATGATCAGACTTGCCCGCCAGAGGGGATAGAGTACCCTGCTGCATTCCCAGCCCGAGGCACATAGCTTGCCCGTGTGCCACAGCATGGAGGACTAGAGAGCTCCTGGCCCCGCTCCCACTTTCAGTTGCACATTGTCTGATGAGTGCATAGATTGGCTCAATGAAGAGGCACAGATGGGGCCCAACTTGGCGTCAGAGGCTTCGACCAGCTCTGGGAGGGGCGCAGGAACACCTGACTTATCTATGCCCCGGATTTATTGCTTTATTAGTACTTTCAAATTTTCTTTATGAATGTAATAAAAAGCGACTTCAATTTGTATGCAAGAGCAGGAGGATTCTGTATTGAAATCAATAAAATTGAAGGTTGTGGGTAATGAAAATTTTCCGCTTTGGTCCAAAAATGGTCTAAGTTGTAAAAGATTAATTTGAACAAAATCAACTTTTATTAAAACTTTTCAAAACCATTTTCGACATGGATCAGAACTGGACACGCCTGAGATCTGTCACTGAGATGCACAACCCTGGATCCCAGCAACTGGAAAGTTGCCCCTAGTCTGAATAGCACTGCACCGGAGATTACAACCGAAGCTCTTGAATGCTGAATAGACAAGAGATGATCGAGATGATCAAATGGACAAAGTTGATCGGGAAAAAGTTTATGGCTGAACTTTAGGATGAAGTTGCCTGCGTATCCCAAAGATGGGAATCAAGCCTTACGTAGTTCAGGCTCGGGTTCACTCGAGTATTTTCACTCTCCTTTTACGCTCTAACTTTTGCTAAGGCCGCCCTTTGCGGGTTTTCAACCTTGCGAGCTCAGTTTTTATAATTTCAAATTTTTCGTGCTCTAACTTTTGCCTAGGTCACCCTTTCGGGTTTTCGGCCTAGCGAGCCACTCAAGGGTAATATTTCTTCAACTTGTCCATGTTGATCGGTTGGGAGAACTCTAGGCCATCTAGGTCCATCAGAACGACAACTCCACCCGACCAAATAGATTTAATAATGTAGGGACCAGTCCAATTGGGTCTGAACTTGCCCCTAGGGTCGTGGATGGGAGCTCGGTTGTCTTTGAGCACCAAATCTCATTCCTTTAAATTCCTGGACTGAACTTTCTTGTTGAAAGCCCTGGTAATTCTGCGCTGATAACCTTGAACATGGTACAGTGCTTTCAGTCTGCGCTGGTCAAAGAGCATGAGTTCTTCAAATCTGCTCTATTGCCAATCTGCTTCGACTATCTGACACTCAGCCAACACTCTCAAAGATGGAACTTCAATCTCGATAGGTAGAACGGCCTCCATCCCATAAACTAATGAATACGGAGTCGCCCCAGTAGATGTTCTAATTGAAGTTCGGTAGCCCCACAGAGCAAATGGCAACTTATCTGGCCAGTCCCGGTAGGTTTCCACCATCTTCTGCAGTATGTGTTTGATATTCTTGTTGGTGGCCTCGACTGCTCCATTGGTCTGCGGCCGATAGGTGGATGACTTATGAAAAGCCACACTGTGTTTTTCTAACAAATCAATCACTTCCTTCTTGAAGTGGGAACCGTTATCTGAAATGATCTCGTTCGGGACCCCGTAGCGACAGATGATGTTGTTTCTGATGAATTTCGCAACATGTGAAGCCTTCAACACTGCATAGGATTGGGCCTCAACCCACTTTGTGAAATAATCTATCGCGACCAGAATAAACTCATGCCCATTAGACCCCTTCGGAGTGACAGCCCCGATCACATCGATTCTCCAAACTGAAAATGGCCATGGCGAAGTCATATTGTATAGCTTCGACAGCAAGATGTTCATGCGGTTTGCATGGATCTGACGTTTGTGGCATCGCCGAACAAAGCCGATACAATCCTCCTCCATGGTGGACCAGTAGTAACCCTTTCTGAGGATTTTCCGAGCTAACATTACCCCGTTCATATGCGCTCCACATTCTCCTCCATGGATGGCCTCCATTAGGCGCTTCGATTCTTCGGCATCAACACACAGCTTATGCATTCCCAGATGACCTCTCTTGTATAATTTATCCCCGCAGATGATGAACTGAACAACCATTCTTCTAATTGCCCTCTTATCCTTGGCATTTGCCCCTGGTGGATACGCTTCTTTTTCCAAGAAGTTCCAGACATCGTAATACCAGGGGTTCTCATCTTGAACCTCTTCTATAGCAGCAATCGACTCGTAAGCCGGCACAAATTTCTGGTCGATAATGATTGGACGCATTCGGACCCCGAAAGAGATGTCTATCATAGAAGATAGAGTTGCTAGTGCATCTGCGAGCCTGTTGTTCTCTCTTAATAGATGAGCAAAGTTTAGTTTTTCAAACCGAGGAATTAACAAATCCAAGGTCTGGTGATACATTATCATCTTTTCTTCTTTGACTTTCCAATCTCCTTTCGCTTGAGATACAACAAGGTTCGAGTCCCCGATGACGTCCAACCGTTTTGCCCCTAGTTCCAGGGCTGCTTCTAAACTAGCAATGCATGCTTCATACTCTGCTTCGTTGTTCGAGACCTTGAACCGGAGTTTGAATGCTAGAGGGATACGGGACTTGTCGGGTGCTATCAGTAACACCCCTATCCCATACCCGTACTGGTTTGACGCTCCGTCAAAGTACATCGTCTAAAACTCGTCGTCGATATGCAAAATGGCCTCATCTGGGAATAAGTACTCAACTGCTTCACCTCCCTCTACTGGATGATCGGCTAAGAACTCTGCTACTGCTCTTCCCTTGACTGACTTGCGCGTCACATATTTCAGATCGAATTCGGAAAGCAACAGCAACCAACGAGCTAGCCTACCCGTAAGTGCCGGTTTCTCGAAGAGATATTTGATGGGATCTAATCTTGAAACCAACATTACAGAGTGAGCTAACAGGTAGTGCCGCAGCTTCCTGGTAGCCCATACCAAGGCTAAGCAAGCCTTTTCCAACGGTGTGTAGCGGGTTTCATACTCCAGCATCTTCTTGCTCAAATAGTAGATAGCCCTCTCTACCTTATCCTTTGATTCCTGCGCAAGCATGCAGCCCATCGTGGTTTCAGTCACTGAAAGGCACAAAATCAACGGTTTCCCCGGCTCTGGCGGTGACAACACAGGCGGGTTCTGTAAGTATTCCTTGATCTGTTCGAAAGCAGCTTGGCATCGGCCGTCCCATTGGAATTTCTTTCCTTTCTTCAGGAGGCCAAAAAATGGTTCACAAGTCAAGGTTAATTTTGAGATAAACCGTCTTATGAATTGCACTTTACCCAGAAAGTCTCGCACCTCCTTTTCAGTCCTTGATGGTGGCATTTCTAAGATGGCCTTGATTTTGGAAGGGTCGACTTCGATACCTCTGTGTAATCAGAAACCCCAGCATTTTCCCTGCTGTAACACCGAACATACACTTCTAAGGATTCAGCCGCAACCGAAATTCTCTGATCCTTTGGAAGAACTTTTGCAAGGCAGTGTAGTGGCCCTCTCTTTTTTTGGACTTGACAATCATGTCATCCACGTACACCTTAACCTCTTTGTGGATCATGTCATGCAATATCGTGGTCACGGCCCGTTGATATGTAGCTCCAGCATTTTTCAACCCAAATGGCATCACCCTGTAACAGTAAGTCCCCCACGGGGTGGTGAAAGCAGTCTTCTCCCGGTCTTTAGGTGCCATCACTATCTGATTGTAGCCCGAGAATCCATCCATGAATGAAAGCAAAGCATGCCCTGCTATGAAGTCCACTAACTCATCAATATGCGACAAGGGAAAGTCGTCCTTCGGACTGGCTCTATTCAAATCCCTAAAATCCACACATACCCGGAGCCTGCCATCCTTCTTCGGCACCGGAACAATGTTGGCCAACCAAGTTGGGTATTCGGATACCAGCAGGAACCCTGCGTTAATTTGCTTGGTGACCTCTTCTTTAATCTTGAGGGCCCAGTCCGGGCGGATCCTTCTGAGTTTCTGTTTAACAGGTCGGGCCTCGGGGTCAAGAGGGATCCGGTGCTGTACAATCTCAAGATCGATTCCGGGCATGTCTTCGTAGGACCACGCGGAAACATCTTTGAAATCTTTTAATAAAGCGACTAAGCACTTGCGTTCCTCCGAAGACAACGTGGACCCGATCTGGACCAGCCGTGGGTCCTCCTCAGTACCAACATTAACAGTAGTGATTTCATCAACTAAAGGTTTAACAAATCTTTCCTGCTCTTGTTCAATTAAGCGTTGCAAAACCGGAGGAATTTCTTCCTCGTCATTTTCATCAAAATTTTGAAAGTCTGAGTTAATGCAATAAATCAAGGGCACAGAAAAGTACTCAGAAACCACAGCCACATCATTCTCATTAAGCACATCCAAATCGTCCAATTCTTCGGTTACAACAAACTCAAAAGAGAAAGAAAAAGATGACCTGGACAGGACTGTGGTATCCGGGTTATCACCCCCCTGGAATACTGGACTCAGACTCAATCGAGCTGGAACCTGATTCCGACTCAATAGACTCGGTGGAATCAGATTCTGGCTCACTACCTGACCCGGTGCTGCTTGAAAAAAATCCCTCTTCATACTGCCAAATGAGAGAGGGTGTGATAGATGCATCCAAAATGTTTGCTGGTAGGCCCGCAGCCGTTTCATTCCCGATCACGCATACCGAGAAGTTATCCCCCAAGCACTTCTATTCGATCGGAGGATCTAAAAGTAGACACGCTAGCGCTACCCCCATTTCACTTTCGGCGTCCTCAGACTCCACATTTTTGCACTGCTCAACCTCAGCTGATGGCTCTGTCAACATCACCCCCGGATAACTGTAGGCCATAGAAAATCTCAAACCCTGGCACACGGCGCTTCTCTTCATTTATCCACGGCTCTGGGAAGCCACAAAATGGAAAGTCCTCCCCTTCCCGGACAAAGCGTCCATTTAGGGTACCTTGGATGGGTCGGTGCATTAGCTCAAAAGGCTTCCCCGCCTGCTTTGCTCTGGCTCTCCCAGCCATTTCCTTACCTTTCCTTATCCAATCCTCTTTGGTGGGCAGATAACCCAAGCCAAAGGTGTGTGGGTTGTGTGGCACTTCGGCCAGCGCTGCAACGTCCTTCTGGCCGCTCTTTACCAATCCCATCCTGGGGATGTGTTGAAGCTTGTTCATGAGGTATACTGATTGTGCGCTAACATACACCCCCTCATTAATAGCTAAGATGTTCTGCACGACCCGGGCCTCAGCCAGGGTAAAACCCGACATGAACACATCCTCTATACCGTGCTCAATTTCCAAAACTGGCGTAGATACTTCTGGCGGTGGATGGATCGACGAATTTCCAAAAACGATGGCTACTCCCTTCCCCTGGGGGTATTTCACCATCTGATGCAAGGTGGACGAAACTGCCTTTACTTGGTGCAACCACGGCCGCCCCAAAAGTAGATTGAAGGTCGCAGGAACTTCTAAGACGTGAAAGTCTACCTCATGCTGTCCCGGCCCAACCTTGGTCTGAATTTTCACTGTCCCCATTACTTCTCTGCTTGTGTTATCATATGCCCGAATCACCTGGGCTGTCGGCACAAAGTCCGCGGTCTTTAAACCGATTGCATATGCAGTCCTTGCCGGGCACACATTGATGGCGGACCCTGTGTCGACAAGCACCACGGGTATCCATTTCTTTCTGCACTCCACAGAGATGTAGAGTGGCTTGTTATGGTTCGCACCCTCCCCTCCCGGAAAAACTAAGCCCACCAGCTATTCGGGCGTGGTGTCTATCGAGAGTTTGGCCTTGTCCACAGCTAATAGAACAGCCTGTCTATGCACACGTGAAGCCATAAGCAGTCCCCAGATGGAGATGTCTGCCTGTATCTTTTTCAACTGCTTCAGTACAGCCTCTTCTTCGAGTTGCTTCTCTTTCTATTTGTCTGCCTCCTTATCTTTCCCAGACGCCTTTGGCTGATCTAGATGTGGGGGCTTGAAATATCGCCCGCTTCTAGTCATATGATCGACTTCGCCGATGTACCAAGTATCATCTGGCTGGTTGCTCCCCCAATCCTCATCCGTGTGGGCAAGACATAGATCATCCTCTTCCCACCACATTCCGTCGGTAGCCGACAGACAGCTGTCCGGCTCCGGTACAATTGTACTCGCAGTACTTTCTGTCCACATGCTCGCAGCATTCTCTATCCTCGTGCACACAGCACTTTCAGTCCCCTCAGGGGCCTTAGCTTTCCTGATTCTCTCAGAATCCCCGAACCTTTCTTGTTCCAACTGCGTCAGTACAGCTGGCTGTTCAACACTTCCCGTATTCACAATGCCCAAGTTCTGAGCGAAATTCTTAGCACTGGCGCTCTCCGGAGATGCATTCTGATTTCCGGCCCTTCCGGCCACAACTGATGTTCTTGCCCCTGCCGGGCCCTGTTCCAACTGAGTTTCGTCGACAACATCTGGTAGGTCATCAAGCCACCCGGTGACCTCTGCTGACTCCTCAAAATCTGACCAGTTGACTACCATGTCCTCTGGATCTTGTTCATTGAAAAATTAAAGGTTAGCAAAGTCCCCTTCCACAGCTGCCAAGTCATCTATCCTCTGACCAGATTCATCCCCCTGTATCACACAAAGCTCTGCCCCTGCCGGTAATTCCACATTTGGCCCAACCTAGCCTACTGATAGAATGTAGTCACTCGGACTGTATACCTCCTCAGCAAAACTCCCAGATTCCTCAGATTTTGACTCAACAATCCCATTCTCCCCCGAAGTCATCCCTGCTCCATCTTCGATGGTCATTACCATTGGTTCGGGTTGGGCTCAGGAGATGTCCAACATGCACAAGTCTGTGCTGTCGGGAAGGAACACCTCCGGCTCGGGTAGGTGGGTTGGGGTAATGTATATGCTGGGGTCGTATGACGTGACCCCGGTCTGGATGAAGTTGATTCGTTTGAGAGGTGGAGCTTGGTTGTGTGGAGGGAGAGGGTTGGTTGTGACATTGGGTTTCTCTGGTGGGACAATCACCCTGTTGTCAACGAGATCCTGAATCTCGTGACGCAATCTAAAATAGTGGTCGGTATCATGACCATGTTGTTGGTGAAAGGCGCAATACTTCGCCGGGTTATGAGAGGAAGGTAGTGGATTTGGCAATGGCCTCGGCTCCAGGGGCTTCAAGTGCCCTTTCCTGATTAATACCCCCAGAGCTTTGGACAGGGGCATATATATAGGCGTGAAGGTTCTTTGGCCTCGAGGTTGGAATTTGGTTGTTTGTGTGTTGCTTCCGGACGCACTAGAGAATGGTGTAGCTACCGGGGTTTTGGAAGGGGGAATGGTGGTGACCATGCTTACTTCTGAAGCTCTAGCATTTGCGGCATTGCTGGTGCCTGTATTGTTGTTGCGGTTGAAGGTTCTTCTGGGTTGCTCTCTGTCATTATCAATCAAGCCCTGCTTCAAGGCATCCTCGATCTGTACTCCCATCTCATGCAGATTTGAAAAGGTAGGGAAGGGGAGTACGATCATTTTCTGCATAAGCTTAGGCTGGAGATTGCGCACAATCATCCGGATTTGATCTTTGTCAGTGGGCCTAAGGGTCATCATTGAGGCCTTGGCCCTCCAGCGGGCTACGAATTCAGAGAAGCTCTCCTTAGGCTCCTGCCTTGTCGTCTCAAGATCACGGGTTGTAATCTCGATTTGCGTGTTATAGGAGTACTGTGTAATGAAAGCCTCGGCCATCTCATCCCAGTTCTGCTTGACATCATATTCCAATTTTGCATACCAGATGGCCGCCACACCCGACAGGGTTCGGCCGAATAATGAAAGCTTCTGTAACCTGGTGAGGCCCATCGGCCTTAGTATGTCTGAGAACAACCGAAGATGCACCATGGGATCCCCGGATTCGTCAAAGCGGTCAATTTGGGGCATCTTGAAATGGTCTGGCAACGTCACAGCCGCGTCAGTATAACTGTCCTCGATGTCTAGGATAGACTTTACCCCTTGGAATTTCTTGAACAACTTCTCAAGCTTGCTCAACTTTAACGCTGTATGGTCCACCTCGAACTCAAAGGGAGAGTCCGGTTGATTGACAGGCGTAGGCGCCTTAGATAGTTGAGGTAGAATCGGGGGCGGAACCGGCCCTGTCGGAATATCCGTATCTCCCTGGACATTTGGTGCCGCCCCGGGCGCTGGAACTCTTTGTGGGGGAGGAGCTTGGTGTGAAGCAGATGCCCCGGTTTGTTGTTGCAGCCTGGCAATTAACTCTGCTTGCTGGGCCATGATCTCGGCCTGTTGTTTGGCAAACTCATCTCGACGAACAACGTCCTGCTGCATGGCTCTCATACTTTCTTGAAGTTGGCGCACCATGTCTTCCATCTCTGCCATGTTCTGCTGTTCCAGCTGACTGACTGGTATATCTATCTCTGTGGTAAAAACTGAAGCCTCAGCCTGACTATCCACTGACGGGATAGACCACTGTTCTGGCAACCTCTACTCGGATACACTACATCTTCTCGACCTCCGTCTGATAACCGGGGGTAAGGAACAAAACACTGGTTGTTCGTCGACCAGATCCTTAGATCGATTGAGTCGGCGACCTCTAGTCCAGAGTGCTTGGGGAATATCTGCTTGGTCTGAAGCAATTGTGCTAAACTACCCTAGCAAAAAGATAAATAAAACAATAATAAGGAAATAAACAATCAGACAAACGGACAGCATAACAGCATAAATAAACACACAACACACAGTTGGGCATCACAACACACAGTTGATAAGCTGAATAGACTGTTCTCAAATACTGATCATCGTTCCCAAATCACTGCCCCCAAAACTGAATCTGATACCCGCAGATAACTGATTCCCAAAATACTGAACTGGTGCCCGCAGGCCTGATACCCAAACTTGTAAACTGATACATGCATTCCTGTAGAGACGCACTCTAAAAGCACATAGCAAACAAGTGAGAGCCAAAACACCCCTACGTTGGGGTAAGGTTTCCCTGTCCTATTTTGTCAAGAGCTAGGGTTTCACTACGCACGCAGTGGTTTCAAACAACCTATAATCGGGTAAGCAACCTGTCCTAGCTTGGAATGGTCACTATGGATTCCGAATATGCACTAGGTCGAATGGTAAAAAAGGGTGCCTCGGTAAAAACCAGGGTTTGTGTTCCCGTCGTGGCAGAGCCCGCAACCGGTCAGCCTTATGGCATGCTTCTCGAAGCGAGCCTCCGACAAACCATTCAGGAATAGCATACGGCAAACACGGTGTCCTAGGCGCACCAATGCAAATGCAATGCAAAGAAACACATAAATGTAATCAAAACAAGATATCATGAGTTCGAGTCGAGTTCTCTAAATCCCCAGTGGAGTCGCCAGAAACTGTAGACGTCCCCGAACGTCCCGGGAGGGAATCCCGTTTTGTTCATTGGGCTCATTACAGTTCAGGACTCAATGTCACGGTCCTGTATCTAATCTCGCAGAGTGCAATGCAAGACCGATGAATCATCAAAGAGTCCAAATCCGGCAAATCGTTTTTGAAAACAGATTTTTTTAAAAGAATTGCCAAACATGGACTGCTTTGCCAGATACAGAGTCGCCACCTAAATATTTTGTTTTGGGGGAATTTAGGAAACCCTGACTCATTGCCTAAGGCCACATGTCCGTCATCACCAAAGTTGCCTCGGCTCGGGAACTTGGGTACGATTGGGGAAGGTCACTTCGTGAGCACCCCCGCTCGCCCGATCAAAGATCGGCCTCTACTAACCATGATATCGAGTTTTGAAAACATTATGTGCTCTTCTTTCGGTTATTAGCCTAGATTTACTACGTGATGCGCACAGCATACAAGTATAGACTGGGTCGCTTGAATTGGAGCAAAACATCTCATGTTCGTTTTAAAAAATGGTTTGAAGGTGCTACTCACAAGTAGGCTAAGACGTGGATTTTGCCACCCTCGGGTGGGCTTAGAAAACATGATTTTGCCACTCTCAAGTGGGCTTAAAACTCTCAATTGGTGAATTGTTCCAATTGAAATAATCCAACCTCCACCCACAGGCATTCAGGCAGTTATATCACATAAGCACATAGCCTCATGGTAAGCATGCTATCATGGCAGTCACTCACACACATGCAAGGATGCTAAAGCATAAGCACTTACCGAGTACTCCGAGCCAAAGAAAGAAGCTAATTAGAAATCATGCATAATTGCTAACTATGCTGAAATGCCATGCAAAAATGCAACTAAGACAGGCTCGGCTATTCTAAAATGGCATATGAAATGCAACAATCGATACATGTATTCAACTTGGAATTGAAATACAATTCAGTTAGTATGATGCGCCGAGCCCGGTGCATGCAAGACAGATGAATGGATGAAAACATGCGAGCATAAGTATGCTAATTGAAACATGTCCTAAACTAAACATCATAAGCTGGTAAATAAAAGGGAGAAAGACGTGGGTTGGAAGACATACATCACACACACGCACACTTATTACACAATTGCCCTCGCTCGGAGGGTCCGAATAAATAATTAACTACTCTAGCTAATTAAATATTACAAAACCCTAATTAATTAACAAATTAGCTAGGAAAGCGAATAAACTAGCATGCAAGCTATAAAATGGACTGCCTCAGCTCTTGTTCCAAATGATGAAAGATGCATGCGTGCTCGGGTCGCTTTGTCGGGAAATCCTTACGATGCCCCGATTTACCTCTGTTTTGCAATTGGTCCTAGAACACTGTACAAAACTTCCGAAGGCTACTGACTAGTTTTTGCTGCTGGATTCCGATTTGCTGCAACAGAGAGCAAGAAAGGGGCATGGCAAAGTATTTTCAACACATGTGTGCACGACCACTCTCCCCGTCATTGCATAAGCTCTAGGGAGTGTAGTCCTCGATCCTCGTGTCATCAATCACGCATCTCGATGCATGATGGCAGAGGAGTCGAATTGCACGACTCAATGTGAAATGAATGCACATATAAACATAACAAGGCCTAAACTCCATCATAGGTAATCCGGAGTGTCGGTGACTGGGAATTGAGACACGTTTCGTCACTTGGAGTACGAAACGTCCCTCGTTTCCCGTGTTTAGACTAACCCTACTCCAAACATAATGCAATGAGATGGCACACACAATGTGACTAACGTGCAACCCTAAATGCAATGCAACCTAATCATGCTGGCATGCGAGGGATGATATGCAAACATACAACTAGCATACGCAATGCTACGAACTGAGAATGGCATACTTAATGCACACGAACTATATGGCATACACAATGCAAGATGGACTTAAACCAATGTGAGTGGACCTCAGCCACACTCAAATCAGTGGCCATACATGAAAATGAGACAACCGAAATACATGCAAACATGCACGAATACAAAGGACCGATCCTAAGGCACAACATGCAACTCTAACTAAGCATGGAAAAGGATCAAGTATGGCATGCAAACACACATTTTCCAGCTCTGAAACATGATGCACAATGGTCCCGAATCATGCAAACACTTCACACAATGCATGCTAGGTGGCACAATTACCGAAACTAGTGAAGCGGATTACACTAGCGGTACACAAAGTGATGCACAAATGGCAAGACCAGCCCCAAAAAGACCCTAGGCAGGTCCAAGATAGTGGGAAAATGGCCTAAAATGATGGCTCAATATGCAAAGAAATGAAGCTCATTCAATGGTCCGAAAACAAGGCATACAAGCCCAACTCTCAAACGCATTTAAAGAGTGAAAATCATGGGAATATGGCATACATGTAAGCTCTGAAATATGATAGGCAATGGCCCCAAAACATGAAAACACCTCAGTATATGCATGTAATAGACCTCGAAACTCAAAACTAAGCATGGACATTGAACTACAAGCATGCAAAACAAACATCATTCGACCATGAGACCCAAAAATAGAGCTAAGGAAGTCCAGTTTATACACAAAATCAGTCTAAGGCATGGCCAAGAAGTGCTAGAATTAAGGGCCAAAAGATCACGCAATACAAGCTAGTGAACCATGATTTGCACTACAACTATATGAAGCACATGAGAGCTCACCAAACCAGCCAAAAATAGAAGTATGGAATGCCAAATAATACCCCAAAACCCATGGAAACATGACCAATGCATGCAAGAATGATATGTTCCTTTGAAAGGCCAATAAGAGGGTTATTCAACACATGCATGATGGACATACAAAATGGAAAAACCACCTCTGGAAAGAGGTTATGATGGCCCTAAAACTCACTGAAAAGGGCCTGAAATGAGCCTAGGAAGCATGCAAGTAAATGCCCCTTTGAAAGGCCTTGAAGAGGATTACTCTACACATGCACAATAGACATTCAACATGGCAAGTCACAAAACTCACAAAGGGCTTTGGAAAGAGCCTATGCAAGTCACAAAACTCACAAAAAGTGGCCTGGAACATGGCTTGAAAACATGCAAATAGGGGCTCCTTTGAAAGGCCAAGAAAGCTAGTAAACAAAACAAGGGGTGAGAGGGTCACCCCTCTCTGATTTTGATGCTCAAAAACACATGTTAACCACTAAAAATCTGCTAGATTTCAGTGGCTAAAAGGCCAAACCAAGGCCAACACAAATGCTCTAATGCATAGCTCAAAACAAGAGGAAATGAAGCATGCAAGGGGGTAGATGACCCCCAACAGAAAAATGGCCTTAAACAAACATGTTTAGAAGCTCAAAAAAAGACTTTTTTCAGTTTATGACAAAGCCTAAATATGCTTGCAAATAGAGCTAAACTATGAAGCAAAATAAGGCTACAAAGAGGGAAATAGAGACTTACCCTTGTAGTGAAGAAGGCCAGCAGCTTCTGGACCAAAATAGGAACTATTCAACCTCTGAAAATGAGCTCCTAGGTGCTTAGGTTGACCATGGAGGTGTTGTGCTTGGAGGTGTAGTGCAATGGGGCCAAGAACTAGGAGTTTTGGACACCAAAAGAGAATGATATAGAGAGAGAGAGGTGTATGCCTTAGCCAAAATTTCTCAACCTTGGCTCTTGAGGGAGAGGCTCCCTCTTATAGAAGAGGAGGTCCATAGCTTCTCTAAGAAGCTTGGAGCAAAGAGGCCAAGCTTCTAAAGGAAGCTAAACCAAAAGGGTCAAGCTTCTTGAGAAAGCTAGACCAAAGGGGTCAAGCTTCCTCAAGAAGCTCAACAAAAGGTCAAGCTTCTCTTAGAAGCTAAGCAAAAGGGACCAAGCTTCTTTAAGAAGCCAAAACAAAAGGGTCAATCCTCGGAGGATGGGGCAAATGCCTCCCAGCTGGCATAGCTGGATAGCACTCAAAGAGACAAAAAAGCAGAAGGCTGGCCGACCAGTTCAAGTGGTCGGTCGACCACTTGCCCTGGTCGGCCGACCAGGGGTCAAAAGGTTCAAGCTGAAAAGGTGGTTGGCCTACCCATATTGGTGGTCTCCCAGGTGAACGCAACTCAATGTTGGTATGGGAGACCAGAAATTGTGGCTCAAAAGTGAGGGAGACCACTTACCTGACAAGAAAATCGGCCGGCGGGAGAAGAGGTGGTCTCCAAGAAAATTGCTGGTCTCCCACCCCCGTACCACCTTCCAAACAATGAAAATAGGGTCCCTGCCAAAAATGAACCCACACCGATGCAAAACGAGGGTTCGGGGGTCAAAACGCGCGGCCGGAGGCCCCTAAAACTGACTATTAAGCACCGGAGGTGGCGTGCGACCACAAAGGTGGTCTCCCGGGCCACAGTGTCCCTCTAGGGAGAGGGAACAAGATGTGTGCCAAAAACCAGAGCAAACGGAGAAAGTTAAGCGGTCCCGAACCGAGGCGCATGGCCGATGGCTCCGAAAACCAGAAACTGGTCTCCAAATGGGAATAGTGGCCTACGACCACGAAACGTAGCCTACGGCCACTGAGGGATGGTCTTGAAGACCTCTCCCTTCCTTCGGGAAGAGAAAACAGAGAAAACAGGACCTGGTTCACAAATCGAGGCAAAGCACAAAAGAGTCCCGAAGTTCGGAGGCAAGGCTCTCAGCCGAGACTCTGTGACCTTAGAACGAGCACAATATGCATCATCACCGAGCGCTCAATCGGCGACGTCTGAGTCTTAAGGTCGGTCAAAAATGGGGTGTCTACACCACCTGCCAGCGAAGAGTGGGCCTCTGCCAGCCAATAATGCAAGGGTGTCGGCCATCCATGTGGCACTGCCGGCCACTGGTGTGCTGTGATGCCATTCTGTAACAGGGCTCAAAACAGAGGAAAGGGAGGGTCTCCCTAGGGCATGTGTGTATCATGCCACTCCTTATCACCTCAAAACATCAAAGGAGTTGCATAATTGAATCTAAGACCATCAACCAAGCATTTTGAATGCATGATGGTCTAAGACCGAACTTGTACACATTCAATAAATGCACAACAAACAGGACACTAAGACCACGGCCTTATCATGAGTGATCAAAGGCAATGGAGACAAAGAGAATTGGCTCATTTTTATCACTTCAAGTATGAAATGAACCAATTCATCTTGTGTTCAATATAATGTTCGATTGAACACAATGCAATGCAAATGCAACATGCTTATCTTGACATGTTTTGCTTGTCCAATTCTTGTTTACACATTTTACATTACCGAGCCATTCATTAACCGGTTTGTCCAATGTGAAAAGTCCTCTAATGAGAGAAAGGTCAATCGAGAAGATGACTTAAGACAAGAGAGAAGCCATGCCTTTGACTAGTAGAAACCCTCAAAAGAGGGCTAAAGCCATTTAAGCATAGGCCTCAATCCCATGGCTTAAGCACAACTCCAAGACTAACCAAGCCTCAAAACAAATCAAAAGTGGAGAAATGAGGGAGGTGGCAGATTTTTAGTGATGAAATGGCATGCTAAAGACACCAAACCATGCAAGCAAAGCATGCAAGATATGTTCAAAAGCCACAATTACCAAGACTAGTGAGGAGCATTACACTAGAGGCATGCAATATCAATCCCAAATGGCCAAACCAACTATGGACAGACCTCAAATATGCCAAAACAGTGGCCAAAATGTGCTGAGATGGTAGCATGAAAAGCAAGAAAAACATGGACACATGTTGGCCTATAAGCAAGACATAATACACAGCCCTCAAAAGCTATGAAGAAGTGAAGTATATAAGAGCATGACTACACTATATGCACTGAAATTACATGCTAAATGGTGCCATACCATGCAAACATCACATGCATAACATGTTGAAGGTCTCAAAACTCAAAGTTAGTCAAGGCCCCTTGCACTACAACCATACTAAGTAATGCTCAAATGACCTTGACCATTTAAAACAGACCTAAGGTAGGTCGAAACAGTAGCAAAAACATGCTAGACTTGCACCATAAATGGAAAGAAAGATATGCTCATGTATTGGCTCACAAACAAGGCATGAGGCTCAACTTCTCAAAAGCATTGAAAGAGTGGAATATGTGAGAGTGTGACAATGATATATGCTCTGAAATCACATATAAAATGATGCTATTGCATGCAAATACCTCAAGCAAAGCATGCTTAAAGACCTTGAAACTCAAAGCTAATCAAGGGCATTTACACTATAGCTATATAAAGCAAGCCTCATATGATCAAGACCATCCAAATCAGAGTTAAAGCATGCTAAAACATGAGCAAAAATGTGCTGGAGCCAAGCTAACACATGCTAGAATGATGGACTAACTCATTGGACATGTTAAGCTAGTAAGCAAAATTGCACTACAAGTGCAAGATACCAACAACCAGTGACTAAACCACCCTAAAATAGAGTCATAGCAGGTCCAAAAAGTCACAAAAAATGTGCTTGAACAAAGCCACAAAGAAGTAAAAACACATGCTCATTTGGTAAGCCAATAAGATATGCAAGCAAGACAAGAGGAGAGGGGACCACCCCCTCCTATTTGGGACCTCAAAATCGCCTTTCCACCACTAAAATTCCTCTGGAATTCAGTGGTTAAAGGGCCAAAAAGAGATGGTTTGAAAGCCTTGAAAGATGGTACAAAAAGCTATACAAGCTAAGGAACAAAAGGGAGAGACAACCCCCTAACACAAAATAGGTCTAAACCACCATTTTTAGGACTGAAAAACAGAGATTTTCTCAGTTCAAAACCACCCCCAAAAATAGTGTAGAAAGATGGCAAAACAATAGTGCACAAAGAGCTTAAAAGGGATAAGAGGTTACCTTTGAAACACAGCACAAGAACAGCCCCTTTTCTTGAGCCAAAACCAACCTTTAGCAGCCCAAAATAGGTTCCAAGGGATCTCAGCCCAATGGTTGTCAAGTTTGATCAAGGATGTGTGTGCAAAAGAGAAGTGTATCTACACTTGCAAGCTCTTATGCACAAAGGTTCTTGAGAGAGAGAAATGTAGAGAGAGAGGTGTAGAGAGAGAGGCTCCCAAAACTATTCCAAAATGTTCTAACCCTTGAATATGAGATACAAGGCTTCAATATATAGCAAAATACAAGATTTTGGCCGAAAATATCTCAAGAGAGACAGCTGTAACCAGCTGGAGCAAAATATCTGCCAAAAACTGCTTTCTGCCATCAATGGCCGGCACATGACCATTGATGGTTGGCACTTAACCATTGTTGGGCGGCATGGGACACCATTGGATGGCAGGGGGCCGGCCTAGGCCATTCATGGCCGGCACATGGCCAAAAAATCCCATTTAGGGCCAGCATCTTCCACCTTTGGTTGGACAAAAAAATCTGCTTTTTGGGCCCGACTTCAACCTGACATATCTCTTTCATCTGGACACCTTTGCAGGTCATTATTGAGCCTAAATTGAAACCCTGGAAGTCTTCTTTCCAATGTTGGAAGCCTCACTTCAAAATTCCAAGTGTGAAAAAGTTATGCCTATTTGAGTGAAGACTGCTCAGTTTCGATCCTACCGGGATTCATGCCGAACTTCTTCTCCAACTTGTTTTCTTCTCTCTTCTCCTCTTTCCTTCAACTCCAAACCCCTAAACAAGGTGTTTTGAAAGATTTTTCAAAAGATTTCATCTCTCCTTCATTCATTTCCACTTTGTCCTCGCTTGATTTACCGAAAAGCGCAACATTTAACGAAATGCGAGCCTCGGAACATCGTAGGAACTTTTTCAAAGATATTTTGAAGGAGAGGGTTTTAAGGTCTCAAAATATTTTGATCAAGATCATTTTGGTCCAAAAAGGGGGATGAAGTTGGGATTTGACTCTCTCATTGCCGAAGAAATCGAACCCTTGCACTGCACAACTTTCACCACCAAGTAAACCATCAGTAGTGCCCAAGTCTTAAGGGCGGTAAAAAATGGGGTGTCTACATTCTGCCTCTAGGTCCACTAGCACCCTTCTCTTTGACATGGATCTTCCCTCTATGAAGATGGTGGTAGGAGAAGGGGTCCTCTCAGCGGATAGACTTCGGCCGTGGCGACGGTTGGTGATCAAAGGGGCAATGAGTGTATCTGTCCCAGTATCAGAATCAACTAGGGATGCAGCAAGCCTGGTCTTCTTGGGAATGGTAGTATGGTAAGTATCCTGGTAGTCTAGCAGCTCGGGGGCAGACCTCTTTTTGTACCTTAAAGCAGCCTTGATTGCTTCGGTGTTCTCACAGGTCGGCCTACGTTG
The DNA here is from genome assembly GCA_030407325.1 of Camellia japonica. Classification (NCBI taxonomy): domain Eukaryota; kingdom Viridiplantae; phylum Streptophyta; class Magnoliopsida; order Ericales; family Theaceae; genus Camellia; species Camellia japonica. The sequence goes on along the minus strand of JAPPVO010000017.1, from coordinate 71,610,229 downwards.
GTAATGGGAAGACTTTGCAAAAAGTAGGAAACAACATCAGCACAACACTCAAAACAGAATAGCAAACCAAAATGAGTACAAAAATTCCAAGGTAGAGGGTTCAGACCTGGGTAGCCATCTTTTTGGGGCATCCTTTCAGACTAGATCTCAATCCCGGCGGGGAACTCCCAGTTCCCGCCAACTTAGAGGAAGTCGTCATTGTGCTTATCAGAGTCAAGTAGGCCAGTAACTAGATGACAGTCACCAGAATGAACGCGAAGGTAATAGGTACTATGGTCTTTGTTATGAGAAAAGGTATAACAACCAAGGATGTCCCAGATGTCCAAATTCAGGCCTAATCGCTTATTCAGAGTAGAGACACCGCAAACGACTCAGAATAGGTTTACAGATACTTGCATTGGGGTAAGTTGGACTTGGTGCAGAAAGCGACAGACTAATGAGTCCAGAGGGAACCGAACCCCCCTTCGCCAATAGCAGCAACAGGGAACGCATCAATGTTTCTTGTACCCATGCGCTTAGCATCAACCTTAGCCATCGTGAGGGTAACATCATTAGGGACACCGTAGTCACGACGGAATAGGGTGATCGCCTCAGGAGTATCCATTAATGCACGAAACTTGCCCATTATCCAGACCTAGAAAGGCAAGGACAAAACCAAACTAAGTAAGAGACAGAAGAACAACACTAATCATCGGAAACGATGGCACAAGGGCCAACAATGGTGACAGGAATAGAAAAAGCAAGAGAAAAGAAGGGCTTCTGGAGGACTTATAGTGATTTGACGAAGAAGCAGCGCAGAGTGAAGGTCTTTGAAATGAAATAAGAATGGCAGCGTTCAGAACCCACAATAATGGCAGTGAGCGTCTGGGAGGAGCACTATCAGAACCAAGAAGAGAGAATGAAAATGTTTTTTGGATGTTGAAAACTTAGAAACGGACGAAGAGGTTGAATTGACAGCCTTGGGGTATTTATTACCCTCGATTGGCGCGATGGTACAGAATCATGTCCCTCTATATGAAATTGGCACACTATCTCTGCATGCTAGTGTCATGCTGCCATGTGTCATTTTCAAAGGACACATGTAGAGTGCGTGTGTTAGGACTGAACTGCCACCAAGATCGAGCTGGAGCAGATCCGAAACGACGCAATGGTTGGGGTAACGAACATTAGCTCCCCCCAAGGGGAACCTTAGTGCGAGTTAGAGGGCAAATGAAGGGGCAGAATATGAAACGGATCAGATCCAAGCCTTGGGTCGGTCCAATCAGTTAAGCCCAAACCCAAGTGGATCAGACGAATGTGTGGGCCAGTTAGTTATACCTATCTCCATGAAGAAGGGCCTTTCCAAGTCTTCAAGCACTTGGGGCCCAACTTGTAGTAGAAAGACTAGTTCAGCCACGATGCTAGGCTGGGCTGAGTTGTCAAACTCAATTCGTAGACCGAATTGATGGGCCGAAACCATCATCAGAACCAAAGTGGGCCGAGGCCACACAAAGATATCTAAATGGGCCAGCCTATCTCTACAAGCGGCCTTACAAAAGGCCGAGCCAAGGCACAACGGTACCGAGCTGAGAAAACCTCTCAGAGAAACGTGGAAGTTATGAACACATGCACATGAAGGCTACCACCTCAGCTGGTCCCTTCCCCCTAGAATCACGGAAACAATTAATCAAGGGAATATGATCAGTTATAAGCATGATTACAAAGAGCACATGCCTACATTGTCAACTACTTGGAGGTCCCCCACCTTGAGCAATGTTACAGGGAGCCTTGAAGCACCAAAGCTCTATGAAACCATCTTGGGCAACAAGCAAAGTGTTCTATATAAACTTCACTCTTTTCACATTGAAGGTAACTCAACTTAACTCAATCAAGCTTAACTGAACTCTACTCACTTCAATACAACAGAATTCACTTTACACCTAGAGAACCTCTCATCTTCTCCGACCACTTACTCCCACACCGGACTGGTTTTTCTGGCCAACCCCGACCGGGCAGCTCTAAGGGTGTTTTGTACTTGTAGGTCCTTAGTTCTTGGATAGTCCATTCAGTCGCGGAGCTCTGATCCACTTTCATCTAGTGCGGGATTCGGTTCACCACTAAGCATTGATCTCTTAATCTTTTAATTAGATTTATATATGAATAATTAATTGAGCTAGTCTAATTAATTATGTTAAATATATATTGTTAGCAGGGATGGAATGACAAAGAGAATACCAGGGGCCACACACTTATGCCCAATTCAAAAAACCTTACTAATATATAGCACTTTCAATCTAGTATACAATTCTTTATTAAAGATGGCCCCTAGCTTTTTTAATCGGTATGGCACCCCTGGATAATAAATGGTATTACCCACTCTTTTCTTGGTTATGACACTACTTAATAAGAAAACACCATTTAACTAGGAACAATAAGTTTAGGTAGCTTTCTTAATTTATCAACTGCATTGATAAGTTAATTAATTAGAATGCTATTTTTTTGGGGATAATTACATTTTACCCCATGTGGTTTTACGCATTTTCACATTACCTCACTGACGTTGATAAATGTACTCATAAACCCATGTGGTTTTGACCGAAGTGCAAAAGTGATGAGACGTGAGACGTGACAAAATTATTGAAAAGACTAGAATACCCTTATTTTTTTCTTCAATTTTCTTATGAATGCCATTTTACTTTCATTTTCTCGCAGTTGAACTCTCTTTATGAACTCTCTCCTTATGTGTGTGTATATATATAATATAGATATGAAATGCATCCAACCCACAAACCCATCTCCTCATATATGTGTACATTACCTCACTGACGTTGATAAATGTACTCATAAACCCATGTGGTTTTGACTGAAGTGCAAAAGTGATGAGACGTGAGACGTGACAAAATTATTGAAAAGACTAGAATACCCTTATTTTTTTCTTCAATTTTCTTATGAATGCCATTTTACTTCCATTTTTCTTGCAGTTGAACTCTCTTTATGAACTCTCTCCTTATGTGTGTGTATATAATATAGATATGAAATGCATCCAACCCACAAACTCATCTCTTCTCATATATGTGTATGTATATATATTATATGGATATGAAATGCATCTAACCCACAAACCCATCTCCTCTCATATATGTGTATATATATATTATATGGATATGAAATACATCCAACCCACAAACCCATCTCCTCTATTGCTTATCTGGGTAATGCTCTCTCTCTCTCTCTCTCTCTCTCTCTCCCCGTGTATATATATATATATATATATATATGAAATCTACTACAATCAATTCATTTTTTCAGGGATCATGATTATGATAGGAAACATGGAAGAGGGAGAGATAGGGATATAGATAGAGAAAGGGACAGGGATAGAGACCACCGCCATCGCCTGAGAGATGACAAGGAATACAGTAGTCGTGAGAGAGAGCGAGAAAGATAGAGAGAAGGTAGGGAATGGGATAGGTGAGCCAGGGAGCGTGGTAGGCGGAGGAGCCATTCAAGGAGCCGAAGTGGGAGTAAGGATCACAATGATCGTGATCGTGATGAATGAGGGCATCTGAAGAGGCATACCCGTAGTAGTGCGAGCCCTAGAAGGCACAGGAATAGGGCAGAGGATGGGAATGCTCAAGATGAACCAAAGAAGAAAAAAGGAAAGAAGGCTGATGGGACCGATCACCCAGACCCAGAGATTCCAGAAGTAAACAAGATTCGTGTATCTCTTGGGTTAAACGACAAAACCCAGAACTTGATTTCCCTGAGAAAGAGAAATTTTTATTTTTTTATTTTTAGCATAAATATTGATTCAAATTCCTTTAACATAAATATTGATTCATGTTCCTTCATTATTTCTGTCATGGAAATTCTTTATAGTGAGTTTAAAATTTAAGATCTTTGTAAACATTAACTATCCCAGACCATTACTCCATCATGTCAACACAAGCAAATCATCGAACACCTTTAGAGCATAAAATGGAGGGACTTATATTCCAACATTTCATAGGCATATATATATATATATATATATATAAGAAAGTGGAAGGGCAAATTGGTCACTCAAAACTCTAAATTTGGTGCCAAAACCCTTCATTTTAGTGCAAACACGCTTCTCTGGCTCTTCTGCCCCACGCATTGTTAAGTCTACCAAATTCTGTCACTTTTGCATCTTAGTCAAAACCACGAGGGGTTTATGAGTACATTTATCAACGTTAGGAAGGTAATGTGAAAATGCGCGAAACCATAGGGGGTTAAAATGTAATTACCTCCCTCCCCCCCCCCCTCCCCCTTCTCTTTTTTCTTCTTAAAAGTCTCTACTTTGAAGTGGGCTGCCATGTGAGACCATACTATCAATGAATCTATACATTTAATTTCAAATTCTAGACTTTTTCGTGTTGTTTTTGTTTTTGTTTTAGTTCATAGAACTATTGTTATGGAATTTCCATTCAACAATTATTGGAGGAAAATTATTAGATTCTTCTAGAACGCCACGTTTTCATACTCTTTTACTAATCATCATATAATATGTTGTCTCTTGTTTTCCAATCACCTAACATAAAATCATATGCCCATTATTGTAACATGACCACACATTGTCTAAATCAACTGTATTTCCACTATTTTCAGAGGTGTCTGCTAGCTCTTGTGGTCCAATTTCAATTAATGAATCCACTTTTTATTTAGTTTAATCTTCGAAATTTATTTTCGCTCGTTTTTTTTTGAAAGGAGGAATTATACTCTCGTTGGAGATTTTTCTTCTCTTTTCTTTCTTTTTTTTTTTTTTTCCTACACAAAGATGAAAGGATGTAAGTATAACTTTTTATTTGCATCCCATCACAAAATCACTTGAACTTTACATATTTTTACAATTTTTTTTAATCTATCACACTATTTTGAAATTTCCCCTTTTTCATACCAAAAAAAAGAAAAAGAAATTCCCCCTTTTGAAAGCACTGAAAACTAACTGACAAACCAGGTCACGGACTAGACATTTTCATAAGCAAAAATATGGAAAATGTTTTAGAGCTCTAAAAGAAGAGCTCTAAAACAGTTCTAATTTTTCTTTTTCCTTACTATGTTGTCTTTTTCATTTTTTTTTTGGGCACTGCCAACTCAGCAGAGCTGCTCTACTAGAGCTCTCTATCACTACTACAAAAATATTGTCCACTTGCAACTTCGTGATTATTTATAATATTTTATGTGTCTCTAATATTTTCAACTTATGTTCAAAATAATTAAAATAGATTGTAATTTTGGATTAAGCAATGCTAGTATATTTATCACAAAATTTCTTTATCATTTATATTAGGGTAAACTACCAATAGGTCCTACTTTGGAGACTTATTACCCATTAAGTCCTATTTGATAAATTATTAAGTGATAAAGATAAATTTATCAGTCTTTTATTTTTATGAATAAATTTATAGTGATAAATTTATCAGTCTCTTATTTTTATAAATAAATTTTTAGTGATAAATTTATCACTCTCTTATTTTTATAGTGTTAAATTTATTAGTTAGGACCTGTAGGTAAATAAGTCTAATTAATAGGACTAATTGGTAAGTACCCCTTTATATTATCTAAGTACATGACAATCAACATAGCTAATCACACATAATGGCAACAAAAAAAGAAAAAACATAATATTATATTTATTAAAATTTTAAAAATAATCATAGAAACTTTGTTTGACAAATTTTTTATTTTATAAATAGGGAACCTCCAGTTTTTAAATTGGGTTCAAAGTATAAACTCAAAAAAAGTATTTACATTGGCTTTGGTTTATAAATAAAGTCAGAGACGTAAAAAAAAAAATTGTAAAGGCACACAAATAAGTGTGGCCTGGTTTTATTTTATTTTATTATTATTATTTTTTTTCTCGGTGTGCAATGCACACTATTCGTAACTTTATCACAAAATTACTTCAATATTTATAAACTTATATAAGTGATCCCACAAAAATGCGTAAGTTGAATACAAATTCGTGTAAGTCTTAAGTTTTCATGAACTTACACGAATTTATATTCAACTTACGCATTTTTACAATATCACTTATGTAAATTCGTAAAAACTTATATAATTTTTATAAAATTATACATGATGTGTATTCCACGCCAGACCACTTTCCCGTTTGGAAACCACTTGGAAACAAATTTCAACTATTTTATTGAATTCGTTGTACTTGCAAATTGCCTTTTATTGCACTTGATGTTCTTTAGTTTGGTATTTGGTATTACAACAATGATGGAAAGTCCAAATTTTCATGGCCCGAATGGCTCGAATGTATCAAAACGACGTTTAGGCCACACAAATTAGAGATACGAGGCATTTTTCTTGGTATTAGGCCCATGTTTTTTTTTTTTTAGTTCAAAATCGGATTGGAGTGTACTATCTGGCTTCCTAGGCCTACTATAGAATCTACATCGATGATCCGAACCGTTTGATAATTAGGACTCGTTGAGTATTTCATTTCTAAAAAAACTCACATTGATCGGATAGAGATAACCACTTGATCAAATCAAATTTGTATTAACAATAACTATGATTTTAAAAATAAATTGTTGACATAAATGTGATCTGATCAAGTAACTATTGATATCTGATCAACATAATTTTTTATAGGGATGAAGTACTCGACGAGTCCTACATATTGAACGATTTGGATCATCATATGAGTTTCGTGGTTGGCCACAGAGCTCTAACAAGACACTTCAATTGAGAAACCCAATTGGACAGAAGCTGAGTCCTTAGTATTATTATTAAATTCCTCAATTGTTCAATTTGACTAAAGTCAAATATATTGGAAGATTAACAATAAGGTTATGGGCACAAAATTGATCATAAAATTCAAGATAAATTATCAATAAGTTTTAATAGTTGAATTTAATTGTCATCAAGTTCTATTGAAAATAAGTTTTAGTAAAATTGTTGCTAAAAATAAATTTTTGTGACAATTTTTTGCATGGGAGCAGCTTGCCTCTAGTCTAAGATCAGACTGGACGGTGCTGTTTGGCCAGTGGGGGCCCACCATGGGTCCCGTTTTAATAATCTAAACCATCAAATGTGTAAAACTCGTTGAGTACTATATGTTTGTAAAAAATCATGTTAATCGGATATCGATAACTATGTGATCAAATCAGTTTTGTATAAAAAGAATGGATGGTAAACAAATTAACAGTTGACAAAAAACTGATCCGATGAGAAAGTTATCGATATCCAATCGACGTGATTTTTTATAGACTTATAGTACTTGACGAGTTCTACACATTTATCAAAATGGGACCCGTGATGGGCCCCCACTGGCCGAACAGCACCGTCCAGTCCGATCTTGGACTGGAGGCAAACTGCTTCCTTTTTGCATATATCATTAAAAATTGACAATTAGTGACTTTTTTGTCATAGTTTTTATAAATGGTTACTAAAACTTACAATTAGTGACCTTTTTTTTGTGGTAAATTTTCCAAATTGTCACTGAAAATTGAAAATTAGTAATTTTTTTTGTGATGATTTTTTTTAAACTGTCTCTAAAATTTATAATTAGTGACATTTTTTGTATCAAAATTTTCAAATTGTCGCTGAAAATTAACAATTAGTGACATTTTTTAATAGTGTTTGATAAAAATGCCATTAATTATCATATGACATACTAAATAATAAATCTATTTATTAAGACTTACAAATAAGTCACCTTAAAATTAATTAAAAAATGATTTTGACCAAACATATTATATGATGGAGTCTATTTATGTTTTTATGTAGTTGATTATGTATTTATAATCATTCTTGTTGGAAGATTTATGCTCCTCTTTTATTACATTTCATATACCATCTATTTGATGTAGCGCATTAACTTTTATGTCACGCTTCTGTAGCTTACTTTTTGTGTTCCTTGACAGAGAGAGTTTTTTAGGCTTAGTCAGACCCATCGGTTTCAGGACGTCCAAGAAAAATCAGATATGTATCGTGGGGTCTCCAGACTCGTTGAAACGATCAATGGATGGCATTTTGAATCTGTCTGGGAGCTTTACGGCAGCCTCGGTGTACCCATCCTCAATGTTGGGAATGGAGTTAAGTCTCTGTGCCTTTTTGAATTGCTTCTCAAGGTTAGGAATTTTTAACAAGGTCGGGTCGAGATTTGGATATTTGGGGTAAACATTTTTTTGCTTTAGTACATTGCATGCATGCGATTATTGCCATATCAAGCATGTTTACCATGAGGCTAAGTGCTTAATTGATATACCCGCTTGAATGCCAGTGGATGAAGGCTTTTCGCTAAATTGGGATGATTTGATTAATGTAAATATGAGATCACTTCCCTCCCGTGGGCTATTCGAAGTTGTTTTTGAATTCTGCCAATGAACTTGGAGAATGAAAACCCCTTTTGTCTCAAGGATGCTGATTTTGTTTTGAATCGTATCTTGTAAGTACTTGAGTTGTGCACTTTATTTTTATTGTCTTTTCTTATGTTGTTGTGTTAGTTGAGTCTCTTCCTTTGAGTCGCTTTCATGTACCCTCAGGTTTTCATTTTTCTAAATAAAGAAAGTGGGAGTCTAGTGTCTGATCATTTTATTGTGCCTATAGTAATTCATCTGCGACCTTTTTAAAAAAATAGAAAATCTTCAAAAATTTTGTTTTTGAATGAGATTTCGTTAATAAACTCGAGTGTTGAGAAGGATCCCCCAAATGGTTTGAGTGGATTTTGAATTATCGACACAAAGTCCTTCATAACTCGTGCCAAAAGGCCATTAGTCTGTCATCACCAAGGTGTCTTGGCTTGGGAACTTAGATATGAGAGGGGAAGGTCATGAATTGAGCACCTCACTCACCCAATCAAAGATCAGCCTTTATTAATCATAATATGATTTTTATTTACATTATATGCTCTTGTTCTGGTGGAAATCCCAAGAGAGTTTTGAAATGGTCAGAGACAACTTTTGAAAGCTGAATCATATCAGAATCGTTATAGGGGTAAACTACCCTAATCCAGGGAAAAGTGCCCAACAAATGACTCTGAGTGGATTGAGAGATAAGTGTAGACACCCCATTTTTTACCACCCTTAAGACTTGGGTCTTACTGATTGTTTACTTGGTGGTGAAAGTTGTGCAGTGCAAAGGCTCGATTTCTTCGGCAAAAGGAGAGTCAAATCCCAACTTCACACCCCATTTTGGACCAAAGCTATTTTGAACGGTTTTTAGACCTTAAAACCCTCTCTTTCAAAATATTTTTGAAATAAAGTTCCTACGATGTTCCGAGCTCGCATTTTGTCAAATGTTGCGCTTTTCGATAAACCGGGCAAGGACAAAGTGGAAATGAATGAAAGAGAGTTGAAATTTTTTAAAAATCTTTCAAAACACCTTGTTTAGGGGTTTGGAGTTGAAGAAAAGAGGAGAAGAGGGAAGAAACCTAGTTGAAGAAGAAGTTGGGTATGAATCGCTAAGAGAGAGTCGAGCGGTCCTCGCTAAATCAGGCTTATCTGTCTATGCACTTAGATTTAAGCTATGAGGCCACCACCATTGGAAATAATACTTCCGGGGCTTCATTTTACACTCAAGAATCTCCTAAATCCGAGTCCGGATGGAGAAGATATGGCTGGTTGAAGTTGGGCATCAATCCGGGTAGGATCGAAACTGAGCGGCTTCACAAAAACAAGAATAACTTTTTTCATATTTGGAATTTTGATGCAAGGATGCCACCATTGGAAAGCTTACTTCCGGGGCAACAATTTGGACACAAGAATGACCTAAAAAGGAGTCCATATGAAGGAGTTATGCCCGTTTGAAGTTGGACCTGCAGAGCAGAATTTGCTATCGGCCACAAATATGTGCAGTCGGCCAAAAAAGTAGCAGATCGGCCATCACAAGTAGCAGATCGGCACTAAAGATGGCCGATCGGCCACGAGTGACACAAATTCAGATTTTTTGAAGATATTTCACCTCCAGCTGTTTCTAGCAAGCTCCAGCTATCCCAACTCAGATATTTTCGACCAAAAGCTCATGAATTGCTATATATGAACATATATCTCATATTTTTGGAGGGTTAGAACTTCTTGAACAAGTTTGAGAGCTTCTCTCACTAAAAACTCCTCTCTCTCTACAATTTCCAGAGCTAAATCTCTGCCTCTCTCTCTAGTTTGCTCTCTCTTTTACCCTTTTGTGCATAGAAGTGCATAGAAGTGGAGAAATACTTCTAGTTTGCCTAGGCATCCTTCATCAAGGTTGCATATCTATGGGCTGAGGTCCCTTGGAGCTTATTTTTGGGCTGATAGAAGGTCATTTGAGCCAGAAAGAGGCCATTTTGCTGCTGTGCTCCAAAGGTAATCACTCACCCCTTTTAGCTTATTTTGCATACTAGCTTTGCCATAGTTTTCAACTACTTTGGGGCTATTTTTTGGGGTGGTGTTGAACTACAAAAACCTCTTTTTTTCCTCTTTTTTTCAGTCCTAAAAGTCTTGGTTTGTGCCTTGGTTGGCTAGGGGGTTGTCCTCCCTTTTGCTCCTTGGCTTGTAAGGCCTTCTGAGCTAACTTTCAAACATTTCAAACAACTTCTTTTTGGCCTTAGAACCACTGAAATCCAGAGGATTTTCAGTGGTAAAAACCCTATTTTGAGGGCCCAAATAGGAGAGGGCGGTCCCCTCTCCTCTTGTCTTGCTTGCTAGTGTTGATGGCCAACCAAATGAGCATGTGTTTTTACTTCTTTATGGCTTTGTTTAGGCTCATTTTTGTGACTTATCAGACCTTCCATAACTCTTTTTTTGGCTGTCTTGGTCACCTCTTACAGGCGTATTGCACTTGTAGTGTAAATCCTCTTTACTAGCCTTGTTAGCCTTACAAAGTAGCATGCTTTTGTGGTTTGAATTAGCTTAGTGTAGACACCCCATTTTTGACCGACCTTAAGACTCAGACGTCACCGATTGAGCGCTCGGTGATGTTGCATATCGTGCTCGTTCAGAAGTTTTAGAGTCGCGGCCGTGCGCCCTGCCTCCGGACTTCCGAATCCTCTTCTGTGCCTTGTCTCGGTTTGCGAACCAGACTCGGTTTTCTCTGTTTTCTTTCCCGAGGGAAGAGAGTAGTCCTGTAGACTATCTCTCGGTGGCCGTGCGCTACTTTTCGTGGCCGTAGGCCATTTTGCCCATTTCGGAGCCCAGTTCCCGGTTTTCGGAGCCGTCAGGCCGTGTGCCTCGGTTCGGGACCGCCCAATCATCTCCGATTTCTCCGGTTTTTGGCAAGTGCCTCTGTTTTATCATTACGAAGAACACTGGGGCCCCTGATGCCCACTTCGTGGCCGTATGCCACTTTCGGTGCTTATAGCCGGTTTTCGGGCCCCGAACCTCGCGGTTTGGCCCCCGAGCTTTCATTTCGCATCGGTTTTCTCCGGTTTTTGGCAGGTACCTCTGTTTTATCATTCTGAGGAACACTGGGGCCTCTGATACCCACTTCGCTGCTGAACACCACTTCCGGTACCTGTAGCCCATTTTCGGGACCCCGAACCTCGCGGTTTGGGCCCCGAGCGTTCATTTCTCATTAGTTTTTGTTCAATTTTGGCAGGTACCTCTGTTTTAGCACCAGGAAGATCACTGGAGGGTGGAAGGCCAGCAATTATCCCAGATAACCAGTTTCGCTCTTCCGGCGCCCGTTTTGCTCACTTCCGGGCTAATGTTGAACACCCTAGGCCCATTTTCTTCCAACCAAAGCTACATATTTGTGATGAGGGCACATGGGAGGACCCTAAAAGAGCATGGTCGGCCAGCAATTGTTGATTTCATTTTTGAGCCTCTCCTTCAAGCTCTATGTTGTGGCTCCTGCTTCAGTGTTGCCAATTTTCGACCTTGGAACCTTGTTCTACACATCTGGGAGGACCCTAAAAGTTGGTGGTCGGCCAGCAATTGTTGATTTCATTTTTGAGCCTCTCCTTCAAGCTCTATGTTGTGGCTCCTGCTTCAGTGTTGCCAATTTCCGACCTTGGGGCCTTATTCTACACACCTGGGAGGACACCAACACATGGTGGTCGGCCAGAATTTTTCCCCTTCATTTTTGGGTCATGGCCGGCCGGCCAGGGTGAGTGGCTGGCCGACCAGGTGGGGTGGCCGGCCGGCCACCTCCCAGAAATTTACCTGGCCGGCCAGCTTTCTGCTTTCCAGCCCTTTCCAGCTGTCCGGATATTTTTTCCAAAATATCTCCCCCTCCGGGGGATATTTTGGGAGGGAAATCTTGCCTCCATTTCCCTCCCCTTTTACACCCTTTCTTACCTATTTAAAGGGCTTCCCTCCTCCTTTGCTAGGGTTAGAAAATTTCCTCTCAAGAACCCCTCTTCCAAAACCTCCATTTCCATAGCCAAAAGCTCCAAAAAACCTTCAAGTCTCAAGTCCCTCTCTTCATCAACCCTAAGCACCACCATCACCACCTTCATTTCAGCAGCAAGGGAGTGATTTTCAGAGGTTAAGAAGCAACAAAGTCAAGCCAAGAAGCAAAGAAAGACTTGTCTTCAAGGGTAAGTCACCAATTCCCTTTTTCTTGCATTTTTTTGCTTCCAATTTCTACCCTACTTGCTCTCTGATTTGGGCTCTGACCCCTTCTGGTTTTGTGCTCATTTTGAGCCCCTCTACAACATTGTAGAAGGGCTCAACCCTATTTGAGCCCTCTATGGCACACTTGCTTCAATATCACTCTTTATGCCATTAAATTGCATGCTTTGTTTGGATTATGTGTGATCTGTTTTCGAGCATAACATAAACTGTGAGCGGGCTTATTTTGAGCCCCTCTTCAATATTGAAGAAGGGCTCAACCCTGTTTGACCCCTTTATCATGCACTTGCTTTGTATTTCCTTCAAATTACCGTAAAATTGCATGGTTTATTTGGCCTGTTTGTGATCTGATTTGGAGCATTCCATTAACTGAGATTGAGCTTATTTTATGTCCCTCTAAAACATTGTAGAAGGGATCATATTGGTTTGAGGCCTTCATGTTGTACCTCTCTTTATACCTCTCTTTGGCCTCATCTTGAATGCCTTTTTGAGCTTACTTAGCTCCTGTTTTGAGCCATCATCAGTACTGAAAATGTCCTTATTTTGGCCTTCTTGTCAAGTTTTGTTAAGGGTCAAAAGTTTTTTGATGCATGCTTTTGGTACTTCATGTTGTACCCTCCATATTTTCCGTAAAATTGCATGCTTTGTTAGGCTTGCTTAGCTTCTGATTTGAGCCTTCATCAGGCTTAGAAAGTGTCTTAAAATGACTCATTCTTCATGTTTTTTCAAGGGTTCAAAGTTGTTTAGTCATTTCTTATGGTACCTCATGTTGTAGCACTTTGTTGGCTCATTTTTTGCATGCCATTTTAAGTATAACTACATACTGAATTGGAGGATCTCATCAACTGTAAATGTGCATATTTTTGGTCCCTCTTTAGTTTTTTAGAACTGTGTTTTTCAGTTTGAGCACTGTATATATTACTTGCTTTGTAATTCTCCTCTTTTCCCCATTTTTGCATGCTAAGTTTGCCATACTTGTGCTTGTTGTTTAGCCTTGCTTTGTACTGAAAAAATGCCATATTTGGGGCTGCCTTGCTACTGGTTTGCATGTCATGATCATGTTGTGCATGTTTAGTATGGCTATAGGCCATTTCGGGTGCTTAAATCACATTTCGGGATGATTTCATGCATTGGTTGTAATTCCGTATCATTTCGGGGCTGTTTTCCCCTTCATTTAGGTGCTGAAATTTGGTTTGCATGCTTGCGTATCATTTCCCGTGTCATTTCATGCCTTCGGGCCCTGCCTCGGTTTGCGCGCCCGTGTGCACGCACTTCGAGGCACCTCTGTTTTCTCCGACGGCATCTGATGTGAGTGTGGCTGAGGTCCATTCATGTTAGTATAAGCCCAATTTGCATTTCCATCTCATTTTATCATTGCCTCGGTATGCGCGCCTGTGGGCACGCGTTTCGAGGCACTTCGATTTTATCCGATTTCTCATTTTATCGTTGCCTCGGTTTGCGTGCCCGTATGCACACACTTCGAGGCACTTCGGTTTTATCCGATTTGCATTTCGCATCTCGCATCGTCGCCTCGGTTTGCGTGCCCGTGTGCACGCATTTTGAGGCACTTCGGTTTTATCCGATTTGTATTTTATATCGCCTCGGTTTGCGTGCCCGCGTGCACGCTTTTCGAGGCTTCTCATTTTCATCTCATTTTCCCAGTATAGTACATACCAGGTTGTATCTTAGATTGCATTCATGAATTTTCTCGGTTTGCGTGCCTACGGGCACGCACTTCAAGACATTCCATCTTTTCATCAGCATAGTGCATACTAGAACTGTATATTAGTTGCATTTATGCATATCATGCATGTTGCATCGTGTTCGGGATAAGAGTTAGCCCGAGCACGGGAAACGAGGCACGTTTCACGGAACGGGCCTCGATTCCCAAGTCACCGACACTCCGGATTACCCATGATGGAGTTAGGTTTTGTTGTAGCATTCATCTGCATTGCACCCAATATTGAGTTGTGCAATCCGATTCCTCGGCCATCATGCATCGATATGCGTGATTGGTGGCACGAGGATCGAGGCATGCATATATTTGTGAAATACATTGCTATGCCCTTTTCCTGTTCTCTGTTGCAGCAAAATAAGGAATCAGCAACTTTTCGGAGTCTGGCGCGCATTTCGAGAAAAATTACAAACAGAGGCTAACTGGGCATCCTAGTGGATTTCCGCGCAAGGCAGCCCAGCATACATCATTCATCAGAAGCGAGGCAGCCCTTGGCTTGCATGCCAGTTTAAAGCTTTCTTAGTTAATTTGCTAATTAATTAGGAATCTGTATTATTCGGACTGTATTATTTATTCGGACCCTCTGCGCGAGGGCCATAACTGTAATAAGTGTGGGTGAGTGTGATGTATGTCTTCCAACCCCACTTCTTTCTCCCTTTTATTTATCCGCTTACGATGATTAGATATAGGGCATATTTCAATTAGCATACAGTATGACAGCATGTTTGCATCATTCATCTGTTTTGCACGCACCGGGCTCGGCGCATCATACAAACTGCATTTGTATTTCAATTCCAAATTGAATACGTGTTAGTTGTAGCATTTCATATGCCATGTTTAGAATAGCCGAGCCTGCTATAGTTTGCATTTTTTGCATGTGTTGCATTAGGCATTTCAGTATAGTTAGGATCATGCATGATTTCTAATGAACTTCCGTTTTTGGCTTGGAGTACTCGGTGAGTTTTATGCTTTAGCATCCTTGCATGTGTGTGAGTGTTGCCATGATAGCATGCTTGCCATGAGGCTAAATGCTTATGTGATATAATTGCCTTGAATGCCTGTGGGTGGAGGTTGAGTTACTTGGATTGGACAATTCATCAAATGTTTGTTTTAAGCCCACTAGATAGTGGCAAAATCATATTTTCTAAGCCCACCTGAGGGTGGCAAATCCGCGTCTTAGCCTACTTGCGAGTAGCACCATCAAACCATTTTCAAACAAACAAACATGAAATGTTTAGTTCCAATTCAGGTGACTCAGTCTATACTTGTTTGCTGCGAGCATCACATAGTAACCTAGGCTAATAACCGGAATAAGAACTCACAATGTTTTCAAAAACAGATATCATGGTTAGTAGAGGCCGGTCTTTGACCGGGCGAGCGGGGGTGCTCACGAAGTGACCTTCCCCAATCGTACCCAAGTTCCCGAGCCGAGGTAACTTTGGTGATGACGGACACGTGGCCTTTTGGCACCGAGTCAGGGTTTCCTAAATTTCCCATTTTAAAAATATTTAGGTGGCGACTCTGTATCTGGCAAAGCAGTCCATGTTTGGCACTTCTTTCAAAAATCTGTTTTCCAAAACGATCTGCCGGATTTGGACTCTTTGGTTCAAGATTCAGAACCGTGACATTTGAGTCCTTGAATTGTAATGACCCCAATGTGAACAGAACGGGACGTAACACCTCCCGGGGCGTTCGGGGACGTCTACACTTAGTTCAAGCATGTTTTTGGTGTTATTTTGACATGTTATAACTCTAATTTTGATTGGTGGACTCACCTCTTGCATGCTTTATACACTTGTAGTGTAATCCATGCTTACTAGTCTAACATGCTTGATGTTTTGGCCAATCATGCTAGCTTATTTTGGCTATACTCCATACATGTTTTAGCATTATTTTGACATGCTTTAGGACTGTTTTGGGCTGCCTTGGTCATATGACTCATGTTTTGTATAGCTATAGTGCAAATGCCTTGACTAGTCTTGAGTTTTGAGGCCCCTACCATGCTATACTTGTGATGTTTGCATGCCTTGGCATCATTTGGCATGGAATTTCAGAGCTTATATCTTTGCCATATTCTCATGTTTGCCACTCTTTAATTGTCTTTAAGGAGTTGGTTCTTTATGCCTTAAGTATGAGCCTATATGCATGCCATCTTGCCTAAGCTTTTGGGCCACCATATCAATGCATTTTTGGTGTTATTTTGCCATAATATAACTCTGATTTTTGTTGGTAAAGCCAACTCATGCTTGGTTTTGATAGGTGTAGTGTAACCTTCCTTATTGGCCTTGCATACTCCATGCTTCATGCCCTTTATGCTAGCTTGTTTTGGCTCTAGTCCATGCATGTTTTAGCCTTGATTTGACATGCTCTAGGACTTTTTTGAGGTGTCTTGGCCATATGGTTCATGTTTTGCATAGCTATAGTGCAAGTGCCTATACTAGTTTCAAGCTTTAAGCCTTCTAGCATGCCATGCTTATGTTGTTTGAATGATTTGGCATCATTTCTTACTTGATTTCAGAGCTTATAGTGTTGTCACACTTCCACATTTGTCACTCCTTGAGCACTTCTGAGAGTTGTGCTCTTGTGCCTAGTTGATGGGCCATTGCATGAGCATGCATTTTCTAGCCTTTCATGCCATCTTTTAAGAGTGTTATGGCCACTGATTTGGGCATGATTGAGATCTGTCCACTTTTGGTTTAAGTCCATTGAGCATGTTGTTTCAATGTTGTTATATTGTATCATGTTTTCATGCTTGAGTTGCATGACATTTGCATGCTTATGACATTCTTACTTGTATGTTGTTGCATGTTCATGATGTTTAGCATGTTGATTAGATAAAGTGTTGTTGCATTGCTTGGTGCATTGCATGTTGTTGCATGCTAGTTGCATTGCATGACATTGTTGCATGTTGTTGCATGCCATGTTGTTTGCATGCTTGTCATTTGCATCGTGTTTGGCATACCTTGCATTGCATTGTGTTTGGATAGGGCATTAGTCCAAACACGAGGAACGAGGGACGTTTCATACTTGAAGTGATAAAATGTGCCTCAATCCTCGGTCACCAACCCTCTTGATCAAGCATGATAGAGGTTAAGGCATTTATGTGTTTTTGTGCATTCATTTGACATTGATTTGTGCAACTCGGCCTCTTTGGCCATCATGCATCGAAATGTGTGATTGATGGCTCGAGAGCAGAGCACTACACACCTTTGAGCCTTAGACATGATAAGGGTGTAGTTGCACACACATTTTCTTACAAATACATTGCCATGCCTCTGTTTGTGCTCTGTTGCAACAAAAGGAGAGTTTGCAGGAAGAATTGGCCGATCGGCTATCTAGTGTGCCGATCGGCTATCAAAGTTGGCCGATAGCCTTGAAATTTGGCCGATGACCATTACACTTGGCCAATGGCCTTTCCTCTTGGCCGACCACCTCTCAGATTGTTCCTAAGGTGGGTCAAAAGCACTATGGAAGTTGGCACAGTTTTCAGAGATACAAAAGTGTGCAAACAGAGGCAACATGAGGCACGGTAGTGGATTTCCGAGCGAAGTCGACCGAGCATGCATATGCCCCTCTCCTCGAGGCTGTTTTAACTGCTTTGTGTAGTTAGTTAATTTGTTGTTTAATTAGTTGATGTATTTGCTAATTGATTCCATCATTGTAAATTCTTAATTAGCTTAGCATAGCTAATTTTCAATTTGGTGTTGTAATAATTAGTCTAATTAGATTATTAGATTAGTTGCTTAGTTTAGCGTAGCTAGCATAGCGTATTCATTCGGACCCTCCATCGAGAGGGCGAATTTTGTAATAAATGTGCGTGAGTGTGTGAATGTCTTCCAACCCCACGTCTTTCTCCCTTTTATTTAACCGCTTACGATGGTTAGTTCTAGGTCATATTTTTTTGATTAGCATTCTTATGCTTGCATGTTTGCATTCATTCATTTGTCTTGCATGCACCGGGCTCGGCGCATCATACAAACTGCATTGTATTTCAATACCGATTTGAATACATGATTATCAAGTTGCATTTCACATGACATCTTAGACTAGCCGAGCCTATTTAGTTGCATTTTTGTATGTGTTGCATTAGGCATCTTAACATAGCTAGGATCATGCATGATTTCTAACTAGTTGTTGTTTTGGATCGGAGTACACTGTGAGTGTTTACGCTTTAGCATCTTGCATGTGTGTTAGTGTTTCCATGTTTAGCATGCTTTCCATGAGGCTAACCGCTTAAGTGATTAATTGCATGAGTGCCTATGGATGAAGGTTGGATTGCTTGAATTGGAACAATTTATCGAAATGCGGGTTTTAAGCCCACTTGAGGGTGGCAAAATCATGTTTTCTTAAGCCCACTTAAGGGTGGCAAAATCCACGTCTTAGCCTACTTGCGAGTAACACCTTCAACCATTTTCAAACAAACAAACATGAGATGTTTTGTTCCAATTTAGGTGACCTAGTCTATACTTGTATGTTGTGCGCATCACGTAACAAAGCTAGCTAATGAATCGAAATAAGAACACATGTGTTTTCAAAAATAACATATCATGTTAGTAAAGGCCGATCCTTTGATCAGGCGAGCGGGGGTGCTCATTGCATGACCTTCCCCTCTCGTACCTAAGTTCCCGAGCTGAGGCAACTTTGGTGATGACGGACACGTGGCCTTAGGCACGAGTCAGGGTTTCCTAAATTTCCCAAAATAAAACATTTAGGTGGCGACTCTGTATCTGGCAAAGCAGTCCATGTTTGGCACTTCTTTATTAAAATCAGTTTTCCAAAATGATTTGCCGGATTTGGACTCTTTGGTGATTTATCAATCTCGCATTGCACTTTGCAAGATTAGATTCAGAACCGTGACATTGAGTCCGAACTGTAGTAGCTAATGAACAAAACGATTTCGCGCCTTCGCGTGCGGAGCTGATACGTTCGGGCGGTCTACAATAGGTTAGGTTCATGCCCTTTGTTCAAATGATGACTGGATCAGATGTACTGAAAATTAACCCTAGTGTCCACTCACTGGCCACCGTTTTCAACATTATGCAAGCACGTGTGATGGGGATCATCAGATCCAGGAATAGTTGCCAACAAATCAGACTCATGCTCCTCTTCTTTCCCGGCAAGTTAAGAACTCACTCCAATCCCCTCCAAAACAATGATGGGTTCCTCATATATACTTTGCAATGATCACAAATACAATGCCCCTTATATGGGCACTTTCAGTTTGTTTATGAATTTCACACATGGACTTGTTTTTGAGTTTAGAGCGAACACTCATGTATGGAATTTTGACTGTACCACTCTGTTAGACTTGAGTGACAAACACATTATGGTGACTTGATGAAGAGCGCTTTTGAGTGACAGACACGCTATAGTGACTCGATGAAGAGCATAGACCGAGACAAATACTGGGCACGACACAACAAAACTCACAACTGACACGAAAGCAGAAAAAGACTCAAGGTAACTGATCATTCATAGTGCCCCTAGTATTACTTATGTTCCCTTTAGAATCAAATTCGATTTTTTTTTTGGGTGTGTTTTTGTTCACGTTAGAGATTCTACTATAAATTCAACTATTGAAAATTGCTCCAATTGTTGATTCAAGCCAGTTCTTTCTTACCCAACGCAAGTATGTGATAGACACAACAGTCGGTGTAGCTCATGGATTGATGCGAAGCTGATGACGTGAATGACGCAAGATGATTGAGTCGATATGGATGAGATAAATATGGTTAAGACCGAACTTCAAGATGAAGTTGCCTACATATTCCAATAATGGAAATCAGGTCAACATAGTTCATGGCTGAGGTTTACTGGGGTGTTGATACTCTCCTTTTGCGCTCTAACTTTTGCTAAAGTCGCCCCTTTGGGGTTTTCAACCTTGCAAGCTATATTTGTTTGATTTCTCATTTTTCATGCTCTACTTTTGCATAGGTTACCCTTTCGGGTTTTTGGCCCAGTGAGACTCTCAAGGATAGCATTACAACACTTGCAGTGAATTTGATCAATAGTCATCCTTGCCCTGACACTGGAATTGGCTTTACCTGATTTGAGCTTGGTTCTCCATTTCTTATGCATGTCTTCTTCCTTTCTTTTGCTTCATTTTCAGAGTTGGTTCTTCTCGCAATGTGGTACCTCCTTGCATTGGCTTCCCCAAAATCAGACAGAAGTTCCCTTCCTCAGAGTTGCTTGAATTTCATTCCAATGAATACCCCTGGCTTGGCGGTTGACTTTTTTTTCTTTTTCTTTTTCTTTTTCTTTTTCTTTTCTCTTCTTTTCTCGTCTTTTCTTCTTTCTTTTTCCTTTTCTCTTTCCTTTTCTTCTTCTCTTTTTTCTTTTTTCTATTTTCTCTTTTGGTTTCTTTTCTTCATTTCTTTTTTGAAGTAATGAAAACATCAGGGAGAGAAATTCTATGATTATGAGGTCTGAAAGCCGCCTTGTACTTGTAGGTTTGAAAGCCGCCTTGTGCTTGCCAAAATGGCAAAGAGAATACCCAGGACAATGTAAAATACCACGTGCAATTCTGAATCTATCTTCTCAAATGTGCAAAAGAAAGAACTTAAAATTGTGAAATCATGAAGGACTTTGCGTCGATAATTCATAATCCATTCAAACCATTTAGGGGATCTTTCTCAACACTCGAGTTTATTAACAGAATCTCATAAAATGTTTTTTTAAGTTTTCCTATTCTCAAAAAGTTCAAGAACAAGCTCTAATGGTGTATGTTTGGTCCTGATCTAATAGGGCATTTGTTTTAATGCTAGGTTTGCCTAAGCCAAAGAAGGAGCCGTACCTAACTCAGCAAAGGCCCAGTCCATCCAATCCCATAAAAAAACCCACTCAGCAAAGGTCCAGTCCATCTGATCCCTTAAGGCCAACTCAGAAAAGATCCATCCAATCCCAAAAGACCAATTCTAAAAAGCCCAATCTAGTCAAACTTATCTAGACTAATCCAGTTTAGATACATCAAGTACAGCCGGGTCAAAATCCTTGTTAGCCAGCTCCCAACTTACATCCATCCATTTCCCTAATTGCCAACTCAGCAAACTCGTGATGGCATAGAGTCTAGAAGAAGTTGTGGCTAGGATAACGGCCCTAAACCAGGGAATTGCCATGCAGGATGAGACCATTGCTGAAATGCAACGCCCATCTGGGGCATCTACCACACATCCAGTTCTGGGCCCCCAACCGAACTTTGACCCACCTCCGCCAGCTGAAGATTTGCAAGGCCCAGATCCTCGAGAAGGGTTGGCTCAAGCTCGAGTTTTTAGACCCCTGGTGCAGCCTAATGAGGGGCCGTTTCCCCTTGATATTAATGATCTCGACTCGACTTTGTTAAAAATTACTAACCTTGAGAAACAATTCAAAAAGGCACAAGGACTTAACTCTATTCTCGACATTGAGGATGGGTACATCGAGGTTCCCGTAAGGCTCTCAGACAGATGCAAAATGCCACTCATTGACCGTTTTGACGGGTTTGGAGATTCTATGGTACATATCTGGTTTTTCTTAGACGTCCTGAAATTGATGGGTCTGACTAAGCCTCAAAAACTCTCTTTGTATGGAAGAACCCTGTCAGGTATAACAGCCACTTGGTATGCCAAGTTGGAGGATACAGTGAAGTAGAACGAGTATAGCAGCCACTTTGTACACCAAGTTGGAGGATACAATATAGTAGAACTGGAAAGATTTGGCTGAGGCATTTGTCAATCAGTATTCTTACAATACCCAAATTGAAATGACCACCCAAGAGCTTGAAGCAACCCACCAGAATCCTAAAGAACCTTTTGTGGAATTTGTTGCAAGGTGGAGAGCAAAGGTAGCACAAATGACAAATCGACCTTCTGAGAGGGACCAAGTGCGGATAGTGGTGCAGAACCTTGAGCCTGATATGTTACAAAAGTTAATAGTCGCTTCACTATTCACTTTCAAAAATTTGCATGAATTAGGGGTTCAGATTGAGAGTGCATTTAACAGAGGGATTATTCCTAGAACAAGCAAACCAACAAGGAGGGTGTTTTCCAGGAGTATCGATGCTAGCAGTAGCACTATTCCTAAACCCATTGAAATCAATACCATCGCCACCGATCCTAAAACTGTTGACCCCTTTGCCAATACTAACCCACAAACAGCCGACCCAACCCAAGCTCAAGGCAGAACTTTTACCCCCTCCATATCTTAGAATTTAGATGTACGGCCACCACCATTAGAAAGTAGACTTCTGGAGCTTCAATTTTGACTGAAGAATCACCTAAAACCGAGTCCGGATGAAGGAGATATACCCGTTTGAAGTCGGGTTTAAAAAGTAGATTTTTGGATCCGACTGGGTTTGTTTAGATCCGGCCGTGGCTTGTGTAGACCTGGCCGGGTTTCAATGAAAACTTGTCTAGAGTGCCCTTTTAGACCTGGCCTTGCATTATTTGGTTTGGCCGTGGGTTTTTTGGGCTCGGCCAGGTCTCATTTGCGCTAAATAGGGCAGTTGGCTGGAATTTGCCAGCTGTTGTTTTTTGAAGATATTTTAGACCAAATTGGCTCAAATTCTATAAATAGGCCCCTTGCCTTCAGAATTAAAGGTTAGCAAAATTTCCAAAAACTTTGAAGAGCTAAAGAGACCCCCCATTTATCTTCAACACCTTTCTTCATCTTCAACCTTCTTTAGCTGTACATACACAATACATACTCCATTAGAGCTTGTTCTTGAATCTTTTTATTGAGATTTCAAACTAAATTTCAGAAATTTGAGGGTGTTTAGAATCAAGTTTGTTTAACTAAGAGCGTACCTCTCTTTTCAAAAGGTTAGACCTGGCCTTGCATTATTTGGTCCGGTCGTGGGTTTTTTGGGCTCGATTGTGGGTTTTGGAGCCTGGCAGGGTCTCATTAGCGCCAAATAGAGCAGCTGGCGGGAATTCGCCAGCCGTTGTTTTTTGAAGATATTTTTGACCAAATTGGCTCAAATTCTATAAATAGACCCCCTGGGTGGTATGTACAACTAAAGAAGGTTGAAGGTGAAGAAAGGTGTTGAAGATGAATGGGGGGTCTCTTTAGCTCATCAAAGCTTTTGGAAATTTTGCTAACCTTTAATTCTGAAGGCAGGGAGTCTATTTATAGAATTTGAGCCAATTTGATCAAAAATATCTTCAAAAAATAACAGTTGGCGAATTCCCATCAGTTGTCCTGTTTAGCGTTAATGAGGCCCGGTCGAGCCCCAAAACCCACGGCCGGACCTAAACAAACTCAGCTTGGTCCAAAAAAACTAGTTTCAAACTGTAGACACCCCATTTTTGACCGCCCTTAAGACTTGGGCACTACTGATGGTTTACTTGGTGGAGAAATGTGTGCAGGGCAAAAGTTTAGTTTCTTCGGCAAGGAGAGAGATACAAATCTCAACTTCATACCCCTTTTGGACCAAAACAATCTTGATCAAAAGATTTTAGACCTTGAAACCCTCTCTTTCAAAATGTTTTGAAAATAAAGTTTCTACGATGTTCCGACACTCACATTTTGTTAAATGTCGCGCTTTTCGGTAAACCGAGCAAGGACAAAGTGAAAATGAATGAAAGAGAGATGAAATCTTTGAAAAATCTTTCAAAACACTTTGTTTAGGGGTTTGGAGTTGAAGAAAAGAGGAAAGGAGAGAAGAAAACTAGTTTGGGAGAAGTTCGGCATGAATCCGGGTAGGACCAAAACTGCGCGGTTTCACCAAAATAGGCATAACTTTTTGTACAGTTGGAATTTTGATACAAGGCTGCCACCATTGGAAAACTTACTTCCGGGGCTTCAATTTGGACACAATAATGACCTAAAAAAGAGTCCATATGAAGGAGTTATGCCCATTTGAAGTTGGACCTGGAGAACAGAATTTTCCTGCCGACTAGAAAAAGTAGCTGGCCGACCAGAAAAGTGGTCGGCCGACCAGAAAAAGTGGTCGGCCTGCCAAAAAAGTGGCTGGCAGGTCCTAAACTCAGATTTTTTGAAGATATTTTCTCTCCAGCTGTTCTCCACAACCTCCAGCTGTCCCAAAAACAGATATTTCGAACCAACTCTTGCTTTTTGATATATATGAGCCATATCTCCCATTTTGCAAAGAGAGAACTTCTTGGGCAAGTTTGGGAGCCTCTCTCTCTAAAAGCTCCTCTCTCTCTAGAATTTTCAGACAAAAACCTCTGCCTCTCTCTCTAGAGCCTCTCTCCATTGCCCTTTTGTGCATAGAAGTCCATAGAAGTAGAGAAATACTTCTTGTTTGCATATACTTCCTTCATCAAAGTTGATCACCATTGGCTTGAGGTCCCTTGGAACCTATTTTTGGGCTGATTGAAGGTTGTTCGGCTCAGAAAAGTGATTGTTTTGCTGCTGTCCTTCAAGGTTTTTCAAGGGTGAGAAACTACCCTTTTTATTCCCCATTTTTGCACAAGCTTTTAGCCTATCTTGCATGCTGTTTTGAGCTTAACTTATAATTGATAAAAGTTCTGATTTTTCATGCTTTTGATCTTTGTTTAAGATCACTTTTGTGTTTGGGGTTGTTTACCCCCTCTTAGGCCTTGTTTGGCCTCATTTTTGTGCCTTTTTTGTGAGCTTCGGGACCACCTTGTATTGGCCTTCTCACCACTGAAATCTAGAGGGATTTCAGTGGTGGGGATGGTGTTTTGAGGTCCTAAGAAGGAGAGGGTCATCCCTTCTCCTTGTTGTCTTCAATACTTGTCATATTTGCCTCACATGTGAGCATCTTTGTTAAGTTCATGTTGGCCATGTCTTAGCTGGTATTTGTGGTTATTTTTCTGTCATATGCCACTGTTTTTGCCTATCTTGGTCATTCCATGCTTGGTTTATACACTCGTAGTGTAAATTTTGCAAACTAGTCTTGTATGCTTCATGTTTGAGCATGTCCTTCTAGCTCATGTTGACCTCATTTCGGTGGGTTTTTGGGGTTGTTTTAGCATGTCATAACTCTGTCTAAAGTTGGTTTAATAGCCCCTTACATACACCATGCACTTGTAGTGCATTTCCATGAAATTGCCCTAACATGCTTTATGCTTTGAGCCTTGTTTTTAGCATGATTTTGGCTTGACCCAAAGAAAATTTTATCCTTGTTTTACCATGCTTAAGGTCTGTTTGGTGTTGTTTTGGTCATGCTTGCATTGTTTTGTATAGCCATGGTTCAACCTAGCTTGTTGGCTTTGAATGTCCAAGTCATTAGTATGCATTGCTAGGACTATTCTTATGATTTGGCATCATTCCATATGATATATCAGTGCATATTTCATGGTTATACACTTGCATTTGTCACTCTTTCATTGCTTTGAAGAGTTGTTGTTTTGTGTTTCAAGAATGGACCATTGTGCGTGCCTTTATGCTTAGGCCTTTAGGATGCCATCTCAGTGGGTTTTGGGATTATTTTGACATGCCATAACTCTGATTTTCATTGGTTAAGTCATGCCATGTTTGGTTGTAGTAGGTGTAGTGTAGCACCCCTTTGTTGGCCTTGCATGCCTCATGTTTTGTGCTCATCTTTCTAGCATGTTTTGGCCACATTCCATGCATGTTCTAGCCTTGTTTTGGTCTACCTTGGGACTGTTTTGGTTCACCTTGGCCCTTTGGGGCTTGGTTGATATGGCCTTGGTACAAGCTCCTTGGCTAGCTTTGAGCTTTAAGTCCATTAGCATGCTATGCTTATCCTATGTGCATGATTTGGCATCACTCTTGACATGATTTCAGAACTTATTGCATCGTCATATTCTCATGTTTATCCCATCTTGCTCATGTTTGAAGATTGTGCATTGTGGTCTAGCTTATGGACCAATGTATGTGCGTGCATGCCTCCCCTTTTGGTCCCTTGATTTGGGTGTTTTGGCCACTGATTTGGGTGCGGCTGAGGCCCATCCATTTTGGTTTAAGTCCATTTTGCATTGTGCATGCCATGTAGTTCGTCGCATTGAGTATGCTATTTGACATTCGCATTGTGTATGCTAGTCGCATTTTGTCATATTGTTGCATGCTTATGTTGTCTTGCATTGAGTATGTGTGCATTAGCATTGTGCATTGTGCAGGCCATTAGCCTTGTTAGGTTGTTTATGTTGCATTCCATATCGGCATTGTGTATGCTATCATGTCCCTTGCATATTTGCATGCTTAGGTTGCATTGCATGTTTGCACGCTTGAGCCGCATTGAGTATGCCATCTTGTCGCATGATTGATCATTGCATTGTGCATGCCTTGTTCATCTCATTGTGTATATTAGTTCAATGTGCATTGTGTATGCTAGTGTCATGAGCATTGTGCATGCCATGTAGCTTATAGCATTATGTATGCTAGTTGCATGTTTGCATGTTATCCCTTGCGTGTTTGCATCACTTAGTTGCATTGCATTAGGATTGAATGCTAGAGTTGCATTTGTGCATGCCATGTTTGTTGCATTGTGTTTAGGATAGGAGTTAGTCCAAACACGGGAAACGAGGGACGTCTTGTACTCAAAGTGACGAAACGTGCCTCGATTCCCGGTCGCCGACACTCTTGACCACCATGACGAAGTTGTTGGCTTTAGGTGCTTGTATGTGCATTCATTTCACATTAAGTCGTGCAATTCGACTCCTCAGCCATCATGCATCGAGATGCGTGATTGGTGGCCCGAGGGTCAAGGACTACACTCCCTTGAGCATTACAATGATGGGGAGAGTGGTCGTGCACACGTGTTGCGAATACTTTGCCATCCCTCTCTCTTGCCTTCTGTTGCAGAAAACCAGAAACCAGGGGCGGGAGAAACTGGTCGACCGACCAGGTTTAGTGGCTGGCCGACCACTTTTTCTGGTTTTTCACCACAAAAGTGGTCGGCAGGTGGTCTCCAAGGCCAATAGCTAGTCGGCAGCCTTCCTACAGATTCCCAGGGTGGAGTTTCATCCTTCTGGAGCTTTGTGCAGTGTTCTGAGGTCAATTGCAAACAGAGGCAAGTCGGGGCGTCGCGAGGGATTTCCGAACAAGGCAATTCAAGCATGCATGCATCCTTTGTCATTCAAAGCAAAGCTGGGGCAGCCCACATTCATTTAGTTTGCATGCTCATTTATATTGCTTACTTAGTTAATGTTGTGTAATAAGTAGTTGTAACTTGTTATTCATTTCGTCGTGTAATAACTAGTTTAATTAGATTAGCTTAGATTAGCTAGCTGGTTCTGTATTATTTATTCGGACCCTCCGTCGAGAGGGCAAATTTTGTAATAAGTGTGCGTGTATGTGATGCACATCTTCCAACCCCCATTTCTTTCTCCTTTTTTATTTACTAGCTTACGATGGTTAGTTTTAGGGCATGTTTCAATTAGCATCCTTATACTCGCATATTTGCATCCATTCATCTGTCTTGCATGCACCAGGCTCGACGCATCATACTAACTGCATCGTATTTCAATTCCAAGTTGAATGCGTGTTATCTGTAGCATCTCATATGCCATCTTAGAATAGCCGAGCCTATCTTAGTTGCATTTTGCATGTGTTGCATTAGCCATCTTAAACATGAACTAGGATCATGCATTGATTTCTAACATAGCTTTTGTTTTGGCTCGGAGTACTCGGTAAGTGTTTATGCTTTAGTATCTTGCATGAGTGTGAGTGTTGCCATGATAGCATACTTGTCATGAGGCTAACTGCTTAAGTGATATAGCTGCCTGATTGCCTGTGGGTGAAGGTTGGATTATTTGAACTTGATTGCGAGTTTTAAGCCCACTTGAGAGTGGCAAAATCATGTTTTCCTAAGCCCACTTGAGGGTGGCAAAATCCGCATTTTAGTCTACTTGCGAGTAGCAAACCGTTTTAAAAAACAAACATGAGATGTTTTGTTCCAACTTAAGTGATCCAGTCTATACTTGTATGCTGTGCGCATCACATAGTAATTCTAGGTTAATAACCGAAATAAGAGCACATGTGTTTTCAAAAACAAGATATCATGCTAGTGAAGGCCGATCTTTGATCGGGCGAGTGGGGGTGCTCATTGCATGACCTTCCCCTCTCGTACCCAAGTTCCCGAGCCGAGGCAACTTTGGTGATGACGGACACGTGGCTTTAGGCACGAGTCAGGGTTTCCTAAATTTCTCAAAAATAAAATATTTAGGTGGCGACTATGTATCTCGCAAAGCAGTCCATGTTTGGCACTTCTTTCTAAAAATCAGTTTATCAAAACGATTTGCTGGATTTGGACTCTTTGGTGATTTATCAATCTCGCATTGCACTTTGCAAGATCAGATTAAGAACCGTGACATTGAGTCCGAACTATAGTGAGCCCAATGAACAAAATGGGATTTTCCCGGGACGTTCGGGCGCGTCTACGCAAACCTGACTTCAAACGGGTATATCTCCCTCATCCGGACTCGGTTTTAGGTGATTCTTGAGTCTAAATTGAAACCCCCGAAGTCTACTTTCCAATGGTGGTGGCTTCATAACTAAATTCTAAGTGTACAAAGAGAAATGCCTAATTTAGTGAAGGCTACTCATTTCTTTTCTAACGGTTTGATGCCTGACTTTTTCTTAAATTAGTTTTCTTCTATCCCCTCCTATTTTCTTCAACTCTAAACCTAAAAATAAGATGTTTTTAAATATTTTTCAAAGAGATCACCTCCCTTTCATGTATTTTCACTTTGTCCTTACTCGGTTTACCGAGCCAAACCCACTGAAATCAATACTATTGCCACTGATCCCAAAATTGCCGACCTCCTTGCTAGTACCAACCCACAAACAACCTTTCCAACCCAAGCTCGAGGCAGAACTTTCACCCCCTCTATATGAGCCTAACCAGCGCACTAAAAGTCCTGATGGAAAGAGGGTAACTCAAACCCCTTTATCTCCAACCCCTTCCTAACCCACTTCCTACAAGTCATAATCCCACCAAATACTGTTCGTACCATCAACAACGCAGCCATGGCACCGATCGTTGCTACCGCCTTCATCATGAGGTTCAGAATCTCATCGACAACTGGACGATAGCTCCACTTCAAGAGCCTAATGTTACCACCAACCCACTTCCCTTCCATGACCAATTACCTCAGCCTCACCTTAACCTCATCCATACACTACCTCTTACCTTTGACCACAGTATATATATCACCCTGACCCATTTATCCAAGCCAGAGGTGTTCATTCCAAGAAGCACGGACTTATGCATAATGGATGCACTTGAACCCCAATCATCTCAAACCCCAAAACTTAACAACATCCCAATTCCAAGCCAACCTACGTCAAAGAGTCCAACCCAACCTATTCATCAAGACCAAGTTGGGTCAAGTACACTGCGGGCACCAATGGTCGAACCCACCACTCCTGAGTTGTTGAGCATGATTGAAGATCTTCAGAGAACTATGGCAGATTTAGCCTTTAGGGTCTTGGCTCCATCATCGACCACATCATATGCCAAAAGGTTCACGTAAAAGAACTCCCCAATCTTGAGACGAGCTGTAGTTGGAAAGGGCCAATTCGAAGCTATCTCAAGTTTGGGTGATGACATATCGACAACAAATGGGCCTCACTTCGATATAGTCACCCAATCCCTTGGCCAAGCTGAAGCAAGTGGCAACATAGGTAATATTAGGGGCATTATGAATGATCAGTTACCTTGAGTCTTTTTTTGCTTTCGAGTCAGTTGTGAGTTCTGTTGTGTTGTGCCTAATATTTGTCTCAGTCCTACAAGTACAAGGCGGCTTTTATACCTCATAATCATAGAATTTCTCCCCTTGATGTTTTCATTACTTCAAAAAAGAAATGAAGAAAAGAAACCAAAAGAAACCAAACTTGATTCTAAGTGGTTAAGTCAAGATTAAAGCCTAAAAGTCTACTTTCCAATTGTGGTGGGTTTACATCTAAATTTTAAGTGTGCAAAAAGATATACCTAATTTAGTGAAGGTTGCTCATTTCTTTTCTAATAGTTTGATGCCCGACTTTTTCTTAAAGTAGTTTTCTTCCATCCCCTACTATTTTTTTCAACTCCAAACCTATAAATAAGATATTTTTAAATATTTTTGAAAGAGTTTACATCCTTTTCATGTATTTCCATTTTGTCGTTACTCAGTTTATCGAAAAGTGCAATAGTTTAATCGAAGTGCGAGTCTCGGAATATCGTAGAAACATTTAGAAAATATTTTAAAAATAAGGTTTAATGGTCTAAAATAATTTGGCCAAAATGGGGTGTGTGGTTTGGGATTAGTGCTTGAATCCAATTTTTTTTTTTTGCTGAGAATTCAAAAGATTGTACAGTGTAACTTTCATCATCGAGTGTTTAGAATAAAGCGTTCAAGTCTTACGGGCGGTCAAAATGGGTATCTACAGCTTCATTTGAAAATTGATTATTTTAATTGATTCTTTGATGTTTTATAAAAAAGATATAGAAAAAAGAAAAGAGAATAATGTGACAATTTATATTATTTTTTTGACTTTTTAACTAAAATTTAAAATCTCAAACCTTAATATATATATATATATATACAGACATATGTCCACACACACAAACACGTATTTTGACTTTTGTTTTAAATTGTTTTTAAATATTTTATTTCAAGTGTTTAATTTTTTTTAAATAAATAAAAATTAATTTATAACACTTTCTTAAACATAAGCTAAGAAAACATAAACGTTATCGATTAGGGATGGGCGGGGGATATATCGATTCACCCAAACCGACTGAACCGAGCCGAATCGATCCGCCGCATTTTGGACGGATGCGTGATGACGAGAAGGCGGTTGCAGATTGATTTTTTTCAATCTGCTTAGTTTTGGACGAATGACGGATTTGAGATTACTTTGACTGCAACCGAACTGCTAAACCGCGAGTATCTTTAGTAATTTGTAAGACTTCGTGTTTTCAATTTGTTTAGATATTCTGTTTGTGTTTTCAATTGAAAAAGAGTTTAAATATTCTGTTCAATATATTCTATTAAAAAGAGTTTTCAATTTGAATATATTTTTTGAATTGAAAAAAATAAATTTATTAGTTATCTATATTTTTTTGTTTTTAAATCTTACTCTAAAAATAATAAATAAAAAAGATGATATATGCTGGTTAGTTTTTGTTTTCAAAAATAAATATAAATGTAACAATATAAAGACATACAATCTCTATTACTGCCTTGTTCATGGTTTTGATAGGTTGAATTATTTTTATATTTTAAGAACCATATATTGTAATACTTTATTTGGATGTGGCATGCTGTGATTGTAATATATGGATGAGGCATGCAATGATTGTAATATTCTAAAGTTTCAAATATTCTTTCTTTGGAGGCATGCAGTGATTATAATACTTTTTTATGTCATTAACTATAATTTTTTTTTAGGAAGTACACAATTTAAATTATATTAAAAATTTATAAAATTTTAAACTGTCAAATTAATTCACATCTATCTATTAATTCGCTCAATTCACATTTATCAAATTGACAGACATATACGAATTAATTTTTTTCAACCTACCAATTTAATGGACGAATAACAAATTAAAATTTTTGTGATCACAATCAATCACCCACTCTTAGGTCTTGTTTGGGAAGACTAAATAAGTTCACACTTTTTATTTTTTTATCTTTTTTGAGTCACATCAATCAATATCTCCTTTCTATTTTTTTACATATTTTTTTATAAAAAATCAAAAAATACACTTATTTAAAACATCCCAAACAACCCCTTATTATCGACCATAGCATTTTTTCTCTTAGATTTATCAGATGGCTATGGGAGGGTGTCGTGGAAAAACAGCGCTCTAATCCACATATTTATGTACAAAAATCCAAATGAGATATTACAATGGCCTGCACTGCATCCAAATATTTGTACAAAAAATCTAATATGCTGATGTAGGCTCTTACGTCCCTAACATTAAAGTCAACGATGGCCGACTGGAGCTTTCAAGGCCAACCATGCCCGACAAGAACTCATTTAATAATGATACGATACACACCAATTTTTAATTTGTTGTATACTATTTTGTAGAGTGTATTACTTTTTATATTGGGAAAATTACATATACCTCTCTCGAGATTTAGTTGAATTACAGGTATTCTCTTGAGGTTTCAGAAATTATAGATAACCTCCTGAGATTTATATTTTCATAGCAAACTATCCCCTGAAATTTATATTTTCATAACAATTTATCCCTTAATTTGTTATGCAAATAGTACCTTCAGGGAATATCTGTAATTTCTCAAACCTCAGGGAGATATCTGAAATTTTACTAAACCTCGAGGGATATATGTAATTTTTCCTTTTATATTATTATTTCGTAAAGCATTTAAAATGTGAGTTAGTTTTGTATGCATTAATATATGTATGCATTAATATTGGGATGTTTTGAGAAGATGATGGAAAATTAATTTTTAGTTTTTTTATCAAGGTTTTAGATTTTTTTAAAAAGTGATTTAGAAAAATGGTTAAAAATTACTTTTTGCTTTTATAGTTAATATTTATTTATGATATCACACCACAATAAATAAAATAATAAACTATCCCACCCAATTTAAAAAATTTATATTTTTACTCATGTATAATCTTAAATAATATAAAAGGTATAATTATAATTTTTTATATAATTTTTTTAAACTTGCCAAATGACTCCATAGCTAAAAAATTCATCTAGCGTTTTTAGCCCCCAAGCTACAAATGCAACTTTTAACCCAACCCGTCAAAACACCACATTATCTTTTTATCAATCATAAATACGTATATTCTCTAATGTTTTTAAACAGTCAACAATATGATCTATATTTTATGGGAAATGCTCGAGAGCTTTAAATCTAGAGCTCTAATTTGAGCTCTAGTGATGTGTCAAAGTAAAAAAAAAAAAAAAAAACAAACAAAGCAAGGCACAAACATCACATCAGGGTGGGTCCCACCTTTCCATTAGAGCTATTAGAGCTCTAAAGCATTTTTTGATATTTTATTGTTTTTCACCGATCATAATAATAAAAAATATTATTCCCTCCGTCCCAAAATAATGGTTCCTTTTGGAAAATTCAACTTTTTTTGGTAGTACTATCATTACATTTGAAAAAAGTTGATTTTCCAAAATTATTCTTTTGATAGTATATTTTTTGAGAATATTAATATCATAATTGTACTTTTTATATTGTTTATTAATTTAAAAGAATGGCAAAATAGGAAATTTATATTATTTTTGTACTTAATTTTTAAAGAGAGACTAATATTTTGGGACAATAAAAATAAAAATAAAGGACTAATATTTTAAAACGGAGGGAGTATATAAATATACCCTATTTACATATAAAAATCACTCCTACAACACTACTTAAAAAAAAAATTTTGAAATGGGATCTTGTACTTTTGAAAGACCAGACTACGACTGGTACAAAATAATTGAGCATCTAGATGATTTCTAGTACGAAATGATTGAGTGTTGCCATCTAAGTGAGAAAAAAATTATTGGTGAGTTTAGGCCAATTATATCCCTCGTTAATCATAATTTATTATATCTCTACAACAACGTTACATATCATTAAATTCTTACCACTAACACCACCACTAATGATGTAGAAAGTAAAAAAAAACAAAAAAACAAAACTAAGACACAAAATACATGTGGCAGTGGGTCCCATAATTAGAACAACTACTAATTAGTGGTCTGCATCATTTTTCTATATCTCTAATACCCTTCACCAATTACAACCTTATTAAGACGTCATGTCACAAGATCAACCAATAACTTCTCCGCCTAAAAAAAGTAATTAGCTTGTTTGTTATCATAACTAAGGATTCACTTTTTAAAAAACTTGAATTTTTGTTTTTTTTTTTCGCATTTTTTTCATTAAATTTTTTTAATATTTAAATAAATTTTTTTTTTAATTTTAAGATAACATAAATAAACTTAAAAAGTATAATATTTGTGAAAAAATCTTTAAAAAATTATTAAATATAAAAAAGAAAAAAAAAAGAAAACTCAATACATTTTTCGTATTCTTGTGTATTCATTATTTTTTAAAATATTTTTTTATAAATATTTTATTTTTTAAATACATCTAAGTAAAGTGCATCTAAGTAAAAAAATTATTTCAAATTTTAAAAATATTCACTAAAATTTTTTTAAAAAATATGAAAAATAAAAAACTAAATTTCTAAAAAATTGAATTTAAAAAATTAAAACCAACCTAGTGAATAATGTTAAGAATTTAGTATAAGCAAGAAGTGGAGAATTATTTTAGAAGGATTTTTGCTGAAAGCTGGGAGAGTCGCCCTAAGTTGGCAGGGTCTTTTCTGTCCATTACTGATGTAGATTCAAAGGAAGTGCTGAAGGCTGATTTTAGTGAAGTAGAAATTTGGGCAGCCATTCTAGATTGTGATGGGAATAAAGCCCCTGGACCTGATGGTTTCAATCTGTACTGCATTCAAAAGTGCTGGTCTATAATGAAAGGTGAGTTCATGCAGTTGTTCCAAGAGTTTCACCGTAATGGAAAGTTGGCTAAAGGGGTTAATAGCTCGTTCATTACCTTGATTCTAAAAAGAAGAACCCAATAGACTTGAGTGAATTTAGGCCTATAAGCTTGGTTAGCTCAATTTATAAAGTGTTGGCTAAAGTGCTATCCAGAAGAATAAGACTAGTGCTCCCAAAACTCATAGGAGAGGTTCAAACGGCTTTTCTCTCTAGCAGATGCATCCTTGAGGGGGTCTTAATTGCAAATGAAGTGGTGGATTGGTGGAAAAAGTCAAGAAAAAGGAATCATTCTTAAATTGGATTTTGAGAAGGCCTATGATTCAGTCAATTGGAGTTCTTGCTGTCAATGATGAAAAATTTTGGGTTTGGAGATAAATGGGGGGTTGGATAAGGTCCTGCATTGCTACGTCAAGGATCTCAGTGCTTGTGAATGGGTCACCCACAGCAGAGTTTTCTCCTTAAAGGGTTTAAGGCAAGGAGATCCTCTATCGCCTTTTCTCTTTACCATAGTTGCAGAAGGACTAAATACTCTGTTAGTGAGAGCCAAACAAAAGGGGATGATCAAAGGAGCTTCAGTTGGTCACCAAGAATTGAAAATCTCCCATCTACAATTTACAGATGACACTATTATTTTTTGTGAAGCCAATTGGGTTGAAATCAGGTGATTAAAAGAATTTTGAGGTGTTTTGAAGTCATGTCAGGGCTCAAGATTAATTTTCATAAAAGTATTGTTTGTGAATGGAGTGGAAGAGGAGTTAGTTAAGGAGTTTGCTAACAACCTGAATTGCCTCAGCCAGAGTCTACCTTTGTCATATCTTGGCTTACCTTAGGGCCAATCCAAGGAAAAGAGTACTTGGAAACCAGTGGTGGATAAGTTTAAATAGAAATTAGCATCTTGGAAGAGGAGATTCTTGTCCTATGCGGCAGAGTGACCCTAATTAAGTCTGCATTGTCAAATCTTCCAGTATATTTCCTATCTATCTTCAAATTTCCTGTTGGTGTTGCTAAAACAATTGATAGGATTCAATCAAACTTCTTGTGGGGCGGTTCTGATCTTCAAAGGAAAATTCACTTAGTTCAATGGAAGGAGGTGTGTAAAAGTAAAGCCCAAGGGGGGTTGGGTGTGAGAAGTCTCAGAGAAGTTAACATCTGCTTAATGTTAAAATGGTGGTGGAGGTATGGTTATCAACGACAGGCACTATGGAAAATGGTGGTTTGTAGCAGATATGGTGGGATTTGGGGGCCGGTGGAAACCAGAACCAGTGTCAGCTGCAATGGTATCTACAGTGTGGAAGGACATTGCATCATTAACTTCAGCAAACAGTGAGTGGCAGAGTTTTTCTCACAAAACTTCAGGATTATTGTGGGAAATGGGGAAAGGATTCACTTCTGGACGGATAGATGGTTCAATGATGAAGTCTTAGGAATGAATTCTCTAGACTGTTTAATCTATCAGTGGAGAAGGAAGGCTCCTTGCAGTCTTTTTACCACCGGAAAGGGCCGGGCAGTGATTGGAAGTTGGCATTTAGAAGATCACTTTTAGCTTGGGAGGAGGAGGAAGTTCATAGGCTTAATGTATTACTAGCAGAGGTACCTAATCTAAATCCTCTAACTGAGGATAACTGTTTGTGGAGAGCTAGTAATACTGGAGTATTCTCTGTGGCCTCAGTGTGGAAAAGGTTAGAAGTAGCTAATGGATCCATGGTTCCCATTTCAAAGTTCCTGTGGAAAAATGCAGCCCCCCCGAAGGCTCAGTTCTTTAGCTGGTTAGCTTGGAAAGGGAGACTCAAAACAGCAGATTTTATGCAAAGGATTGGAGCTATTCCTGTCAACGTCAACCCCCTATGTGTATTTTGCAAAGCAGAGGTAGAAACCATAAATCATGTGTTGCTTTTATGCCCTTTGGTATGGAAGTTATGGTCTGAGTTGGTAAACTGGTGGGAAGTGCAGTGGGTAACACCAGGATCTATGGTTATTTTGCTTAACTGGTGGTCAGGTATGAAATTAAGGAAGAAGGAGTTCAATATTTGGAAGGTGGTCCCTGTGGCCATGCTTTGGTCATTATGGAAACTTAGAAATGAATGCTTATTTAACAATGGTAATGCAGATTTTGCAAAGGTAGTAGAGCTATTGAAATTAAGAATTGCATTATGGATCAAGGCATATGTTAAAGGGGCGCATTACACAGTGCATGATATTGTCGCAAATTTGAATCAGGTTAGCTTTTGTCTGAGGGGTTGATTGGGGCTGGTTGAAATGGCTGTGCCTCTGGTCTGTTTTTGTCTGAGAAGTTTATTGGGTCTGGTTGAAATGGTTGTGCCTCTGATCTCAACTGTATGCTTCTACATGTGTGAATCTGCTCTCTTCTGTTTGCAGATGTGCTGCTGGGTTCAAGATGGGTGCACAGAGTTAAGGGATGCTGGATAGATGAGTGGCTGGTTGCAGTCTGTAGTGCTTAAGCAATTTTGGTTTACTCTCATTTCTCCCTTAGTCCATGTTGGCCTTCACTGTCACCTGGATGGTGAAGTAACTCTACAAGCCTGTCTCTTTCAACCTCACTCCACACTTATTATGTGAGGGTCATCTCCACCAAGCAACCTCTTTCGAACAGGACTTATGGGGCTGATCAATTCATGTGTTCTTGTTATGATTGGGTAATATACTAGGGGGCTGCTATGCTGGTTTGTTTTTGTTTTTGCTCTGTTGGGAGGTTCTTGTTCTTGCTCTGTTGGTTGCTGCTGGTGTCCAGCAGATGGTGTCTAGCAGCATAGAAGCATTGTTTAGTTTTTTTAGGTCTCTCTCTCGTTGGTTCCTCACCAACTTCGGGGTGCTAGCAAATGATAGAATGGGCTTTTTGGTGCCAACCTAGTTGGGATCAAATAGGTCATTGTGATGCTCCTGCACTCCTCTTCTCTTTATTGGTGTAATTTCTTTCGTACCTTGTACTAGTTTTTTACATCAATAAAGTTTTCCTTTTGCTGATCAAAAAAGAATCATTGCTAAATGAAGTCTTTGTTTTGTTTTTTTAAACCCAATTTTGGGACAAAGCTGTATAAATTCTACATAGCCAATCCATCCACCACCAATCCTCCAAGCTCCAATGGCTTTACAGAACCACCACCAGCTTCACTTCATTTTAGTACCTTTAATGGTGCCAGGCCACTTCATCCCCATGATTGACTTGGCCAAATTATTGGCACAACAAAGCGTGACTGTCACTGTCGTCACCACTCCTGTCATTGCCTCCAGGTTCCGCCCCATCATTGACCGTGTGATCGAATCGGGCCTCCCCCTCCGCCTTCTCTCTCTCCGGTTCCCGTCAGTGGAGGCCGGCCTGTTGGAGGGGTGCCAAACTATAGACGCTATTCACCCTCTAGACCTAATGATGAAATTCTTCAAGGGCATCGACATGTTGCAACAACCATTCGAGCAGTTGTTTGAAACGCTCGAGCCATGTCCCAGTTGCTTAATAGCCGATAAATATATTGCATGGATAGGAGACACTGTTCGTAAGTTTGGAATTCCGAGAATTCTTTTGATGGAATGAACTGCCTCACTCTCTTATGCACACACAATTTAGAAAATTTTAAAGATTATGAGAATGTTTCCGAGTCAGTTCCGTTCGAACTTCCTGGCTTTGCCTGATAGAATTGAGCTGACTAAAGCTCAGGTGTCTATGTTTTTCAATCCAATTTCACCAGAATGGCAAGATTTTCGGAATCGAATAAAAGCTGCCGAAGCTGAAGCATATGGGGTGGTGATTAACAGTTTTGAAGAGCTGGAACCGAGATATGTCGACGAGTTTCGAAAGGTGAAAGGAGATAAAGTTTGGTGCGTTGGGCCGCTATCATTATGCAACAAAGACAACTTGGATAAGGCTTAGAGAGGAAACAAGGCCGCCATCAGCGAAAACCAATGTTTGAAGTGGCTCAATGAGCAAGAGCCACGCTCCGTGGTCTACGCATGCCTTGGAAGCATAACTGACCTCTCACTTGCTCAATTAATCGAGCTAGGTTTAGGCTTGGAGGCTTCGAAACGCCCATTTGTGTGGGTTATAAGAAGCGGAGACAAGGCGGCAGAGATAGAGAAGTGGGTGGAAGAAGACGGATTCGAGGAAAGAACGAAAGGGAGAGGGCTTCTGATTCGAGGTTGGGCACCGCAAATACTCATATTGTCGCATCTGGCTGTGGGAGCTTTTTTGACACACTGCGGGTGGAATTCGACGCTGGAAGGGGTGTGTGCCGGTGTGCCGATGATAACGTGGCCTATGTTCAGTGAGCAGTTTTTGAATGAGAAGCTAGCTGTGCAGCTTTTGGAGATCGGAGTGAGTGTTGGCGTTCAGACAGTTGGGCGCATGTTTGCGGAAGACGAGTGTGAGAAGTCGATGGAGAGAGAGGTTGTTAGGGCTGCTATGGAGAAAGTAATGAGTGAAGGAATAGAAGGAGAAGAGACAAGAAGAAGGGCAAGAGTATTTGGGGCGATGGCAAATAAGGCAATGGAAGAAGGGGGTTCTTCATACTTGAATATGAGATTGTTTATTCAAGATGTCATCAAACTAGTTAGCCAAAAGTAAATTATAATATGGATTAAGAAAAGTTAGGGATAATGAAAATTTTTTCATGACAATGATCATGAAAGATTTATGATCCTTGGATTATCTTGATTAGTGTGTGGTATTTTATTTTAAGTGTAATTCAAGAGTCACACACTACAACAAAAAACATTTTTGGCGACGTTTTTTAGCAACCAAACTGAAATTAGTCGCCAATTTAATATAATCGGCGACAATATAATTGTTCGTCGCCAAAAATTACACTATTGGCGACAAGTTAAGATTTTTAGTCGCCAAAAGGTTTGGCGCCAACTTAATTTTTTTGGCGGGAGTGCCAAAAATATTTTCGCGACCAAATTAACATATAGCGATGAAATTTTGGTTGCCGATTGTAAAGTTTTGGCAACAGAAATGAAATAGTCGCGGAAAAGATGAACGGTACTTATGGCGACGGAAGGATTTTTGTCACCAATAAACTAGCAAACGAAACTACGTCATTTTGCATTTTTCAAATTTTTTTTTTTTTTAGGACTGGACTGACCCTTTTAAACAAATAAGCCCTAACCATTGTTCATCTCATTTTGTCTCAATCCACAGCCTCAAGCGGCGCACAGCAAAATAGAGGTATGTCTCCCTCTCCTCTCACTCTCTCACACCGCCTCCTCCTCCTCTTTTTCGTCTTCGTCTCTCTTCCTTCTCACTCTCTCACACCGCCTCCTCCTCGCTGTATTAATTGATTTTTTTTTTTTTTGCCCTTTAACATCTGCAGAAAGAACTCAGTTCGTTTGTCATTCAACTTACTCTGCAAGATCTTCTTGGCTGCTATGAGTGGGTATGTTTTTTATTCTTCCTGTCAATGATAGAAAGGTAGATTAATATTTTGTCTGGTTTGTTTCCATGGAAAACATT
Organism: Camellia japonica; assembly: GCA_030407325.1. Taxonomy (NCBI): domain Eukaryota; kingdom Viridiplantae; phylum Streptophyta; class Magnoliopsida; order Ericales; family Theaceae; genus Camellia; species Camellia japonica. The sequence continues at coordinate 71,570,126 of JAPPVO010000017.1, read as the reverse complement.
TTAGTCCAACAGACTCATATAGTGGTGGACGGAGGGGTTGAAAATCTTATGTCTATCTTGTAATTTTGAATATTAATTATAAAAAAAAAAATTGTATTTTGACCCTTTAAATTTTGTATATTTTTGTTCTAATCCTTATAAAATCTAAATAATTTTACCTTTACTTTCCAAAATTTGGAATTCTTTTCATTATTTTGATACATTTTTTAAAATTATAAAATCAACTAGTATTTTAGGAACTCCAAACCTTTGAAAAATCTCATTATTTTCATGCACTTTTGAATGATTTTAAAATAAATTAGTATTTGAAGATGTGAGAGTATGGATAGAAGATGTTCAGCTCTTGTTTACTTGAATGTTCTGCTGAGTAGTACTTAGTTTTTTATGTTTTTCCCCTATCTAAAAATAATAATTAATTAATTAATATTTTAGTCCCAAAAATTTTATGTAATTTATATAATTTTAATTATTTCAATTTACTTTAGTTCCAAAAATAAATTAGTATTCATGGTCCCACTACATATGGGTAAATTATACGAACCTCTCTTCAAGTTTGGAAAAACTATAGCAATTTTCATAATTTTAGCATAATTACATCAATCTCCTTTTTAGTAAAGTTAAAGGAACCAAAATTAATATACATTTTTGTGTAAAAGAGATAGTGTAAAAGAGATAAGATTATCATTTTTCCCATCTATATCACTAACGAATTATTAATAAAAATGGGCGAAATATTATGTGAATTAAAACTTTAAGGGAACCAATGTAAATAGGCCAAACTTGTAGGAGTTTACTATATTTTCTTAAAATCTCAAAAGACATTAGTGTAATTTACCCTATATTTATTCTATTATAGCACATGCTTGAATTGGGAGAAATTCTATTTACACTACTATTTTATCTCCTTAAACTTAATTTCTCATTACACCAAAATCAATTTTGCTTTCTCTCTTTAAGAGTTCAACCTGCACTTGTCCTGCATGTACATTAAAATCCCTAAAATGACATTAAAATAATTTTTTATGTTTTTAAGACTAAAATTTGCTTTTTATTTTTTGAGGTCAAGGTGGGTTAGAGCGGAAAACACCTCCACAGGGCTATATATGTCATAGGTGTAAGGTGGCTGGTATGTATATGTTATGTTTGGTTTTGACTTTTAATAAGAAAGAGGAAAAAATATAGAGAGAAAAGCAAAGTTCTTTTTTGGTTGTAATATGTAATCACATAATGGTTAAAATATATGCAATTGTCTAATTGTTTTTGTCAGGGCATTTTATTCAGCACTGCCCTACCAATGGAGATTCTAACTTTGACATCAAAAGAGTGAAACCTCCTACTGGTATTCCAAAGTCCATGTTAATGGCAACCCCAGATGGCTCATATGCATTACCAAGTGGTGCTGTTGCTGTCTTAAAGCCAAATGAGTAAGCTGGTCTCGTTCTTTTTTTAAGCAACCTTGTGTCTGATCTGTTTCTTTTTGCTAGGAATCTTGTGGCTTTGTGTTGTTTAAGGACTACCTCGTATTTGAGAATATTTATTGGTTAATTGGATTTTGTACAGGACTGCTTTTGAAAAAGAGATGGATGGGCTTCCTTCCACTCGTTCTGTTGGTGATCTTCCATCTGAATTTCACTACTCTTTGTGCAAACAAGTTATGAAAGATGCAGTGTTGACAAGCAAGTGTTGTTTTAAGAGTTTTTGTGATAAGTGTAAGATTTCAAAGTTTCTAGCCGTTGATATTGGTCTTATACATAAAATTTATGTTATAGTTTTAATAAATTTTGCATTTTTTTGTTTCATATGGACTTCTTGTATTTGTTGAAGTTAAATGCTTTTTGTGGTTTTCATTATTACTTGATGTGGTTAGCAATAAGGATGCATCTGACGTGAACTGACCTGTTGCAACACAGCGCCCCCCCTTTTCTTCTTCTTGTTTTTTGTGTGGTGAAGTCTTGGTTGGCTGTTATGGATAATTTCTTGCCATGCTTCTTTGATTACTCTTTTTTAAACTTTCGTTTTTCTCTAAATTTTATATATTGATTACTAAAATTGATTAAAGTCTTGCTAACAATATTACGCAAAACAGTGCCCAGAATTTTTTTCTTTTCAACATTCCACTTTATCCATCTCATCTTTGGCACATGCTTTGTACATCTCGTAGTTTCAAACATACAGTGCAGGTACATCAGGATGTTTAAGTGACTAGTGAAATCACTCTATAAGGTTGATCGTTTTTAATTCAAATTGACTTGTTGAATTGTAATGGTTTTCTTCAATTGTTGACATTGATTATACATCTCTATTTGTCCTTATTAGTTATTGGAGGTCATTAAGTTGGAAGGTGTTGGCCATTATCCTGAAGATGCAATAATGCCTAGAGACATGTTTCTCTTGCAAGTAAGTCTTGTTTCTTAACATTGTGTATTATATTTACTACATGAATAATAACGATCTCATTTAAAAAGTTGTTTTTATTAGTTCTTCTGACAATAGCCTGCTTGTGATGAATCTTGCTGGGCTTGATTTAGTGGCCATTGGGCAAATCAAATCTATTGGCTCAATTCTGTACTGAGAGGTTTCCATTTTTTCAGCTTAAGTTTTCCTTCGAATTTTTTTTATGTTTACTTGCTTTTTTTTCTTTTGTTTTGTATTATGGACATACACAAACCATTTGCATGCACCTGGGCATTTATAGTTGAATATTGTATGTGGACGCATGTATGCATACATCCACCCAAACAGAGATATAATAAACTATTGAGATGTTATATATCAAATCTGGAATCATGAGCAGACACTAGACAGTAAAGGATTATCAGGACCATGCCAACCAAGCTGGACTCCTTTAAGCCTGAGCCAACAAAATAACATCAATGTGCTGAGGTCAGTCTGAAACATGATAGCTCCAGAACACGAGCTCTGATGATTTTGTCTTTATTTTTGCAATTAGTGTTGTGGTAAGGACTGGTGGTCATAGAGAATGGAAGGTTTGCTAATTCTTGAAGGTGTGACGACTAACTAACCTATCAGCTATGGTGATTTCCTGTTGGAATTTTTCAATAAGGCGGTCTTTTGGGCCAGATTTGTGTCTATCTTGACTCTGTTCCCAGATAAGTTAGCAAAGTCTTTCCTATCTTTCTTCTCTATGGCTGTGATAGAAACTTGTAGGTTAAATACTTGAATTTTGTTGAAGATGTAGTTATGTTAAGTAGTTGAAACTCTCATAGAAAATGAAGGTGTACGTGACATCACAAATAGACAGAAAGAGGAATTCCCTAAGTAGTTCACAGAACATGTAAGATATAATCCCAAACTTTATTCAGCTACACTTACATGAATACTAACATAATGATTGAAATTGATGTCGTTATGTAGATGAACCAATTACGAGCTCAAGGATTACCAAAAGCAACTGATGATTTGTGGTCATTAGCAAATGGTCCTAGTGCGAATGTTGACCCTTATAGTAAACCATACAAAGGGGTCGATTCTGAGGCTTGGGTATACATGATCGATCATGTATGGCTTGATGGCGATTATCAGGTAAAATTTCCTAATTTAGAGAATCATGTTGTAATTTCAATTTAATTTTACTAATCAATTAATTTTGCAGAACTTGGCTAAAAAAGTAAGGGATAGTCGAGCGAGGTAACCATATAATCATACAATGGGCTCCAAGTCATTTCAAGCTGCAATGTATAAACAGGTGATGCATTTATTATATCTAACATGATGATTGAAATTAATTATGTATGCTTACTTTTAAATGGAATTAGGGTACCGAGAAGACTGACTTTGTAGACTTTTACAAAGATTCCCATTGGAGCAAGAGAAAGTCGGATTGGGTAGCCCCAATATGTGGTCAATTACATGTAAGTATGCCAATTAGACTTAAAAGGCCTAAATAGACTTGTAGGAAAAAACGGAACCTCTATTGGATCTCCGGTTAGAAAATTAGAAGGAAAATTGTAAAACACAAGACTTAAAAGGCCCGTTCGGGGGTCGAAATTGTGAAATGACCACCGAAACCACCGAAACTTGGCACGGACAGCTTGTTCAAGCCTAAATAGACTTGTAGAAACAAACGGGATCTCGATTGGATCTCCGGTTAGAAAATTAGAAGGAAAATTGTAAAATACAAGACTTAAAAGGCCTGTTCGGGGGCCAAAATTGCGAAATGACCACTAAAATCACCGAAACTTGGCACGGACAGCTTGTTCAAGCCTAAATAGACTTGTAGGAACAAACGGGATCTCGATTGGATCTCCGGTTAGAAAATTAGAAGGAAAATTGTAAAACACAAGACTTAAAAGGCCCGTTCGGGGGCCGAAATTGCGAAATGACCATCGGAACCACCAAAACTTGGCATGGATGGATTTTTCAAGCCTAAATAGACTTGTAGGAACAAACAGGACCTCGATTGGATTTTCGGTTAAAAAATTAGAAGGAAAAATGTAAAACACAAGACTTAAAAGGCCCGTTCGGGGGCCGAAATTTGGAAATGACTGCCGAAACCACCGAAACTTGGCATGGATAGCTTGTTCAAGCCTAAGTAAACTTGTAGGAACAAACGGGACCTCTATTGGATCTCCGATTAGAAAGTTAGAAGGAAAAATGTAAAACACAAGACTTAAAAAGCCCATTCGGGGGCTGAAATTGCGAAATGACCACCGAAACCACTGAAACTTGGCACGGACAGCTTGTTCAAGCCTAAAAAGACTTGTAGGAACAAACGGGACATCGATTGGATTTCCGGTTAAAAAATTAAAAGGAAAAATATAAAACACAAGACTTAAAAGGCCCGTTCGGGGGTCAAAATTTCAAAATGACCACCGAAACCACCAAAATTTGGCATATATAGCGTTTTCAAGCCTAAATAGACTTGTAGGAACAAACGGGACCTCTATTGGATCTTCGGTTAGAAAATTAGAAGGAAAATTGTAATACACAAAACTTAAAAGGCTCGTTCAGGAGCCGAAATTGCGAAATGACAACCGAAACCACCAAAACTTGGCACGGACAGCTTGTTCAAACCTAAATAGACTTGTAGGAACAAACGAGACCTCGATTGGATTTCCGATTAGAAAATTAGAAGAAAAAATGTAAAACACATGACTTAAAAGGCCCGTTCGGGGGCCAAAATTGCAAAATGACCACTGAAACCACCGAAACTTGGCACGGGTAGCTTGTTCAAGCCTAAATAGAGTTGTATGAGCAAACAGCACCCGATTGGACTTCCCGTTACAAATTAAAATCAAAATTGTGAAGGTCATATCGAGTTTTTTTTTTTTGTCAATCTAATATTGTTTTTTCTTTTTTCATGTGACAGATTGGCAATGGTGAAAAATAGTTTGGGCTACATCAGAATATTTGATTTTGTGTTTTTGGAAATATTTTGACATAGAATTTTGGTAAATGATTTATGGATTAAATGTTTAGTATCAAAATATTTGGTGTTGTGTTTTTGTAAATATTTTGACATAGGATTTTAGTAAATGACTTGTTGGTTAGATATTTAATATCAAAATATTTGGTTGTAATTTTGAAAATATTTTGATATAGGATTTGGTAATGTATTTATGGGTTTGATATTAGTAGTTTGTAAGTACTTTTGTATGCATGTTTTAGATTGTCAGAGAATTGTAATTATGTTTATTGGGATTTTTCATAACTATTAATTTTAAATTAGTATGAATGTCTTGCACAGGTGTATTATTATTTCCATTACATTTGTGTATATATTGTGCACAGGAAAATAGATGTTTTGGATTATTTTGAACAAGAAAATTATTAAAATCAAAATTTGTGTAGTGAATTTTTAGTAACAGGTGGTGTTTTTGTCGCTGTTAATATATTTGGTGACAACATATTATTTTTGTCGCTAAAAGTTAGTGGTTATTCCAGGAACTTTTAGCAGCCAAAACTTATTCGTCGCCAAAAACGTGATTTTTAGCGACCAAATTAATTTTGTCGTTAAATAGTACTTTTGGCGACGCATTTATTTGTCGCTAAAAGTACATAGCCTATCCAAATTTTAACCTTTTAGCAACAAATTGTAATTTTATAGCGACAAAATATATGATTTTTGGCGACCTATTTTACTTGTCGCTAAATGTCTACATACGGTGACAATTTCCGATTTCGTCGCCAATACTTTTAGTGATAGGGCTTTGGCGACAAGTTGTATATTCTGTCGCCGATTCTTTTGGCGACGAAATTTGTACTTTTGGCGACGAAATTTGTGGGTCGCCAAATGTGTTTTTTGTTGTAGTGACAAAACTTTCATGATTATTTTCATGAAAGGTTTTTTATGATACCTAATATTACTGATTAATTTAGAATATTATGTAAATAATATTATATGATAGTCATAAATAATTACTCATTGGGTCATAGAACAAGAATGTTAGACATTTTAAAAATTTTATTAAATTTTTTATCAAATATCTCAAATGGGCATGAGACCCACATCCATAGATATTTAATAAAAATTTTAGTAAATTTTTAATACCTCTAACATGGTCATCATAGAAAGTTGGTGCCAAGTCACTGTATGCGATGCGGGAAGACCATTGTTTTTGTGATGAAGTATATATTCGTTAAAATTGCATATTGCCATTTTATTCTTGTTTTTTTCTACGTAAACTTACCTATAAATTTTAATACGTAAATTTATTATTTAATAAGTTTGATAATAATTAATGATATTTTTTATCAAATATTATTAAAAAAACGTAACTAATTGTTAATTTTTAGCATAGTTTGAAAATTTTATCATAAAAAATGTCACTAATTATAAGTTTTAGGAACGATTTAAAAAAATCGTCACAAAAAGAATTATTAATTTCTAATTTTTAGCGGCAATTTAAAAAATTAGTCCTAAAAAAGTCACTAATTATAAGTTTTAGTGACAATTTATAAAAATCGTGACAAAAAGTCACTAATTCAATTTTTAGCGACATATGTAAAAATTATCATGAAAATTTATTTTTAGTGACGATTTTATTAGAACTTATTTTCAATATGATTTGATGAGAATTAAATCTAACTATTAGGATTTGTTGATAACTTATCATTTTCTACTGAGATTAAGGTCACAAGTTTAAAATACTGATGTCAATAAATTTTTATTTTAAAGGATAAAATATAATTTAAAAGGTTATTTTATTATGATTTTTCTATAATAATCTTGTTTTGTTTTTATTATAACAAGACATGTCAACATAATGTAATTTGACAGTTTAAGCTAAAATATGAAATGAAATTAAAATCACACATCCTAATATGTAATGCAACTTTAAACATATATTGTTGGATTGTAGAAATATCTATGACAAAAATCTTAATACTAAATTTGATTTTTGTGGTCAAAGTGTGCACTTTGATTTATTTTAATCCTTAGTATTTCAATCATATCAATTTGATCTCCAATAATTCCTATTTAAATTGTCCCAATGCCAATGTCGTTTTAAATTTTCATTCAAACTCTTAAAAAAATTATCTTACGATGTAAAAAGTGGAGAAAAAACAATAAAGACTATTTAAAAAAATAGATAAAAAAACATGATTTATATATTTAGAATTAAAATGACACAATGTGCATGCTTTAGGGACAAACTATGTATTTAATCTTATTTTAAATTTAGAAATTTTTTTAAAACTTAGGTAATTGTGGGGAAATGGGTTGGAAATACTCTTCCGATCCTGGGAGACGCTAATGATCCTCTGCTAGTCACCTGCAAAGACACGAATACTCCGGTCGGGGGTGCCGGAATTAGCACTCCGACGGACAAGTCAATTTTCCTCAAGAAAGCTTGTTTACTAAGTTTTTAGAAGTGATTTTCTTACATACCTTTTCTAGTTCATTGCCTCTATATTTATACTTGTTCTTTTTTTTTGATCCTCGGGACCAGAGCCTACTTTTTCAATCATTATTATTTTCCATTATTCGGCTCTAGGGATCCTTCCCTATTCGGCCTCCATGTCTATGCGGGATGTACGCCGGCTAGAGTATAGCTCTTAAGATATACCTCCCCCATCCTTGCCATTTATTCGGCCACCACAATTGCCCCCCGAACTCCCTGTTGACGGCAGTAAATCGGCGTGTTTGGTTCGGAATTTGAGGAGTTTAGTGTCAGGCGGCTTCGCGCGCCCCAATATGTCAGGAAGCACGCGCCTTTTGCTCATCATTGCGCTTTCCCGCTCTATTCATGTATACCTCAGCATTTATTGCGATTTGAAACTTTGGCCCTTTCGGATTCGTATTTCGTCGATCTTTTTGAGACTTTTGGATTGCCAGTGCATATCCCTCTGTGACTCGCGTCTTCTGCAGCTTCTCCCGCCTTCCTTTGTCTCGTCTGTTCTTCGTAAGTTTTCTTATTCCTTCTTTGTAATCCTATTTTTCTATTTGCTATTTTAGCTTCGGCGAATACTTAGCTCCTTGCTAGGATGGCCAAACATTTGAAAGACCTCCTTTCTGAGGGTCGCGTCTCCGGCTTCCGGCAGCATTTTTCCATTCCTGACGATGTCCATTTATCCCTTGTAACGGACAATGCTCTTGACATGGAGAGGGAAGATCAGAACACGATCGTATTCCCTCTTTTGTCCATTGCAGAGGGCGGTGTCTGTTTTCCCCTACACCCGCTCCTTCGGGCCGTTCTTCGATATTGGGGTTTGATTCCCTCTCAACCCAACGTAAATTTCTTTCGAATCATTATGGGGATCTTAGAGTTGAACCGACGCCTTAGGATTAATCTTGGGATTCCGGCCATTCGGCATTGTTACGCCCTAGCCAAATCCTCCGGTCGGCTGGGGCGATACTTTCTCAGGGCCAAAGATACCGACCACACTTGGTGACTATGCTTGCCAGTTCTGGCAAACGGGTTGACGACGTGATGGTCAACGTTCGAGGTAATTGGGAGTTCGCTGAAAGAGAGGATCGCCTGGACCCTATTCCCAGACATAAGGGCGATCCAGGTTGCCACGCAATGTCCTGTTTGTTGGTCTGCCTCTTATTCGGCTCTTTTCTTCTGAATCGCTTTTCGTTTTCCGCAGGTAATAGGTTGAAGAAGATTCTGACTTCGGTTGACGACGCGGTTCTTGGGGAAGTCAAGACTGCACTCAGGTATTTCGGCCGTCCAAACGTACAACGGAAGGGGAGAGCCGCCCATATTCTCCTTCGGTACGAACCCACTTATACTACTTTCTCGGCCGCAGATAACATTCCGATTCCAGTCGGCGATCAACAGCTCTCGGCGCTTATCTTCCCCAGCTTCAAAAACCTTAGGCAGATCGGCCTCGTAGCTCCTGATTCGGGAGAAGAGAGAATAGTAGAAGGCGACGAGGTTATACGCTCGGCATTTGAGGCCACCGAGCCATCCGCCTCGGGACGAACAGATTTCTCTTCCGGGGATATTTTTGCAAATTTGGGGGATCTACCCGGCGATTTCTTTGAGGGTATGGCGAAGGAAAGCCTGACGCAGATGGCCCGCAAAAGAAATGCGGAGCGCATGGCCGCCCGAAAGAAGGGCTGAATGTGCCGTATTAGATCCCAGCTCGATCAAGCCGTCCGTACCCGATTCGGAGGAGATAGTGGTTGTTGCGTCCGATACGGAAAAAGAGGGTGGAGGACAAATTGATGAGAAACGGCCGATTCCGGAGCAAGGCCAAAAACGCGGTGCCGAAGGGGAAGCGAGTTCAGAAGCTGGCTCTGCTAGCAAACGGCCTCGGCTTGAAGAAACGGACGCGATCGCTCCGTTCGTTATTCAGCCAAAAATCAGGGATATGCCGATTTTATCCGACGCTTCAGCCGCCGAGGATCCGGCCGTGGCTCTGAGCTTGGCGGCTTCGATTTCTCTGCCGGCTGACAACAAAGCCTTCGGTGCCGTGCCTGACATTATGGCCGTTGCCCTAACTGCTCAATCGGCACTCCTGGTAGGTCATCTTTATTTCGCCTTCTTTGTTGAACGCGTCTAATCATACCGAATTGTTTTGCAGACGGTCGGAAGGATCACCGACTTGGGTCGCCGTCTGCGTGATGCTCTCGGGAGAATTGACCATTTGCAAACAGAGGTGCAGGGTCAGAAAAGCAGGGCCGAGTTCGAAATTATGAGAGCTGAAATGGAGAGCGCGAGGGCCGAAGCGGAGAAAGAGAGGGCTCGTGTGGCCGAACAGCTTCGTATTGATGCTGAGGGTAGAGCGAATGTGAGCGCGGAGTCGCTCAAACTTTCCAAGGAGGCACTTGCTGAGGCGGAAGCTCAGTTAGAGGAGCTTAAGGCGGCCCGCGAAAAAGCTGAATCGGAGGCCTTCGAAGCAGGGAGGGGCGCCGCTCTATCAGAATATGTTGAAGAAGTGTCTAAGTTTGAGAATCGCGGGTTCAAACATGGCTGGCTCAGGGCCCTTGCCGCCGCTGAGGTTACATTGGACTTGCCGATACCTTATGAACAGGTGGATGTTGAGCCACTTGAATCTGATACCGACGAGTGATCTGGGGGCCGTTTACTGGGCAGCCGTCTTTTTGTTTTTGTTTTTCCTTCTTTTGGATAATGCTTTGTTGATCCAGGGTAGTTTTCATGTATAAATTGGTTAACATCTGCGCGCAATTTATTGATGAAAATTTTCCTTGTAATTTTTTGCTTTACCGCCGCACGCTTTGTATAAAGGAGTTCTGTGGTTTAACTTTAATGAATGAGTGCTGTGTTCATCAATGCATTTGGTAAAATGGGATTGCATATATTGTGGGGAAACCCTGAATTTGGTCCGAGTGATTTTATTTGGAACTATTGTTTATAGAATATTGTTTATCTTTAGTTTTCTGCAGATTCAATGCATATCCCATCAAAATCACCATTTGCAATTTTACTGCCCACTGATCTTCGGCCCTTATATTGACGAATCGGCCCTTGCCCCAGGGGGTTTATGATAAGGACTTCTGGATCGATTCGTGAGCCGGCTGGGGTAGTTTGCCGAACATATGGATGAATCTGCCCTTGCCCCAGGGGGTTACTATTCTAAACAAGCCGTATATTGAATATTGTTTATCCAAACTTTAGTTTTCTGCAGATTCAATACATATTCCATCAAAATCACCATTTGCAATTTCACTGCCTACGGATCTTCGGCCCTTAACTTAGTCGGCGTCAGTCGATTGGGTGTCGCGATTAATGAACTTGCCTCGATCGTGCTGCCTCTGCGAGCGTTAAATGATTAAAGGGATAGCTTTTAAGAGTCTGGTATCTTATCTGATTCAGACTCCTGAGAGAATATCAATTGTACGAATGTCCAACAAACTCTTCTTTAACAGCAAAGGGGAAGCCAAGACATTGGCTGAGCTTGGTGGTGACATGAGGCAAAGTGAACACCGTGGTGCGCCCTTGCGAGCTGGGAGTAAGAGTGCTATGGGTCGACAGAGGCGTCAGTCTCCTAGACGTCGTAGTAGATCGCCCAGACGGGATAGGCAGTCCCAGGGGAAATCGCCACACGCCCAAGTTGATAGGAGACCAGACGCGAATCCGCGCCCATTAAGTTTCGCAGTATTTGTTAGGAATAAACCTATGACAGAAGCGGACTCGATCGTTCGAGATCCAGACGTGGCGGTCGAATTTGCTCGACAAATATTTCCTCCGGAAGTGCAGCAGTCAATGGTCGGTCGTCAGGACTACGAAGTATTTCGCGAGGGCATTCATGGGGCGGTGAGAGGGCTCTATACGGCTTATGAAGTCGGAATGCGATTGCGCGCCGCCCGTCGAGAAATGGAGAAGAAGGAAGAGCGTATCCGTAGTTTAGAGGCTCGCGTGGAGGCGGCTGAACGTGAGTTAAGAGAGATCAGAGCGGCTCAGCCGCAACCGGCTGGGCAGGTGAATCCGAATCCAATCGTGGAAGAGAGGGTTACCAGTCGGCTTATAAGTGCTGCCATTGCCGATCGAGAAACGGCCAGCATGTTCGCATTGGAGTCCGCCAAGGGGAGGTCTTATGAAAAAGGTTTTCATGAGGGGCGCTTGGTTGGAATCCAAAAGACTAAGGAGACGCTTGCCGAAGAGGTTTGCCGATGTGAAAATCGTGGGTTCAGGCACGGTTGGATCAAGGCATCTCAAGTCGCCGAATCTCTTCGCTTGTCAGGCATTGATGCGGCGTCACCTCTCTATCACAATGAGGATTTTCCGTTTTCTGCTTTCGAGGTTGAAAAGAGTGAGGATGAGGGCGATGCCGTCTGACTTTAATTATTGTAAAGTTCGAACGCTGGTCGCGTTTGCTATTATGTAATTTCTTGGTTGGTTGTATATATATATATAAAAAAAAGAAGAAAACGCTTTGTTGAAAATACCAAATTGTCTCCTGCATTCGGCGTGTTAAATTGATAGGACCGGCATGTTAAATTTATGCTTTGATTTGTTGTGCGTGGTCGGAACACATGTAGTGGCCGTTTACTTTTGAATAAAGCCATTACACTAGGGGCATTATGAATGATCAGTTACCTTGTGTCTTTTTTTGCTTTCGGCTCAGTTGTGAGTTTTGTTGTGTTGTGCCCAGTATTTGTCTCAGTCCTACAAGCACAAGGCGGCTTTTAGACCTTATAATCATAGAATTTCTCTCATTGATGGTTTCATTACTTCAAAAAAGAAATGAAGAAAAGAAACCAAAAGAAACCAAACTTGATTCTAAGTGGTTGAATCTAAATTGAAGCCCAAAAGTCTACTTTCCAATGGTGGTGGCTTCACATCTAAATTCTAAGTGTATAAAGAAATATGCATAATTTAGTGAATGTTGCTCATTTATTTCCTAACAGTTTGATGCCCGACTTTTTCTAACCTAGTTTTCTTCCATCCCTTCCTATTTTCTTCAACTCCAAACCTATAAATAAGATGTTTTTAAATATTTTTTAAATAGTTTACATCCTTTTCAGGTATTTTACTTTGTCCTTACTCGGTTTACCAAAAAGTGCAATAGTTTAATCGAAGTGTGAGCCTCAGAACATCGTAGAAACATTTGGAAAAATATTTTGAAAAGAGGGTTTCAAGGTATAAAATAGTTTGGCCAAAATGGGGTGTATGGTTTGGGATTAGCACTTGAATCCAAATTTCTTCGTTAAGAATT